>OY365809.1:7119116-7319322 GCA_959347315.1 Bimastos eiseni | reverse complement strand
AAATTAAATGAGTCTTTCAGAGCATATTAATGGAAAGTTGATAGAGGCTTTGTACTGTGGTCTCATCTTCTCACTTTGCCCTCTATTGCTCACTGTGCTCTTTAATGCTCACTGGGCCCTCTCTTCTGCTCATTGTGCTCTTTAATGCTCACTGGGCCCTCTCTTCTGCTCATTGTGCTCTTTAATGCTCACTGGGCCCTCTCTTCTGCTCATTGTGCTCTCTTCTGGTTGCTGTGTTCTCATGTGCTCACTGTCTTTAAGAACCTGTTGACTCAGTAACAGTGCTTCCATCCTAACTCAGCACACTAGCTAACACTAGCCACATATAGTGAACCATAACAGCTAAAATAACAGTCAATCACTTTGTTTAAGGAACATAGGCTAATTAAAAATCCTCAACAATTCTGCTGATAATTCATCTTACTTTGCCTCATTAACATAACAGAATAATGTTCATCACTAACACTCTAATTAAGAGTGTTTGTTGCATAACAGCAACAAAGTAACAAAACCAAAGTTAACCTCAAATGAGACCAATTCTTACCGAATCCAATGTGCTGACGTGCTTCACTCGACAATCAGAACTAAACAAAAAACAACAAACAAAACAAACAAAAACTTTTTATTGCCATGAATCATACATATGACAAATAAACATTGATATATTCCACAAAGGACGTTGACAAAAAGGAGGCCCAGAAGGGTTATAACCCCACTGTTAGGGCCACCAAATTTTATCATCCAGCTACAATGGGATGGCGTAGCAAAATAATAACTACATCAATCTTAACTAGTTAATTAAGAGAATGTTCCATAGCAGTGTTTCCCAAACTTTTTGTCATGAGACCCACTTTGGAAAATCTTTGAATGCCTGTGACCACCTCATAAAGGCCATTACTTGGAAAAAAATTAAATTTTAACACATATTATTCGAGACTACTTGGCACTAAAACAAAGGAATCTTTTTAAAAAGTCCAGCTAATAATCGCCGACCATTTAGTGGACGTTCAGCACATCAGCGGCTGAATAAGCTCAGATCGTTAAAGTTCAGATCACTTAAGCTCGGATCACTTTAACGTGTACAAGTGTTAATGCGCTACAGAAACGTTACGTCTCAGTGTTATCATGAAGCCAACTCACAGCATCGAAACTCTACGTTCAGGTTACAACACGCTTCTGACGAAAACAATAAGGACAAATAAAATTACTCATTTAATCAAGTGAAAGAAAACAACTTCATATGACTATAAAATTAATATGCTCACATCCCAGGATTGCGGCTTTAAATGACTCAAAGGAACTATTTTTCGGAAAATTACCGCACAAGCCAAAAATCGGCCCAACCCGAACCTTCTCGCCTTCCTTATATAGGTCCCGGTGTGTGAAAGCGAAACCTGGAATTGTGGAATTCCAAGTTTTTCAATATCGTCATTGTTCAGAGCTTCAGAGTTGTATTTTTGGCTTGAACTCTTATACTCAGCAAATATGGTAGGATGATCCCGAAGTACGCGTTACTTCTTTATCATTAATACCGTAATACGAGCCTTTCGCGCGAATAATCCATGAGCATCCGAACATGAAATTCAATGCATGAGTGATTGAGTTGTCTGGTCTTTGCCTTTGGGTATCTACTGGCTGGCACAAAACCTGCACATTCGTGCTGCTTGTGCTACTTTACTGTACCAGCAGCTGCTGTAGGACATAATGTCCACCACAGACGCCCTCCCGTCACTTCGCATTTGTGGGCACAACAAATCTTGAGATATTGATTGAAATGGATAATTGATTCGATGACCACATTCGATTGATTGACTGATTAACTGAAAGCTGAGTTGATTGTTTGCCTGATTGATTCATTGATTGATCGATCGGTCGATTGTTTGACTGATTGATAGAGCGAAATATCAGCGATTCATTTATTCATTGATTAAATCCACCGTTCCTATGTAAATATTGAAATTGAATAAACCCATTAAAGCCATTTTAAGGCGCCTTCGAAGGTTAGGTCTACCCTTAATGATGATGATAGTTCATTCCAGCTATACATGCATAGACCCACAACAGCAAAAGCCTGGTGTTGAGCCAAATCAATCTTAGTCTTAGGCACGCACACGGATCAAGACTCTGATTGAAGACGATCAACAGAGCGAAAAAACGAGATATATATATATATATATATACATGAAAAGATATGCGCAAAGCGAGGGAGTCGAGCTACACGACTATAGCTGAAGCATTTTAAGTCCGATTGAAAGGGAGAGAGACGCTGTTTTCGGAGGTGAGTGGCAGTGAGTTGCAGTAGTCTATGGGGGAACAAACAAACGCATGAACCATGGTGGTAAAGACAAAGGGAGAGAGAAACTGATCGTCTGATGGCTCTGAGTCGCCTCAATTGAAACTAGCAGGCTGGATATGTGTTATATGCTGGATATGATCGTGAAGAGGAATCAAGTTTGACGGTCTACAGCAGAAGAATAGGCCTATGCGTATAAGCAGGGAATGTCTCATTCAGTAGGCTTGACAAGTTGTAGCTTGTAGGTCAAATTTAGCAAGCTGTTGCTAATCACAAACCAGATCAGCTGAAGTTTTGTATAATTAATAGACACATAGTGGAGATCAAAAACAAGACAATCAATAAAGCGGACTATGGACAGTTGCAATTGATTAGATGATGAATTATACATGCACAATGGCCTGGACATCATCTGCATAAAGATGGCCATTTGCCCTGTGTTTAGTAAATAAAAGCTGAATATCAGCAGTAAATTAAGGGAATGAATAGGATGGGGCCGAGCACCGAGCCCTGGAGAACACCAAGTGCAACCATAAATTAAATTAACCCATTGCGTCCTGAAGTCAATGGGTTATGGCTAAATTTTGTGTACAGGACATATATGTAAATGAAAATGTAATGTATATATGTCACAAGCAATGTGAGAAATGAGGCAATTTGTAAAATGCCCTAGTTAGGGTTAGGCACAGCTAGCTATAGGGTTATGATTAAAGTTGGGGTTAGGGTTTGGGTTGGTGTATACGGTTGGTGTAGTTTAGGGTTTCACAAATTGCCTAGTCGTTTTACGAAATCTCTGGTTGCACACATTGTCTGAAACATATATTCCTGATATAATGCAAATCCTCAAAAGCTTCTCAGCGCCCACCAAGGCCACATCAGGTCAGAGACGGCGATCTCGTTTGAAAGATGGGGGAGGGGGGACCAACGAGAGGGATCAGAAACATGGGGACAATTAAACGTGTAACGTGTCCCCTCTTTGTAAAAGGTGAGAGGGACTTGTACTACCACTCCGGTCCACTCGGCACCCCCTCCCCATCGGCGCATCAGGGAGACGAGCTTAATCACCGGCGCTATGCCAATTCAAGTCCGCAATAGCCAAGCCTCTCGTTTCGTTCTGGCGCCAGATACAAATCCGGGAACGTCAAACCGAGGAAACAGCATATAGTGCAAAGGTGGTAGTTTGTGATGATGGTGGGTAGGCCAGGCCAGGCCTATGTGGCGTAGGAGTCTATGCACGGCCCGAGGACGTCACTCGATGGTCATCCTATAGATTGGAACACCGTAATTCAATAGATCCTTATAACACAGTTAGGATTTATCTTACTATAGAACGCTAGACCACCTACTTTACTTTACTTTACTTTAGCATTGCCCATCATTCCTCGGGGCACCCCTCATCTCTTCTGCTTCAAGTACTGCGTCAGGCAATCTGGATGTCCATCGTGGGATTCCGAGAAAAGATTGATCGACGTCCATTGCTTGATCAGTTTTATTATGAGAGTTTATGACCGAAAGAATTGTGAGTTTGAGCTTGTTTTGCATTTCAGTTCATGGCGCTCACATTTTAAAGCGGAATAGAGGAGAACTACCTTTTAAATAGATTTTTCTGGCTTTACCTTTTCGACAACTTTGAGATAATTTAAAACGTATCTATGGGTTCTACAAGTAAAGTTGTTTCTTTTTCTCATATTTAGATATTTCGTTTCGAAACGATGGTGCTTATGATTGCATTTGATCTCATTTTGGCCAACGCTGGCAAAGCCATTAGCGTCGCGATAATGCACACGCACTATGCATAATATGTACGTATTATTATAGGCGATAATCTTTAGCTTATCGTTCTGTTGCACAACTTGTTCACACTCCCTTCACTTTGGGGTGTATTGAATGAACCAGCAATTTTTCAGTTGTAAACAGGTGTAATCATTAAGGTGGGTGTATGTTTTGCATATCCAGAGAGCACAGTGTCAAAGTCACTTCAAATCATAAGCCAACTCCTAATGCAAAGTTCTTCTAATGAAATTCGTTGATTGCAACTTAAATAGGTGGAGAGGGTTCAAAACCCCAAAACTGCCATTTTGTTTTAAAACTTGACAGTCTATGAATGGCTATACTATGTGAGATGTTAAATTAGAACATTTGAGCCAATTGTCTTGTGGAATTGTATGTAATATAATTTTTGCATTATGATAAGCTTTTTGCTCTGTTAAATCGTTTTTTGTTAAATTGAATTTTATTAATGAGGTCTGTGATGTTTGCATCTCATTGATTGGTCTAATGAATCAATTGCTGACTCACTCACTCTCTCACTTGCTTAGTTATTCACTTCTCACTGTTACTCTAATATTTCACTGCTAGTCACCTCTCATTCAATATTCACTCACTCACACTCACTTTCCCTCTCTACCCCTCTCTCTCCTGGCTCTCTTTCTTTCTCCTCTCTTTGTCTGACTGCTTGCCTTGCTGTACATCTGCCTGCCTGCCTGGCTGCCTGCCTGCCTGCATACCTGCCTGCCTTTCTCTCTTACACTCGCTTTTCCACGAGTGTTAATAACTGATTGATGACTAAATGATTGATTGATTGACTTAGGATTTATTAGAATGTCGGTGATTCGATGGGTTGCTTTCGTTCTAATTGTCCTGCTTCTGGTAGAGTCCAGTGAAATGAGGACATCCTCCTGCCGAAAGGGTATTGATGAAAATATGTTCTAATAAAATAATATAGTAACAAATTTTAAATTTTTTATTTGTTTTGATTGTAGTAATTGAATCATGCAATAGATTGATGTATGCAATACAAAATGCAGGCCCACCGAGAGAGAAAGCCAGAAGACAAATGCCCAGGGGCTCAGCGATTTTTAGGTGCCTAAACCGGACCTGCAACTCGAGTAAACTATTATAAATGTTATACAGAGTTTATGATTATATTGCCTTTTAAAATATGATATTAGTATTATATTACTGACACTTAACTACAGTCAGTTCATATGTAAGTCCATCACCTCATTTGAATTGAGTTTGAAGTTCACATAAACCCAAAGCATATTTTGAATGCAAAGTGCTATTTTTAGATGTGAAATTCCCATCAATGGTTCAATCCAGATAAGGATCCAGAATTTGATGCTAAACAGAGGGAGGCATTTTATGTGGTTGTTGTCAGTGTTTTAGTTCTCAAATAAGAGCATAAAGTATTGAAAGTATTGGGACCTTTGGACACAAGACAAAAGCTAATGTTGATAATATGTTACACAAAAAATAACTTCATGAGTAAAATTATAATTTATCTAAATAGATCTATGCAAAAATGCCTTAAAATGAATTTTACAGATCCCTGGCACTTAAACTTATTAAAATAATTTTATAATTGTCAAGAACTAACCCCCAATATCTTTCCGGGTAAATAGCTGAGTGGCTTATAAGAAGGGTGAGGAATGTTAAACCCCTCCACCACCCCAATAACGAAATCACTTGAGTTGGTAGGCTTCTTAGCAGTGGAAACCAGTTTCTTTGTCATTAAGATTTCTTGAATTTTCGCCTGTTTTTTTGTGATCCTTTTTGTATTTTACATATTTTTAAACCTGATAGGAGATAACTTGACAATGACATGTTCGTCTGTCAGATAATGGTACATTTAAGGGGCCATCCATAAAGTACGTCACGCTATTTTTGACCATTTTTAACCCCCCTGCCCCCTGTCACAAACTGTCACAAATCTCGGACCCTCCCTAAAGTACGTCACACTTTCGAACAAAATTTTTTTTAAATTAACACCTAATTAAAATTTAATCTAAAACACACTTCACTATTAAACTGTATTAAAATATAAAATTTCCACTTAAAAGAACTATCACATTATTAAAATGACTTAGTAGAATAGTCAATTGTCAACAGTTGTCACAGTTATTCATTGAAGCAGTAACTCAATCTAGTTTCAATTTGAAAACAAAAATTGCAAAAATTAGACTAGACAATTATATAATACACATCATTTATCTGCTGCTTTTTCATTTACAACAGGTGAGGTCAAGTTTTAGATAATCTTCCGATTATGCAATCTTTTTACACAGGATAAGAAGTAGATTAGCGAAACTTGACCTCACCCAGTGATTAAATAATAAAGAGGAAACAAAACAGGCTTTTATGACTCTAGGGTTGTTGCAGCAGGCAGTATGAATATTTATCCATGTGTTAATCTCTAATAAAAACGAAATTATAATTTAGATTTTCTTTCAACCCTTTACTAACTAAAAAATGGAACAGTCCAAATTCAAATGTTTCACAAAATTTTTGAAAATTATTTTTAAAGCTATTAAATTCTACTAAAAAAATAAAAAATAAATTATAAATAATATTTTAAAAAAGAAATGTGTGACGTCACACATGGCCTGACCCCCCTCCCCTCTGTCACAAACTGTCACACTTTCTTACACCCCCTCCCCGCCTGGAGCGTGACGTACTTTATGGACGGCCCCTAAAGAGCAGAATGATAACTTTATATTCCAAGAATTGGACATGAGTTTAACATAGCATATCATGCTATGATTGAAATCAGTTGCATGGGTTGAATTTAACTAAATATGGCAGTTAATAATTAATATAAGTATTTGTACTGAACCATTTATAACTACATTTCTTGGATGTTGTGCAGCCCACATAAGTTTTGGTGACGTTCGAAATTTTAAAACCCAAGCTTCAAAAATGCCGCTCAAAAGCCAAGCACAAGGGAACTAGCTCATGGACGAGTGCTGCTTCATGTCAGAGGGGTTGTCCAAAGGAGGTCTGAGTCTGGTTGCCAGGAGCCAGATGTGACAGAGTAGGTGTTGAGTTGGGTTTATAATATGGGACAGAATGGCTGTTTGGGGGGGGAGGTGTAATAAGTATGTAATTGTTGATTGCTACATTGATGGCTAACCTGTGCCTGTTACAGAGAGAGCCTCCTGCTCCAAGCAAGTCATGGCAATGGATGGAAATGACCTTTCCTTAACCTGTGTGGCTCATAGACGACCAGACTTCTGCAATGACTTGCATGGCGAATTCCGAACCATGGTTGAGTTCCGATGGTATCGCGAGGAAATGGAACTCAGTGACACAGTGGGCCCTGGGTATGTGACACGTAGCATATAGTTGACTTTTGACCTTAATATGTTTTAGGTAACTAGTCTTTATTAATGTATGACAAATGCTCACAGTTTTCAAACTAGACAATTGATGCAGTGAGGAGTTGCCATTGAAAATCATTTCAAACTGAGATGTAACCTGTAATACATTGTGGAATTGCAGTTCTTCAGCGCATTGCTCCAACGTTCGTCAGATGTGCTCTGTAAGTGGCGCTGTTCAGTCTGGTAGAAAATGTCTGTGTTGAATTAACCTTCGTCTTTGAAGCTTTCTAGATTATCCGATGTACTGACCGATTTTGATTTCACGTGAAACTCCAATGTTGATTGATGCCTCGACAATGGCGCCATAGAAGTCATTCAATTAGATCATTCATCTTCAAGGCATCAATTAAGCAATGAGCAATTTAAAATGAAATCAGTGTAAGACTGTTACTTAGAGATAAACACAGATTGCATCATCTGATGATAAGATGGCGTAATTCCGTGTCCGAGGCAAAATGTTTTTTTATTTTTTTTCTATGTTAGATAGACAGGTTATTGAATCATATAATGCTTTGCCTTTATTTTTGTGCTTTGGACTTGAAGTTCTGGATGAAGGAATTGGAAAAGTGGATGGATGAGGGGGGTAGGAATTGGGTAGGGGAAGCATAGAGTAATGGGTAACACACTGGAGTGCCGAGCAGAAGATGTGAGTTGGATTCCTGCTATCCATAAGGTTACTAGCCTTATGACAATGACCCTTCTCCGGTTGGCATTTGCATTGGTTGAGTCAGATGTATAACATTATGGACGCCTTGCATTGTTGGCTACAGTCAAGTTTGACTTCTGTAATAACTTGCCATCATCCATTCATACATTGATTGTGGTCATAAATAGCGGTTTGTCAGTTTGAATTAAACGAAGATATTATTAGTTAAAGTGTTTACATTTTTTTGTGTGTTTATGGTGTATGACTTGACAATGAAATCCAGTTTATTTAGATGCTTGAAGAAAAGAAAAGAACTCTTATGGTTTGAAAATTAATCGCCAAACGTTTGTGTTTATTTTCTTTTTTTCAGTTTTGTAATTGAGCAGTTGAGAACGACTCTTTCGTTGCCTTCAGCTTCACAGAATGCTAGCGCCATCTACATGTGTGAGGTTCAGGCATTTACAATTGGAAAAGAATGTGATGCCTGTCATAATCAATCATTGCGATCTACTAGGGATTTGGTGCCCACTTGTGCCCAACCAATCTGGGGTGACATTGGCTATTTCAATGTTTCTGTTCTTGAAATCTCCTCACACAACCTTGGTAAGAATTTTGCTGAAGTTGTGTAATCATGATCTCCCAGCTTCTAAAGCGCCACTCGTGAGTCAGGCACACAGAACGTCAGCTTATTAATGAGTGCTGCATCAAGTCATAGGAGTTGTTCAAAGGTAGTCTAAGGGAGGTCTGAGTCTGATTTCCAAGGGTCAGATGAGGCAGAATGTGTCCATTGTCAAGTGAGCAATCAATGTTTTATGGTGGTAAAATGTTCTCAAAGTGAAAATATTTATTTGTTTCATTGAGCAGAGTGACTGCTCTAGTTATTATGCGCTTTTGAATATGCGCTTTTTGATGATGGATCGTAATATAATAAATAATTTTAATTACATGATGGTATAATCTCATATTTTTTATTCTATATATAATTTAATTGTTATTTAAATTAAACCAGAGGTTGACTGTGGTGGTGCACAATCCCAGGGTAAATATTGCACAGCAGTCCTACAACGGTAAACATCTGTCTTAGCGGTACATTGTGCATTTCTATTTTGAGATCCAATCCTGGATGAGTAGATGTAAATGCACATATTTTTCTATTGCACTGTGTTTGACTTTGATCTGCCAATTTTCCAAATGAATTGATCAGACGAGATCTTTCACCACCCGTACCAGTTTGAATTAGTGCCATAAACATCTATTCCATCTGTCAGCTGTTGCCAGGAAACCGTTGGTAGGTTCCATTCAATGTGCTTTTTTTCTAAATTATGTATATTTTCAATCATGATAACATTTAACATCATGATTATAGGCCAACACAGAGATCGTGTAGATCTCTTGAAGGGGCACTATCTAAATTTTAAATGAATGAATGAGTGTCATCTATGTCATCTAGTGTCATCTATGTCATCTAGTGTCATCTATGTCATCTAAGAGTGCCATGTATGGATAATCTGGACCGATACTTAGTTCTCTTAAATAAGCCAGCATCATTAGGCGAATTGCGATTATACATAGTCACATGGGGTATAAACCCTAAATAATGACTAGGTGATTAGGTGGTCTGATATATTTAGGTTATAATTAGAGTCAGTATTGCTTAACTTTACCCGGGGTTTCAATTGTCAGATTTGAACTGGGGGAGTTGAAATTTTTTCACATATCCAGATATCCTGACTAAAATTTTTACGAACCTGAAACCTCTATACAGATTAAATTGCTGAGGGTAACTGTGGGTGTATGTGCCACTGAAAGCTGATATGGGGTTTGCTTGATCCCCAAGGTAATTTTTTTAGAATTGACTGGTAGTGTTGAAAAATGAACTGGGGGTTGGACCCTTCCAACAGCCACCCCTCCCTCACCCCCCCCCCCCCGACAATTCAATCACTGACTTCGCCTGTGTTCTCAGCTGCTCTTTTTGTTGCTTTGCACTGTAGCATTGACCATTAGAATCTGTTGCAGTCATTATTAGATTCCATTTCTCAATGTCTTGGCTCAATGTTTACAATGCTGATTAAGATTATGAGGAAAAGAGTTTTGATTTTCGTAATATGATTCGTGAGAAGGCTGTGGGGTTTTATCAGTTTTAAATTGAGTGTTTTATGTTTGTATTGAAGGTAAACAACACACAAATGATTGGGTTCGAGAATCCATATATTTTACAAACAGCACTCGTGAGTAGAGCATTGTAACTGTTGTTATTAACTTTGACTGTAACAATAGTGTTATTGAGTCGTCATATCAACACAGATGTTTTCTTCTAATAGAGCACAGAAATTTTTAGAAGCCTTCTGTCAGTTCTGGCTGTCTGTCACCCACGCTCTGAGTTTCTCATTTCGATAGACAAGGTTCTATGTGTGAATGTGTGGAAGCATTCTAGCAGCTTTATATCTGCACCCATAGACATTGCTATTAAGAGGGTTGTTCAGAATGACTGCAGTGCATCGGAACATTGGTTTAGCATCATTTATGGATTTCCGAGATAACTTATTTATCATTTCTTGTATTCATTGAAATGATTCTTTTCTTAAACATTTCTCAGCCAATATTAAATGATGCAGCTTTAACGTGCAGTGATAGAGGACGTATGATGCTTGTGATTCGAAGGAATTAGAGCCGAAGTGACTGCCGCTCCAGGCAATATTGACTATCACACAGAGACAAGAAACGGAGTGGAGGTGGTTAGTGAAAGCGTCGTTCTTTCTCGTGGGGATGACTATGTCTTTGAATGTCTTGTCTGGATCGCAGTGCCAAGGGAAGAGACGACTTGGTCCTTCCTACTCTCTGACCCCAACAGTCAACCAGTCGACCTAAACCCGAATCAGAATTATAGGACACACCTTGGCAGGGTAAGGCAACTGTTCTTTAACCCTAGGGTAAGACGGTCAGTATGTGACCTAGGTAGCAATATAGGATCTAGGTAGTGGTATAAGATCTAGCTAGTGGTATAAGACCTAGGTAGTGGTATAGGACCTAGGTAGGAGCATGTGACATAGGTAGCGGTATAAGACCTAGGTAGTGATATAAAGCAGGCCTATATAAATGTATTATTTTGATTATCAATCAGGCTGAAGCCTTAGTGTTAGAAATTACCATAAAATAGGATCTGAGTTACACTGGAAGACTTTGGTAGACACTATGCATATGCTTATATTCATACACGCACCCACACTTACATACGCACATATACGATGCATGCATGCATGAGTCACCGACTCACCATGCATATGATGTAGGCATGATGAAAGTTGATATGTTTTATATCTGTTGTCATTTTAGTATAAAATCCGAAGGTGGATGTTAACGCTGTTCAATATTGAGGTTCAGGTTTTCAAGTTTTCCATATTCTGCAAAGTTGACAATGGCTTAAAACGGAGTGATTGGCAGGTACTTCAAGAGCATGTGTGGAAGGTGGAAGTGAAAAGTGAGTCCCCTTCATATTACAATTGGTGTTTACTTACAAAGGATAACAGCCAAGAGCAGTTTATTGTGGTCTCTCTCTTATTTAGTATGGTTAAATGATGGTCCTTCATTTGCAAACTATCTCAAACGACCTTAAATGGCTTTCAATCAGATAATTTCAACTGAAAAATGCAAATTTGGACAACTATACAGGCCTAGGTTTGAGTATCTTTTTAAACCAGCTATTGAAAGTATGGTATCATTAATCTTGATATCAGTACACCATTTTCCACAGGTCTTTTAATTTTGTGCTAAGATCAGCTATATGTAAGCATTCACTCTGGATCAGAAGTCTCAAAGTTGCTTGAATATTAATTCATAGATCTAACTGCATGTTGGGGTACAATAAATCATTAATCAGTTGCTTGGCCTGACAAATGGCATATTGTATTGTATTTACATGCTTCTATAGCGCCTCTCCCAGTACAACCTAATCAGAGGTGGTCTCAGTGCAAAAAGCCCAGTGAGAAAAGAAAAGTCTTAAGATTGTGGGCAGAAACGGAAGCACCCTGAGTAAAAAGGAAGAAGTGAGTCATATAACTGAGATGCAGAAGTTGAATGCTAGTAGGTACCTGCATAGACATTGTGCCAACCTCTGAATCTCATTTAGCATGTTTCTCTGGTTATTCAGAAAACATCTCTGGAAGCCTCTCTTTCAGTTCACGGGTCAATGCGAATGTTTCTCTTCTTCGAGACGCTGAGTTACAACCGAGCCACGATTACTCACTGTGCTCAGAAATGAAGACATCAAAGGACGATGATTTTTCGCAGGGCAGAATTGTTGTCGTCCTTTACAGGTTGACTGTGAGTATATAGGGGCATGTGGTCACATGAGATCATTTGTTACTTTGTGTAGTATAGTCTCAGTGGTAGTAATGTTATGATACAGATTTAAGAGTTACGTCCTTTAAGGACTCCAATTCAAGTTTGTCGATGATGGAAAGTTTCATCCTGTTCATCGGTAGGCGTAACACTCAAGTGGTGGTGGCTGTGATGTCAGTGGTGGTGGTCAATGTTCCATCTAATATTTTTCCTCTGCGTATAGAGGGGCATCATTCTGCACACAATCTTTGATAGCAAACATATTTTGCTACCAAATCATATGGACATCATTTTCAAATTCTGCATGGCATTTTCTAATCTAGTGAGCTAGGCAGCCAGGCGCCTTTGAAAGAGCATTGGTGGTAGTGGAATTGGGGTGTTTGCGGTGGTGGTGTGGTGCTCGATTGTTATGGTAGTGATGGCGGTGACAGTGGGATGGTGCTGGTGGGGTGGTGGCGATTGCGGGTGGTGGTGGTGGATTCGTATGATGATGAATATTGCTGGTGTAGGATTCCTGTCTCCTGAATGTGTCTGCTGACTATCGAACGGTTCCGCTGGACTTGACCTCCTGTATTCAGAGAGTGGACCATAGTCGTCTACTGGTTGATCATCCCAGAGGTCATACTCACTCCGTGTGCTACCCTATGACAGAGGCCTCGGAGCGCGACTCTGGCTGGTGGATCTGGAAGGCATGGAGAGTTAGAGATGGGGAAGAAACTGCAGTCTATGGTCTTCAGTTTGTTACAGTACTCTTCGCTTTAAGTGAGTTCATCAAGAAGTTTGAAAGAATTTGTGAATTTGACTTGTGGTGGCTACGCTTGGTGGTTATCTAGAAGGCCACCGTTGGTTACAATTTGTCTCTCTTGGACTGGTCTGAGTCAATTACGTGTTGGCTGAATCAATGTGATTTAAAGCATAAATTTAATTTGCATTATTAATCCATGATGCTCTATGCATTATTAGTTCTGTTGTGTATGTTTCAGTGCTCTTAATATAATATAGGGTATATTTAGGTATATCACAAAGCAAAAGCACTGACTCTTATAAGAGCAAAGATATGAATCTATCTAATTACCATTGTTATTACCTCTGCTTTGATATTATCATAATGTAGAAGACATCAATTGATAGTTGCGTCAAAATTGGAATTTTAATCCACCAAGAGGTCAGAGAAGCTGAAAGTGAGGCAACGGTAGATAAGCAGATTAAAACCGTCGAATTCGTTGATGCTCTGGCCATCTCAGTTGTGTTTTTTGTCTATGCAGCAACTAATACGATGCCAGAGTGGAATGAGTCGACATCGCCTGTATTCAGTCTGTGGGGTTCATCTCCTGATGGTGTTCCTACTCTGGGTGATCATACCTTTCCTCAGCAGGCCGTCATCTATGTTGTTCTTGGACTTCTTGTCCTAATCATTGTCGTTGTCTTGGTTGCGGTCGGTGTTTGGTTTCGTTGGAGACAACGGAAGCGAACAGAGGCAACAAGAAACTTTGAAGTTGAACTTGATGACCTCGATCTATCACAGATGACGACAAACGAGGTTACTGTGTCTTGTTTATATAGAGGAATTTTCAAATATTTCTATAGCTCCTATTATTCTTCTCCAATTTGAGTAATATTAATGTTTTCTTTCAGTACAGCTCTGATGATAAGTCTCTCTATAAAACGTGCATTGTTACATTAATTCTGTTATAAGGTACTTGGAGTGCAGATGCAGTTCAACTTTAGAAGTGACCTCATGTAACATAATCTTTTGTATAAGGTGGGTTTTTTATGCAGCCTCCAAAGGTTAGATCAGTATTGTTCCGAGTTTCTAATGTATTCTTATGCTATGCACAAATTTATTTTATTTAAAGCACATTTACCACTGGAATACTAATGGTGATTTCTTTAAGCATGCTACAATGCTACTAGCATTTTTATCAAACTGTTATGTTGCAGTTTGACATAGAAGCCCATAGCATTGTCTGTTTCCTGCTCGTATGCTGCTCCCATAAGCAGATTATATATGGAATTCGCTGCCTTGTTTTTAGTCTGTTAGGCTGTGAGTTAGTTGTCGTTTTTTTTTCCAGGTCATTCTGTCTCTCAGGTTGACTGATCTTACCAACAGTTAATTTCAACTCCTGTAATGACTTGTCATCATCTGTTCATACTATATTTGTAATCATACTGCGGCTTATCAGTTTGCAATTAAACGAAGATATAACAATTATTATTTCATTCTGAAGTTCCAATCTCTGACTGGAAACACAGTTTGGAAGACCATGCTGGGGTAACATGCTGGAAGAACATTCTGGAAAAATATATTGGAAAAGCATTCTAGAAAAACATTCGGGAAAATCGTTCTGGAATAACAAATCTATCTCAAGAAACATTCACTTGCACTTTTTTTATCTGATAGGTAATCATGGTTTCTCTTTGCAGAATCCGTTATACTGCAGCAGTGATGTTGACTTGTGGGAAATTCCAAGGAATCGGTAACCACCCCACCTCTCTCACCTCAACTGTAGTCATCCAATGATAGTTGATGATAGGAAAAATAAATTGAGAGCAGATACATGAGCAATAGGATGAGGAAGAAGAGAAAAATCAGTTGGCAGAAGTTTATTATGATGACATAATGCCTTAATCATTTGAAGCAGGAATAAATGCAGGGATTGTTACATCCATTACCAGACTAATGATTTCATCTGCATTGTGACAATTTAAGAAATAAAATTTCAACAATAGAAACTGTTATAGTTAGCATACCAAAGTAATATTATTATGATTGATTATTGTGAGCTGTATTCCAGCACGGAAGTGGATGGTAAGATATTTTATCATGGAAATAATAATGTATGTATTATGCGTGTATCTGTGTGTGTCTCTGTGTGTGTCTCTGTGTGTGTCTCTGTGTGTGTCTCTGTGTGTGTCTCTGTGTGTGTCTCTGTGTGTTTGTAGCTGTGCGTATGTGTGTCTGGCTGTTCATTCAGCGCCAACTAAGAACCTTGCAAAGGAAACATGGGCTGTTGTATGCTCTAAATTGGGTACTATGGTGATGGTGGTGTGGCGGTGGTGGGGGTGGTGGTGATGATGACGATGATGACGACGACGATGATGATGATTTGATGTTAATAATTCAGAAAATGAATCATCTCTACTTCATGTGTGTGTGTAGTTTAGTGATGGGTGAAGTGATTGGTGAAGGGAAGTTTGGAATCGTCCGGAAGGCTCTGTACAATGAGACGGTCATTGTCGCTGTGAAGTCGCTCAAAGGTAAAAGAGATTCCATCGTCTGCTCATCCAGTCTTTTAGTCATTACAGATTGTATGCTATCTCTCAAAACATTTATCAGCAAATAAATATTTCAGTTTACAAATTTTTGAGGCCATGATTACAATCCATGATGATGACGATGGTGGTGGTGGTTGTGATGTTGATGTTGCTGATGGTGTTTGCTTCTGGGTAAATTTGATTTGCCTGCTGAAATCTTTGAAACAGGAGAAAATTCTGCAGTGACACGAGTAACATAGAGTAGGACATAACTTTCTGATGAGATAGAAGTTAATCTGCCTCATATGAGCTTAAGTTCAAGAAGTGACCTGGCACCCTGGTAGAACCTGATTATTTTAGTTTCTTTGTGAATCTTTATAGATTGCATTAACACTGAGGAACAGATTTTTGTCTGATTTATATTGGTTCTGTTTTTTTTCCAGATGTTTTCACCTTTTAGTGGCATAGTAATAAACAGTTGTTTGTGAAACGTCCACAATGCTGGTGTGCGTTAAGTCTTTTAAAGAAATAGAAAGACTTGCTTAATTATTATCTGTAATGTTTTTGTCTGCCTAGAGTAGTCATTTGAGAATGTCTGACTGACAGTGTCTGTCTTGGTGTTTAGCCATCTCACCTGGTTTACTTTGTGATTCCTAAAACACTTAGGTCCTGCAGCCGAGCAGATGCTCTATGGTCTACTATGCGAGCTTAACATTCTTCGAGAAATTGGTGACAACAGTCACTGCAACGTCCTCCAGCTCATGGGCTATGTATCCAAGAAAGGTATGGCAATGGATTATTCAAATTTTCATTGTAATCATTTACATGGCATTGCCAGGAGTAAACTTGCTTCTTTGGTGTTATACGTTATGTCAACTGTCAGAACAAATCCTCAGACTGACATAGAATCTCAAGTGGTTTTTCAAACATTGAGACTTTTTGCCTTCTCAACAAATGCTGGTGGTCTACTGTTCAAAGCATGTAGTCCAGCAATGCAAAAGGCCTGATAGCTGGTGGGAAGGTTTCTAACAAGAATATTGAGTAATTACTCAAGATTGTTCAGGTTTTATCTTACTTATAAGCAAGTGAGTATTTTCTTTATTAACCAGTAAATTGCTACTCATACTTTTTGGTTTTCAGACATCTAATAGACACAGTTAGGAATGATTTGTTTTTGGAATTTGGTTTTGTTTAGAGGTAACCATCGATTGATGTGTTGTGCATTTAAAAAGGTGCTATAGAAGTTGCCAGACTCGATTGGAGCAGAGAGGCAGCTTAGTTTTGCCTTCTTCAGTGTGGTCCCAGTCTCAGCCTCCCAGAGCAACTGCCATAGCATTGTGTTCCAACGTCTTAGGCTATTCTTGAAATTGTGGCCATTTTTGTTTTAGTACATTTTGCAGGAAGATAATAATAAAAGATGTTCTCTTGAACTTATTCTGTTCTATATTACTTTCATGTTCCAAGTATTCTTCATGTTCTGATATCCTTGTTTCTTATTATTTTGTCAGATGGTCCTCCCTACATTGTCACAGAATTTGCAGCAAAAGGCAACCTCAAGCATATCCTTGAGCAAATAAGTCATGAATTTGACCTCTGTGAACCCCGTCTCGACCTCTGCCTACCAAACAGCGTGAATGATCTGGTGAGGTTTGCCCTCCAAGTGGCTTCTGCGATGGCTTTTCTGTCTTCTAAAAAGGTGATTAAAGTTAATGTCTTTTACTATTACATTGTCAATGCAATGTAAGACTCTGACTTCATTTTGTGTCAACATCATCAAATGGTGTTGAACCGTTCTATGTGAACGATCCATTTGTAGTCAATCAGTTATTTACAACTGACCTATTTGCATTTATAAGTTACTAGAGCTGATCTATATGCATTTAATAAGTTACTGGACCTGAACTATCTACAGCCAATGAATAAGAGCCGAAAACAAAGGGTGCTAATCAGTTATTTTGAACTGACCTACTTCCATTTAATGAGTTACAGAAACTGGACTTTTACAACCAAAACACAAAGGCAGAATAGAACAGTTTTGAAATGTTTAAAACCTGAAGAGCATTTGCTTTAAGAGAATAATATTCATAATTCAGGTTCAGTCTGAATAATTAAAGAATTTCAATTTTGTCATACTTGGTAGCTATTTATTGATCGCATGATTGTCGATAAGTCTTAGAAAATAGCATAAATGATTGATTTAATTAATTATTGTATTTCTTTTCCTAGATTATGCATTTGGATTTGGCTGCAAGGAACATTCTAGTAACTGCAGATTGGGTGCTAAAAATATCGGACTTTGGAATGACGAGGAAGTTGGAGGACACAGAATACTATCAGAGATGCCCTGAGGTAGAGGCAGATGACAGAATTAGTTATATGAGTTTATCATTTGCTCGAGTAGATTACACTTCTACAAAGTGGAGCACTGTCATATTTGTATGCAGTCTGACTGCATTATCATGTTGAGCTTCGCATGACAAAACATAGTTCTCCTACACTTGCTTCGTCAGCAAATTTACGAAATTTTAAGTACAGCATATTCTTAAATTATGGCTTTGTAGTAAAGATATAAAGCACCAATTAGACTGTATGGTATTACTTGTTGAAGTACCCAAATCCAAAAGTATCTTGCCTCTGTAGCAACGTTTAATGCCTTTGAGAGGTTAGTATGTGGTGCTATAATAAATAGCAAAGTACATACAAACATACAATGTTTTAATGATGAGCTGCATTGGTTTCCCTGTCATTTTTAGTATGCTCTTGTCATTACAGTGTTAAAATATCCAAATCCAAAAGTATCTTCTGTAGTTCAGTCCAATAATATACTGTATGGATTCTCAACCTGGTGGCCTCAGAAGTGTCATAACTGTTTGACAAGATAGCTATAGTTTCTTGTGATTCAGAAACATTGTTGCTGTTCTAAGAAGCTTACTTAGGAGAGTGATCATGACAGGTGGCTTTGTTCTGGCACTTGCAGGGTTTGCTGCCAATCAAATGGATGGCTCCTGAGGTCCTGAAAGAGAGAAAATCATCATCCAAATCAGATGTGTATGATGCTCAGTTTGTTTCCTCCTTTCGCTTCTACTGGCCCATAATTTCTTTCCCCCTCTGAGTTTCTGTGCTGAGAGGGCCTCCGAATAGTTATTCTGTGAGAGGCGCTATATAAATCTAAAGATACGATAGGAAAGATATGATAATTATTGTGAAAGGCTGATTCTTGTGAGGAAGTGTTAATTGAAGGCAGGCAATACGTGAAAATTTAAGAGCTTAAGAGTTCGGAATCTGGTAATCGCTCACTTCTTACCAGCTTCTAAATAGCATGTCTTCTAAGGAACTGTTGCATGGTTTGAATGCTTTTACTGCACATCGTGTTGTCTGTTGAGCTATTCAAGTCATAATACATGGGGTATGTGCTCCAGCAGATGTGGTGATCAAGTCTCACATCTGACACATTAATCTCATGATTACTATTATAATCATTGTTATAATTGTTTTCCTCAGGATTTAGATTATTTTTTTTATTGCCAAACTGTAGAAAAAATTCATCAAGCTTGCGCTAGTGTAGATGGTTGTTGTGTTCCATGCTATGTCCATGGAACCAATGTGGCACCATCTAGCCTCTTGCCATCAGTGTGGATCTTTTCTGGTGCTTCCCTTGAGCTTGGTATGTTTGCCTTCAGTAAGGTGCAACCTTAAAAGCTCATGTTAAAAGCACAACTTACAACCGGGAAACGCATTAACCTAATGTAGGATATGAGATATTTGTTAAGTTGAAGTTATTTCCTGTTACATTGCATTGCTGTTAACAGATGGTCGTATGGGATCGTTCTGTGGGAGATATTTTCCCTAGGTGCTCAGCCATACCCTTCGATTTGCATTCAACAGATGTACGACATCTTCCTCATATGCCTGGAGGGGGGTGACAGGATGGCCAAGCCTCACAATGCACCTCTCGAAATGTAAGCCTGTGTTCACTCTTTTAATGCGCTTCTTATGCTGCATGGTAACGTAATGGGTCGCTTATTCATACCGTAAGGCAATGAATTTGACTACTACACTCTTTGAGAATTAAACAAATGTATGTTTTAGAGACAGAAGATTTCTGTATTCATTTCTTTGTTGTTCAAGTGGCTTTTTGTGCTAATGTTAGTTAACATTCTTTTCATTTCATCCAGATTGCCTTTGTAGGGCTCTGCCATAAGTTTTTTAGCAGCCTTATGACTGTTCTTTTTATCCAGGTTTGGGTCAAGAGCGCTCCCGAGTAGCCTAGTAACCTTGAAGGGGCGATTTGTAGATCTTCATAATAATGAATCAATCAATTTCTTTTGCCATCTGTTTGGAGTTCACTTTGCCATTTCATGTAGTATTAATGCTAAAAAGATCGGAATTGCAAAGAATATTGTGAATAAAATGGTCTCATTTACCTGTGAATGTTCTTATTGATGTCGATGCATCTGGGTTTTTAGCTATCGGCTGATGTTAATGTGCCTCAACTATAAGCCACAACATCGTCCTGTCTTCATGCTCATACGAGAGCAACTCGAGCGATATCTTGATTGGCTGCCAGAGGTAACAAACAGTCCAATAGCTTGACAATGCATCCCAAAATTTAAGCACACTTTTCAAAATATTTTATTTGTGATGTAGTGACATCGTACAAACACTAAGCCATCTTCTGTCTCTTCGTCTCGTAAGAATTATCTTGTCGTATCTCCACTTGTTCCGAAAATGCGTTTAGAGTTGATATGTAGTGGGCAATATGTTACCTGTCTTCAGTGTAAATAACTAAGAGATATGACATGTCATTTTAAAAATATTCATGAAAAACTAACTATCGTATCTCCTGCTTCCAGACACCATTTATAGTACCTCTAGAGTTGTATGGGGATTGTGAGGTGTAGGCTTGTAGCAGTGTCTTTGTCTATGTCCAGAAAAAGCTCATCATTGATTGGACACAGAAGATCCAACAGCCCGTATAATAGTGTGGTATATCCAGACAATTTAAAAACTTCTTAAAAATTCGCACTATATCTATGAACATTTAAAGGTAAATACTCGTTAATAATTTTCTATTTTGGAGATTCGTCAAGATAATTCTCACGCGTCGTCTAGCTAGTGTTGCTGGGTTTTATAAGTCACTCAATTC
The DNA here is from genome assembly GCA_959347315.1 of Bimastos eiseni. Classification (NCBI taxonomy): domain Eukaryota; kingdom Metazoa; phylum Annelida; class Clitellata; order Crassiclitellata; family Lumbricidae; genus Bimastos; species Bimastos eiseni. The sequence goes on along the minus strand of OY365809.1, from coordinate 7,298,485 downwards.
TTTTTTCTTTAGTCGTGGGTGGACTGGGAGTGCTCCTGAGTAGGTCTCTTGAAGGAGCGCTATATAAATTATGAGAATGTATTACATGTTATTAATTAATAAAGGAAGACCCTTCCAGCAGCAGAACATAGTCCAACACAGGAGAGGAAACCAGAGACTTATGTTGATGTGACTTAGTGCAGCGCTTCTATACACACGAGTGCATAGACCTAGATGAGAAATGGTGAAATACAGTATTTGTTTGCCTTACATACAATCGAACTCTGCCAGTCCCAAGCCTGGATGAATGAGGAGGGCAGTGCTAATGATCTTAATTATCCTAAACTGAAATTACTGCTACTAGTACATACAATTTAAGTGTACTACTAATGCATTGTGACATATTTTCGCATTTTTATTTTATGAATGAGCTAACATGATCTGAAGATGCAGGAATTCTCAGTAAATGTTTTGGAGAAAGATTTTCTCAGTGGTCATGTGAATTGCTGTCTGTGTAGTAACTTACAGAAGTTTTGGTGGTTGTTTTGTTGGTGGGATTGTAGAGGAGGCTTCTGGCAAAACCTGACTCGCCAGATGAAGAGGGAAGACTGGTGCCATTTGATTTTGAAGTTTGGCTACGGCTGAGAAAGGAACCGATGGACATCATCAGATGGGGTAGGAATTTGTTAAGATTGGCGAATCTTGAGTTACAAGTGGATCACGATAAACAAAGTAGGCAGTGTCAGACGGAAATGGCTAAAACAAAATCATAGCGCAACAAATGAGTCACAGTTTTTGGAAAACAAGTTCATAACATGGCTTGAGTGAACACAATCTCAGCTTATAAGAGGAAGCAATTAATATTGGGCTATTAAGCAATTTCCAGGTCAATTTGCAATGGTTTTCCCCAAGTCATTGTCTGTGTTGTGACCTTCATTCACAGATGCTCAGTGCTATCGATTGATACTTGGTCATCATATAGTAGCGCTAAATAAAACTCTAATAATTAGAATAGCCCGGCTCTTTTGACTTCTTTGTCTGGAATCGTGGCAGCCAGATTTTGTTATTCATGCAGCATACATCTCTGGAAAACCCCTCTGACCTGACTGTGCACTTTTGAATAAGATTGTGATTTACAATTATTCATGCCGTGTTTTTTTCCGTGGCCTTTGCATTCGATAAACAGTGAGAATTTGCAATTTCATAAAATACAATGTATTTTATTTCCACTGAAATTTCTTTTTCAGCTCATGACTGCAGTGACTCAGTGGACGTTCTGTTGCCGCCCTCTAGCGAAAGACCTCCGAACAGATGTCATGTGAATTGTGAAGGGAACTGTTGCTATGAGAGATCATCTTCTCCTGCACTCAGTGATGCCATTAGCCTCGAAATATCACAGGCGACTTTCTCCACCCTGCTGAATATGACCTCTGACCTTTCAACGAATGATCTCTATTATTAAAAGGTAGAAACGGCTTCAAGTTCAGGTAGATGACGACCCCTAAGACATGAAAGTGAGGGTATCAATACGAGCTTCAGGGTATTCCTGCTATGTGATTTCAAGTCTATTATGGCATTCAAAACTCTTAGAATTTTTGAATAATGTGCAAAGTCTTGTTTTGTTATGAGTTCAGTTATTGGATCTATCTTAACACCTTAACGACCAATGTACGGAAAAATCAATCTGACTGGTCAGTAAAGGGTCAACTGGTAATTTGTGTTTTTTTTAGTACACTGCTACTCAGGTGTAGGTGCCTACAGTTGTGATCACATGACTATTAGGAGCATCATTTATTTTTGTGCTATTAAGTTGTATTTTGCATTTTTGTTGAGTAATAGTGTTACATTTATTGGTGTTGTATTACATTCTCTGAGAATTTTCAGTTGTGCTTTGTAGTAATTGAACCAGTAATTGGTATTTAGTGAAAGTTGCATAATTTGAATTTGGTAAAGCAAGTTTGCTTTCTAGCGTTTGTAATCGTACTACCTCTGCTGGTTGGGATTTGTCTTAATGTGGTAGTCACTTTAAGAATTATTGCTGTGATCTGCTAAATGTTTTTGTTATTTATTGTTCATTGTGAGTCTGCAAGAAGCTCTTGCTGACAGTTAATAACTTTACTTTAGTTAATTTCGATGGAGTTTGTTTGATTTGTTTTTTATAATCAGCAGTTATTATCTAGATCAGTTTTGCAAGGGTTTATTTGACTCGGACATTGCAGTTTGTTTCAACTGATTCTATGCTAACAAGTGCGATTACTCTGACATTTGAGAAGAGTTTTATTTTTTATATTGCGATTTTTTGCAATTCCGAGTTTTTCTATATGTTCGTGTTTTCATGGTCTGTACAGCTCTAATATCGTTAGTTTTTTTCAACTGTCTATTATACTTGTCATATATTACGAGCAGTGGCTTCCGATCTTTTTCAGAGGAAATTAGTTCTTTATTTTAATCACATGCAATGTTCTTTTATTCAACAACAGCTTTGCAAGTATTTCTGAGATACTTTCAGTTAAAATAAATGTAATTATGTACCTATGTCGGGGATTGCCGGCAGTGATAAACCAGTATGTTTTCACTTTTGTTGACAGTGAATAAGCTGTGAATAAGCTGGTTCCCGCGACTTCGCTTTTGTGGGCGCTGTAGAAATGCTGAGATTACAATTACGATTTGTTGACCCATTGTGCTATCCAGCCATGGACCCCTAGAACCGCTCACGACACCCTTGGGTGCTGTGGGTGTGCATGGTGGTCAATTGGTTAGAGCAGTCGGCCTGTAACGTGTAGAGTACAGATTCAAATCGCGTTGGTTACGGTGTAGGGACCTTGAGCACACAATTTCTCTGCAATAACTAATTGCGTCTGTGTCATATCTGTGTGTATCTAAGAAGGACAATATCTAAAAGCAGTTGTATTGCCTTTTGTTCTGGCAACTAGATTGGGAAACTGGTTTAGAGAATAGTAAGATAAAGAGGAACATAGAAAGCAATTTCATTATATTGGTAAACGGTATAAACTTACAACACAAGTCAGTTGTAAAAGTTATTGCCATAAATTAATTTCATAAACAAACGAACATTCCGTATAGAATTCCTAACATGCACTAATCACAGCTGAATAGATCACAAACAACATTCTTCAATGACTCTACTTACTACAACACGCATCATTAAAATCAACAACACGACTACTAGCATTTCACCCAGCAATCTAATTTGCTGATAAGCAGCCACAAGGACCTAATAATTGCACTGTCTACATAGAGTTAGCCTTTCAACAATTTTATCTTCTACTCTGTCTTGTTTTATTGAAATGTTTGGTAATAAGCTGAGAAGTTAGACCGTGTTTTGATATATGGTGGACCCATGATTTCGGTAGATATGGTCTTGCATAGACTTATGAGTCTTCTCAGTACTGTATTTGATTATTTCGTTTTATTTGTGATATTTATCACAAGTTCACAACAGCTTTAGCATTATAAATAATATAAAAAATATTTATACAAGAAGTAGGCTTATAAACAAATTAGTGATCTTTCATGTTGTCCTCGCTTTTGCCTTAAAGCTACACGCTTATTAAGTTTAACTTTAGTCCACAATAATAAATGGATGCAATTTTACAAAAAGTAAGTCAATGGGTAGTATTGGGTACTGAACATTTAAACAGCTGGTTTATACACAAGGCTTTATTACCTTTCTACAAGCTGCCTGCATTGTGTTGTATAGCAGCAGTATCTGGTAGTTACCATGAGTCATATGAAGCATTTTTGCATTGGGAAAGAAGCCTTGGGCTAGAAAAGGCACTTGATAAAGTTCTATACAATAAAAAGCCAATTGATGATATGACTACTATTTCTAACTGAGTGAGGTCGTTAGCTAGAGATATGCGATATATTGCTGATCGAGTATTATGAAAGATTTGAAAGACGCGTTTTAGCAAAAAATTCACATCTGACTACAGGTTCTTACTTATTACTATAATAGGTTTTTGCACAGACATGATTATGTGCAACTTGCAGATAGGTTAATTGGATAGATTTAGGACTTTTGCAGTTGGCTATTGCATTGTTACTGGCAGTAACACCAGTAATGATATTTAAAATATATTATTTATTTAACCTAACATACAATCCCCAAACACCTTAAAGTCTTAAAGCATCAAATCGACCAATTCGTAAAGCAATTCACTCACGCCACCACAAGACAATATTTGAAGGTCCCTATATTTTGTGTTTTGCAAGTGCGAAAAACATTTAGAGCGTAAGAACCAACTTAAAAGATGCAAACGCAAAATCGAAATGTTTCATTTTCAATGCATCGATCGGTTGCTTTGTGTTGTTTATTTTTGTTGTTGCAAATATGAAGATGTTGTGTGTTGTTAATTAGTAGATATTATGTTGTGATCATTTTAATATGAAACAGAATCAAGTGTTGTCCTCGAAGAAACTGTTCTCAGAAGTCAGTGAACGACGTGTCAAATGCCTCGTGATTGTATGCTCCCGATGTCTGGAGATTTCTCGATGGGTTTCCTGATCGTCTTCTGTCGTTTTCATGCACAAGTGAGTACACATCGCTCTCGCTTCTGACTCTGTAGATAACAAAACAAAATGGTCATGAAAAGTTCAACTTACAAGTTACAACCGAGATTAGAAAGAATCATATGATCAATGAAACTATCATCAAAACTCAAGCTGGATCTTCGGGTCAGGTTGAACGTGATCTAACGTAAGGTATTGGCGCCCCCTCCACCCCGTCATCATCTTCAGCAGTTTATGCTCGTACAGAGGGTTAAAAAGCCATATAATATATGCCAAATACTTATTGTTTGCCTCCAAATACTCTCTAGTTGTCCACAGTATTTTCTGTCACTACTGTCCAGTGAGTACCTTGGGAGAGGAGCAAGGGTAGGAGAAGAAAAACTCTGTAAAACAGCTACCTCACCTCTGAGACATCAGAATAGCAGTGCCAGTCCCAAACCTGAAAACAAGAGGAGGGTCGGTCGAATGGGTGCAGATAGGTTGGCCATAAGGAAACAAGATGATAGAAATCCAATGCACAGAAACTTCTGTAGGCCTATACGCATATAGGGATCAGGGCTGCAGTAGATACCTACGGGTCTTTGACCCATGGACTTCAAGAAGAAGAAGACACATACTAGATAGTAGTGTGTCACACTGTTTCAGTAGGCCACCCCATAGTTGATTGTGTGATTGTAGTCTTCAATAGTCTACCTGCTACATGCATCTACTTAATTACTCCCCTACTCTCAACCACAAGGCTCGTGCAGAGGAATGAAAAGACATAGGCCCTATCATATAGGCCCCTATGCCAAATACTTATTTTTCCCCTCCAAATACTCTGGTATTTGTGCCTCTGATTGGGTTGTACTCTGAGAGGTGCTTTTATGAATTAGTAAATAGAATAGAACTGTATATAGCATGCTATCCATTCCCACGCAATTATAGATTTCTAAGTAGACTGGGCCTTCTCAGCATCACTGGACAACATGTTGTTTGTCTGTGAAGTTCTGAACCTTGACTTTCCAGTTGATTAGCAGTGGTGGACCATACGTTGTACCCTCATTGTCCATTTTGCCAGACCTGTACTGATCGAGAATTGCTTTCCATACATTTTCATACTTACTGTGCATTTCCAAATTGTTGTCCATGCAGCGTTTCCTCGGCTGTAGCCTTCGAGTAGAGAGCCAGCGGACTGTTGTACTGGAGATTTACGGCGCGGGGTCCTGGCCCCAGTGAGTCCTGGGCCGCCCAGGGCGAACCGTGTCTATGCCCAGGTGACTGCGATGGTGAGAAGTGTGCGATCTGCGTCTGCTGTGGGGCCCCACTGTCATGGGGTTGGATGTCGATGTGCATGTCTGTCAAGTGGGGGTTCATCATAGAGCGCAGTGATCCTTCCCAGGCCGGTCTCTCTGGCTCTAGAGACCTTGGCCGATTGTAGACCCCCACCGCAGCTGGTGGAGGCGGTGACAGGGCGAAAGTGTGGGGTCGTCCGGTGCGGGTGACGGGCGCTCTCTGGATCGATAGATTCGGAGTCCACCCTGGCTCGGACAGCCCCAATGGCAGCTGCGTGGTGTTCTTTGGCTTCGGGAGGGTTGTGTACATTCGATCCGAATAATTCGATGACCGTGGCTCTGCCTCTAAAACGCAGAATCGATATTTATTACGGAACTTAGATTAGGCACATTTTAAACGCGTAGGCCTACGCAAAAACCATAGAGTTGAACGTTCAGGAATTTGTTGCAGCAAGCAAATGGTTAGATCGAATGTCATTGCGGTCCTATAGAGGTTAAACAAGTATACGAGTCATGCGACCACTACTACAACGCGGTGCGTATAACACTACCACAATTATACACGGGAACTTACCTCTACTTTACACGGGAAACTAAAACTACACACTTGAACTCATGTTGTATATGTTCTCGAATTGACTACTGTAATTCGCTTCTCGTTGGTCTTCCTGGGGTTTATCTTTTTCCTCTTCAGACAGCCGCTTGACTGTGCCAGCCTTCTCTGGTGCTCTCGCACCTCTGCCTTGATGGTTGATGAACTTCATTACATGTAGCTCTCTCTCGATCCATACACGAATACAATTTTAAATTATTATCATCTTCAAGGCTCTCCGAGGTCTTGCCCCGAAATATTTGGTTGACGTGATACTTCGGCCTCACCCAGCTTACTCTCTAAGTCCACTTCGTTCGTCCAAATAGACTTGACCTCTTGGTTCCTCGTACTACACCTGCTCTGCCTCAGTCTCAATGCTTTGCTTTAATTGGTACCTGTGTCTGGAACGCGCTTAATCCTTCTGTTCGCTGTAGAAATTCCATAGATCTGTTGGTCTCTCACGCTCTCGCTTTTCTCATGACCTGCTTCTTCTCGCGGATCTTTGCGCACTGAAATCGCTTCTGAATGGGTCAGGACAATGTAACACATAAACCGGAACCGAACAGAAGAAATTAAAGATCCTTCCTTCAAGCTAGCTTGCTGCTACTTCATATGATGATGATGATGATGATGATGATGATAATGATGGTGGTGGTGATGGTGATGATGATGATGGTGATGATGATGATGATGATGGTGATGATGATGATGATGATGATGATGATGATGATGATGATGATCGTTCAGATTAGTTGACATATTAAGTCTAAGTCTACAATCTGAATTATTGTAAAAGAGACTTCACAGAGAACAACTGTTAAAACAAAACTCAGTAAAACTAATATAATTTATATAGAGCCTTACGTAGCACAACCGATGCCAAACAAAACGGCGCTCTCTTCAAATATAAATTCAATGTCAGTTCATGACAGACAAAACACATAACAAGGGCTAATAGGCCTTGTGCTTTCCAGGTTTTTGTACAATTACTACCATTTTATTTCGGAGCAATAGTTCTTCTTACTTTGCGCTGAGGTAAACTTTTGCCCCCGCGTAGGTTGCGTGAGGAGGTGGTGGTGGTGGTCGTTCGGTCGATAGCCGAGTGGCTGGTTGTCATAGTAACTGGCAGCTGACGATGAGCCGTAGTCGAGTGGATCGGGTTTTACACTCGACAGCGTGTCTTGAATTCGTTGAAGCATGAAGCCCTAAAAATAGACATGCGCTCGTTTGATACCTATGTCTGCTTTGACTAGAAAAATATCGTATGTAGTCTGAGGTTGTCCATAGCTAGACTAGTAGGCTACAGTCAGTCGAGAGACTGCACTTGTGTATCATGTAACTGTTCTAACAGCTACTCTGCCTCCCTGCTGACCTTCTACAGAAGCCGGACTTTAACCTTCCACGGACTATCCTTTGTACAACCCCTCTGATTTCATGCAGTGCTCGTGAATGAGCTGGTGCCCTACACTTAATTTTCAAGTGGCGCTTTGGAAGTTTGGTTATTACGATTAAGACATGTGTGTATAATACATGCACGAAGCTATAATCTATGTATGTATGTATGTATATGTATGTATGTATGTATGTATGTATGTATATGGATGTAGATGTGTGTATGTATGACTAATGACTAGGAAGGTGGTAGTGGTGTCACTGTGGTGATGGAGGAAATGGATGGTAGAAGAAATGTTACCTGTACCTGTTGTCCAGGTGGAATTGCCAATCCAGTTGGTGGAGGCCCGGACTGAGGTTCATGATATCCAGACCTGAATTTAAAGTTTACCATCTGGAATAATGCAGGCGGCAGCGTCGTTGAATAGCAACAAAATGTGGAAGGATGGTTGAATGAATATCCAGCAGCGCAATGCCAAAAGTTGAATTTGGTGATGATGATGATGATGATAATGATGTTGATGATGATGAGATCGTCGTGTGATAGTTCTGTTGCAAGTCTGTGATTTAACTGCTACCGTCTTACTTATCAGTTCAAGTCTCTCACAATGTTCCACAGAGGCGTTAGCGAGATGTGTCGGCTATGTTAGTGATGGTGACGGGTGGTGACGGTTGATATAGGCGTATCTATCATAGATAGTTCACAGGCTCGAACCCACTTCAAGTCACTGCGTAGCGACCTTGGACAAGTTGCTCACCCATAATTGTATGTGAAGAAGGCAACGAGAAACCACCTCACTCATCTCAACCCCGGATGGCGTAAAGCTAATGGACCTGCTTTCGAGCAGAGAACTCATCATCATAGATTAGATGGATATGTAAAAACAACGGCACTGACGACGCTGGTTATGACGACGCTGATTATGATGATGATGATGAGGGTGATGATGATGATGATGATGGTGGTGGTGGTGGTGGTGATGATGATGATGATGATGTGGTTTGTGGTGGTGGTAATGACGATGATGATGATGATGCCAGTTCCAAGTCTGGATAAAGGAGTATGCCTAAGGCGACGTCAGTCATAAGATGCCGTTAAACACTGAACGAAACTATAGATTGGCGATCGCCCATCCTTCACTATGTTAATATGTTGTCATTAATTAGGGTCATTCTGACGACCATCCAATTGGTGGTGGTGGGGGGGTGTTACCTGCGGACGCGTAGAAGGAGAGATCCTCCGCAGTTCTTGATCATCTCCTGCGCCTTCTGATGAGTCATCGTCGTTGCATCACAGTTCTGAATCTCGAGGATGACGTCACCTCGGAACAATTCACCATCGACCGGCGATCCTAAGTTCACCTGCCGTACACCACCAACATCATCATACTCACTATCGTAGTATAATGTCGTCATCTTCGTCGACATCATCATCGCCGTCATTGTCATAATCGTCTTCGTCACGAGCATCTGTCATCTGCACTCTAAGCATGTGCAGTCGTCCCCACTCTATCTGCGTACATGCCTGTTTGTCTGCGCCTCAGGATTTGAATTGCTAATTTTGAACTGCTGAGGTTGAAAAAATTCTGGTCTGGACATCTAGATATGTGAATATCTAGATGTCCAGGCCAGAATTTAACGAACCTGAAACCGGCATACAGGCTAAATAATTGTAGATGGTGACTAATTTACTATGGGCTTTGGTGTGTATAAACTTGATTCGTAGTTTTTCTTACTGTGTACAAATTAGACAAATACGACCAAGTTCAATGTAAACACACCCTGAAAACAGACCCTCTCAGAAATGTTTTTTCTGGTTGCTTCCCTAAGTGAATGGTGGGTTTGTAGCTGAATGAAGCTTGTTTTCCAAATCACTTGGTCGCTTGACTATTTGTTTGCTATTGTTTTCCTCTTGGTTTAGTTTTTGTTGGTCTGTGGGCCTTGGCTGATATTCTTCCTCGGCCTCTGCATGGTCCAAACACACAACCTCGTCTGTCTGCGAAGTCTTTGACTGGTGCCTGTATTCATGTCCGATTTCATTCAGCCATGCAGAACCGGCTGATGCATTAGCAATGGCACCACAGACCAACCACAGCAGCAGCAGTAGCAGCGGCAAGAGGCACATTGGTCGGATGCTTCCTGGCGAAGAATGCCACCACTCCTAATGCAGGCTCCCCATGCAGGCCAAATGATCTATTTTAAGATTACATATAATAGTCCTACAACGGCAGCAGATAAACAATGTACTACGACTATAATTTTAAAAAATATTAATTAATATATGGGTTAGATAATTATGTGGGTCTGCGTAGATGAATGCATAGGCCTACGCACCATTGATGTAACGTGGAATTGGTATCCACATCAGCTACTGCATTATAGCGAGGGGTGCGATATATTCTTAATGATATATCCTGCGACCATGTGTCAATCTATACAATCACGTGGCTGTGCATTTAATTAGATTGGGCTAACTCACACACGATCTTTATTTTCTGTTAATGTAGGACCATAGAATGAATCTAGGTTTAGGCCTATTCATCATCAATCAGCTGAATTGTTTTCAATAGTGCTCCTAGTAGTACTTGCAGTTTAACGATACTGTGTGGTAACAAAGACGATTAGCTTCGCCCTCCTCCTTTATCCAGGCTTGGGACTGACACTGGCAGAGTAGAACCAGTGGCGGAGTTATTGGTGCTCCTCTCTCTCTCTCTCTCTCTCTCTCTCTCTCCCTCTCTCTCTCTCTCTCTCTCTCTTTCTCTCTCTCTCTCTCTCTCTCTCTCTCTCCCTCTCTCTCTCTCTCCCTCTCTCCTTCTAAATGTAAGTGGGTATAGTCGTGAATAAATAGGCGTGAGAATATGCATAGGTATTTGTCAGACAAACAGACGGTGACAGAGGCAGAGACAGAGTAGAAAGACAGATAGGTGCAGCCTGCATGGCGAACCTCTGAAACGGGATCGACCTATAGTGTGGAAAGTCCTGGAATCCCAATCCATGAAACTAGATTCCTTCGCTGTCGAATTCGAGCGCTGCTCCAGCCACAGCGCTGCTGCCGATGTCTATCGGCAACATGGGCAACCACCTTGGCATCTGTTGCTGTACCAGACGCACACAACTGCATCTGCCAGTCTATGAGGCTCCTGCTACTGTTCACAGACCCATACACGTGTCGACCTATATATAAGATCGTGAGTTGCAAGGCCTTAGCTTCCATATCTTCTCCCCATTCCTAGGCCATTGTTGCGGGCCGTGTTGTACGTGGTCTGCCATTTGCCTAAGGGCATCTGGCAAAGACTGTAGGCCTATATTACTAGAAATCATTCCTTGCATTGAACGATCCGGTGCAAAAAAGATATATTGGCCTTCAAGAGAAGACAAATAACAGATGTTTAGTTACATTTAACTCAATAACATTATAGACCAATCGTTTATGAAACACTGAGGTCATATGAGAGAGTATGTGTTGTCTACTTACATAGGCCTATAGATCACTCAATTACTATAATTATTAGGAAGTATATAAATACGAAACATAGGCCTACGTTCTCCCCAAAACTCTTCCTCAACCACTTCAGTCCCTTCCTCAACCCATGGCAGGTTACCCAGCGTCCCAGTTGGATTATATAGTTCTTGAGTTAATTGCCCCTTCATACACTGGTTACGGTTAATAACTAAACTTTAAAAAGCAAAATAGACAGACGCGCTGGTTCAATGCAAAAAAACAGTAACTGATAAACAACAGACAATGGAAACCCAGGAAACTACACAGCACATCACGCGAAGGTAACGCAGTTAATGTCACTTCTGAGATTGTGTTTTTTCAGTACCTCGCGAATACGGTTTGTGAAGAAAATTTGGATGGAAAATATAACGCGAATTAGGTTATGTCTCAGTTGCAAAAGTCCTCCAGAGAAAACTTCTTTGGACATAATTATCTGCATTGTAGGGCTCTCAAATGGCGTTTGGTAAATTCCATGCGGCACTCTCTCTCTCTCTCTTTCTCTCTCTCTCTCTCTCTTCTCTCTCTCTCTCTCTCTCTCTCTCTCTCTCTCTCTCTCTCTCTCTCTGTCCCTGTCTCTATCTATCTATCTATCTATCTCTATCAGTTGATCGCCCACCGAATCTGTTTCACTGTATACCTCCCTGACCCTTAATTGCCATGGCTCTCGATCAAACACCGCTGAAGAACTTTTCAAACCATCAGTATCCGATCCTTCATCCTACCATTGTCACGATAATTGCACTCTGCTTCATCTTCTGGCTCGCTTTCTCAGCCTTGACAGACCCCCTCCCCGACCCACATTCTCATCCCAGGCACCAGACGTGAGCCGACAACACGGCTCGAGGTCAAAGCGCATGGTGGCGCTAATAAATGTATAAGAACTTTCTTTTACGTATGCCAACAATAATCAACAGAGAGCAAATGATTAGGTTATTAAATCAGTTGATTTCCTTTTCGTCTACATTGTCAGCGGCTGTAGCTAGCTGCCCCCACCAGGGTCGGCGATCCCGGGGGATCGAGGTGGACAAGTCTTCCTTACCATATACAGAGAGGGGACATGTTAGTCCCAACCCACATTTTCTAAACTTCTCATTGGGTGTCCTCCCCATCTGTCAAACGAGATCGCCGCCTCTGTCAACGGCTATAGCTATACGTTCGTCGGATTTCTTTGGATGCTCGCAACGAGTCGAAAGTTGTTTTCACTGTAGGTTGCACGCGCGAGAGACTTGATAAATAAGCACTCGACCCCAATTCACTTCCAGCCGAAACGCTTTAAATGTCAATCCAGAGCAGTAAACAAATGTCCATGGGTGATCTGTGTTTGTACCAGCGCTCAACCCAAGTACACTATATATGCATGTATGTATGTATGTTTGTATGTATGTATGTATGTATGTATGTATGTATGCATGCATGCATGCATGCATGTATGTATGTATGCATTCATGCATGCATGTATATATGTATGTATGTATGTATGTATGTATGTATGTATGTATGTATGTATATATAACAAATATATATATATATATAGTCCGTTGCAGAAAGGAGTACGCATTAACCAGGGATGTGGTCTCGAGACCGCGGTCTTATATTCGAGACCGGAAAACTGCGGTCTTGGTCTCGAATGCGTAAGTCTTGGTATTGGTCTTAAAGGAACGGTCTTGGGAATGGTCTCCATTTTAAATTAGCTTTCTTGATCATATGTCGTGTTAGAGCAACTTTTTTTCGACTTTGTCGATTATTTTGGAATATTAGAGACAGCGGATGTTTAGGCCACACGCGATTGCTGTCGATTTATGGCGTGCTGGCCATCTTTATATAGGCCCTAATCGCAAATCGTGACTTTTAATCGTAGCTTGTTTAAACTGTGTCGACTATAGGTCACCTTTATTTGCGCCTTCGTTGCGTTGCTCTTGTTAACGATAACACAAGTGCGAGGGTGTCTTTGCAACAAAGGACATAAATTAGTAGGAGGTGTAATACCTTAGGCTATAGCCCTAGAGGCTAGACAGTAAACAATCGACCTACAAAATCATTGCCAGAAGTCTACGCATTGCCAATGAAGCAGAAGTCATTAAGCTGCCGAGCAAGATCCAATTTTCCGGAGTCATCGCTTCCTCTCTCCTCTGAAACGGTAGCCTACGTTGCTGGTCTGTTGCATAGCAACATCGAGACGTTCGAAATCCTTCAAACCCAACTGATTAGCGCCGGGTGGGGAGAGAGCATCATAACCGATTGGCTAAAGTGCTCGGCTTGTAATGACGAAGGCACAGGCTACGGCGATTAAAGCGTTGCCGTAGAGGTCTTTAAATGTCATTCACGCAGAGTTGCTTATATATTATAGTGCCATATCATTCGCAAGGTCAGATAGGCCTACACTTCTAAGCATGGTCAGATATATAGGCCGTATACACTTCGAAGCACGATGTATACGCCAGATACACTTCACAGCTTTGAAAGGAGTGGCCTGGAGTAGGCCTACAATGTCCAGTAGGCATGGTGGCCGAATGGTTAGAGCGGTTAGAGCAGTGTGCGCTGAGTGAGCGGGTTCGAGTCTCGTCCGAGGTGTCACTGTGTAGGGACTGACCTTGAGCAAGTCCTTTGCACACAATTACTCTGCATTACAACTGCAGTTGCGTCGTCGAGACGTGTGTGCGATTTCGTGCACGACTTGTGGTGTAACTCGTGTTAAGGCGCGTTATAAATGCCGAGTTGTATTGTTTTGTATTAGCCCTAAGTAAAGTTGTGCTTTATAGGGTGTAGGCCCATGCGTCATCTGGTATAAACAAGATAGACGTACCCATATCATGGGTTCGCCTGGTAAGGGCATCCTACCTTCTGAACCGTCAGAGGTTGTTTGACGTCCTTTCCACCCTGGAGTCGAAACCCCCAAGGGGTCGACAACGCGTCACGGTAAAGGCGCAGTATGGTCTCTCGACTCGGTCCAGGCATCTTCCCTTTTGGTGCCAAGTGATGCTGAGGCAGAAAGAGAGGTGGCGGCTGTCCCCCTTCAAGGTCTGTCGTCCTTCCTCATTCGTCTGCTACAAAGTTCCGTCCCGTTGTTTCAGTTGCCGTAGCTGACTGGCACCCATGATGCCAGCTGCTGCTGCTATGGAGTGGGGGCAGCAGCACTCGAAGCAGCAGCAGTAGCACCTAATCTTGTATTGCTTTAGACTGCAGCAGTTTCGAAGAACTGGCTACCAATGGACTGCTTTGTATGCGAATATGAGTAAATGAACGGGAAACCCTGCATCAACGAAGCCATAAGCCCTGCCATTGGGCGACTCCAAGCAACGAGAAAGCTCAAGCCAATGCAACCACTCCACAGGAAATAGCAAGTTTGAATTGTTAGCAGCGAAGCAGTTATAGTTTTGTGCTGGAAGTTTTCTCTCGAACTATGCAGACACGGGCATTGATGTCTTAAGTGTCGACCTGTTTAGCGTCTACTGAATGCGCCTCCATGTAAGTTGTGTATGCATTGTCGCTGTCAAATTAGTCCGTTTTCGTAGCGATGATGGGTTGCTTGCCAAATGGGCTCTTTCCTATCCACATACCATTCGAAGGAAGTCCAGTGTCTGTCCAAGATACGGCTTATTTGGTGAATCAACTGGCTGCGTGATGCTAGGCTGCACTTGTGTTTACCTTCTGCAGAGGGCCATAGATCAGATGAGAATGGTTTTTGCCTGCTCCTCTGCAGGGCCTTCCATTGCTCGACGGCTCCTGCAAAAGACCACTCTAGAACCTACAGACGAATCGTACACATTAACGGCAGCGGTGTACTCTCAAGATCCCTCGGGATCATGACTGCTTGTAACGCCTTCCACTGGCGGTATATAAATAGCCAGGTAAATAAAGATTCGTACATGCATGCAGGTATACATGACAAAGTGTATAAAGTGTACAAAGTGAAGATGGAATTGAATTCATTGAATCTGATCGCAGAAGTGAATAGCGATGATTGGAACCATGTTCCACAGATCAAGATCGTGTTTCACACTTCATCGTCTTACACGAATCAAATTCATGTTTCAAGGATCAATATCATGTAATGAGGATCAAACTCATGTTCCAAGCATTGTTCTTTATCTCTTATGTACAAAACAAGTAACTTTAGTTGATATTTGCATATTCTAAATCTAGCAAAATCAAGTGGAATCAGCTATGGATAAAAAAGATAAATGCCAGGAAAAGATCATAAACATTCTTGGGAAAAATAAAAGGTCATGAAAAACTGGAAAATGAACTGAAAATATTAAGCAAATAAAAGATGGCCTTAACAAATAAAGGGAAGCTGGAAGAAACCATGAAAATACTAAGAAAATAAATAAGTCATCATTTGCTTAGAAAGTAGTGAAAGGTTCAAGAAAAATATTGGAAAAATATGAAATTTCATGAAAATTAATAAGTCATAAAATAACTTTGAAAACTAAAAGAAACAATCATAAAAACCCTGCAAAACAACAAAAGAGTCATGAAACTTCCTGCGAAACTAAGTGAAAAGGTTATGAAATTGAAACACCATGGAGAAATAAAAAGGCGATCCCAAAATGTGGATGACAGAGTAAAGGTCTTTAAAGTTCTGTACACAAAAGTCATCAAAAGTCTGGGAAACTTAGAATTGTAAGTGATTCTAGAGACAATCTTGTAAACTAAAAAGGCCTAGACAATTTTGTTGATAAAAACGCCATCACAAACTTTTGGCCCAGTTAACTACTGTTTTGCTAACTGAAATCCTTTAGTTCTTTAGTTGCAAGCTACAAAAACTATTTTAATTTGCCTTTATTTAGTTTTCACATATTCAGTTTCCTACAACCGTAATGTAATCATAATCAGTCTAAGAAAGATGTCAATATTTTTAAAATGCAAGAAACTGTACAACTATGGCTACTTTACACCAAAGCAATGTACAGTTTAATTACAAGTTACATCATAACTGCAATATCTTCATCAACTGATTAAATTAAAGGCAAATAAAATAGAATCCGTTGCATGAATCAGACGAACACAAAAACCCTCTGTGACAGTTCGTATAGTTGAAATGTGATTTATGCAGAGCTTGTATTACATAATGTTCCATGACTCCTTTATAAAACATTCTGTACACCTTTGACCCTTTAATGACCAGCATGTACTAAAGTGTGAGGCATAATCAATAACGCTGGTCGTTAAAGGGTTAATGTGAGCAGCTTCAACATGTGGGATGAAAAGAAATGCTTTCATTTTGCCATAACCTGGTGTGTACATGGTCTGAGCCACTCCAATTGGAATGGCGTGGTATTCATGAACACACACACTTAATGCTCTTCTCAAGCGTATTAAGATTCTCAAGTAAGATTTCGCTTGCAATGACTATCAATCGATGCAATGATGATGGTGCTATATAAGCCATAAAAAAATTTCATAGTACTTTACAGGTGCCTCATATATGATTCAACCCTAGACAAGTGGCGCTAATAATCATTTACATGTGGATGGAAACAGATCGCTAAGTTCTCTCAGAACACAGTTCAACTGTGTAATTATCAAAATAATGCTTGCATAGCTGGAAATGTCACCAATGCACACACATACAGCTTAGCTAAAACAAGTGCTAGCCTCAGGGGATGCAAGTTCCAATTTTCTTGCCAAAATGCAAGAGCTGAGCTGATATTACTTGTCGCTGATCACGCCAATAACGCATAGAGCTATAAAGATAGCAGATACTGATCATATATGGCAGCAATATTTCATTATTACTTTAGTCAAAATGTTCAGTTTCGAAACATAAACTTAATATTGCATTACAAGTACATGTCTTGCTGCTTGCCTTCATAAAAATGATAGGTGGGTGGTTGTCAAATACCATGCAATGGGACATCAATAGGTGCTATTGTTGACTCATCTGGCAAGGGGTGAGCTGCCAAAACTAAGAATTTTTTTCCAATACTGATTATACCAAGGTTCTAACAATCGGCCGATTATGAGCATAACCGATTAATCAGTACAGTTTTACAACGCAGCATTGCAAACGAGGAATGCCTCCTGCTGAATGGACTGATAACTGGGTCTGCCTTGCAGGTGACTGCAGACATAATACATGTTCACTTAACTGTAGTCGCTAAAACAACCAACCTGTCGAGATGTGATTTAAATACTGATTAAAGGAACTGTTCACTGAAGCAGAATAAACAGCAATTCATTACGACTGACAACATTTCCAAGTAAGTCACAAGGCGGCTGATCAATGATTTGACATTATTTCATGCACTGGAAATCAAACCCCAACTCACAATGTATCAGGGTCTACATCGGAAGAGAGCTAGGGTAAATTCAAGCAAATAAACCAACTATATGCATGACAGTTTAATAAAAAAATTAAATGCAAGCCATACTGTTCATATCAATGGGTGCTTGTCAACAGCCAACAATGTGGCCTTGATACAAATCGGCAAAATCATCGAGGTCAAGTCAGTTAACATTTATCGTACACACTCATGTTAATTGAAGTCTAGTACCACAGTTTGAAGTTTGCAAACCCAACAGCAGTGGTTGAACAATAAGTAGGAGCGTTTATAAAGAAATGAGGGGTCAGATGTTAAAAATGTCATAGAATGCCTTGCTATTAAAGTCTCAATGAGTCAATGACAATATACAGCAGGCAACACACAGCTTCTGCTACATGTGTAAAATAACTTTGAAATGCAGAAAGAGGTAAAGACTATCCTCACTAAAGAATATAATAGTTATACAGAAAAACCTCTGCATGGCAGTTCTAACTGAAATCTGTTTTTCAGGCGAATAGATCTCACGACGTGTGGACCACTTCCTCGACCTGGAATGAATCACCGATAATCAAATCATCATCAATGGGTATATAGTTGGACTCGACAGCCTCCTGTCCAAGGATGACTCCGACTTCCTTCTTGATGTGCGTCTGCATGTGTCGGTTCAGATGAGACTTCACGACGAACGCCTTTCCACAGATCGTGCACTTGTGCTGGCGCTCCCCGCGGTGGAACTTCAGATGTATCGTCAGAGAGTTGGGCGCCGGAAACGTCTTCCCGCACTCGGGACAGACGAACGGGCGCTCGCCGGTGTGCGATACCATGTGTCGCTTGAGCGCCTGACTGTCCGTGAAGCCTTTTGTGCAGAGCTGGCAGTTGTGCGAGCGTACGTTGGTGTGTATCTGGACGTGCTTCTGGAGGTTGGCCTTCTGCTTGAAGCGACGACTGCAGACATTGCACGAGTACGGTGCATCGCCCGTGTGGGTGCGGAAGTGGACGCGAAGTGCACCGTTCGTGCGAAAGCGTTTCTGACACCGGGTGCAGACGTAGGGGCGTTCGTCCGTGTGTTGGCGTCGATGTTCTGTCAGGTACGACGCCTGAGAGAACGCCTTGCTGCAGTAATTGCAGACAAACGGCTTTACACCTGTGTGCTTGGCTGTGTGCTTTAAGAGCTGTGACTGCTGTTTGAAGGTGACTCCGCAAGTCTCACAAGAGAACGGCCGTTCGCCTGAATGCACGCGTTCGTGCTGCTCCAAGCAGTAACGCTTTGCAAATGACTTATTGCAGTAGACACAAATGAACCTGCTTCGGTTTGACAGGGGAACATTCGTCACAGCGAGATCGTGAACTCTGTTCTTGTGCGCCGAAATATCTACAAGCGATTGGAATTTCTCTGGGCATAGATCGCAATCATACTCTACGGCTCCGTTGTTTTGATCAGCATATGACGTTAAGGCGGCCTTTTCTCCATTTGAGCAATAGCTCTCATCGTTCTCATTCCCTGAGGCATCGTGCAAGCTTTCAGAACCGTCAGACGTGTTCTGAATCTGGGTATTGTTATTCTGATACGTTTCCGCCGCCGAGTGCCTGTTTGCCTTCGTTCGTTTGCTTTTGACGAGACCCTCGATGACATCTTCCGAGAGGCAGATGCTCACAGGGCCTCCCGTTCCCAGCTTGATCTTATTAACATGCTTGGTCATGTGTTGGCGCAGTTCAGATGGGTAACGATATGCATCCTTGCATTCGTTGCAGACGAACACATCCGGCTCCACGTGGCTCATGTGGTGAGCCAAGAGATCGCCATGCTGCTGAAACTCGGCGTCACAGGACGTGCACTTGAGGTCGTGCCTGACGTCGTGTGACAGCCGGTGCTGCTCAAGGTCCTGGCGACTGCCGAGGACCTCCTTGCACTCGGGACAGACGAAACCCTTGTGCACCTGGACGTGTGAGTTGAGCAGCAGCTCCGTCTGGTAGGACTGCAGGCAGAACGAACACACGTACGGCATGCGTCTGCCATGGAAGCGCAGGTGCTTGCGATAATTGGAGGGCGAGGCAAACGAGTGGTTGCACGTGTGACAGACGAACGGCTTCTCCCCAGTGTGGATTCGAACGTGTTCGGCCAGATGGCTCCGCGATCCGAACGCCTTGCTGCACGTGTGGCAGACGTGCGATTTCGTCTGAGCGTGTGTCTGCAAGTGTTGCCTCAGACTCAGTGCGCTTGGAAACACCTGTTGACATACGACGCATTCGTGTTTTATATTCTTATCGGCAATCGTTGACTTTCTAAACGATCTGTCCTTCTCGAATGCCAAGGGACTCGTACGAACGCGTCCCACCTTGTGTTTTTCTAGTTCGTCCCTGTGAGACTCTTCATGTTTCTTAAGGGCTGCCAAACGACCGAACATCTTGGGACACAGTTGGCAGGCATAGCGCCCGTTCGGGTTCGTCAAGAGTAGACTGTCCACAGGTGGCGCCGTGTATTCGACCGAACCGCTGTTGATGGAAGCCCTGAGGAACGACTCAAGGTTTTCTATCTGTGAAGTGACAACGATTTCTTCGACCTCGCTCTTCACCTCAATGATTCCAAATTCCAGTGGGACAATCTCCTCCTCAAAACTTTCAGCAGAACAAGAAACGACCTTCACGGCCGATGCTACAGGAGCGACTGGTTTGACGCGTGGAGGCCGACCTCGTCTAAAAACAAACGCAAATTTTAATGTATATCAAAATTGTTAACAGTTTTATTTTAGAAGGATAAATCTCACGATTACTTTGCATTAAACAATTCGTCACTTTAGGCAATGATTGCTGTGTAATTGCAGAATTTATATTCTATCACTAAATTCAATGTCTCTGTGAAAAGGTGACGTTACAGTTTTCAAATAGAATGAGAAGGTAGGTGTAGGTAGTAATTTAAGAAATTAATTAATTCTGTAACATCAAGAATGCTTCATTTACTACACAGATTTATATAGCACCTCTACACGGTTACCACTCAGAGGTTCTCCCAAAAAGAGGCTGCAGGAGTTCATTCATGTAGGCTGGGACATGGCCCAGCAAGCAATGCCAGACTAAAGCATGAATTCGAAATATGTTGGCTACTGCCTTCTCCATGACAATTCCAGAATGTTTTGTAAATGCAACTACGATTGCTTTTGAGATTGTCTTCCTTCTTTCAAAGAAGAGCACACATGTCACATTGATCATCGATGGTTCCGCGCACTTAAGGCATAAAGGACTTCTTACACTTAGGGTCAATGAAAAGTAAATTTCTTTGGAGGCCTTACAAATTACCAACCTCCTCCCAAGTTGAGTCCAGTAACAGCTGATTACTTTCCTTTTTAAAATTCAAACATCATAAATATTAATAAGGACAATGTAACATAGATCTCTACTTTAGTCCCTAAACGATGAACTGCATTGGTTTCTCAGTCACCATAAGTACACATTCACCATTAAAGGGCTAAACTAGTTCAAGTAAGCGACTTCGTTATAGTTACAGTATCCACATGGCTTTCAAAGCAAGCGACAAAGACGCTTGCATGGTATATATTTCCCACAATTGCAACTAATAGACATAATAATTAAGAAACCTTCTAGGCAATGGCTGTTCTGCACTCATTCTGTCCAGTGAGAAAGCGTTCGTCAACAAAGGACCTCAGTTCGAATATCTAAAACAAGCCATTCTGACAAGTTAAGAAATCATCCATATATCAGGGATTCTCTGTTGCTGCATGTAGGAGACATCAAAATTTTCTTAGGCTTTTTAGCATCACGTTTTACCCTTTTTGGACATTTGGCAACTATCATTATTTGGCTTCATGTGAAGTTCAACTCTTTTGTGCAATTATTCCTAACAGTAAACAGCAGCAACCAAGTAAGCAGCAAATACTTTAACAGTTCTACCAAACTCACTACAGAAATAAAGAAAATAAGTAAGCTTCAATTGCTGTACAAATATTTAAAGAATTTCAGTTAAACTTGAAGGCTAACCATTTAAACAATACCCATGTTGGTATTCTCAGTGGCTAGTACAATGCCTAGAATTCACTTGTGCTTATTGTCTGATCAGGTCATTCAGAGTTGAAAGTAAAACTGATTGCTTCAGCTTGTTTACCCTCAGCTTGACTTCTAGCTCTCTAAAAGTAAACCAAAACGTGGTCAGCAGATACTCCCAAATCAGGAATATACTCATTTGCTTACAGTTATGATAGATATCACAGTAAGAATGCCCAGAGTTAATGCCTTTGGTAAGAGAAGTTTTAATGTGATAACATCATATGACTATAATTTATTATTTATTTCTTCTGTAAGGTAATGTGCACTTACTGACAGTCTTATCAAGAACATTCTTACATACTTACTTTTTATTATATTTACACAAGCCATATAAAACAGTGTCATCAATATATATAACATACATATACATATAGTAAGTGCATATTTCTTACAGCAAATGAAAGGACATCAAAGTATGACGTATATCATTGGTAACATTACGCACCCCAATATCGCACTTTAGCCAAACAAATCGAAGGCTTATTTTTTTTACAGCAGAATTGCTATGTGGCTGTCCTCTATTCTTTCACAATTAGGAGCAGCCATATATGTGATCAAATGCAGGTCCAAGACAACAATATATTCAAAAGAAAAATTTAAGGTAATTTATCATTTTAGCATCCCAAATTCTGACCACTCTCCCATAACTTAGCAGAAACCAGATTGATGAAAGTAATCATGCCAAAGTAGATGCTGGATGTAATGGAAAGAGTCATATATATATATAGAAGCTGGGTGTGATGAAAATCTCCTGGTTATGTAAAAGCTGGATGTGATGAAAAGAATTCTGTTTAAATGCATGGGAGCTGGATTGATTAAAACAATCGAGTTTAAATGGAACTTGGATGTGATGAAAAGAATTGTGTTGAAATGGAAGCTGGATTGATGAAAAGTATTGTATTGATGTCACAACAGGCAACCATGCACAAAGTCGCCATAATCAGGTTCAATAAATTTGGGATGCTAAAATGATAAAGTGGAGGAATTTGGGATGCTAAAACGATAAATTACAATAATTAATAGTTATTTGGTAAAAGTCAAGCATTTAAATTTCTTAACTTCGAAACTAGATGTCTAAGTGTACACTAGATCGCCATCTACTAGAGAATTACGAGCAATAATTACTTGCTTTTATTGTAGTAAAAGTAGCCAAAGTGGAGTGTTACCCCTATGATGCAACATTGGCAACAACAAGAAAATTGGGCAAAAATAACTGCCAATGTTTTTAAAATGTGGTGAAGGCTATTATGAATCTATTGGTTTGCATTGTGCACCTTGTTAAGATCAATATTTAGTGTAAATGAGTACATTTATATAAACAGCAACACAACACTAGCACACAGTAAGTCGAATTGCATTTGTCTATACAAACAATATAACCAAGCTCACTCTTGCTTCAAATAAAAAATTTTAATCTAGATTTGAAAGCCTTTTACTGACAAGGCGTTCATTTGTTTTAAAATAGTGCACTTTTTACCTATGAGTTTTTAGTCGACCCAGTGAGCACGGAACAAGATCGAATTTACTTCCGCTTTGTAGAAGGTCACATGCGTCATTTTGTTGCGCCATCATTACTTTTTCAGAAAGCAGGTTGTAGACAAAATTTCTGGCAATTTGCCTTTTTGTTTATAAAGATCTTAATGAAAACCTAATAAAAAATTAATCTCACGATAGAAGTCATTTAAAAAAGGATTAGACCCATACATAATCTGCCGATGTTGGCTCATTTAAGAGGCTTGCAATCATTGTTGGCGGGCCAGGCCTACAGCCTACTGTCCGGAAGATCGTAGATTGTATTTATGTATTTTGCAGAACGCTTCTAGTAGAGTGAACCGCGAACCGTTCAGAAACGATGCTAAACCTAAAATTCCGAAAATCTGATATTATTTACTTTTAAGTTTTTACTTTTTAAAGTTCTAGATTCATTGGAATTGCGATTAGGAAAGTTCACATGGCATATTCTTCGCTCACTCAAATTTTGACGTCTACAAATAGTGTGACATTTCCCCGTACCTTTCTTAGTCCGACTGTGCGTGCGAATTAACCCGAAAGCCTCAATAAAATAAAAACTTGCTCTGGTTCGGGGCACGGAGACAGCGTGAAAATGATACTGCTTCTCATTATACCAAGGACCAGTATACACTAATTTAAAATCCATGCCATTTTGCTAAAAAATAACCAACCTTGAGGCCGTTCGGTCACTCTTATTAAAATTGTTATCAAAACTGATCAAACATCCAACTTAATTAACCCAATCGACGAGGTTATATAACTTATATGTCTATCCATCCAAAGTCATCGAATCTCCTAAGAACACTCAGCTGATTATTTAAGAATATCGATCCATGTGAAACCCCTCTAGAGTAAAAAGGCCTATAGCGAAATTTATATGCACAGTTTAATAGTTCATAAATTTTTAAAAAAAACTTTCAATTTTCTATATCATAAGTTCTTATGTCAGTATTTTAGCGTTTGTGTCAAAACAGTCAGATTATCTTCTCAATGCAAACACACGTCACGGTGATGACTGACGAAAGTAAGGTAAGCCTACTATTATTATCATTGTGATAATTATATCTTGTAATCTACATTCGTAACATTTAGATTGCACGCGTTCAATATATCAATCAACAATAAGGGTGATAATTGTATAATCGCTGCTAGTTGACTTCAATAAAATCGTCCAACTGGTTGACGGAAATTGATGATTATTATTATTCATAAAAGTTCATTGCATTATATTATATCAGTGGTGTTACCTGTACGATATTTGTAGGTGAGCATATTTTAGTTTTCTTCTACTTATTTGTGTATTAATTTGATTAGTATATGGAATGCGCCAAGACAACTGTAGTTGATAGTTTATAAATTGCTATATATTTTTATTCTAATATAACAACAGGATAGTTAGCGCAGAAGAAGTCAAATGTGACTTGTAAGGTCTGTGACCGCACCAGCGCCCTGTAAGATATCATTCGTTGCTTTGTTAATGCAAAGTTTTAGTCGTAATTAATGTAAGGGGTTTCAAATAATAATTAATGGAATTGATTGTGTTGATTGGTGTTTGATATTTTTTGCGTTTAGCTTTAGAATAGGTGAGTATGTACTTTATGAACCGCCTGCAAACGCACTGCTGGAATAACAGATACGATCAATCAAAGAATGCACAATTACCAAATAATCAAAATACGCAATTTACTGGTTCACAGTTCGCCGGTTCGCTGTTCACATTTTACCAGCACCCACACTCAAGATGCATATTTAAGGAATTAGGTGTTTTATACAGCACATATGCCGAAGGTTGCGCATTTGTTATTGAAAACTGAATCTTCATCTCAATAAATGTTGAGCTGTATCTTCTGGTATTGGTTGAATCAGGGCCGCTGAGAGGGGGTCCAGAGGCCTGGCAATTTTTTATGGCCCTAGGCTGGGTCCACATGCAATTTTCTCATAAAGCCTAAAGATAGTTTAGAGGCCCATGACTGCCCTGATTACAGGCCCAGTGATTGCTCTGCCTATGGGCCCGAAACTTCTGTCAGCGGGCCTGAGTAGAATTATTGATTTTGATATATGTGCATATTTTATTATTCATGTTTCTTAACAATTTTGGCTATGTTATGTTTATTTCAGCATTATTATATTCTGACTGAGAGTGATGTATGGGTTAATGATGAAATCAATATGTGGTGCTGATACAAAGTTTTGGTGTGAGTGTTGAGGTCTCAGTAGAAGGAGTTTATTACGAGTTCTAAGTTCTACAGGTTATTGTATGACTGCTGGGAGAATTGGAGTTAGTCATTGGGTTAAGGTTAAGCTTTGTAATGAAACACAAAGTTTAATGTTTAGCAATTATCTTAAGGCTCCTCTTTTGTTGATCTATAATTAAATGTTCTGATAAGAGGGAAAGGCTTTTTTAACACATGCTTCATTGCAAATTTACTATTTTTTTCAGTTTGAAAATGGAGCACATCACCTATTCGCCAGTTGTGAGCAAGGAACGAGAGAGACTGAAATTCGTCAAATATTCTCTCTTCTTCTTCACTGTACTCTTCTTTGTAAGTCTACCATTGCTATCTGTGTAGATACATTTTTAAGACGTTAGAAGTTGCTCTAACCCTAACCCTTGTCTGAGTATATTTTCGTCATATTTTTAGTCATTCTTGAGTTGATTCATTAAGTTTGCTCCATTGTAAAGCTTTGTAGAGCCTTTGAGTTATATAAGTTTTCAATATGTTAATTAGGTCATTCATTCACATAGAATACTTATATAGCACCCTTTAGAAAACTAATCAGAAGCACTCTCAAGTCTAAAATGGCTCAAAAGGACAGTTTAAGGTGAGGCAAGGACATATGAGAGAATGTTCTTGGAGAGAACAGCTACTAATTAAATTACTGACGGATTATGAGAGGGCAAATGTAGAAAAAGTATTTGAATACTGGAATCACCTACAGTAATTTGTATATATTTAATTTCTTAAAATTTCCTAATATCCTGTTGTTAATGCTAGCTTATTATTTTTGTGGCAGTTCCCACTGCTAACTTACGGTGGAGTTGAAGCGGACTAGGGAGTTTTAACCCTCTTTCGGAAAGTGCAATTAGTGATCAGTTAATTAAGAGTATGCTTAACTTACTTATAACTCTATTTTCTGAATCTATGGCTTGTATTGTATTATGGATGCTTTGGGAAAATTGCTCATCATGTGAAAGAGGGTTTCTGGGTTCTATTCCCTCAGATGATTACTGAGAAGAAGCTTGACCAAGTCATTACTAAACCGTAACAATGTGAGATCGATTGCTGCGATGCTTCATCATTATATAGCAGTTGGTGTTTAGTGAATACAGAGAAAGTACTAATTATAAATTGCAGAAAGAGGTAATAAACAAATAGAGATGTGTGGCTCTGTCTGTAGATGTGTGGCTCTGTCTGTAGATGTGTGGCTCTGTCTGTAGATGTGTGGCTGTGTGCTCATTGGTATTGGAATTTGGATGGCCGTTGATCGAAACTTTCTCACCGTGATCATCGGGAATGATCTGTACGCTGCCTCCATCTATGTCATGCTTTCGTGTGGAGCGCTCGTCTTCTTCTTCTCATTTCTTGGTTGCTGCGCAGTTGTGGCAGAGAATGTCTGTCTGCTGACCATTGTTAGTATTCAACATAATTATTAGTTACTTTTTTCTGGTTAATTTCCTTTTATGATTACTTTTGTAAATGGATCTGTTCATTATTTATTTTATTTATTACCGAAATTTTCTACCGCCATTCTTCCAACATCTTTTGCTCAGAAGTGCATACACACGCCTCGATGGCGCAATTGCAGTTGTACTGCAGAGAATGGTGTGCGAAGAACTTGCTCAAGGTCCGTACACAGTGATGCCCTGGACGAGGCTCGAACCCGCACGCTCAGCACACACTGAACGTTATGGGCTGACCGCTCTAACCGATCGGCTACTGTGCATTTTATCAAGGTTCAATTTTTTTGCTTTCAATTCAACTGGTTACGCATGTCTAAACTTGGGGCATGGTGGCCGATTGGTGGAGCTGTCGGCCCGTAACAGTTAGTGCGTGCTCGCCCGGGGCATCACTGTATACGGACCTTGAGCAAGTCCTTTGCACACATATGATCTGCATTACAATTGCTGTTGTGCCATTGAGGCATGTGTGCACTTCTGAATTAAACTGTAAAAAGTGCAGTATCAAATAACAGTTGTATTGTAAACTGATTAAGACATTTAAATGATTTATCGTCTTGGTGAAATGTCTGATGCAGTTACTGAAGTTTCCATTGTTTCAGTGTATCTGTTTTCTTGATATTAAATGCTACTAATGCTTTTAACGAATCTAGTTCAGTTTACAGTTGTAGATTATGTTAGAAGCAAATGTATTGTGGATATCGTCAGTATATGAAAACATTGGAGAGCTCATTGTTTTGCTGTTCTTTAGATGTCTGTGTGCTGTGATGAGTTTTCACTATAAGTGCTTTAAAAGAAATTGAAAAAGTATACAATTAGTAAAGTACTATTCTGTTTGACCCTGTTTGGTAAACTTACTATTTTTTAACCTGCTATTTATCTGACCCAGTTGGCTGTATTGGTTTGAGGACACATCCCTTGTGCCTCTGTGCATGCGGTCGCCAGTTCGGTTAGCAATGGTGGCCTATTTAACCCTTTAACGAAAAGCGGTTGCTAAGATGTATGTGAAGACCTGTTGAGCTTATCATTTAAGAATAAATAGGTTTGAATTGGTTAGCACAAGGACCTCAAAAGACAGCTTTGCACCCATTCAACCCCATGACGGATCTTTCCTGATCCAATTCTTTGAAATAGCAAATGGTGAAGATATATAGATGTATGCATTCATGTATGTATGTATGTATTTACGCATGTTTGCATGTGTACACATTTAATCTGATTTCAGCATCTGGTTGCCATATGCATACTGTCCGTGTCTCTGTTCGCCGGGGCTGTCTGCGCCATTGTTTTCCAGACACAGGTAAGACATCATCCAGTCAGATTACTAGTAATTTATGAGTCTCAGTTTTTCAGTCTGTCATGAGGTTGAGCTATGAGATGGCTGCTTTGTACATAACACATTTGAATGTAATTCGAAATTATATTTAAATCAGTTGCTTGTCCACTATTTATGTTCTGATTGGTAATTAACTGTGCATACCTTAATAGCAGTACTATCTGACAACTAAGCATCAATTGGTGATAGTGACCTTAAAAAAAATACAAGTGCGATACAAGTGAGCTGGTGATGATGTGTTAGCTGTGTTCAAGGTCATTTCACAACAACCTGTCTTAGGACAGACTGAAATCTGTTCTGCTTATTCTACATATTGACTGCTCAACTAATCTGCAGCCTGCCACAATATGAGTTGAACACAACGTCATATGATTAAACCATCCTATCCTATTCAGGTTTAGCAGCAGCTAATGATTGCCATTGCCAATGTGTTCATGCTGTACCTCTGTCTTGCATTAACCTTTGTGACTTCTGACCTGGAACCAAAACAAATCCAACAATCTGACTTGATGCAGAACCAATGACTTGTCTTTCTGTGGCACTTAGATATTTGGGATATTTTGCATTGAATGTGCAATTGGATCCAGTTTTACCTGTGTACTTGTTATGGTCAGATGGGCGACTCAGTGCGACAGACGATGTCAGACACTCTGGTCAATTACTATGGTGTGAATCTGGAATACTACAACAACCGAATGATTACTGATGGATGGGACAAAGCACAAGAAAGGGTCAGTCTTACCACTGAATATATATATTGGCCCCCTATTGTTGAGTGTAGCTCAGTTTATTCCACTTCCAGGACAATTAATTGTCTGGCATGTTTAGAACATTATTTCTATGCAATTTTTAGGCTAAGGATGAAACATCAATCGACTCTATACTACAATTCTTTTGTGTCATTTGGCCAATATTTTAAGTTTGTTGCTATGGAGACATAACCTAACATCACTCCTGAGTAGATGTTTTTTAAAGGATGCTATATAAATCCTCAAAATTATTAAACAGAATAATGGTGGTTAAATCCGGCAAACGTAAAGAGTGAACCAGCATTAAGTCTTCCCTGTGACTAATGTCGTTTTCTCTGTCATTTGTACATACATTCAGCATGAAACGGTTTCGGCTTTATTTCCGTGTCTTATAGAATTTCCTCGTGAAAGATTTTATGAAAATCTGTCCATGCTGTGTTATGGTAACTTTTCTTTGAGGATTGTTTCTGCGATGTGATTGATTTCAGAGCCAACGTTTCATGCTGCGTCAGACTGCAGTTTGTGCTGCCTTGGCATATGGCTGATCAGTTGCACATTGTGCATGTGTTTGTGCTGGTATCTTGTAGCTGAGTTGTTGTGGTGTGAGTACGCAAGGGTGGGCTCTGTACCAGTCCTCCAAGTGGTATAACCAGCAGGTGTGGACGCCAGGTAGAAGGAACGCCGCTTCTGTTTGTTATCTCTTCCCTTCCCAGTGCTGCTTTCCAACCCTTGTTCCAGCTGTGCTTGATTTTTCAAATCATCCATGATTGTGTCTAGGCTTTAAATCCCATTTTTAAGTAATTGACTAGATGTCACTCCATTCATTGGTACAATTTACAATGATGCTAAGTGGATTTGAAACAGAGGTCCCTGTGGTGACTAAGAGCTGCTTCTGCTGCTTTTGAACTCACTGTTTACAACACCACAGTTTGACTGTGACTGGAATGGTTAAGTTCCAGGAGCACACTTTCAAGAGCTGCATTGATTCCCAGTCGCTTTTAGTACACCATCATTGTTAAAGTGTTAAGTTATACTTGTTAAGATATGCTTGCTTTTCTATGTTCTGCACTGCTGGTAACTGTAGACATAAGTCATAAGTGGTGCTTTATAAATGTTGTATTGTCCTCATGTTTACGTGGACATTTATGATTTTATATAGCTCCAGCTGTCACAGTGTGAAATAGCTTGCAGCAGTGTTTGGGATAAAAATTATGTCATTGAAAATCTTCTGTAAATGTTTCAAGATAGCAGAACAGAATTCTTGTGTTAAAAAAGGTAAAATAACTGGAGTAGCTGAGACGTGGTCAACAAATAGAATGGTGCAAATTATTATCATTATTAGGATCTATTATTAGTCAGTGTTATTTTCAGATGCTATTGCTTTTTGTCAAACTTTGCTTTCTCCACATTATTTTTTTTGCTTTTTTGTTTGCCATGTGAACTTTAATTTTAAAAACTTCATAAATGATTGTGTGTCGTGCTTCATTGTTATGTAAAAAAAAAGACTTTTAGGTCGAGTCGCAAATAAAACTTCTCTGATACCATTGACTCCATACATAGTGCTCATAAAATATAATGTTTTAAATGGTTTTCAAGTTTCAATGATGCCAGCAGCTTGTCCAGAGACTAAGTACTTACTCGATTATAAAGCTATGTATGGATTTTGAAATTTTTGTGCATTGCAGCAAATTATTTCTGAACAGGCTTTAAATATGCAAATATACCAGGTGGTTAATTGACAAAATTAGTGATTTTATACAGATTGTTGTTTATGTGAACTTATGTGATGTTAATGGGTCAAGCATTGGTTCTATTCCAGGCAACAGATTTTCATTCAGTTTTTTGGCTAATATGCGGTTTTCTTCATTTATGAAAAAGTGTAATCTGTAAACAGATTGGAATCTTTACTTCCATGCTAGTTCAAAAAATATTTGTGCTGAAGGTATACACTGTCTTCCATTGGGGATTGATTTGATTTAGTTTTCACTTCTGCCCTTGAGTCATACCTCTGTATATGGTTTGTGTAAATGGATCTCTCTCTCTGTGTTTGTTGATGCTTGTTTGGATGTTTCAATCTGTCTGATTGTTTCTATTTGCATTGCAGAGGAGTATCAACCTTTTGTTCCTCCATCTTGCTGTGTAAAAGACCGCTTCTGGCGCTATATAAATTTGGAAGCCTGTCAGAAATGGCGTCTTGGCCCGCCCGGTTCGCCAGTGGACGGTGCAGTCAATCGTGCACTTTACTATGAAGTGAGTGTGTTCTGTGTAACCTCAGACTTTTCTTCTTTGATCATTTCTTGATTATCCTCCTCTGGTTTTATAGCTGTTGTAATTAATCATTATTGTTTGTTTTACTTAAGTATTATTAATGATTTTGTTGTTTATTTTTGTATTTATTGCTTAATTTTTTTGTATAGATTAAGAGAGTGACGGTATAAATACTGAGGACTTGGTTAATATAATCTCTCTACTGGATAATCTGTAGTTTTTGTGTTTTATTAATTCAATTAGCATGAGGTCGGATAGTTTTTTGAAACAACACGAGGGATGGGGACAGAATTTATAAAACAGGGATGGGGAAGATTTATTTGTTGCATGGTGGGATCAGGATGTGATTATCTCCGTGTGTCACTGTCTACTGTACGGTATATATATGCTTAAAGATATATAAGAAATAGGCCAGCTACCTGACATATCTCACTTGTTGGTATTGCTATATCATATGATTTCTTTGCCAGGGTTAACTGCTTGAAGTTTTTATTAGTGCATCTGTCTAATTTCATGTTTAGCACCTTTATTGCTTCCCAAAAGCACATTTTCGAATAGTTCAAGTCATATGATGTCTCATTAACAACATTTTATATGCATGCTAATAATAATAAACTAGTTGGAAAACAAAGATAACTGTGTGTGCATTTGATGGCACTCTCCCACATTTGGATCAAACTCAACACATGTGGATCAATTTCACCCACCTGTGAATCGCTACCATCGTTACCTTTCTATGGTTGGAGATTTAGGCCATATGCACTGGTTCTATGTTGAGAAAATGTAAGATATGAAATATATAGATTACAGAAATATTATGTATCTGCGTTTATGTTGTTGGTTTTAGGGCTGTTTTGAAGCTGGCTATGCTTATTTGGCAGAGAATTCGGCTCTTGTCATTGGACTTAGCATTGCTGTTGGGATTCTACTGGTAGGTTCATGATTGAATAAGTATAGATTCTAATGACAGAATATTTCTGATATTTCCATTGAGCTAGAAATATGTGCAACCATTTTGCATCATAGGAAATCTGAATTGCAAATATGCTGCTTTGGAGTCGTCAATAAATGAGGTCTGCACAAAATTAATGACCTACCTTCGACCTCATTGGTCTGCATTTACTTAACCCATCTCTTACCCTTTTCGGATGACCACCCTTCGTAAGAATACTTAGGTCCAGACTAGGCTACTATTTTGATCTTGCAGTGCTAACACTGATATGATGAATTCTGTTTTCTTTACATGATATTTTGACATAACTTTGAGCTTATTTTTATTTTTATGGACTATGCATTTGGAACAACTACTGTACAACTACTGGTTTAAGTCATTTGAAAACCATACAGTAATCGATATTGTCCAGTTTCTCAATATCATAACTTTCACAAAAAGCTAGGGGAGATAGGCTATTCTGTAATGAAGAGATGATAATGAAGAGCAGACCACAGTTTGAACACTAATTTCTTTAACTGTTGTTTGCTTTATTTTTAAAAATATCCAGGTTGTTGGCATTTTCCTGACAGCGTTGATGATTCACATGATTCGAAAAGTAAATTCTCTAAAGGTGACTCCTTCAAATTCCTAGGAGTGGCAACTGAAAGCTAGAAGTCGGCTGGGAATTATATTTACGGGCGACCATAAAAGAATAACTGTTACGGTTTTGCTTCAAAGTTGATATAGCATTGCTGTTTTCAAGACAGTTTGTGACTCGATGTAACTATTTTGCTTCACTTTGTTAGTCTGTACACTAGCTGTAGGTGTATGTATCTCTTTTGAATAGATAATAAATGTGCTACATAATGATAATAATAATAACGACAATAATAATAACGACAATTTTTATTTCGCTGTAACAGTCATACCGCTACAATGGTGCCTCACAAACAACTAAACATTGAGATAAACCTTGTCTGCATATCTGGCATATGGAGGTGGAAAGAGGGGTTGCTGTTGATTGATTCCTTTATGAAGTTTACAAATGAGTTTTATTAATGAAATGTTACTTGTCATCGGTCAACAAACAATTTACGAAGCTTTATTACAGTTAACTGTTTTTGAATGTTTATATTGTAAATGAACATTTATTCTTTTGGATGCACTAAATATCATCTCTGTGCTTACGTGTGACAACAATTTAAGTTTGAAACAATTGATTAAGTCTATGGTTTGTCGTTTCGATAGACGGGAGATGAGTGTAATGTAACTTAAAGTTGTAAAAGGGATTGTATTTTTTAATTGGCTGAATTATTTTTTATTGTATTGACTAATTTTATGTTGGCAAGTTGAGTTTGATGACTTGATCTCTGGATGATTTTAATAAATTTGATATTTTTGTTATCAAAGACTATTGTCTCGTTTATTCTGTTTGTTTGGTTGTTTATGTAAGAGATGTAACATTTTGTTGAACTACCTGTGATAAATGAATGAAATGTTACTACCTGTGTACTGTTAAAACAAAGGAGAAGTTTAGGCCATTGGTTATAAGTGATTGATTGGCTATAGTGATCTTACACATCTTGTTATTCAAAAGACCTCTTTTTGCCAAAGTTTACCACCCCTCGCGACTGATGCATAAGCAACGAGCCATGTAGGCTACAGCACAGAAACTCATCAAGACTTTACAGTGAATCAGTTGTTCAGAACACTCTCAAGGTAGTAGTCATTTATTGTAGGAAACAGTCATTTCCTCATTACTCTAACTGTTATGATTCTTGCACAGTAGCTGTCTTGTCATGATATTTTTGCATGAAACTCGGGCCACAGAGCTGCACTCAGTTGATTAATTCTTTTTGTTAACAAAACTTTTAGGCAGTAAAAGCAGGAATAAAGGTTTTGATTTTGCTTTATTTAAGTTGTTGATGTTTAGACAAAAGTGTTGTGCTAAATTATGAACAATTTTTTGCATTTAAGTGAACTAGATTGCAATTAAAGAGTTGAGATAGGAAATGACCATTTAAAATAAGAAATAGGGTTAGAGTTGCGAAGATAGGTTGATCAGCTATGGACTAACAATATTAGAGAGAAGGGGGAGCAGAGCTGACCAAATTGAAGATGGCGAGGTTATCCCGGGAAAGTAGTGGGTGCGGTTGTAAAGGTTTTGGACATGGTTATAAAATATGTAAGAAATGGCAAGCAACAATAGGGTAAAACAAGAGTTGGGAATGGCTTTGATGATAGTAGTTTCAGTGGGCACTATTACAACTTTCACGAGGAAGGTACATGCATTAGGAATTTCAGTGATATATTTCCAGATTCAGTATGTTTCATTAAAACAGATGGGTCAAACAATTTCATCGGCCTCTCTTACGCTAAGGAAATGCGTATC
Source organism: Bimastos eiseni (assembly GCA_959347315.1). Taxonomy (NCBI): domain Eukaryota; kingdom Metazoa; phylum Annelida; class Clitellata; order Crassiclitellata; family Lumbricidae; genus Bimastos; species Bimastos eiseni. The sequence continues at coordinate 7,264,018 of OY365809.1, read as the reverse complement.
ATATGAAACACGTAAAGGTCGGATACTTTGGAGCTGTCTTGGTGGCTCCCGTCTAGAAGCGTTTTCATGTGTGTGAATATACTGCTGGACGTATTCTAATAAAGACGTGCATTCAGTTTATGATCTTGACCACTATAGGCCTACGCAATTGTTTTGTTGGTTCTGCTCCGTCACATTTTAGGCACTTCCATATTCACTCGGTCTCGGATAGTAGTACCCATCGGTTGACTGCCCATGACTGTCTCTACATAGGCCTACATGTTGCATCAAATCAGTATAGAAGCTTCGACCAAAGATTGTAGAGTCGTAGACTACGATGTGACACTTCCTATCTTCGCCGTGTTTCTGACTGTTCATGTCACTTACTTTGGAATCGATTGTCGTTGCTAAGATACCACTTCTCCAGACGCTATGTGGCGCGGCTGGCGTGGCGCTAGCTGCGCCACGTGGCGAATGGTATAGTGGATTTTGTGGTATGACCACCACACAGACCAAATACGCAGCGAGATAGGAAGCGTCATATCTTAGTTTACGACTCTACCATCTTTGCTTCGACTTTGTTGGGAACAATTACAGTTTTTGCAATCAGATTCAGCGACAACCGCTAAATACACGGAAGGCAATGAATCAGATTATGCGGCACCGGAAGTCTTCGTTCCCAGACGGCGGCCATGTCTGCGAGGTTATTGCTCAGTAAATTAGGGTTTAACATTTCGGCGTCGTGTAACCTGAAACATTTAAAATGCGAGAGTTTTTCTCGCAGAGGTCTGCGACTTGCATCTGCTCTTTTCGGTGAGCTTTCCAATGGTACACGTTATTCTGCTGTATTGCGCCGAGCCTGACTGGATGCTCTGCAATGACCTTGATTCTCGCAGGCTTATGATCAGAGATTTAATGAAACACATGTTTCTGAGATCGTATAACAATGAAAATGGAATGGAATGAAAAATGTATGAGCCAAACGGTTGTCCGAGCAAGCGAGATGCAGTTATCGCATAATCGTTGCACTGTAACATAGCCAGGAGGTATGCCGGTGAAGGGCTCTAGTTCGTTCACTTGCTGTTGCAGAAAGTTTTTATCAATAGCTTTAAACTCATGTGTTGACTTTTATCGAGAAAATAAGGTCTTGTCAGATTAGAATGAGAATGCTTTGTATGACTGTCTTCTTTGGCGGCTCCAGAAGTTGACTTGATTTCAAAACAGCATGTTATTTATGGAATTCTGATTAAGCGCAGGTATAAAAGCCGACCAGTTTCTGTGAGACAGCTTAGTTGTATGGCATGCAGTGTTGTATGCAAAACTTGAAACTTCGAAACCAAGACGAGACCGAGACAGTGAGGTACCAAGACCGAGACAGACACACTAGGTTCAAGTCAGTACGAGACAGTAAAAGGCAAGAGATCCTATATAAAATGCTGTAAAATGCTAATGTATCAGTTTTTGGGAATAATGTTTATTTGTAATTTCAATTTGAAACTTATAATGTATATAGTACAAATTCCTGAAAACAGTTTTTATATTGCCACACATGATTTTAAGACAGTTCATGCGAAACTTATCAAGACCGCTTGTTCTAGACAGAACAAGACATTCACTTCAAGTCAGTTTCTAAAATTCGAGATACTACCTCGAGACCGAGACAGCAGGCTTCCGAGACCGAGACACTAAAAAACTGTCTCGAGACCGAGACCGAGACACTGTCTCGAGATCATACAACTCTGATGGCACGAAAGATTAACATTTTGCATTGCATTACAGAAATTTATTTATGTAATTACAGATGCACTGCAGATACGCATGCCCTCGCTGTCCCCAACAATGCAGCAAGGAACAATTGTGAAATGGCACAAAAAAGAAGGTAGGAATTGCTTATCGGTTCTGAGATGAAAGTTTTTTTGATATCCAGTCAGAGATTGGATTAATACTGGTTACTTTGTTACATAGTCCTTCCCATGCTGGTCTCCATTCATTCATTCAGAGTGTAGCACTTTTGTAGCACCTCTCCCAGATAACGTACTCTACCCTGCCCATTGCCAGCTCTTCGGCCTCATCCCACGGGGTGTGGGTGAACTGCGAACCGGTAAAATGCGAACCTTTTGCGAACTTGTTTTCGATTGGCTGCCAAAAGTCACATGACCGGTTCGTGCCTGTGGTTGCCATTTATATTTTTATTCATGCGATGTAAGATTTTCGGCAATTGTCAATAAACGATACTAGCCATGACCCTGAATCCTATCTATCAACTACACTAACCATAATCCTAACCCTAACCGACCCTCTTGATGCCTTAACCTGGTCCGTTCACGTCTATGGTTCACATTTTGGTTCGCGTTTCACCGGTTTGCAGTTCGCATTTTACCAACACCCCATCTCACAACTTCTCCAGGCATTTCAAGTTGTCTTTGATGGCTTGCAATCTGTTCTTTCATTTTCCTCTCCTCCTCCCTCCAGGATTCCTGGACATCTCCTGTTTGACTGTTCTGTCTTCAACATGGAATAGATGGCCCATCCATTTCAATCGTCTCTTTCTGATGATGTTTTCGACATCTTCTTATCCCGTCCTCTTTCTTATACTTTAATTGATTATTTGTTGTGCTTTGGATGATGATTCATTTAGTCACAAATAGCTGAATAAATAATAAAATGAATGAATGCTTTCTGAGTTTAGATCAGGATTCTTTAAAAACTGAGGAACGATGCCTTTCTTTAGTTGAATGCTGGCTTTTATTTGACAGGTGATGTTGTTGCTCCCGGTGATGTTCTGTGCGACATACAGACAGACAAAGCTGTGCTTGGTTTTGAAGTTGACGATGAAGGAATTCTTGCCAAGATCCTGGTATTTGAGTTAGTTCAGTTTTGTAAGCTGTTGCTGCAATTAAAATTTGAAAATAGAAATACATGTAGACAAGTTAAAAGGCAAATACAAGTATAAATGCTCTTTGGGGTAAAATTTGTTCGGATTTTATCTGGCAATTTAAGAATCAAAATTTATATCTAGTACCATTACCTTTATTCTCTGTCACATTGAAATTCGCTGTTCTTATGTATAGAAACCCGATAATTCTACCGATATACAAATTGGAACTCTGATTGCCCTGGTCGTGGAAGCTGGAGGTGATTGGAAGAATGTGGCCATCCCTGTGGAGGAAACACAAGCAACTGTGTCAGCACCACCTCCTAGTCAAGCGCCACCTGGTGGTGTTCGGGTATCATCAGCTGGTGCCGTATCAGCAACTGCTGTGCTGAGGCAAGCGTACGTTTTCAATTTAAGGATGATTCTATGATGGGGGTCCATTTGTGCTTAACTGTTAACTCTTGTATTTTCTAGCAAACATTCTTGGGATGGCCTTATGTAGCTTTGTTATTTATTATTAATCAATCATTATAGGACATTTATTATTGTGTACACCGGAAATGCTCCAGTACATTGCAAATATATGATGATCATTGGTCTGACATTTTGGAATCCCAATGTTGGTTGAGCTGACAAAAATAACCACCTCTGTATTAGGTGATTTATGATGTAGCACATTTATTAACCCCAAAGTTTTGTAATGCTGGTATCTGAGTAGTTGTAAAAATTGTGATTATTATTTTTTTCTTGTTGCCTTACTCTCCTTAGTACATTGGAGGCAAATGTTTTAGTCATTTGAATGCCTCTGCTACCAAGTGATGTGATGTGCTTTGTTTCAGAACATCCTTTGGACCGGCTGTTCGATCTTTGATATCCGTTTATAACATTGTACCCAACCAGGTCACTGCTACTGGGCCACATGGTCGTCTTCTCAAAGGGTAGGCAGCTTCTCCACTGATTTTAATTACTTCAGATTTCATGATGCAAGTGACATTTGCTTCAAGTAAGCCTATATAGTAATTTATTGTTAACTTATTCATTTATTAATTTTGACATTTATATAGTGCCCCAAAAGAGTACTGGAAATGATTGGAGAAGTCCGATCGATATCCTATAGGTATTAGACTCATGTGTTTTCTCATGAATTATAAGTGACTTCAATGATATCTGCTAAAGTTACTTAATCTGACTCTCTCCCTCCCTCCTCCTTTTCTGTGGGCAGTGGCTGAAGACCAGGAAATAAGCACCTGCTTTGCTTTGGAGGTTGAGGCATCGTTATGGTGTTCACCCACTACAGACAATCAGAATTTGATGACAGAATTAATGATAGAAGTTTTGAATTGGTTTCTGTTTGCATTGATTGTTTGGTTGCTGACTGCTTGTCTCGTTCATCCTTCAGAGATGTGTTGAACTATATTGAAAGCCATCGTCTGAAGCCTGCACCCGTTCATGTGGAACCACTGCCTGCCACAGCAGCACTAAAAGTTCAGCCTGGACCAGCAGCCAAACCATCTCCACCTGTTCCATCCAAAGCTCGCTCTGTACCTTTAGATGCTGCAGCATTCACGGATATTGAACTGACGACGATGAGATCGATCATCGCTAAACGTCTCACTCTGTCCAAGGCAAGAATAGATTTCTTGTGTTCTAATCTATCTGTATAATCACGTATCTGCGTCTGTCTTTCTGTCTGAATCAAGACGTGTGATGGAACAGCGCGCAAACGTTGCTGCTGACCTGCATAGGCTATTGATAGGCATCGTTTATGAGTTAGTTAGTTATACATCGTGTAATGTAAGTATAATTTCATAAATTATCATTAGAAATTGAAACTTAATGGGTAAATGTGTATTTCAGTCTATTTTTAACCCGTTTCGTCCACATGTATTTTTGAAACGTCGTCCTCTCAACGCACGGAAAAATAACTTCTTCGCATAATATGTGTAAAAAACGACACGAACACTAACCCTGCCTGTGCAATACATCGTTTAATGTAAGTTTAAATTAAGTACAACATGTGATTTTTCACGGGTTAACAGCTAGTTGTAATAGTAATGGAACATTTATGTTGTGGAACTGAGTATCAAAGGTGCTCATGACTCAACAGATAGCTAAGAACAGGAAGACCTTCAGTATTGATTTATAAAGAGAAGATCTTGGTTGAGTGATGTTTCATGTGCCATAGAAGTTGTCTTAATTACAATATGCTGTAAGGCTTCTGCTCAAATGTTAGTGGTATGTCAACGACATTCAGTTATCAGTTGTGTGAATTTAACATGTTGACCATTGAAGTTTTATGGTTGAGGTGTTAAGTGCAGATTGGTTGCAGGGTTCAGATTTTCTATGAACATTCATTTAACATGGTGATAGATCATTATTGGAGTAGATATTAATGTAAAATTACATATATTATCTTATTTGTTAATTTGATGCAAGTCACTGATGATTTGTAAAAATGCTTGTCTTTAAATTGTGCTATTCATACGGATCTGAATAAGTTTTCAATTGAAGTTTGTTTGTTTGTTCAGACAACAATTCCTCACTCGTATGACTCGATTAACTGTAATTTGGGCAACCTTTTACAAGTTCGAAAAGATCTCTTAGGTATGAGCAATGTCTAAGTCTTTTATGTTGTTTTATACCATGTACAGTATATTTATACTGGAGTTTATTGGTCATGTGATCCTTACATAAATCATTATCCGTCTTTCTGCTCGTTTTACAGTCGTCCCATTATCTTCCTGCATAGGGAGATCATGGCTGAGTCAACCTTATGGGGCTAACGTGTTTGGACCTGTGTCCTTCTGATTTCTGTGCCAGTGGGTTGACGTTCTACAATCTTTCTGCCAAATGTTCCGTGCGCCCTTATAATGAGATGCCTCAAGTAGTGGCATAGCATTGCTAAGAACATTTGCCTTAAATAATTACCATAAATGAACTTCAGGACAAACTATCATAAGACTGTTTTAGTATGGAATATTTAAAAACAATGTTCTAGTGTTGTCTGATGTCTGTGGACTTAATATATTTTCTTTCTGTGTTGATCCGTTTGTTTTCCTTCAGATAATTATTATATAGACGTCTAACACTAGCATTTTAAATGCTTTTATGGCTTATGTTTATGTGCGGGCTTGAGAAGCGTAATGACATGTGCATTTATAGTCTTGCAGACATTCTCTGTACAATATTTCTGTGTGTGTGTTTGTAGCTAGTGGTGTGAAAGTTGGTGTTAATGACTTTATCATCAAGGCAGTAGCAGTAGCATTACAGGTGTGTACTGAGTGTACTCTCGGCTGAACGTTGTGCATTTACTGGATCATGATCATTATACATGTATTATGCACTCTCATGCTAGACTTGTTTTGTTAAAAGTCCACCATAAATTTTTCCTTGTATTATTATATATTTACTATTATTATAAAGTGGACAATTTCTGGAGCTCTGTAACACAGACCATGCTGCTACAAGGGCGCTTTAATTAATAGTATTGTACTATGGGTTGCCATCTTTCTGTGTATCAGTTATATACTGTTCAGTGAAGTTGCTTTTACAATGAAATCAGTTCCCAAAGCTGAACTGAAGACTGAAGTTGTGGTCTCGTTCATTTTTAGAGCGTATGTACAGTGTCCCTTGAACATAACTGAAGTACTATGCTGGAATATATTTAGTGGTCATGTGATCCTTATATAAATCATTATCATGGTGCAATGGTTTGTGGTGATGGACTGTTAGTTGAGAGGTTGGTTTTCAATGCTCCACAGGTGCAAACACAAATCTGATGAAGTGTGAATATATTCATTAACACTTGTGTTTTTATATCTGATGTGTAAATAGGTGGAGGTTAAGTTGTGTGTCGTTATTTCTTTTGGTTTAGTTGGTCAAAAGATTGAGTTTAGATTGGCTGCATATTAGCGATGATGTCTTTCTGCCATTTAAAATTCTTGAGAGTGCTTGTCTAATCTTTACTTGTAATTTTTTTATTCATGCTATTTTAAGAAAGTGAATAAATTTTCAGAAAGTACCTCAAGTGAATGCTGTATGGAGTGGTGATGGACCTAGGTTGTTGAGCAACATTGACATCTGTGTCGCTGTGGCCACTGACAATGGACTAATTACGCCGATCGTCAAGGATGCCATTGGTTTAGGTGTGGAGGAAATCTCGCTTCGGGTGAAAGTATGTTTCAGTAGTTCAATTGTACTTAGCAACCATGGATGAATCATTATCATGCTTTTCTAGATGCTCTGTTTGTAGTTGACTGTCTCTAATCTCTAATATCGACTTCAATAATGACTTTAACAGTGTGCCAGAGATGTCAACTGCTTGCTATGCGGACTGAAATCGTAATTAAATATCATAATTCATTGGAGGAAGATTCCAGATCGAAATCCAATAGGTGAGAGAGAAGACAGAATGCACTGTGGGTGGTATGCAAGTTGAAAGAGATCTGTCTTACGCTTGAACCTGAATGACATCAAGGAATATTCTACATCTTGGGATCAGCTGCTTCCAGAGGTGTGCATTCCAAGTCATTAAGCGACGAGACTGGAATAAATTGTTTGCTTTAAGAGGTGAGGCTTCAAATGATTGTTTACATTAGTTCTGCTGATGCTTGTTTTGTGACGTCTGCTGCAGTTAGATTTTGTCTAAGATTTTGGTTTAAAATATTCAAAATGGGTTGTTGGAGTGTATTTTGATGGACTTCTCATCCATTTCCGTTGGATGAGATGATTCTCAGTACATAAATCTCCATTACTTGCTATTACAGAATGTTATATGTTGTTGCTGACAGTTGTGTCTTTGCTGTAGGACCTGGCAACCCGTGCGCGTGCTGGGAAGCTGAAGCCAGAGGAGTTTCAGGGTGGATCTTTCACGTATATATCTACCTACTCAGTGGATGATTTATTTATTTATTTGATGTCATTATTCATGTCTTGCAATGCCTTTAGACATAGTATCATTGATTTCTATAGCAAGAAAATCACAACAAATGGCTGATGCTCAAGAGCGGGCTGATCAGAGACGGACATGTCCCACTAACTCTGGCAACCCTAGACATAAAAAGTAGATGACAATGAGTGATATAATAATTAGATGCATGTAGTTTGATATTAGTATAATACAGGTCAGGGGTTAAGAGACAAAAGAGTAAGAAATGGAGAAGAGGGTTGAGAGTAGGGAGGCAAGCCGTTCAGAGAATGATTGTGAAAAGGAGGAACCAAGACGTGAATAGTAAGATTGAATAGAAGCTGTAGCCTAATTAAAAACTTAAGTGTTTTTTTAATTAACAACTATTTAACTATTTAGTGTTTTTCGTTGCCAATTTTGTGGTGTTTATCATTGGCAAGTGGTTTGGTGTCAGATGACGGCAAAATTCTGTTGTTATTGTCTTCAGCATTTCAAATCTCGGAATGTTTGGAATCTCATCTTTCTCAGCCGTCATCAATCCCCCTCAGGCGTGCATACTTGCGGTTGGTGGAGCGCAAACGGTTCTTGATGCCGAATGTCAACCTCAGACTCTGCTCTCAGTGACCACATCATCGGATGCACGCATGATCGACGATGCGTTGGCAGCACAGTTTCTGCAGTGTTTTAGGGAGGTGATGGAGAATCCTGGACTGATGCTCAGCCACAGTCGACCGATTGAACTCGCTAAGCTGTTCGCAAAGTAGTATGCCTCTGTTGTGGATTGTCACGACGCGTAAAAATTTTTATCTTTCATTGACCGCTCCCTCTCTCCAGAAATGAAATTCTCAAAGCAATGTGGTCGTTGTCTGTGCTTTGGCTGCGACTGTTGGATGGTTTGTCAGGCAATGTGATTAGCCGTGTGTTACCAAGGACCGGTAGACTGTTTCTGGTGCATGATTGTGGCTCCTCTGTGTTGATAACTTGTTGAGTAAGAAATTAAGTCTGAAGATTTGCTTTACTTATCTTGAGAGCCAATTCTCTTAAAAACTTCCGTAGTTTCCTCAAAAAGAACCAATTTCAAGAACCATGTATGGTATAGTAACTGACTCCTTTATGTCGTGATTTAGGAACTTGAAGTTTTCCTGCCCTGCACATCATCTTATTATTGATTTGTTTTGTAAGTATTGAAATGGCATTTTACAGATAGTCTCTTGCTGCCCACTAATTGTGTGGTTTTAATTTAATCCATGGGGCCATGCTTATTCAGCTGGCTGTGATCGAACTGCAGGAGAATGTTGCATCTTTAGGGAATTATCCAACATCGAATGACAATGTTCGCAATTTGTATACATTGTAAAAATTCAACATCACTGCACTCACTTCAATGGTTACCCAAGTATGTTTAGCAATAGTTATAATATCATATTGATATTGTTAATTATTGTAATTGTGTGAGTCACTTTGTATCATATGTCTTCTTTGTTTGTTTTGTGTAGAGAGTTTGTGTAATACAGTTTTACCTCCTCCAAGTTTCTAATATTACCATCATATTTTAATTTGTTGATGGATGAATTGTGTTAATGATAACGGATGACACAGATGATGACGGCGATGTTTCAATCTACAAAGAGACTTTCTTTCTATTGCTTCATCTGTCATTTCCTATTTGCAACTGTGTAAAAACTAAATTATGCTTTAATATGAAAGCTAACCTTTATTTATGAAATTCCCTTATTTTCTATTTCACCAAGGTCAGTCAAAGATTCCATTGTATACGAAGATAAGTTCCCAACATGTTGGATGAATGTTGTCGATATAACACTCCCAATTAGTTTCACCAGCTTATAAAAACTGAATTTTTACCATTATGTAACAGTTTTAGCTACACTATTATCTTACTTTTATATGTTTTATTATAATTAATTTTCTTGCCAAGAACTTTAAATTTGCAATGTTTATTGTTATGATGTTTTAATAGCATTAATACTTTGCTATTTACATTAGCAGAACTGTTTCCACAGAACGTCTTCTCTAAGCTGGACTGTTTTCTTCTGTGGAATAACTTCAGATACCACAGATTACTCCAAGGTGTACCATTTAGTGCCTGACCTGTTCTTACTGAGTGAGCCCCTTGTTAGATTCGTACCAGGTAGCTGCCGACCCAATTGGTCCATAGTTTTGCTGCTGGGCCGGTAATTATATCAGTAGGCGTATCTTCTTCTACCAACATAAAATGGCCTACGCTGGTGTAGCGAGTTATGTTGGTAATTATAAGAGCAGCGTAGCCTTGTACGCTTGGTGTAAGTCTACTCCGATTCTGAGGCAGGAGTAAGTCCTCTATATATATATATATATATATATATATATATATATATATATTCTCGAGTCTTTCTACGCTGTCACAATCCCGTTCTTTGATTCCTTCTTCAACTTCTGAAAATTCATCCAAAGTTTAATTCCTTGCCCTCCTCTTGCTTTAAACTTTTCGTGTTACCAAATGTCTCCTCTTATTTGTGCTATGTGTTTTTATATGATCTCCTTAATACTTACTGTCTTTCATAACTTCCTTAAACTCCGTCCAAGTATAATACACTCTCATAACCCTTATTACACTTTTCAAGTCCTCATCCTTCAGCCTTTATGTGTGCATTTGTGAGCGAACTTTTCCTTTGGAGTTTGTATTGCCGAAGATTAACAGCTAAAGTGCCTACCAGAGTCGGACAAATTCGCCTACATATCGCGAAACTTCCATATTCCGAGAAATAGTTATTTATCTATTATAAGTCATTTTTCTTTTATGCCAAATATTTACTTATCTGTTAAAATTTTACTATTCTCTCAAGCCAACTGCTTTTTGTCATTATCGCTCTGAATTTGTACGAATCACGGCACCGAAACTCCATTATTATCGTTTTCATTCGTTACCAAGTTGACCGCGTAGACCATTCTTAGACGTAGACTATAATTAATTATGCGCATGCGCTTAACCTATAACCACTTAAATAATGACGTCTGCAGGAATATTCCCGGCGCCGTTCTGTTTGCTGGCGAAGTTATTCCACGGTGTAGCCTACTCCAACCTTTGCGAATACCATACAAGGCGTATCTTTATTCTCGGAGTACGTATTCGCGAATAGGAGATACGCGGTAGTAGGCTATTCCATTTTTCATAACTACGAGCCCAGCTGCTGGTTTTATTCTTTTACAAATTATATCCAAGCTGTAAAGTAAAATATGAAGGAAGGATACGAGTAGAGTGCCTTGTGTTGCATGGCAAAGAGATTGTGACTAGATATGAAATAACACTGAAACAATTCCAATGGCATAAGAAATGAAGGCATGCAAAGAGGACAGGCAGTCTCTTATCTGCTTATGGATCCTACCTCTTAAACTCTGCTTGGTGGTAGCCATTACGTCGATGCACGTCGTTTATGGCTGCGTTCGCTCGGTGCGCTGGTGGATCAAGCATAGCGATGTGTGATATCCTTACCTTAGCAAAGACGTACTAGCCTACTATGCAAGATCTCGAAATTCCAAGTCGTCCATCAATTCCCAAGTAGACATGGGGAATATTCCCAATGTAACTAGGTAGCGATGGCTGCCTCTCTGCGGCGTTATGATCGAGGCTGCTGCTGCTGCTGACACGATGCAGCGCTCTGCATCACTTGGGATCAAGCATAGGCCTATACCTCCCAGGTCTCGAGAGTTTTCCGACTTCCCCCAGTTCCTTTCCATCTATACTAATATTTGCTGTTGCTTCCGTTCCTTTGCTTACCTTCATGATTTTTGTCTTTCTTGTGTTTATTTTCATATCGTACTCCCTCGAGTTCTTATTTAGCCAGTCCATCATTTCTTCTAACCCCCATCATTTCCTGTAACGCTTTCTGCCTGCCTGGCCAACTGAGACTTCCTCCCATCTGTACTCTCTGTCTTCCTCATACGCCTCTCGTATTATTTTCTCTACGCAAATGGTTGAGAGTACTGGAGTGAACGAACCTTTGCTATGCTCCTCTATTAATCAATTCTAGTTCCAAAAATTCTCCATCTATTTATATTCTCACTTTCTGTCCCGTGTTTAGGTTTCCTATAGGCCTATATGAGTTCTCTGTCTATAACGTGTGAATCGAACTCGCAGTAGACGTAGGTTTAATTAGCTATTGTCTCGACTTTACGTAGGCTCCTTCTTAGGTTTATGCAGAATAGTCAACGTGTTGTCGAAATATTTTACGTGGGTGTAGTGCTTCGTTTGGTTTTAATATTTATTGACCCTACCTTGCAGATGCGAAATTCCGTGTTAAATTAATGTGGAATGTAGGCAGAGGCGATCTGCTTTCAAGCAGATCCTCCGAAGCAGAGTTTCTAATATGCAGGTCCGAATATACTCGACCTTATCGCAACGTCTTGTCTTAGTTCTGTTATTATTTATACGAGCCTTCTCGCTAATAAAGCTCCAGAGTTGGATAGGGTTCACTTCCTCGCCCGGATATCTCCCGTAGGGGAGCTCGAGCACCAAGTAATCTCACATTGATTGGGTCACATATAGGAGTGGGTGCCCCAGTTGGGGGTTGCAACAACAACGCTTATTCTTCAGACGTTGGAACAGCGTTGGCTCCTCGAGCGCAGCAGATCTTCCGCTATTGCTCAAACGCCATTGGTCGGACGACGGCTGCTCTCTCTGCTGATTGGCTGGAAGTCTTGTCCATCACCGCTTTAACCATGCGTGTCACGTGAAGTTGACACGTGACCATTGTTGAAAGTCGGCGAAGTAGTTGCGACGAGTCGGTCGGTAATTTTAGTCTTCTAAGGTGGTTCTATTAAACAGAGGCGCCGTTGAGAAAAGGAAAGGACGGGGCTGAGAGGGAAAATCGAGTTTATGTTGCCGAGGGGGAGGAGGAGGAAATGCATCTTCCACCGGAATTCGGATTTCTTCTGCAGCGCGTTAGGACAATCGTTTACTGGTTGACGGCTGTGATGAATTTTGGGATACACGTCGGTCTGTTTTCCATTGATGGTGCGGCGGGATTAACGCTCGCTCCAGTCTACTGGAACGCATCAAATCCCATGTGAGTACATTGATATTCCATAGATTACAGTACACAGTTCAGTGGGTGAGTGAATAGCGGCGTCGATCCGGACAATTTATGGCCGCTACGATTATTATGCATAGGTCATGAACTCATGGTTAGGATCATTGCTGTTGTCTTCAGTGGGGGTAAGGCCTACCTTCTAATGGGGGTGTCGTCTGCTGTCCCTACGACGCATTTATCAGGAGTAGCAACAAACTCACATCGATCGATGCATTCAAGGAAAGTAAATAGTCAAAGAACGCTTTGCTGATCAGAGCAAATTGCTTGGGCACGTAGGCTATTATGCCTTTATAGGGGATTCAGTTTTCTGGTTTAACCGAATAGCTTCCTGACTTTCGCAAGCCGTCAAAGCCTCTAGGCGACACACTTGTGCCCTTACCCCAGAGCGAAACTGGGTCTCTTCCAATCGTTATTAAATGGGCAATGAGTAAATTTATATTATACGACTACTAAATATGGATCAGATATGATGATACGATTACCATGCACTCTATATTGCAAATTTAGATGAATGATTAGGACATTGAGATTCTCACATGGTTAGGTGAGATTAGGACAGGGGTGTCAAAGAGCCGGCCCGTGGGCCATTTCTGGCCCACTGACAATATATTTCTGACCTATGGAGCCTTGTCTAAAGACAACACAGTTGAGAGTAAAAGGTCTAATTTTTTTATTTTTAAGGTTTTATGAGTTCTCCGTGATGTTAGTAATTAATAATGCATATGAGAACCGCATTTTCAAAGCCTAATTCAACTTTTTGTATGGCCCCTCTTAGATCTCTACCCCCATTTTCCTCATGCGCCTTCGGCACTCTGGCCTGCCACTTGCTAGAAAATATTGCAACTGGCCCACGTCACAAAAGGTTTGACACCCTTAGATTAGGACATTGAGATTCTCACCTGCCTAGGGTCATCTTGAATTAACTGTAATTTGATTAACTTTTCTCACCAAATTGAGACCTGTTGTAATCGTTTGGCTTATTTTAGTCTTGGCTATGTAGCATATACACAGAAGTATCCACTTCTGTAGAAGTCAGTGAAATTGTAAGGATTGTGCTGAGGTGTTTAGATGATTGACAGGTGAGGTCATAAGAGACCTCAGTGATCTATGGCCTCAGGCAGAATTAGTTGAGCTCCGAGGGTGGACCCTTAGACTTTACAGAGAACTTTCACCTAGAATTGTCCTACATTGCTAGATGATTGATTGATAAAGAATCCTAAATGACAGTGTTCCTAAATAGCCAAATTGTTTTGGAATGTTTCCTCAATGTATTGTGTATTAGGTGTTGCTACTTTTGCACTCATGCTTATGCCTCAGAGGCATTGCTGAACATGTAAACTAATTTCAGTTTGTTTAACTGACCTGTTTGAATTGAATGGGTATAGGCTTAAATTGATTCATTTGCAAGTATAACAGACATATTTTGCTTGATGTAAAGATAATTTGCAAACAGCAGCAAACATTTGTATTGGTCTGGGATGTTTTAGACGGGTATAGTCAGGTCATTGCAGGTCAAATTGAGGATTTACCTCACAGTGGTACTGTATAAATATCCCATGGTATTACATTACTTTACAGTGTAATTTGCCATTGTGTTATTGTTGCAACAGACAGGCCGCTACAAATGTTTACAACAAAAGGGTGTTAAAGATCACGGCTTCACCCCAAAAATGCTACAATATGTCAGAATATGCAATAGGAGTCTGTCACCATGGTTCTAGAGTTTAAAGCCCTCACTAAGTAGGCCAAGAGCTGGATCATATATGTGGTTAATAAGAACCACTGGAAAAACGAGGATTTCTTTACCAAACATCCCAATAAAGATTGTTCCCACCTGGTCAAAATAAAAGAACGGTCCCTCTGTAAACACCAATGCAGTCAGTTTACATGCGGACTTGCTGACATGAAGGGATAAACTGCGGCTGTGATGTTTAGTCCTGGTAACCTTGTGAAGTTATCAGGCGATATATATATATATATATATACATACATACATACATATACCAATGTATATATATATATATACGTCTATGCTGAACATGCAAATGTATATATACTCTGGAACTAATGAGTACTGTCACAACCTTGGAATGCAAGGAGAAGCAAAAGATTCTCACTTAAATCTCTAGTAATAGCAGCTATAAAATTCCTGAGCCACATAAAGTATGCCTTTACGGCTGTATGCATGGATGTAGGTTTTGCATGCGTGTGTATATGTATGCAGGAAATCTATATGCATGTTTTATTTTGTAAGTGTATGTCTGTATACGAATGCATCTTGATTTTATTTATATATATAAATATATATATATATAAATATATATATAAAAATATATATATATATATATGGAGAACATTTTATGACTCCTGTTATATGGACACCAAATGAAGCAGATTTGACTGTAGGGTAACAGGTCTGCATTGTCTGGTAGTTATCAGCCTCAGTTGGATGGCTGCTTTGTAGCTAGAGTGCTAGACACTACGTTCATTCATTAAGGGCTTTTTATAGGGTAGTCTTCATCAGGATATTCATTTTGAGATGTTTTCAGTTTCTGCTAAAGAGAACAGCTAGAGCAATGTCTGTACAGTGTTCCCATGCAGTTAGATGGAGTGGGGGAGGTGGGACTTGAGAGGTTGAGAGGGCCGTCTACTGAGTGGGTAGTAAATCCATGAAATCCCAATCCTCCAAACAGGATTTCTACTGAACCCCAAAATCAACTTTTTTTTAAAATGACGTTATTTTTGCGAATCTAAAATATTATTGTGGATGTTGGTAGACTACAAACAACATAATATGGTTCATGGTCTGGATCTTGGTAAAAAGATTTGGGACTTCAGTTTTGCAGTTTTGCATTGTCATCGCTTTCAGGGAATCGGGTTTCAGAGATATGGGTAGACCACCAACTGCTATTGGAACCTATTGCAGGTAAATATAGTCCAATCATTGAAAAGGTATGACATGCATTGTTGAAGGCCAAATCTGAAACAGGGCTAAACAGGCAACACGTGTATCCATCAATGTCTTTGAACGGTTGGTTCAAAGACTTTGATTTAGCCAGTGCTATAAGTATCTTGTGATGTTGGCCAGCGATGGCAAAATCCTGTGATACTGCCATGGTTAGAATATCAAGGTGCAGACCCTTAAGGCGTTGGTAATTGGGTAGGAGAGGTACAGAAACCTATACTGCATGGTGTTGAAGTTCATCCTGTTCACTTGCGAGTTCATTAATGGTGCTTTGTGTTTGCTGTGCAACGAGGTAATAGAAGAACCGTAATAGAAGAACGGTAATAGAAGAACGGTAATAGAAGAACGGTAATAAAAGAACGGTAATAGAAGAACGGTAATAGAAGAACGGTAATAGAAGAACGGTAATAGAAGAACAGTAATAGAAGAACAGTAATAGAAGAAGGGTGCTGTGTAGGTGTCGTGTGTTTAATTCGTTGGCAAAAACATGAACGTTGCATGTGTTTATCGAGGTGGCATTGAGACCAGTGCTAACAGAGTCATATGAGATGCTGGTTAGGAAGCTGGGATATGACTGGATACGACTGAGTGTGACATAAATGCAAACTCATGCACACACGATTACTAAGAATTGATCAGGAATTCATGATCTAAACAAGGTATAACTAATGACCTGTGTTTTGGGGATAAAGATCAAGGAGTGATATGAAAAGCATGTGCTTAACGGTGCCAGATTTTCATTGAAAGAATTAATATTAGGAAGATATTTGAAATATGCAGTTAATTCATGGTCCATCCAGGATTACCATTTAAGGAAGTTTCTAAATTTTACCAGATTTTTTTTAAAAGGGCTGAATTTCAGGCAAACAGTTCAGATAAGCTCTCACAGTCCATTGGGGAAAACTGCTGAATTAGTTTTAAACCTAAATATCATATGGTTGAGTTATGTCTCCATGGGGAGATATATAATACTTTATTATAGTTGACAAGATTTCAACTATTGTAGGATAATTGCCTCCCCCAGACAATTGCCCCTCTCCATTTTGGCTAGAACAATTGCTCCCCGACAATTGCATATGTATATATGCTTGCATGTACACGCACATGTATACATGTATGTATGTATGCATTCATGTATGTATTTACAAGTATACATGTATGTATGTATACATTCATGTATGTATTTACAAGTATGTGTGTATATATGTATGCATGCATGTGTGTATGCACATGTATATATATGCATGCATTTACATATGTATGTATTATGCATGCATAGTTTGGGCGAGCTTATAGTCTAACTTGGAGGAGCAAGGAGCAATTGACCTAGTTGGGAGAAGCAATAGTCCGATGGGGCACTTGTCCATTCCCCGATTTCAACAGTCCTCATATGCTGAGGCTAGGAATATGAAGTTGTTAATCCAGTACAGTTTGCTTAACGACTGCTCTTCTTCTTCCCTTCTAAATCGACTTTCAGTTTGTTCAATATAAAAATCGGTATTGGTGATATAGGATTGGGCTTTTTTAAGAATCAATTGTTCCTGAAGAAGAATTGATTGCTCCTTTTGTCCCAGCTATTTGCATACTGCTGTCTGTTTTGTCTATATGCATGTTTATCAGTCTGTCTGGCCGGAGTGCTGAAAATACAGAAAGGATATCCTGGGTAGCCTTCAAGACTCCAATTTTCACTTAGAAGGTCCTCCAGTCTAAGTATACTGTTGCGTGCAGGAATTTCCTCAGCCAGACTGAATAAGACCTACATTGATTTCTTCTGTTGGTCAATTGGCTCCAATGGTAGCCGTGTCTGTTTGACTTGTACTCCATCTTCTTAGCTCAATCTACCTGACCAGTCTTTGCAATGGTCCGCTTTGAGATCAGACTTCTCGGTCGCATCCACCGTTTGCATGACCCACTTTATGTACAAGTTTCCCCTCGACAGCAGAACAAACAGAAAATTGAAATCTGATTGTTCAACGAGTTCATTGTAAACTATAGGCCTATATTTAGGTATGTTAAGCTTTCACTGTGGGTGACCTTTTATTCTACTCATGGTTTGGTTAGCAGAATGTGCTAGAAAGTTAGACCCCACGTTGTTGTTCTATGGGATACCTGTGTGGTCTCTTGTGGCGCTTTTAATCTGCAAATCTACTGATCTGCATAATGCCCCAGGAGTTCCTTCCGAAGCTTACGACCCCTCTTAGCTGATCCTTTGCCAGTAGATTTACGTAAGTCATTCAAACCCTTTGCTATGCAAATGTACTGTAGTAGCCGGAGTTACAGAGCAACGATCCAATCCAACGATTGCCTGACTTAATTACAGTAGGGCGATCGTGCGTTATTGAGGGGGTTGGTATTGCATTGAAAGGGGGGTGCCTCGTGCTCGTGTGTGAGAGGGGGTACAACGCCTCGTGCTCGTGTGAGAGAGGGCGAAGGGTGGGTTGATTCATTTCGTGCGTCGCGCGGCGGGTGAGTGGCGTAATGTTCCTAACAAAGAGATTGCCATTTGTCGATAAATTTGGTCGAAGCACGGCGGCTGCGGCGTCACACGTCAGTGCACCTGACTGTATGGCTGTCGTAATTGGTGGGTGCCTATAATTTCAGATGGGCCAGCTGTTGGGAAACGACTCTGACCTTTGTGGTTCACTGCATGTCATGGGCCTTTGACTCAGTCAGGGTCTCTGATCCTGGGAATCTAGAGTTTTTTCCTACACAGTAGCCGAGTGTTAAGTGCAAAACAATAACTAGGAATTAGTTTGCTTTCGATTCCTCCATACGGCGTGTGACGATTTTACTTCTTCTGTGGTATGCGAAGATGTAGAAGTTTCCCATGCATTGTCTAATTTCTCTATGCTTTCATTCCATACACTGTGCACATGTCATTGGCGTGTTCACGTGAGGTTCCATTGAGGCCCTGAGAACATTCGTATACTTAGCTTTCTGCCTAATGAACCTCTTCAACCGACGAATGCTGGTAGATACTCGTTCTGTACTCGGGACGTTCTCCTCAGATTGCGTGTCGTGTCATTATTCGCGCCCTTTGATCCACCATTTTCACGCAGAGCATTGCAGACCAACTGGAACAAACACGGTAATTTTGCAGCACAATACATGTAGTTTATCGTGCTCGACAGCCAAGAGACCACGGCTTAGATACATCGGTGCATACAGACATTTTGTGCCACAGAGGTAAACATGAAAAACCAGGAGACGTGATCATGTTCAGCTGTTACTCAGATCTATGTAGATTTCAGGAGGATGTGTTGGCCCATGTGTTCGGCGCCAATTGGGTAGATATCAATTCTCCAGGCTGGACAGAAGGATCATGTAAGATTAGTATCTAGCTATGGACTTCTGCAGCACAATAGTCATGATGCCCAGAGCATTAGTCACTGGCTGCATCCAAGCTAAATTCAAATTGATGTTGTTATCCATCTGAGAAGCAACGTTGACAGATATCTGTTTGACTGCACTTAAATTTACAACAGATTTGTTAGTTACTGTTTGACAGCACTGTGTGATAACATAGATCATTATCCTTTATCGAGGCTTGGGACTTGCACTGCCAGAGTGCGAGCAATGACGAAGTTTTTACTACAGACTCCGTTGCAGTATTCAGTAGAGCTTTATCTATATATGCAGTATATATCTATATATTCTATGCCACATTGTTTTCTGTTTATGGGGGATCAGGTGGTGCAGAATATTGGGTTGGCAATCTATCTTTTTATGCTGAGGTTAATAATATGGTGTCAAGCCACCGAGAGCAAATTAGGTTTAGGTACCGAGTTCTGTTAACTCGATTTCCAGCTTTTTTAAACGAATTCCTGAGCTCGGCCGCGGCTGGAGGTTATTGATCGAACTGATAGCTGGGCTTTTGTTGTCTAGATCTCTTTCTTCTGATCCCTGACTGATTCATGTTCTCATCTGGCCAGAGGACGTAATGGCGTAATCGCTCAGTAAATCCTTTCTCCGATTCAGTCAGGGCTTTGCTTGTGTTGTGAGAACGACGTCGGCTATCTGCCCAGGCATCCTCCTCCATCCTTCCTTCCCAGGCCTCCTCCTTCTTCCTTGCGGTCCGCTGGAAGTTTTTGCCAGTTGCCTTCAGGGATGAAACAAATGCAAGTCAGGGATAGAAGAAACGGTTTATTCAGGCATTGCTGCTATTTCCTTCAGGGCTCCATCAGTTGCTAGGAGAAGCAGCCGGAAGAAATCGGTAAGGAAACGAATGGGAACATGAACTCGAATTTTGAAAGGAACAACAGAAAATTCCATTGGGGCCAAGGAAGTATAAGGAGTGGTAGGGGTCAGAGGTTAACAGCTGATGCTCTGACTCCTGGCAATTAAGGTTCTGCCAGAGAGCAAGAGTTACATCTTTAGACTGTGATTTAAACACCAGTTATTGTATGCAAGGGACTGAAGGGCTGTTCTGTTTTTGCGCCTATAGTAAATGACTAATTGTTTCTGGATGTTTTGATTTGTATTCCCTCATTTTCCCTGGGAAAAAAACTTTCACATGGAAGCACACAACCTGTTCGTTCGTGTACTTGTGGGGTAATGTAATGTAATGTAATGCATGCTGAAACATCATTGCTTACAGAAGATTGGCTCTTCTCAGGAGTCTTAATACTCTTCCTTGAGTGTATAGATAGACCTACAGAAATTCTAATCGGTTTCTAACAGTCTAGTAGTCAGCCAATGAGTAGGCCCTATATCTTTACATGAGTACATAAGTAAGAATGCTCTGTATTAACCAATTGTTGCTCGTTATTTGGTCTACAGACATCTAATAATCGCATTATAAAGTATATAACATCCTAACAATAAATGTGGTGCACTTCAGAATCTCAGCTGGGACTGTGAATTTAGACATTGGGACTCAGGGAGTAATATGTAGGTTTGATTGGAGGTGTTGTCTGGTGCAGAACGGGGTCTGGCCGCCTGGGTCCAGCACCCCAAAAGATACATGGGTATTGTCAACAGAGGACACAGACAAACGGAAAGGGGGAAAAGGAAGGACACATTGAGTCAGAGTCTAAGTGTTTTCCTGAGTAGCCGATCGAAGTCACATTTTAAAGTTGAATACATGTATATTTTCAATTGATGCTTTTACCATAAAATTGCAAAGTATTTATTAGACAATCAATTGCACCATTGATTAACCATAACCATTGCCAACCATTTTATTCCTTAGCTCTCAACCAATATAACACACAAGTATTGCTTTGAGGAACCATCTCCTTGACGCAAATCCTTGTTGCCAATGACATAGTACTGCCAAATTGTAACTGCGACAATATAATTATTTAGCACCAGAAGCTGAAGCTACTTAAAGCTAAAAGAAATATTGTCTAAGAACATATGGGTACGGCTATTTATGAAGCACCTGTTGAGAACCCAACAAGGGCGATTAAAACAATGATTGAGAGCATTATGCAATGTGTGTCGTTTGAACTCGCTGCAAGGTATTACCGTGAATCCATTGCATGAAATGCCTGTGGCTGTTCTATCATACTGACTCACTCCCTCACTGGATTGGATCAGCTGCCAAAAGCTGCAGACCACGTTCAACGGTGTCCCGATCTTTTCAGCCGCGAACAACAACAGAAGAATCATCAGCAGCTGTATAGTTGACTGGATCTAGTGCTTAGCAACTGCATTGATCGGATGCAGATTACGTTGTTTCGGATCATAAGCTCCGCGATCTCCATAACGACCCATATATAAATACATGTATATATATACATGCATATATATACACACACATGCATATATATATATATATATATAGAGAGAGAGAGAGAGAGAGAGAGAGAGCAGGGAATTGTGTATGTAAATGTTTCTATAGGTATAATTATACTGTGTAGTGGACTGTGTTTAATGTTTATGCTATTTTGAATGCATGACAAAGGATGTCTGTCTGTCTGTTTGTTTGTTTGCTTATCACTGTGCGTATCTGTGTTTCCTTTTCTGTCATTCTGTATGCCTGTATGTCTGTCTGTGTGTATATATGTTTCCGTATGTCTGTCCGCGTGTATTTGGTACTTGCCTCTGTGTATGAGTCCTTCTGACGCAACCCCCTTTTCCATTGCTTCCCTCTAATATGACTAAATGGTCTGTATATAGCCGGAGGGCATATAGTGGTGGCCCTGGTCGGCTGACCACCCTCCTTGCCTTCCTTCCCCTTAGGCTACGCATTCTCCCCAGGCGCCGTTAAATCGATGGCCCTCCTGGTAGTTTGTAGGCGCTGGCAGGTGTATGATTATCATATCTCGTGAGATTCCCCTTCCAACCCCCTCAGTCTCCGTTGTGTATATGAGACTAGGAGGCCCTTCTACCCTCAGAGGCCTATGTCATAGACCACTTCAGTTGGCAATTGTGGCGCTTTTCTGCGTCGTCGCTGGTTCTGTTTCTCTCTTTCTTCATTCAGCTACAGTTCAGCGTATATGCAGCAGTCTCTTCGTCTGCCTGCAGCAGTTTCTTTGTCTGCCTGAATCTGTCTTTTTGTCTGCTTGCATCAGTCTCTTCGTCTGCCTGCATCTGTCTCTTTGTCTTCCTGCAGCAGTCTCTTTGTCTGCTTCTGTTTGCCTGAATGGAAGGTCGTTTTGTGAATCATAGGCGCCTTTAGGACTATGAATGTTTGGTTCAGTGCCTTTGTCCCCTCTGCTTATATTTTAAGGGGCTTTTGGCATCAGCGTCTATCTGTGTCTGTATCTGTGTCTCCTCATTCAGTTGACCATATTCAAACCTCTACATAGATATCTATTTGTCTGTGTAGCTAATTGTAGGTATTAGTTGTTGATTGATAATAGCTGTTTCTGTAATTTATAGGAGTCCAATAACTAAAACTTCAAATTACAGAACACCTGTGTTGAATTACTTGCGTTGGATGGCTATACTTTAGTGTCCCTATTTAGGCATCTGTTAAAGCTAATGAGTAATTTTTAATCAGTGATTGTTCTGTGAGTTTTGTTTAACATGTTAAACAAATTCCGTATATTGATCTTTTCATGTGTTCGTGAGGTATGTGGCAGAGTGTGTTGCTGTGGAGGACATTGCAAATTTTTCTGGAGTTTTGAGTCCCTTCTGGAACCCGGTCAATTGTCCTTTTTTTATATCAGGGTGTCTATCTCTGTCTGTGCCTATGTCTGCTTCTCTTTGGTTGTCCAACTGTTAGAATTATTAGTAAGTATAGCTTGTATGTACATTATACAGTATACATGTATACATATATGTATATATATATATATATATTTATATATAAATTGTATAAAATAATTATGACATAACCTTTTAAATACTGCTATAATCAGGTCGGTTGTTACGGAGTCTAATTTCATATTCTCTACTTTATTCCTTTGTAGTAATTAGCTTTACTCAATACTTAGATGAATCTCAAAATCTGTGTAAATTATATCCTTAAAGAAATTATTTTATAATCAATACAATTATGACTTAGCCTTGTAAATACTGCTATAATCAGACCTTTTGTTAAACAATAAAATCAGTTTTAAAATCTTTTCTCTATGGGAAAATGTTTCTGGAATTCGTGCGTAATTGAATACGTCGCAGTGTATGTTATCGTATGGGAATGCATCTGTCACCTGCGTGTTAAACGGTCCTAAGGCAACGTACCGACAATCTCTCGAGTTGCCTTTTAGTTAGAGGTTGTGGTAGAGTCGTTAAGTGAGGGTGAATATCGACCGCAATATGGTCCCAATTTGCGTTAATTTTTTCTGACAGTGGAGTGAAGTTGGTCTGGGTAACGAATTCCATCTGTAGTGGGTAAGTTTACCAGCTGATGCTTGGGACCTTCAAGGCAAATTTTTCAGGTAGCTTATCATGTCTGAGTATTTAAAAAAGTAGAGGACAGATTACGAGCCATTAGTCCAACCATTTAGTTGTAATAGGATCAATTATCAGAAGCCAGCAGATAAGGAGAGTTTTGTTCCAGCTTTCATGTGTCCGAGTCTTTGGGTTATCAGACTCGGGCTTTGAGGTCATGTCACCAATTGCACTAACAGACTTAGTCAGGGTGTCTGGATGGACCGTGATTTGATTCCTTGTAACAGGTCTTTCAACTGGCTTTATCTCCAGTTGGACACAATCAGTCGGATTGGTTCCGCCAAATTGCTTCCAATTCCAACGAGTGACGGTTTTCCATGCATATATATATATATACACATGTATATATATATATATATGTATATATTATTATATTTATGTGTCTATAAATTTTATATATGTGTGCATTGTATATATATGTGCATATAACTATATGAAATATTATAGGATACATAGGTGACCAGTGGTGGCAGTAAATTTTAGGAAGAATGCTTATTGCGCTGCTGCCATATGTATTATGTGTGTTCATAGTTTCTGTATCTGTGAGGATAAGGGATCCCGCAAGTGGATAATTACTTCTCGGTGGACTAATGATTGATGTCAACGGTGCTCCTCCTCTGTGGCATCTTTGCTCCTCTATGGATCAGTTGCGTTCAGTCAGGAGCTTAGACGTCAGTGCAAAGTCGATCAATTCAATACCAATCTTACGATTGGTGAGAATTTGGTAAGAAGTGCTATTTGCAAAACGGTAATAAATCAATTTAGGCGATAGTAATTAGCAGTGAATGTCTGAATTATTCGTTGATGTGAATTTAATTTACTGAGGAAGAAAGAAAGAACCTACATGGCAGTCCTAAGTCGATCAAATTCATTCCCAATCTTGCGAATATATTTAAGTTCATTGATTATTTATGTAAACGCGAGAACTGTGTTTGTTTGTTATTACTAGTTAAGGATGTAGTTCCATAGTTTTGTATCCCTGAAAATGTGGAGCATTGCAATGGAACCAACGGTACTTGGATCCGGATATGGCAAATACATCCAGGATTCGGTACTTGGGGAAAAGTGTACCCAGCTGACCCCTAACATATACATAGATATGTGTTAGGGGTCCTCTGTTGAAGAGGGTCATTATTTCGTTTCTGGTAAATATTTCTTGACCTTTTCAACTTTTTTCCAACATATCGATCTGTCAAGATTTCTTTTTTTGACTGACTCTACTGTTTATCTTCTCTTTTTGCCTATTGTTGTGTTAATATCATTGTGCTATCAAGCACCTTTGTCGGGCTATCGGGAATATTCTGTATTCTCCAATAATCCATGCACCGTCTGAAGTCTACCAGTTTTTTATTGTCCGTGTATACCAATCCATGTTCAGATATCAGATATCAGATATGGGTTTCATGTCTCAAACGGAGCAAACACAAACATAGCAAACACAGAACTGAGGAGGAGCGTGCTCCTATCGCCGGGTTGTTGCACCTTCGTCGTTGGTGGCGCCACTGTGTTTGCTCAACTTCTACCAACATCTTTTATTGCTTTCTGTGCAGACGTGTCAGTCGTGACGTATTGACTCGGAAAACATGAATTATTCAGGTTTTATCATCTTTACAAGCCGCCATTGCTACTCCTGTCCCTGCTGGCGTGTTAAAACAGTTTCATATGACAGGGAATTGGGAACCGAATTATTTGAGAATTTATGCAAATAGCTAGAGTCAACTCATGATTTATCGTAGCAGAACATTTCGAAAAGTGTGCGTGCGTATGTGTGTATGTATGTGTATGTATGTGTGTAGGTGTGTGTAGGAATATTCTATATTCTTACTTACTTACTTACTTACTTACTTACTTATATATTATACTAAATACAGAATCGTGTGTGTGTGCATGCATATATATATATAAATATATATATATATATATAAAGTTTCTTTAGGGTTTAAAAATAAAAGATTACGATAATGGAAGCTAATTGAATGTGATTGGATTCTATCTGTCCGTTGGGTTATACATATAGGTGTAGTTTACACCTGAGGTGGCAGGTGGTTTTAAGATGTGTCTCATTGTTGTTGGAGGTCTTTTTGTATCAGTTCTTTTGTGCCTCTGCAGACAGAAAGAGTTCGTCTGCCTATATATATATATATATTATATATATATATATATATAATATATATATAATATATATATAATATCTGAAATGCTTGAGTCATTCCCACCAATATACTTCATCATAATTGTATCAGTTGAAACTGACCTAGATATGAAGACGAGGCTCTCAGGGCTTTCAGTTATAGATGCAAGTTAATTGTTATCTTAATATCTTTGTATTACATGTATTACATTACATTTCGTGTTTAGGTTTTACAGTTTTATCTTACTTCCAGCTTCTCATGGTCATATAATTATGTCTTCTATTTCTGTGTCTCATAAATGAAATTCACTTTGTTTCACTTTGTTTCACTTTGTTTCACTTTGTTTCACTTTGTTTCACTTTGTTTCACTTTGTTTCACTTTGTTTCACTTTGTTTCACTTTGTTTCACTTTGTTTCACTTTGTTTCACTCGTTTTGTGCTTTTCCAAATAGCAGATAGCTCATATGTTTTAGATTTGCCATTTAAGGTTAATCTTAAATTTGTAAATATTTGGAGATCCGGCACCTCAGTAGGATTAGCAAATTAACCACTGATTATATCATACCTTTTGTGATATATATGTTTAAATATATATATACATACATATTGATATATATGTAAGATCTACATTTATATGGTAAATTTTATAATATTTAGAAGTAATAGATATGAAACGTGTGATGAATGTGTAAGATGATAGACATGGAGACATCTGTTATTCCGTCCAGTGACTCCATGGTGATGGCATCCTTCTGTCCGTTCCATCTTCCTTAAGTGGTTAAGAATTATTCTCCTCCTCTTCGTCTGTGCGCTGCTCATAAGACCTGGCGTGGAGCCAGCCACTCTCCTCTCGGTCAGTCATCCTTCTGTCAACACCCAACAACGGTCATCTCTGCTTTGACCAAATGACCACCATCGCCCATTCCTGTCAAAAGATGTCCGCATCTGAGACTTGAGTAGCCTATATAACACTAGAAACCGCTGCACACTGTAAACACGATCTAGTATGCCCTGCCTTCTGGGTGCCAACGGCTACTTGTCATTTGCTTTTACTGAGATGCTTCTTGGGGAAAAAGCCAATTGATACCTTCTTTCATCACCGAACTCTGAACATTCCTTCCAAGTCCTGTCCGTAATTTCTCATCCTGTCTGCTGACTTCAATTAACAATACTGACCTTACAACTTTGCACCAACACTTTAGTAATTGATTTGAGAATTCTTTGTATCACTCTGTCACCTCTGCCGAACGTCTGTTTAAACACAAAACCAAAAGCTTGACTTCTGATAAATATTATAGTAATAAATTAGTAATATCTTTGTGTGATTTCAAACTTATAAACCAACAGTATGAATACTAGTATTGTATGAACTAATGATGACACATGGGAGACTATGTTACAAGTTATTATAGAAGTACAATTTAAATGTGGGCAGCCATGCAAGGCTCCATTACGTCATGCATCTGATTTAACGAGCGTCGCCACTACCGAAAGAATGACTAGGCAACCAAAAGGGGACACAGGAAATGAACTCACTTCCTCAAGTCTATGCACCTCCCAGTTATCATCAAACCTGCAGATGTCTTCATATCTTTATCTGCAGACTGCGCCCCATGCTCCTACGTACACACGCACGCACCCACACATGCGAAGATGCATACGTACAAAAATGAATACATACATAGTAATATATGCACACATACATACATACATGCGAAGATACATACATACAAATAATATTACATGCATGCATACAGAGATGCATAAGTATAATATATACGGCGTACGCCCACATTCATAGATGTGCGTAAATAGGTTCTCACTGGTTGACATGAGCAGCTGTTTGGTCATTCCGCCTCTTCTGTTATAGGCTGCTGGTCATATCGCTTCATCACCCAGAGGCCATTATCATCGGACTCATGGCACCCGTGTCCCTCCCTGTTCTACTCAGTTGTCTAAGTTTTCTGCGTGGGCCGACAGAATAATAAACAGCGACGGGTGGTAGGCCGTCATTCCGTCGATGGGAAAACAGTTTATCCACTGCCTCCTTTTCCTCCTCGTCCTCCTCTATTCCTCCTCCTCCTCCTACATCTGTTTCCAGTGAGTTTCGCGCGTGGCAACGACGTGCAACGATGATTGAGAAGGCAGACAGAGGAAAAAAGAAGTTTGATTGGCAGTGCGCATGCTCCGATCTGACGGGGTGTGAATCTCGGCAGAGGTCCTCGGCTACCCTGTTATTACTGTGCACTTCTCAGGTTCGTAAACTGATGTAGCAGAACCACTTGGATGTCTCCGCTTCCAACCTCCCACGGATCATTCCAGAGATGGTCCTATAGTTAGACCGCTGTTTTATGAAGGGTGGTTTAAGAAATTGGTTTCCTCTTCTTTTTCTTTCGTGAAGTTAACTGATTTTGAATCGACATCTGTCAAATCAATTCTTAAGTTCTTTTTCTGTAACATCATCTCCGTTTGTATACTGACTTGAGTAAAATTAACAATGGCACAAGTTTGACATTAAGTAAACGGTTTTATGGAGTGGGATAGAAACGAAATACCTTCAAGCTTATTATGTCCCTGTTAACAATTAACATCAGATGACAATGAAAACGGTATTGCATTTTCATAATTATATATTCAGTCAGTTATCAAAGAAAAGATTATGAAACTGATACTAAGCTGGAAAGCTAATGCAAAACTGAAATTACAACTGAAACTGGACAGTAAACTAGAACTAAGCTGATTTGGGGCTTAGTAAGAATTCTGCAGTTGTAATTAACAGATGTTTGGTTGGTCCAAAGTCCATTCCACGTCTCATTTCGTGAATTGCATGTGACGGAGGGAAACACTGCTCCACCTGATTATGCATGAATGGTGGAGCGCTCCAGTGGAAGAAAGAGAAGATATCCCGTGACAGTCTGTTCTTCCAAGCATCCAGTTGGAAACGTGTCTCCATGGAATATTCGTAATAAAGCACATAACAAGATCCATGCATGAGATTAGTGCTTTGTCGACTATTGTATTTTTGTTGCTTTGTCCGCAGTGTATGCTGCATAGGCAATGAATAACAATGACCATTGGCAGATTAACAATTGCTTCCATTACAATAGATTGTCGCCAACTACAATGAAAGGTTGCCCTTCAGTAAATATTTGTTACTATGGAGTTTCGGCCTTTATATATATATATATGAATCATATATATATATATATTATATATAATATATATATGGATTTATATGTATATATATATATTATATATATATATATATATATATATATATATATATATATATATATATATATATATATATATATGACCTCTCACTTGAACTCCTCCCCTCAGTTGTATTGCAGGGGCACTTGTCTCGTGCGTTTTGGCCACTGCCGGGTTTCCAGTCCACTGTTCCGGTTTCATCGATCTTCTTCAGCAGTTTATTCAAAGACAACAGATATCAGCTTCCGTTCAGAAGTTCATTCACAAAGCGTTTTGCTCCATAACCTTTTTATTGCCACAATTATTAACCTAGGTAAATTTTTCTTATTTTGTAAATGCCATGTTTCTTTATCTTTTACGCCAAAACAACACGTGATAATATCGTCGACAGCATATGATATAGTAAGGATCTGTGTTGGAAACTTTGAATTTTACCAGGTATACGCTAACTTATTCAATTTCTTTGCTTATGCTGCATCAGTTTGAGCCAAACTTTGCAAATTTATTCGAAAATGAAATTAAATGATGTGGGATACAGCAAATATAACTTCATTTATGTAAGTCTAATCTTCAAGCAGTTTCTGACAAACGTTTAAGGGTCTACTTTTCGTCGGGACACAGTGTATATCACAATAGATATATCAGGGTGGGGCACAATTACGAATCCTGTAGTACATCACATTAAGATTGATGTAATGGAGACCACAGGAGACAGAAGGTTTCGCAGCTGAATCAAGTGGGACACTTGGGAATCTGGAAGTCAAGTGGGGCAGGAGAGACAGACAGACAGAGACAGACATACAGACAGAGAGATGGAGCAAGAGAGACACACAGACAGGGAAACAGACAGACAGATCTTGACAGAGTGAGAGACAGAGATACAGACAGGCAGATGGAGTGAGAGACAGGAGTCACAGACAAACAGATGGAGTGAGAGACAGGAGTCACAGAGTTGTGGGAGTTAGGCAGATCTGGGAGATGGGATGGGAGTTAGACTGGTGGACACTAAGACACGATAGAAAGCGACAGAGAAGAAGACAGTTCAAATTCCAAGACAATCTATGAGAGGAAACAACGTGTCTTGGGCCATCTGACGGGTCCAGAGGCTGAGCAGGAGGATGGATGCTGGTGATGGTATTGATGCGGATGCTATAGAATAAGTTGATGCATTATGGTGTCTGCGTTTGGTACCAGAGGCCACGGAGCTACAACGGATATAGAGATTGTTTAGATTGTAACCGTATGCCTGGTCTAACTACGTCAGGAGGCCCCTGCCACGACGACCCACCGACCCACCGCCCTGCAGGGTGTTCCAGGTTCCTCGGCTGACTTAGGGCCACTCTTGAACTCTTCTGACCTCTTGTCTTACCTGGGAATAGGGTACCAGATGGTCTAACCCTCATCAAAGCCCCAATGACCATAACCTGTGGGCTCTGCGGGACTTCCAAAAATCTCTGGATGAGATTTAAGCTGACTTTCTGGTCTTGATTTAAGGTCTATGTTTTATCTGCTATCGTCAGATCTTTGCCGATGGAACTTCCGGCTCTCTCCGCTTTGGCTCTCTCTCTCTCTTTCCCCTCTGTCACTCTTTGTGTCAATCTCTCTCTCTTTCTTTCTTTCTTTCTTACTTTCTCTCTCTCTTTCTTTCTTTCTTTCTTACTTTCTCTCTCTCTTTCTCTCTCTCTTTCTCTCTCTCTCTGTCTCTCTCTCTGTCTGTCGATCTATCTGTCACTGTCTTTGTTTCTCTCACTGCCTGTCTATCTCTCTCTTAAATATGAAAGCGCAGAATCTCAATGTCTGGTAGTAGTGCACTCGTTCACTTGCCTCAATTGAGACTTATCAAAATTGCCGACTGAGGCAAGAACAAGCCCACAGTGGCCCAATATTAACTTGTCTATAGCTATATACCAGCCACTAGTGTTGGCTGCAGATACTACAGTGTGGGTGACTGGGTGTGCTTTCGTTTACTGCCCATCAGCAAATGGATTCTGGGTTGGTTTTGTTACCACTGGTGATTGTTGATGCCAAACATTATTTGATGAGTGTTGGAGATGGATTGAGGTTTCCGAGATTCAAGACATTTCTGGTTAGTTTCCACGGACTTTATATATGCTGGCGCATCAACATGGAATTGCTGGAATGCCACGGAACCAGTGACTACCTGACACTGCCGGGATATAAGCATCCAATGCTTTGACTCTTAGAGTGGAAACAGGAAATCAAGATGAGAAACAGAAACAGCGATTGGTCTAAGAGTCAGATGATTTTAATGCTAAGTTTCCTCAAGAGCCCCTTCTGCACGTCAACCAGCAGGCTGTTGCAGTGGTCAAAACTAGTGCCGGTGAAGGTGTGCACCACGCTGTCTTTTGCTGTGAGGGGCAATTGGATTCGGCGCAACTAAATGATACTAATATAAATTGGTCGTCGGTTTTCCATTATAAGCAAAGCGTTGACTTAACTGCCAACACATACAGTCTTATATATTTATATATATATATATATATACGCGCTGAAGAAAAGTGGAAAAGAAGACATCGCGTGTGTATAGTTGGAGCTGACAACCAGTATCCTTGTTCAGCTTAGATCTAATCCTAATCCTAATGAGTGGAGTCTTTTAGATTTTCAGTCTCAAGACGCCCATCCAGTTGGAATACAACACGTGAATCATCCCATTGCAAACGAAGCATTTACAACACATTGAAAACGTTGTATGCAGGACTATTATTTGGGGAGTATTCGCATGGGGCTAGGGGGACTCCGGTTCAGTTACCCTGTCCCACCCAATCGGCGTCCGTCTAATAATATCCGGTCATGCAGTTATTTGACTACAGCTCAATGCTCCCAAAGACTTTATACCTACAACCAAACCTCAGAGTCTCTAAATGATTGGAATTCCGGTTTCTTGAACCCGTTGAGCAGGAAATTTCTACACCAATGGCAAGGGTAGGTACTGATTGTGCTGTGCTTAGGTACACAAGTACATACATGCAGACATACAGACAGATAGGCAGACGTATACATATACAGAATTTACAGATTTACGTAGACCAAAATTCAAAGCTGATGGTGGAGTAGGAAGGTGGCTTGCAAAAGTCTATTGTTGTTGGTTTCAATGGTCCTCAATAAGAAATTGAAAACCTAGTGTTTTCTTTTAAGATCACTTGCACTGGGCCCCCAACTCTGATGCGTGTTTTTCTTAATTAAAACATTCACAAGCTTAGAGGTTAATTACAGCTTGATACCAGTTCCTTAATTAGGTTGATAATTAATTTTTAGTAGGCATTTTGTGTTGATGATTAGGTGACAGAAGCAATTGAAACATACTCCTTTACTTCGAATAGTTTGGCAGTGATCAGTGAGAAAACAATTCAGCCTGATTTGCTTGAATCTAAAAATGCTTGCTAAAAATAAAGGTAAATTGAAATAAGGTTGGTTAGACTTTCCAGCCCTTGGTTTAAATTATTTAATAGATAGTTAAACAAATTAATTTTGGAGAATTTTGTGCCAAATTTATGATGATAACGAGGCTTATAGATAAACATCAGCCTTTAAAATTTGTTCCACTTTTCCCTATATACCATGTATTGTCTTACTGATGGAAACCTAATTATCCAGTCGTGGACAGCAGATCATTACGACTGTGTCATTACATGGGGGCTAATTTAGCCGTCTGTCGGTCTTATTGCTCTCCTGTCATTACGGTCCTAGGATTGTCAAAGGACAATGGCCGGGTTATGCGGCGGCCGGGTGGTGTCCAAGGGGGTACGGGAAAGGATGGGGCCATGTCTGTCTGCAGGGCCACTTCACGTGAGTCTGGACGCCAGTTAAGTGTCGCTGCAAATGAAGACGTCCAGCTTTTTCTCCGAACCCCCTCCCCATGGTCTGTTGCCATGACTATTGTACGATTTAATTGCCGTCTGAACGAAGCTTTCCGCCCCATTTATGTAAATCATTTCCATGGCTGGCCATCTGTCACTGGTGGTCAGCCAGCAGTGACTGACCAGCAGTGTTTGACTAGCAGTGACCAGCCGTGTGCTTGCTTTCTTTCTACTAATACACCGCTGGCATAGATCAGTATGGTAATTTAGGTTTATTGAACCAAACACAAAATGGGCGCTCCCTGTTCCTTTCAGACGCTAGATGTCGGCAGGATAATCATGTGAAACCTACGCTTGGAGCATTATCTATTCAACCCCAACCGCTTGCAAATCATTTCATTTATAGGCTCTCTCCCCGAAACGGACCCAACCGCAATTTGGACAGCTCCCTTTGCCTAGTAGAAACATGATCATGTCACTCCAGTTTATCTTCATTTGTATTCTGAGTTTTGAACAGGACTAATGTGATTTTTATGGCTAACTGTAATTGTGAAACCTGTGGAAGACGACTAGTAATTATTATTTTAGGGCTTGCTGTAACTGTGAAACGTATCTAAGGTGACTATATCCATTATTTCGTTGTTTAGAGTAATTACTAATTAGCATAGTGTTGTTGGCTTATGAAAGTTGGGAAGTGTTACAACTCCAGACCAATTAACTTATACTTCTGGAAGTTTTTAGAAAAGTGGTGTTGAAGGCTGATTGTACTGTCGGCAGGAAAATGAGACGGTAAGGGAGAAGGTTGGTCACCCGTACTCATACCCCCGGGCCAACACTTGGCCTACATGACCCAGGACTAGGGTTACCAGAAACGGACAAAAAGTCGGAAAAGTGGACAAAGGAGGTCCCCCTAATGAATGTTTCGCTCTGGAGACTGGTCTTCTAAGTAAGCAATACAAGACAATACAATATTCATTTAATTCCAAAAATCAAGCTGAAACTTCATTTATCTAGTATGAAACATGAAACGAAGTCACATTGAAAGGCTACATGTAAAATCAGTCGTTTCATAATAATGTTGCAATGTATTTATTTCAGTGATCAAATGCACCTTCTTGATTACACACAGTAGGCCTATTCCTCTCGTAGGCCTGGTGCTGCACCAGTTCCTTCCTCCAATACATAGGCCTACGGCTACCTACGCCCACGGCTGCATAATCGTGTTATCCAACAGGCAGACAATCTAGCATGAAGATCATTTAAATTACAATTTAGTGTACACTAAAGTGCAGATCTGCAGTTGATTAAATAAAGCATTTTCTCACTCACTTATATGATGCGATTTAAATGCCATTGTCGTCCTTCTAGCCACAACGTCGGCATACGCGCCAGACCGCGTTACCATTGATTGCATAACTGGGAAACGGGTTGAACTATGCATATTATATATTATATGTGCCGTAATTATAAATTGCAATATTTGGATTACTTTCTTATTTTGAAGTCGTGATTCTGTAAATGACCGAATTGTAACAATCTGACCACATAAGATTAGCGTCATTGAACACTCTTTTTTGCAAGCTACGGAAAACTATGTAAGGCTTCAAGCATTTGTCACTAAGTTACGTCTTAAATGTTACTACGTTTTTCCTTTCTATAAGTGCTATAGTAGCCATTTTCCATTTTAAACATGAAGCGTCGCAAAATTACAACTAAAAATGTACCACAGACCATTCTCTGCTTCGACCATTATCTCTAGACGTCTGGGATCCATTATATTAAAAAATTACTATGGAAACGTTTAGACAAATAGAGCTGAATAAAATAATAATTAAAGTAAGTAGATTGGTCTGTTGACCTGTTAGGAACATGAGACCAAAGTTAGAAGAACCTGGGGACAGCATGCCAGTGTAGAGTTTGCAAAACATGACTGTCGGACAGAGGACATGAGGCCAAAAGGAGGACATGTCCTCTTTTGGCCAGTTATCTGGCAACCCTACTCAGGACAACCTCTTGGGTAGTTTATCAGAGGGAGCTTGATGTCTCTTTCTCTGTACAGACTAAAAGCCCCAGATTGATCTTTTCCATCCCTCAGCGGGGCTTCATTTGCATCGGGCGGTCTCTTTGTAGTCGACTGTGATATTGTAAAAGGTTTCTGCGCGTGACTAAGACGCTTTATCACACAGCAATGATCACGATTTGGTCGCCTCAATCGATCACAAATCTTAGCTAAAAGCATAGATGGGCAAACACTAAACTGTGGATAAGACTAGTGTGGCCAGAGCTCGTGACTCAGACATTAAGCGTCTAGTAGTGAAACAGAACTTGAATTTCGATTGAAGTGTACATTGGTGATTTCCTCAGAAAGCCACATTCTGGGCCGGTATAACCAGTCGTTGTGCTCTGCTGCCAGCCATATCTTTGCCACTGAGTTACGTCTTAGTCGCGCATAGTTGTCTGATCGTACTGGTCATGAACCTTGAGTGTGCCGATCGTCCAGCCATTGGATTATTGTCCAGAGCCAGTGAGTTTCATCTGCGGCAAAGTCTTTCTTTCGTTCTGCTTTGTGCTGCAATGGGTCCACACACACACCCACACACACTCACACACATCGTCATTGTCCCTTCCCTTATAACGGAATATCCGGTGGAAAAAGAAGCCTGCGCCCTGCATCAATGTGACCGACCGACGTTGGACGACCCGTCCTCTTCTTCATCCTCCTCCTCGTCGTCGTCGTCTTCCTCCTTCTGCCGCAGCAGAACTTGCAGAAGGCCACTTCATGATATCAGAAATAGGATCGTAACATTTGATCAGGTCTTTCTCCGTAATGAGAATGGAACAGAATCAATACATTTCATATGTGGATGTTATTGCTTCCTTTAATATTTAATACCTGGCATGCATGGTTGGTAGGTCGTTCGAACCTTCTTCTATCAGAAACAACACCCCTCCCGTTCTCTGAGAACAACTCCCTACTCTGAGAGCAGCCCCTCCCCATATCTGCGAAGCGTGTCACGATTATGTGAATCATTTATACACTTGATTATGATCGTTTTGATAGACTTGGAAAAGCTTCGGTTGTTTCGAATGGATATAAAACTTTCATGGGCGAATTTATTCCTGCAGTTTTATTGTCCACTTGAAACTTGTTCTGAGTTGGTTGTCGTTATGACGGACGCTTTCTTTGAGTTGTGCAATCGAGCGTGGCTGACGGCGGTTCTGGTGCTTGTGCCAAGTTCATGCATCGCTGATCCCTTGTGCGATTCTTGACCTTTTAATTCAATACTTGACTGACATCGACCAAATAAATTAAGAAATAAGTACAACTCGTTGGCCTCTCTGGACCAAGGCGCCTCTCCACTTAGATGTCTCTTGTTACAGCACGGCTCTCCCTGATGTCCAAATCCGCGTCGTTTGGTGGGCCTTTGTTAGAACCACGGTTTATATTTGACAATTTCTCCTCCTCAAATATGTTTATAGATGACAGTTTGATGATGAATATGATTGCTTCCTTTCATCAGTGCTTTTAATTCCTTTGACAGGAGACTATATAGGACTGCATGGTGGCCCTCACAACATCTTGTCTTTGCAGACAACTGCTCCTTGGTGGTCAAACCATAAATATTCAAACTTTACGACATTTCACATAAGTCTACATGTCCATGGAGAGTTTAGTATATGACCAAAAAAATTATGCCTGGGCATTTAACTTCTTTCGTCGATCTGTCTTTTCTGACAAAGTCTATGATTCTCCGATACATTTGGTACTATTACCTTTTAAAAGTTACCTTATAAAATCTTTGGGATACTTTTGACACTGTAAGCAATGAATAAGCTTATCAAGTACACAGATCAGTATATTTGGTTAAGAAATAGCAGGGCTAATCAGTTGCAGGTATAACTCCAGCTAAAATATATGATTGTGGTTGCATGATGTAAGTAGGCTCAGTTTAAGGACACTATGTGACAGAATGGATTATTAGCGATGTCCTTCTCATTTACCCAGCCGTAGAGTTTAAACAGGTATAATGTACCAGTAGTTCAACAGCAGTTCATATTAATACAGGTAAGAGGGAAAGTGTATGGTTATGGTGTGCCTAAGTGTCAGTGGCCGATGAGTGAGGTCTAGAAGGAGGAGGAGGTGGCGAATCAATCATTTATCATTGTATGGTGTTTTTCACCTATGAATGAAATGACTGTGAGGCTGTGAGCCCCACGGAATGAAATCGACCCTTGTACACCGTTTAAAATTACCCACAGGCATCTCCAATTACATCCCTTGATTTGCAATGAATTTATAGCAAAAGGGGATATCCCGAGGTGATAGCAAAGGGTGATACCCCCAAGTGGGATGGGGCTTGGTGGTTTATTGAAGTCCGCAATAGTCTTTCCCTCTGTGTGTGATGGAATGTAACCTTTCGCTGACAGAGGGGACGAGGCGTGGAGGAGATATTCTCTAGGGGAGGAATTACTCAAACACACCGCACTTTAATAAACTTTAATTGAAATAAATTTAGATGCTTTGATGGCGTCCACCGTGGGGTGTGGCTAAGGTGTCCGCTGCTGAGAGCAGACTGGTTCCCTGGATGTAGAGCTGGTTCCCTTGACTTTTAGTCTCCGGTTGCCGAGTCCATTTGACCAACTGTCCATACTCATTTGTCATGTCCGATTATCCGGCGTTGCCTCCGTTGAAGCGGACTGAGGTTGTTCGGCACAACTAATTTAATCAGCTGAGGTGGAATTAGATATCCCTTAATTAGAGGTTGTTCCGGGTTATCTGGTATGAGCAGCCAGTAGCCGACAAAGAGTAAGGCAGATGTAGAAATACCTTCAGACCGACATACAGAAAGACAAGAAACTGGAGAACGGGAATATTTAGACTCTTACTGAAACAGACAAACAGAGGGAGGCAAACAACTTCAAACACGGAAAGCACACTGACAGGCAGGCAGAGAGAGAAGGACGTCTATGTCCAGAGTCTAGAATACATGCATGTTGTCAGAAATTAAAGGCAGCCATTCAGATGAACAGACAGAGAGGTAGGCAGAGATAGAGCGACAGGCAGGCAGAAAAGGAAACAGTGAGACACGGAGAAAGTCGTAGGTCCGTTCTGAGGTATGACATCCATGTGGAAGCTGTATCAAATTTCCCGATACTCACGTTGAAACTTTACCTTTGAATGCCGCCAAAACCAAAATAGTGGTGAAATTTAAATCGACCTCTCGTGTACAATCCGTGCCAAATTTGAGGGCATTTTCCGGCCTTAGTTACAAAGGCTTCGAGATTAGGTGTAAACTACTGGTTTTGAAGTTCAGACCGGTTATCCATCGGTAAACCTTTTGAACTCTGTCGGGTTTTGTTTTCAGAAAGCAATTGAGTGGAAGGATCTGAGAGAACAAGAGAGGGAATGTCAACCAATTAGCAAACAGTCAACAATTTCTTGTTATTCGAAATAGTTGCTAACATGCCGTCAGTTCTTTTTATCGTTCATGGTGTATTGGAATAAATTGAAAAGATTGTAGGTACTCATAGTAGTTTAGTTTGGTATTTGTAGTTATTTTTATTAATAACACCTAAACAATGGGAGTGTACTAAAAGTGACTGTGAAGCCAATGCAGCTCTTGTTAAGTGCTAATCAGTTGTTGGTCTAGATCCATAACCCTCCTTCGGATGTAGGCAGGAGGGTGGTACACCCATGCAGTTTGGGTTGAATTCTTTTTTGATGTCATCAAGTGCACGTGATAATACACGGGTGTTGAAATATGAACACATAGGTTGTGGATACAAATTTTTTAGTTACAGAAATTAGCCCTTCCGTCAAAATTCACTCATAGTCTCTAAAAAGTTATTACCTTGACTGTCAGTGGGAAAATAGAACAGATTTGAAGTAGTTGGCTGACCAGTGACCGCCCTCCTGTTCAGTGCCGTTCTCAACTTCTCATATGCCAGGGCTAAGAAAATGAAGTCGCTCAACTTTACAGATATCTGCAGATCTTTCCCTGCAGGCTTATTGACTAGTCCTTCCTTTGTTATGCAATTGCAATGGTTATCAATAAATCAATCAACCAATGTGAACTTAATATAGCGCCCCTTCAATGTATCTACTCCTAAGCACTCCAAATTAGATGTATAGTGTAATGGGCGCCTTGCATGACTGCCGACAGTTAAATTCGGTCATCATTGGCATCATTCTTTCATACAATGTTTGTAATGTGGCTGGTCAGTTTGATATTTTAATCTTTTAAAAACATTCCATATAAGGATTTTTATAATGAAGTTCATTATCACTGTAAAGGTCATTTAATCCTGAATTAGGATACAATGTATTTTAATTTCTTCCCAGCTGAAGACTAATTCAAGTAAGTAATATATCTACATGAACTGCTGCAATGTAGGCAATGCATGAAGGATGCACATAAATAAATTAAGTGTGAAATCAAGAGAATGAAACAAGAGACTGTTGTTGAACCCATATCTCTCATCTGTGTTGCAATAGTTCTTCCTTCGTCTGAGTGAATAAGGAATTGTTCAGCATGAGGAGGCGTGATAAGGGTGAACATAGGTCGGTCATTTGATGACCTCTTTCTTTAGCGATGTCGTCTGCTTTGACACTGAGTGAATGCCTCTGTAAATGAAAACTCGTAACTTTATAGGCGGGTAATCCCCTAGCAGGGTGGGCTCGGGTGTCCACGTGAGAGGGCTCTGGTAATTTCGCTGTCCTGATGACAGTTTTACTCGATATCTGCTCTCTTCTTGTTTGTTGAGAGATGGCCTGAAGCTATGTAATAACCGAGATTTAGGGAAGCCTGGTCGCCAGTCATTACTCAGCACCTGATGCTGTTCCAATTATCCTATCAGTTTCAGCCGCAGAAGGGAACGTGAAGGGGATGGGGTATAGAGGAGGGGGGTTGAAATGGAGATTTGGCAGGGGCGGTTCACGGTGGCGGATTTCGTGGTTTACTGGTGGAGAGCATGGAAAGAAATAGAGCTCAGCAGACAGAGAAACTTAAAGGAAGAACGCAGACACACAGACAGACAGAGGCAACACAGACAGACAGACACAGACAGACAGACACAGACAGACAGACACAGACAGACACACACAAATATAGACGCGCACTTGATGGTGCTGTGCAAACAATTGACCATCCAATCGAAAGCATTGATTTCCATTCTACGTTCTTTCAAGATCCGAGGTTTCAGTCGACCATTTGTGAACCTCCTCACAACCGATTCAGACAACAAACATCACAGACTCTACAAAGAAGAAGCAACAAATATGCAAGCAGGCAGACAGGCAGTCAGACAGACATACAAGTAGATGTATAGGCTGACAGACAGTCGCTGATCCTCGAATCTGATTTTAGCGATTGTAGGACTCATAATCCCCAGATAAAATCCCAGAACAAAATCCCCAATTTTGCATGGGACATATTTCTCCACGTGCAATTAGCCTATTTGCATCATTTTATTGATAATCCTTAATTGCCCGGTTTTGTTTTGATCAGTTTGTTAAAATCATTACTTAAGGGATAGATTTAAGACTTTTTATTGTGATTTAGAAATAA
This sequence comes from Bimastos eiseni, assembly GCA_959347315.1. Lineage (NCBI taxonomy): Eukaryota > Metazoa > Annelida > Clitellata > Crassiclitellata > Lumbricidae > Bimastos > Bimastos eiseni. Next base: position 7,223,633 of record OY365809.1, on the reverse strand, counting down.
AGTTTGGTTGTTTAGTTACGTTATAACGACACTACGTGATAACAATAGATCATTAGCGTCGGCCTCCTCCTTTGTCCAGGCTTGGGGCTGGCACTGTCAGGGCGCAAACAGTGGCGGGGCTTATATAAAGTTAATATTTATTATTGCTATTTATTTCTGAAGTCGACTTGTTAGCGCCATTTATATATAAAGTTCTTCATCATCAAAGTTCATATTGTATCCTGGACATTCCTAGTCTTTGGGTGAATTTACGACCTTCTTCGTGTTGCAGAGACGCCTCCCGCGTCCACCGTGTTGTCTGCCTCTTCCACTAATTAGGTGGGACATTTGGATTATTTTACGACCGGTCTAAAAGGCCATTAAAGTCCCTTACTGCTGTTGATCCAGTTGATCAAAACGATGATTTTATCTTCCGTAGGATGACAGGAGACTGACATCGCCTGGCTGCATGGCTGCAACCAGTTGCCTCCTCCGTCAGTAACTCTTCGATAAATAGTTTTTAGGCGGATTTTATGGCCGGCGAAATATTTTTTAAATTAGAAGCAGACAGTGAGTGGTCTGGCCAGCAAGATTCCTTCCGCACTTTCCATCAGTGTAGGGTATTTCCTAGAGACCTATAGTCTCTGAACTCGTATTTATTTATGCGTGTATATTATATATATATATAGACCGAGAGGGAAGAAGTATTATCATCTGTTCATTAGGGACCAGTAACCGTGGCGGCCTTCCTGTCTAGTTTGGAAAGGAGAGAATTGATATAATATGCCCCTTTGACTTCTAACCCTTACACCTCATAGCACGGGAGAAACAGTCTGATCTTGTCTTGAGTTGCACATATTGGACAGCAGCAATGTTGTTTTATCACTGTAGACATTTAGTACATTTTGTTAAGTCAGAATTTCTCTGTCTACGTTAACCAGGAAAGATTAACAACAATCAGTCAGTCAGTCAGTCAGTCAGTCAGTCAGTCAGTCAGTCTATCAATCAATAAAACATGATGTAGCGCCTCTTCAAGAAATTCTCGGCCAAATAAGACAGACTTAAGAGTAGAATCTATAGAGAGAGGATGGAGAGTTCCTAACTTCCTAGGCAACAGCCGAAGATACAATGGGAGGCCACTCCAAGCAGTCAACCGAAAAAAACGAAAAGCAAGAGAAAAGCATAAGAAACGATCAAGAAAAAAACCCTGCGAGGCAAAGGGACGCGTTTTGTAATAATTGGGTTTGCAGATACTTGGAGAGCCTATGTAAGGAGGACACAGGAAGCGGGAAAGGAGAAGATTGCAAGCACTGAATGTTTCACTCAGAAGAGTAATAAAACATGCAAGCACCGTTTGTAACCTGTGTTAGAAGGGGGAGATCATGTGCGTGTGGAGAGGGAGAGAGACAGAGAAGGAGAGACAGAGATACGTAGTTTGGATCGTGGCATGTCTTGGTTTTGCTTTGATTCACTGCCAAATTATTAGAAACCGATGTCTCTACCGTAACCGTTGTTGCTCTTTGCTGGCATATATCGTATACGTTATTCCTTTATGTTCATAGCTATGCCGCTGAGAGCAACGTAAGCTAAAGCAAGATTATTGCCAAGGCACGCTCTCTGCCTCAATGAACTACAGCACTCATATGCTGAAGTTGCAACATGATGGCGTTGATACAACTAGCGTCCGTCCTTCCTTCATTCCTCTTGACCTTCCTTCCATCCGTCCGTCCGTCTATCCGTCCGTCCTTCATTCCTCTCGGCCGTCCTTCCGTCCATCCAGCTGTTTCCTTTACAGCTGAATAGTGGATAGTTCAGCCACGAGAAATCCCAGTGTTACTCAGCGCTCCAGGTTTTGAGTGACGGATTGTTGATGTGAAATGCTGTAAATGTGGCGAGCGCTGCAAGGGAACATTAGATAATTAGACGCCATGTATACAGTGTATGTGCAGGAGTTAACCGTATAGTCAGTCCTCTGCCGAAGATTTCGGATAGAAGCTTGGTTGGGAGTCGGGACATTTGGGTTGAGTGAGTTTAATTTACCGACTGACGGACCTTATGACCAGACGCAGGGGCTGGTTGCCTTGCTTGTATGCTCGTTGGCTCACGACTCACTCACTAGCTCCTTCAATCAATCTGTCACTCATTTACTCTCTCACTCTTTCACTCACTCTTTCACTCACTCATTCCTTTAGTCACTCACTCTTCCATTGACTGATCCATTCATTTGTTCATTCATTTATTAATTCATTCGCTCATCACTTGCTCACTCCTTCATTGATGGATTGATTGATTCGTTCATTAGTTCGTTCATTCATTCATTCATTCATTCATATACCCACTCAGTCACTTGCCCAATCCCCTCCCACCTGCTTCAGCCTGACATAGCAGAGTGTACGCGCTGTAGTACGGTTACTCATCTCGGAGCCTTGCATCCGAAAATGTACAAGTGATGTATATTTATTTGGAAATTATTATGTAGAGCCTTTTCTACAGAAACCAATCTGTGCTAACCTAACCGATGTTTGATGAATAAGTTTCTGAAGATGAAATTGATGACAAACGCTGCATCTGCCGCTCATCACTGGCTTTAGAATCCAACGGCTAATTCGAACTTTGTTTACAATTGTCAGAAATCGTGGTTGAGTCATTTGCAGTTGGTGATTTGTATAGTCATTGTGTTACACCAGTCTCTTAGCTAATCTGAGAGATAAGAGCTCAGGGACTGAAACTCAACAGGCTTGCTGATTTGTCAGTGACAGCGCTGGTAAACTATTCGCGCGTGATTGAACGACTGATAGCATCGAAAAAATTCCTCCATACTACTTAAGCACGCAGTATATGACTATATATAGTACTCTAATACTTTATAGTACCATATTGTGCCATGTAGCATATGGCACTAATACTGTGTACAATAATTTGATGTTGCGTTATTTGACTGGTGAAGCGCTTAGCATTCCTGGCCCTCTGGATTCTAATGAGGCTAGATGTGTTGTGGCCGCTGGATCTGCCCGAGGCGGTCTGAATTCTTTAATGACCGTACTTATGAACTGGAATATCTAAGAGGCAGTTGTAGACCCACGACCTGATATCGTATAATCCGATATAAGATCAGTAAACCTCTCTTGTTTCCGTGGCTTAAATACCCAACAACGGCAAATTACACCGATTGAAGGGGTTTGGGTGGAGGCACCGGAGGCTAGAGGGAGTAGGAGAAGGAGGAGGAGGAGGAGACCAGGATGGAGGAATGGAGTAGCAGGAAAGAGGGAAGGAGGAGTAGGAGGCAAAAGACGAAGGAAAGAGGGATTATACAGCAAGTATAAGAGCTGGAGAAGGGAGAAAGAGGAGAAAAGACTAGGAAGGTGGAAAGTTGAAGGAGGAATGAATATAGAGAAGCAAGGAAGAGGAGGACGACGACGAAGGAAAGAGGGGTTATGAGCAGGAAGAATAACAGCACTAGGAAGGATGAGAAAAGACTATGAAGGTGGAAAGGTTAAGAAGAAATGAAGATAGAGAAGCAAGGAAGTAGAAGAGGAGGTGGAGGAAAGAAGAGGTATGTGCTGGATGAAGCTGATGTTGGAATGTGTTAGTAAATGGCTGACGTTGTGATGGTTTGGCATCAAAGTGGAAGAGAGACAGCAGCACTTTTCAACAGAATTCTAAATATATGCCCTAGTATCCTAATGTAGTGCCATATAAATAGTGCAGCATTTTCTTGCGTTACAGAAACATCATAAGTAACACTACATTCCTGCTAAAAAATACCTGTGACAAGCTATAGAGGTGTTGTATAATAATTTAGATTTACAAGCAAGATGGCAAGAAATAGTTCTATGTTTGTATGAATATCACAAAGTGTAGACCATTTTCTTTTTTTATAATATATTGTTCTGGATTTTGGGTGACCATCTTTAGGCTGATTAGCCATCTTGTGTTTATACAGAAACATTTATATCAGAATTGTATCTTTTCGGAGCCACCTTTGATTAAAGTGTTTGGATTGGTTGAGACCTCTCTGATGTATACAATACAATTTTAGAATACATTTGTTATTGTGCAGTTTAAGGTCTTAGGCCCTCGACGACTCCTCTAAAATAGAGAAAATTTTATTTTTCAAGAACAAGGTGGTACAAATGAATTTGGGTTTGGGCCTGTGGCCTGGCAGTGCCGGCCTTAGCCTCTTCGGCACTCTTGCAACCCCCAAAGGCCAGCACTGGGGCCTCATGTTGTCAATTTTTTAAATTTTCAGTTTCTTAAGGTTTGCCACTTAGTGATCCTAATTATCGAGAGACCATTTTGTAATAGCTTACAGTGTTAAATTGTGGACCTGTACATTGCTAGGCCTATTAATTTTGTTTAGCGAAAGCTGTGTCATCTCAGTAGTCAGTACCTTTAATCTAAACTTAAAGCATTTGGAGCAATGTCACTTGACTGCTTGCTGTGCCCTGTTTTATGACTAAACTCGGAGTCGATTAAGTGGATAAATTAAATAAATAAGTTATGGGTTATTGAATTTCACAGACTTAAGGAAAGCATCACTGATCAGTAAATAACTAGACGGAAAACGATTAGGTCCATACGAAAGTAATCAGGAAGTTAAGCCGCGTGGAAAGATAAACATACTTAAAGTAATTTTTAGTTTAACCGCCAAGCATCATGAATTAAATAAAGCAGCCGATAAATAACCTCTATTATGTTTGACAGGTTTAAGCAAAGATTTAAGAAATGAAGACAATTTAAAAAACGAATAAATGGATATACTATCTTTAAGCATATATCATTTGACCCAGCTTAAAAAATAAATAGATAAATTTAAATTGTGTTTGATGTGTGTTTTAGCGAATCATCGTAAGAATGAATTATAATATAGAAGCTTTAAAATCATCCTCTATTGTGTTTGATATTTTTAAGCCACTCGTAGCAGAAATGAAGAAAGATAAAAAAAACATAAATTAGGAATAATATTTTGTTGTGTTTGATAGGTTTAAGCCAAGCATCATAAGAATATATAAAATAGATGTATTTAAATATAAATAATATTTTATTGTTTTTGATAGGTTTAAGCCGAGCATTAACCATCCAGTCATTGAAGTTCAGCTCCGAGATGAAATCGATTTCGTTTGTCCTTGGGACTCATCAGATGGATTGGATGGATCCTCATCATCCGAATATTACGCCATCTATCAGGTCTCTGTCCGATTGGACCCTGTCATCTTCAATGGTCAATAAAATCTCGTTAAGCAAATCATCATTGCCTGGTCACTTCTTATCCGTTCAGTTCAAAATGTCTTTGACTCTGTGTTCTGATGACATATCCAGTTTCGGGGCCATATACCCACGGCAACTGGTAGCATTTTTATAGCTCCTTCATAGGCTTAAGCCTTCTGCGGTGAATAGTTTTATGATTCTGTATTGCTCAACTTACGAACAACAGTTGATCTATGACTGGCGCATTGTACAAGCCGTGCTTTCAAGGTTTGAGATCTAGATGACAAGTGATTATCTCAGAAGATTTAGATGTATCAGGTCGCTTTATATAGCGCATGTTTTAGTGCCTCCTAAAGGCACTGTACCTATGACTAATGGATTTTACATGACAATAGGACAGCCGGACAATCAGGTTTTCGAAGGTACTATCATTCTTTATATTAAGTTACTATCATAATTAAGTTACTGCATTGCAAGGATATGTTATAATACAACTGAGAAACTAGTACTATTAACTTGTGACATGAATAACGTTAATATTACATACTATATTGACAAATGTCGTGCTAGTGGTAGACAAAAAAAACAAGTGAGCATCAGTGCTTACTGCGTAGTTATAGTGCAATACAAAATAGCAAACATGGTGCGATTGAATGTAATCATAATCTCAACATTTCTACAGTGCCCACAATAGCGAAGTCACGGGAACCAGCTTATTCACAGGCACTAATGTGAGGAGCAAAAGTAAGTACCTGGTCCACAGTAACACCAAGGTTGACAGTGGACCACATAGACAAAATGTACAATGGAGGTGGCAAGGACAGCCGTATTTGTGTTTTAACGCTGTTCTGAAACGCTATTGTAGAGATAAGATTATAACCATGTGTGCACTGGGCAGTGCTTTTGTAAGGTACTTAACAAGCTCTATATATTACGTGGCTTGATACTTAGATACAGATAGACATTGATACAAATAACAATAGATACATACATTGATACATACATATATTCATACATGCAATGATACAGTCACACATACATTCATATATACAATTCTACATACATACATACATACATACCTGCATGCATGCACACACACATACATACATACATACATTGATGCACAAAAACTGATGCATATGTTACATACATTGATACATATGTTGATGCATACATGGATGCATCACACAGATCAATAAATACATACATTCATATATACATACACTACAGTATTATTCAGTTACTGGTGAGACACTATGTTAGGGAGACGAAAGAGCTGCTTACATTAATAGCAAAGCAATACATCTGAAGATTAAATTAGAAATTGGGGAAACCCCTTGTGGAGGCTATGATGGAGGAGGAGGAGGAGGAGGAGGAGGGAGGGAGGGAGGTCCTTAGCTTTGTTTATTTCTATCCCAGACATTAAAAGCCAGATAAGACTGAGAAGTCCTTGCAATGTCTGGCAACATGGAGCATCTTATTTTAAGTTATGATATACATAAATGACTGCTTATGGTACTTTACATAAACACTGCACATCGAAAGATCTACAGTGTTTACTTTATTTCATGGGCTTTATGTAAGGTAACATTAAGGAGCTGCACTGAAGTCGCGATCGCCTCTGAGTAGTCACTTAAAAGATGAGCTGTGTATAAAAAATCTCGTAATGAATGAATATTTGAATGCACACAATAAGAAAGAGACTTAGGAAATGGATTTTCATACGCTGAGAGGTGACTATGGCTGCTAAGAACAGTCATCCAACGCAGAACTGGAGGCGAGGCGGAAAAGGGAAGACCCAGACAAATGATGCTTGATTGGATGACGACAGATGGATATTGAAAGCTTAGAGAAGAAGCCCAACAGCTATAGAGGAGTGGCTGTTTGAACGTGCCTAAGAGGCAGAGAACCAGAAGTAGCAGTACATTTGTATTGGTACCTTCTTATCGGAGGAGTAGGCACTCCACGCCAACCTATCTCAGCTGAATTCTGCTAGAAGAATTCCCACCATCAAGAATTCCTACCAAATCTATCCAGTCCTCTGCCTTCCGGGTTTTCTTATCTTCAACTTTGAAATTCACTTTAGCAGCTCCTCTGCATTTTCTCTCTTGAGTTTTCAGTTGACTTTCTTAGACAACCCCTCTGACTGGATACCGCATTTGTAAATTACTTAGCTTTAGAGAAGTGTTTTAAAACTCTGGAGTTTACGATTACAATATGTAATGTAAAGTAAGGTGGTATTAGCTCACTTTTGTTGATTTTATGGTTAAAGTGTAGACACTAAAAAGTTACTTTTAATAGTAACTGCTATTTATTTGAGCTTGATGCAACTGTGTGACGCCCATACTTACTATTACTTAGTTGCACTCAGTGAAACATTTTGGAATGAAATAGTGTGTATCCGGCTGTTCGAGAAGTCCGACTGGATGACCTTTGGCAGCTCAGCAGGACATCAAACTGGAACAGGAGAGACAGAGAGGGCAGAGAATAGTGCAGTGAAAGTTCAAATCCACAGGAGTGGAGCAATATTGCGAGGGTCAGGCGGAAGAGAAATCACATTGAGGGAGGAAGGAGAAAGATGAAGTGCCAGACTCAGTGGCAGCCTAATTGTCTTATCCATAAAAGAAAGCACTGCAGTGATCAGGTTTCTCTCCAAGTGTGGTAGCAGCAACCAATCACTTTAATGCCAATGGATAGGTGGATGGATGGATGGATGGATGGATAAAGGGAAGGAAGCAAGGGTAGATTGTTGGTTTTTTTGGACGGATTGAACGTGGATGGATGGATGGATGAATAGAGGGAGGGAAAACGGACTGACGGATGTGTGAACTAATTAGTGGATTGGGGTCATGGAAAGGATAGAAGGTCGGACGACTGGCTTGAAGAAAGGATGGACGGACGGATGGATGAATTGGCGAATGGATGGATGAATGGGTGAGAGGATGGAGTGCAGGAAGGAAAGATGGTTTGATGGAGCGATGAACGGAAGGACGTGTGGATAGATGGTTGGATGATTGGATAACGGATGAATGAATGTATGACGTTTACGGGTGGATGGGTGACAGGTTGAGTGAGTGAACAGAAGGCAGAGGGGAGAAAGAGAAAGAGAAAGAGAGAGAGAGAGAGAGAGACATACACACAGACAGACAGAGAGAGACAGAGAGGAGGGAGGGGAGAAAAAAGCGATGGAAGTGACACGTGAGTGAAAGGTCCAGTGGTTTATCTATGACATATTGCATCGAATTCCATCAGGGTTCTCAGTTCAGAAAAAGACAGAGAGACTGAAGCACACGGTCAGAGAAACGGACACGTAGCATGCATTTCTCTCTTAGCGGTTCATACCGTCATACGTCATATCTAACGATAAGCACGCCTCCCCTCCCCACCCATCACCTCCCCACCCATCACCTCCCCACCCATCACCTCCCCACCCATTGGGACATACTGTCATCAGATCCAAGTGATATTCTGTGCTTAGTTTATGTCTTTCAGCAGAACTTAACTTCAACAGTTCTACTCACTCAGGCACCAGTCTCTCTATTTCTTTGCCTAGTCTTGTCTGCCTGCCTGTCTCTATCTTTGTCTCCCTATGTATGCCTCTCTCTCTCTCTGTCTCTCTCTGTCTCTCTCTCTCTGTCTCTCTCTCTCTCTCTCTCTCTCTCTCTCTCTGCGTGTGTGTACTTATATCTGCTTATTGTGCCTGTCTGTGTGTCTGTGTTTCTGTCTATATGTCTCTATCTGGATCTGCCTATGTCTGTCTGTATATATTGTATCTGCTTAGTGCTTAATGTGCTTGCCTGCCCCTCTGCTTACCTGCCTGTCTGTCTGTCTAAAGCCTAAACTGGCCACATGGATAAGTTGCCCCAGACAGCTGTTGGCAATATTGCTTAGATGTACCAGTTCAAAAAGAAGTGTATAATTTAAAAACATGGATTTCAAAAGAAGTTGGCTGAATATGCATTCCATAACATCCAGGACTTCATAAAGCCTGACTTCGTTTATCATCCATCCTTCTTCAGCAGCAAAGAAAGGCCTAGACCTAAGACATCATCAAACAGAAGACCTGCATCCGTGATTTATTGACCTTACATTGTGCAGATGGGTTGCCCCAAAATATTTTGTTTACGCCCTACAATAGTGTTGCTCTTAAACGATTAAAATTTCCTGTAAAATGTCTGGTATTATGTCAATATTTGAGCATCACTCGATGAGGCTGAAGTTTCAGTATTTTCCGGGATTTAGGTGTCGTTGAGACTAACAGAGGAACAAAGGTTTGCCCAAATTGGACCGGACTCTAAGTTCATTTTTTTTATCAGAAGTGTACATTGACAATGAACTCGAGTTTCAAGACCCGAGCATGGCAGCGTATATAGAGTTCCAATAATTTAAGGGGTCTGTGGATAGAAGTGATGATTGTGCCAAGCAAATAGGAATAATAATGATGACCACAATGGAAGAGGATTTTCTTGAACTTATGGACAGAAACCGGTGTCCTTGGTTCACGTTTTTTGTATTTAGACATCGGAAGCAGACAGAATATCCAAAGACAGCATGTACTAGAATCAATACTTTCGACCAGTTTCTAATAATGTTGCATGAAATATTTATAACATTTAAACAAGTCTGTTATCTTTATCTGTGTGTCACTTATACCTTGGGTTACCTTGACCTGGGGTGCATTTATCTGAGGCTACATTCATCTGGGTTACCTGTACCTGTATTACCTTAACCTGGCCTACCTTTACCTGGACGATCTTTACTTGGGCTACCATTACCTTTGTAACAAAACATTCATTGGTTTATTTGACAGTGTTGCTTGATATTGTTGCTAGGTGTCAAAGACCGAGTACGACTCGTGCAGTCTGTTCACTGGAGATCGAAATCCTCTGCTCATTGTCAACTGCAGTGCGCCTGACTCCAAACGCCGGTTCACCGTCATCTTTGAACCGTATCAGTCCATTCCAAACGTACCCGAGTATAAGCTCGGAATGACATACTACTACACCAGTAAGTACACAGATAATGAATGACTGTTGCTCTATTTAAATACTTAGTCATTTCTATTTTCTAGTTTAATGCACTTTTGCAAATATAGTGTCAGTGAATATATGTTTTGATGATGATTATTATGAAGTTTAATACGACGATGGTATAATCTCTCTGGAAAGAACGATGATAAATTTGCTTTGGTGATGATTATGTTGATCACGACGAGGAAGAGTGTATGTTATTTCTGAATGTTTATGCAATTCAATACAACTGTATTTGATATTTCCTTCTGTCCTAAGTTCAAAGGTTCGAACATGACAAGAAAGGTTCAAAAATACACTTTAATATACCATAGAAAATTAAATTTATTTAGCACATTCTTAATTTATGACAGAACATTGAAGCTGCTGAAAGTGCTCAAGGAACGTTGGAACCCCACTCTCCACATTCATGCATTTTGCTAATGATGACAAGGATAATAACATGATATTGATCATGAGGGGCATTGCAAACTCATGTAATATCAAAAATAACCGTTTTTGACGCACCCTCCCTTTGAGGCTTTGTATTGTTTCCTTTGACCCCCTCCCATAGCATTGCGTATTTAATGGTTTACCAAATCAGACCACATTTCTCTTCTGCCATTCTGGGACACCACATATTTTCCAATCTAATTGAACTTCAATTCGGAGCTGGGTTCATTCGAATGAGTGCTATACTTGAACAATGACCCAGCTGAAATCCATTTCAAGATTTTTTAATTAACATCTATTTGAAGTTTTTTTAAGTATAAACTCTAATTTCATGGCGGCAAATGTCACATCAACAACTAAGTTAGTCATTTTGAAAATTGGAGTCTTACAATGACAGAGTGTAACACTACGGCGACTATGCAAATAGGACAAGACCTTGAATCAACACACCTCAAGCAACTGCAACTTAGGCCCTATCCAAGGCTTACTAGTCCAAGCTACTACCAGAATGCCCGGTCAGATTCATGTCACTCCTGTCTTAAAATAGCTTAACTGAGTTGGCTAAAAATTAGTGAATCCACAACCAAGTCCTATCACCAACCTACAACTACCTACTGCAAGTTCAAATGTGCTTGTGAACTCTTTACCATCCAGCCAACTTGTTCTACCAGATCATCCTCCTTTGACGTCCTGTCTCAATGTTTCTCGATCCAGGTCACTTCCCATCTCAAGTACTCCAGCTATACATCCCACACTGCACCATGTCTCTGAAACACACGACGACCTTCCTCTCGAATTATTCTGCTCCTCTATGTCTTTGTCAATCAGTTCGAGTGGCACTTTAAGAAGTTCAGAGTTAACGATTATGATTAGGGCCTACGATTAGACATAAACTTATTAGCACATAATTATTGGAGAATGTAGGACAATAATTGTCGTCATAGGCCTAAAGAATGCTGAATGAGTTTGTCACATAGAATGAACTTGTCTTATTCTTTTTTTCATTTTGAAAGGGGTATCCTGAAAAACTAAGCCTGAAGGTATCAAGGAGACTAACATCGGCACTGGATGTTTTTTCTAGTCAGATTTGGGACACTAAAATGGCATCTTCTACATGTTTGATAATGGAAACATAATTCCGGGACGTTACATTGTCCCGGAATGGACCTGCCAGAGATGCGGGACATTTTGATGAATTCCGGGACTGTCCCGGCCAATTCGGGACATGTGGTCACCCTACGCTCACCCAGCAGACAATCCCTAGTTGATCCACGCCTACACCATGCCTACACTCTCCTTCAGCCCAGACCTGACCTGTCACTCATTATTTGCCGTTAATTAAGAATGAACTGCAGGCCATATTGCATCATGCGCGGAAAGAAAGCGAAAACACACAAATGAAATAAACAATTCATTTATTTATTTTTATATTTCAATGCAATAATAATAAAGGAAAAAAATAAATTCGAATACCGGTTTGCAAATGTCAGAAACCGGTTGCCGTTTTAAGAAACGGTAACCGGATAAGCGGTTACTGTTTAACATCCCTACTCTGATAGTAATGTTTTATCATTAAACGATGAAAGGTATTGCTCTCCCAGTCGTGGCACACTCTCATCTGCAAAGAATTAAGGGAGAAATATGAAATTGAAACATGCTGATGATAATTATGATGATGTATTACTTAGCACTAACCTTCAGTTCCCTTGCCCATGTGTTTCGAGCAGCACCATATAAATGCTTGATTGCATTACATTACATATGATGTTGGTGTAGTTATTAAGATGTCTGTCTGTCTTCTTCAGCGACATCTACTGGGAAGAGAAATGGCATCAGCAACGTAAACAATGGAGCCTGCAATGACTTCAACATGAAACTCGCATTTTACGTTTGCTGTCCCACTACAAGTAGGTTTACCTACTTACCTGCCTAATTACTTTCTCATTTCACCCTGAAGAATTTGCATGTTGAATAAAAATTGATACAGAAAGACTTCTTGTTAGTTGTGTAGGGCCTTTTTGTAAGCAGAGATTTTTAAATGATAGACCTAGGTTTTTTAAATGATTACAATAAGTAATTCAAAAGATTAGACCTGTATTCATTGTTCCACAATTTAAGTGACATTATACAGAAACTTTTGGGGCCAATTCATATACCACAATGCATCTGTTGTGCATTATAATGTGGTCAGTTCATAAAAGCAAGTTCCATTACCACTTATTATATTACTAACATGTTACCAACATTAATTTTACCAGCATTACCACTGATTGCCATATGGTAACTGAAATTTGAATTAGTGTAAAAAGTACAAAGGTACTTCAAAGTTATGTGAACGTAGCTTGCAAAACATGTTTAATTGCAATACACAGCCTAGTGTGACATTCTGGAATAGACTGCTTAGCATCGTATGACCTGAGATCCTTTAGTCTTTCTTTAACTATATTTTGCGAGTAGTTGAAAACCATTTTGTTGGATCCTGATATCCGATCATTAAGATTGGGAGCACATTTTATGAGAGTCATGAATTGGAGCTATATAAGTATACAGTTACAATACAAAATCTGGTGTACATGTGAATTTTATCAGAATTTATGTTATAAGAGGACTTTGGCAACATAGCTTTCAGGCATTTTCTTGTATATTATTAGTGCTAATGTAAAGATGCAATCAGCGATGCAATCAGACTGCAGTTGAGCTAGCGTTTGAACTAACTTGATAATGTATGCATATTGCATAATAATAATTCCGAGATGGAAATTCACCAGACGGTTTACAGACTATTTGTTGTTGCAGTTACCCCAGGGTCATCAAATACAAATCTCACATCATCAACCACCACATCTCAGTCATCAACTGTTCGCATGGGGCAGTCCTCCTCCTCCTCGCTTTCCTCCACGAGTAGGTGTCCGAAAGAAGCCTTGCATCGTAAAATCTATTCGGACTTTTGTTTTATTGATAGTTAGGAAAGTCTTCCCTTCCCATAGTGGAATGCAGGGTGGTGGCACTTATTTCTTGCTCTTCGGGCATTTGGTGGGCAGCGGGCAAATGCCAAGGTCATGGACATGAGACGAGTGCATCGCTTACTGCCTAACCCAAATTATTCTGCTTTATGGCAAAAGTACATGTGAGGAAATAATATGCTGAGGTTCATTGCACAGGGTGCGGTCAGCAATCATTGGATAATTATAGACACAAACGCAATGCCAACAGATCATGGTATTTGTACCCTTTAAGAAACAGTCAACATTTCTATTGGGGTTTATCTTGTCATCAAAACTGCTGTCCGTGTTGTGAATGACCTAACCCATGATGACAAGCTTTGCATCTGTCATTCACACCTTAGTAACTGTTCCACTGATTTACACTTATGCACAGTCCAACTACATAAGTATTTTATGATGTTCCTATAAACGAAGCATTAATTATTTGCAACTTAGGTGATCATATGCAGACGTTATGACTTGTCCAACATAGGATTTGGTTGCTATGTTGCTGTTGGGTCCTTTGTATTGTATCTAAGTATTTATAAAGTAAATAAATACTTAAATAAAATACAATGTGTGGTGCCTTTGCACGAGACTTGCTTCCAAATTCTAAATATGTATTGGAAGACTTGCAGTAGGTCAGAGTCTCGTAAACATGTTTACATTGTGACCACTTGTAAGACTTCTGTATGTGCAATTATTATTTCATGCATTGAAATGCTTTAAATAGTATTTAACCAATTGACATTGTTGGTAAAGAAGTCACCCAAAAAGAAATTGACATTTGGGAAATATTGAGGCTGTATAAGGTCACTTTATAGTACTAATTGAATAGATATTCAGACCGTGTTCTTCAACAATGATAATTACCAGCAATTTATATTTAAGTGCCTTCCCACTAGCTCTGAGTAATGTCCTTGTTTTACTATAATAATGGTCACTTGCACCTGTATTTGGTTTCAATTTTCAGGTAACAAGGTGAATAAACCTACTGACAATATTTCCCAGTTGCTATCCCCATCATCGAGTAGCACCACAACAAGTGTAGTAAGAAGACCGCGGACTAGTACATCGACAAGTACTATGAGAAGTACCTCCTCACCAACTCCAAACGGTGATGCTCCTGCAACGTCAACTTTCGTTAAACGTACGGATGACATAGCGACAACGAAAATCACCCAGCTTCCACAGCCCAGCTACCAGCAGACAATAAATGGCTGTAGACAAAGATTTCTCTGTCCCACGGTTACTGTTCTAACACTGACGTTAGGACGATTGCTATATCATAGGCTGACGTAATTACGAGTTGGAACTTTTAAATATTCAAATGTACAGTTTTATAAATATCTATGTTACTGCTGTGATTAAATAACTTAGCTGTTACGTTTGTTCATGTCTGTGTGTGTTAATTAGGACCAATTAGAGCAGTGATCCTCAGCCCTTTTTCAATTCACGAAATCCATCTTAAGAACCATTCACCAGATGGCGCATTGCATTCATTAAACTTATTTATATATGCATATATAAACTTTGTATATGCACTTGTTCGTTAGATGATGAAGTGACACTAATCCTTCTGATCAACCACAATGTTTTGTGTCTATAACTGTTAATTAATGATAAAACAATATTATTATGTAGACACCTGTAGATCATCTTCATTCTTTCAAGCATTTCTATTTTTATTATCAAACTTCATGCAGGCATTGTCAAAGATTCTACGATGTCGATATGTCATCTGTCACCAAGTAAATCGTAACAAAAATCTACACAAAACAAAACCCTGTTTCTGTCAAATCTCTCTTATATGTCTGATATATATATGTCTTGTTCTTTCCCATGTGATTCAAGTGCTTTGTTTATAAATGGTGTTGGATGTTGCTTGGTACCATAACTTCATTTGTGGGAATATGCACACATACATGATGCAGAAATTGTCTACATTTACATTGGGTTTAAGCGAGTTTCTGAAAGTTTATAAAACATTGTAAAGAATGTAATGTAGGCGCCAACGGGTCAAAATTAAATTTACTGCTTGCATACTTAACGTTACCGCTGTTTGGGTTTCTGAATCCAAGAGTTACTATAATAAGCCTATTATAGCGCTGTTAAAGTGGACACAAATGGAGCGTCAAAGGTATTATCACATAGAACTGCCTAATTAGGTTATATCATTATTAGGCCATAACTGCAAGATAAATTTAATTGTCATTTCAATCTACAAATAGTCATGTAGGCCTAGACCTAATTAAAAGGCGATTGTGTTAAAAGTAGGCCCTATTTCCCGTGTAAGATTAAAATGCGTCTCAAGCGAAGCCGCCTTATTAAAATGACTAGGCCTATGCTATGCAGTCTACGCCAGCGCGTACCATTATTTGTCATTATAGAAGTTATTGAGCCCAAACGCACTGCGAACTATTTCAAGACCTTTCAATGGACCAAACTAGCCCCGCCTAGCTGTTATATAGACCCCCATCTCAGGGCCATCTGAAGCACGCATATCATCCTTGTCGTGGATGCGTCGTTAAATAAACTTATTACACATACGTCATCTGAAACATTAAATTAGGTTAATTAAACATTCACCTCGTGCGGGTGATAGTCTAGTCTTCTGTTCAACCATCGTCCTTCTCGACGAAGCTCTCGTGGCTTGAGTCTAATCGTCTTCCGGTGGAAGCGACAAGCAGGTCTTTCTTCTGCATTTAGTGGCATAAAACAAAATCTTTAATGTAAAAGAAATGACTGCTGTGGCGCTTATAAGTGACCGAGTCTCGATAACTTAGTCTACTCAAATAAAATAAACAATTTATTTGATAGGCCTATAAACAATACGAAGAAGAAATATTTATTTGATAGGCCTATAAACAATAATAAGAACAGATCTATAGCCTAAATAAAAACTTCAATTGAAAAATAAAAAATAAACATATTGTGGGGCTGTCACTATAGGCCCCTAGCATATAACACTCTGATTAACTCATTCAAGTAAATTTCAATATTCATGTTAAATTAAATTTAAAAATTAGATATCATTAATGTTAAGAAACCTTATCTTTAAGATGCATCTCGACGTAGGCCTATATAAATCATTGAGCCTCACTAACTTACTTAACTAAGAGTGAAGTAGGCCTATGTAATTAATAAAACTGAAATTTAAAAACATAAATAATTATCTTCATATGCTACAGTAGGTAGGCCCTATAAATGAGTCTGGTTGAAAAGGGCGTCACCTCGAAAATGTTAGCCTAAACCTACAACTAGAGTCAAATCACTCTCTGAATTGTAAATTTCGATAAAAAATCGTTGTTCTGTGATTATTTAGGTTTCTGTGATATCTTCGACGAAGAGTCCATCGAAACATCAGTTGGCGCAGCAGAAGTAGGAAGAATATCGATTAAAAACTGCAGATTTTCATAAAATTTATGAAATTATTCGAATGCGACCATAGACGCCTGCGCTATAATTATTGATGATGACGTAAATGACGTAAAATTTTTTTTCTCTGTCTACGTGTATTTCAAGCTGTGCCTGGACACAAAACGATGACGCAATCATTATTCTACTATGTCTATGTCATACAATGAGCCACCCATATCTTAAGTAGGCCTACTGTAATGTAGTATGGGCCAGCAACTACTCATGATCAAGGTTACTAAGGTTCAATTCCCTTTAGAAAAGAGCAATTCGATTGATAACGGGACATTAAGAGGGGTTAGGAACGCAGAATTGTTGTTGAGGAGGAGGAGGAGGAGGAGGAGGAAGTAGTAGGAAAATATTATAGAGTAGGGGAAAGGAGAAGTGTGACGATGAGTGAATGATGAAGTGGAGAAGAGGGTGAGGAGTATGAAAAGAAGGATGGGGTGGGAGGAGGAAGCGGTTAGGATAGGGTGAGAAGTAGGAGGAAGGGGAGATGTTTGGGGAAAGGTGAGTGAGAACAAAATGGAGTGAATCGAAATAAGAGAAGACGGAGAAAGAGAAGAGGAATCAGAGATGAGGCTCAGGAGGGATTATATTGAGGAAAGACGAATTCTGCCAGACAGGCTCCAGGCTGCAGAGTCCCCTTAGGCCAGTCAGGAACGACAGGCTGCAGATGCTGCAAGAACAGGAATGCCTCCCCACAATTTCGTCCTCAATCAAGGTGCCCCCATAATCTTCTAGTGTATAACGAAGTGGCTTGAATGAAGTAGCCTTCAGGTAAGCCATTCGAACATCCTGCGCAGATATCGCATTTGCAATCTTCGTTTCATTTCCAATATCAACTAACAACAGCATTCACAGTTTAATTAAGCAAGCCACTTCTGCCGCCAAGCGCAAAAAATAGGCCTATAGTTCTACTTTCGGCCATTTATTAACATTTATAAATTACTTCCGTTCTCATCAAGGATTATTTTGGCCGATAAGTCGATGTAGTCTGGCGCGCCTTTTGAAATGAAATACATAGGCAAATGGAGCATTAACTTACGAATTCTAGATTAATTTGCAATGGTTCTAGCACAGACCATGCGTCAACTGGACTACTTAAAACCAGTGCCATGTTAAGCTATTCCAGAAATAAAAAGTGTAAAAGGTTCCAATTATCTTTCAATAGGAACTTAACACACTGTTTCATATCGGAAACTGGTTTACAAGTACAATTCTTGATTGGTAAATATCGCAGCCCAAGTAATTGATTTTTGCGCCTCCTGGCGAGCAAGCTGACATTTGCAAATCGGCCGAAAATGTAAACAAACTGAAAGTACTAGCTGAAGATATCTTATGAAAATTATGAACTACTGTATGGACCTATAAAATTAGTGTATTAACGAAGAATCCGCTGGTGGGGTAATAAATTGTACTTCAAGTTGAATATGATAAAATTTAGTTCAGTATCAATTATTGGGCTTACTTGCAGTTGTCAGGACTCAAACATACGCATATGTTTGATCTTAAGTAAGCCAATTATTGTTTGCCGTCCCATATTATTCACGCAATATCACATGCTTCTAGTCTTAGTTTCAGTATGAATTATTTTAATCGATTATCCAACTTCTAGTTTAAATTTTAGTATGAACTGTTTTCATCGCTTATCCAACTCCTAATTTGAGTTCTAGTATGAAATGTTTTCATCGATCATTTGGAATGAGGCCCATAATCTTCAGTTTTGCCAAGGAGTCACAGTGGCTGTTAAAACGGATGTCGTTTAGGTTGAGGATTGGAGTTAATATTTGCATTGGTTCTAACACAGACTACACATCGTCTTAATCACTTTACTTATGCAATGCCAATGTCATGAAAGTTATTTAATAAACATATCATTGAAGAATGACACATACATTCTTAAAATTTTGCCTAAATACAGATGACGACCAATTATAATATTATCGCATCCGTTGAAGGAACGCCTTGGTAAATTTCTATATTTCAAAGGATGATGCTAAAATTCAGGAGGATAACAATTCATTTCATGTCGATCGTAATTGTTAATAGATTGTTTGTTAATTATGATTGTTGCACATTCTTTTTTTTAATTTTTCTGTCTCATTTTAGACATGGGCAAGCGATGGTATTCAAAGATGATAACCAAGTACATCCGCAGAAATAATGCATTGAAGTTGAAGTTGTTTCTGCAAAGAAATGACATAGACGTCAATGATCAGCATTTTAAGCATCGAAATTCAATGATTCACATTGCCTGTGAGGCAGGCAGTGATGTCGTTGTCAGGTAATTTGTTTCTAGTTTTAAGATGAGTTTCTAAAGGATCTATTTATTGGTAGTACTGATATATTTAATGATATTGAGTTCTTTTAGTTCTGGTGATTTAGTTTCTATATGCCTCAATCCCTGAAAATTAGAAATGTATCTGTTCCACATTGTTCTACAGCAGCTGTATATGATCTTGACCTTGCTCTGATTTCAGTGAGAGTTCCATAGGGCGAGATCCGTCACGACCACTCACCCTATTATATGGAGTAATCTCCATCCCCTACCTAAGAAATGTTCAGAGTTTTTTTATGTTGTGAAAGAAATTATCGTTCTACCTTTTCTTCCTGGTTTTCTGAGTCTTTCTTGGGTTGCACATATAGTTAACTAGCTAGGCTTCATTTCTTTTCAGTAGAATTATTTTGTCTTAATTTTGTGTTCTATTTCTGTCTCTGGATGTTACCCATTAAAATTATTTAAACTATCTGATCTCCATCACTGGACATTGTGAAGTAGCTAGTTCTTGGATGACCCCCGGTAATAGTATCGGGTCCTCAATCCCAGGAGCGTCCATCCAGATTGGGGGTCCAGAGGAAAATTCCTCCAATTTCAGGTGGGGGAGGACATTTTTTGTGTCTTAGGGGGAATATCTTGCCTTGCTGGCACTTGGGACTGGGGGTTTGCCTCCATCACTCAGAGGGGATTGACGCCCCTGCTCGGTCCATTTAGGAATCTCCCATTGATCCATCACTAGCATTATTGCATGTCATATTTGTCAAACCTATTTGTTTCTTAAAATACATGGTTATCGTTAAAAGAATTCATTCAAGTACAGTAAGAGAATACCTGTTTGCAATATGGCCTTGAGTACAACTGTTTTTTGCACTTGTTTCTTTATTTTAGATATCTTTTGAAATGTGGTGCAGACCTCATGGCAAGAAACAAGCGTCGACAAGTGCCACTACATCTTGCGTGCTGCTATGCAATGGAAGCTAATCATCAATATGGTAAGAAATTTCAATTTTATTAGATAATGGAGTAAGAGTTACATAGATAGTTTTTTAAAGGGCCAACGGAACTAAAAGTCTACGTGTTACATTATTAGAACATCTTTCATGCACCAACAAGTGCTCATTCAAGGTTACTACTCAGAAGAAGCGCTCGTAACCCAAACCCAGCTGTGAAGCGCATCTGAGTAAACCCTACACTTATGGCGTAATTCTATTGGAAGCCCATTCCACGCCATAGGGCCAACAGCAGGGTAAGCTAGATGCTGTATAATTGCAGTTTTAAATGAGGAGTTCGCCCTGTTTGGAAGAGCAGAGAGCAGGGTTTAGTTATCTGCCTTGTGCTTGTATGGTGTTAGTTCCTGTCTGTTAAATCCTGTCTTCTGCGTATAAAGGTGTATTTTTTGTTGTTGTTCTAAAGCCGAAACAGATATTATGCTTCCATTGATCAAAGCATGCCCTTCAAGTCTTGATGCTGTGGACTCTAAAGAGGTAACACCAAGGATGCTTGCAGCATCCATTAAGAATCGTCTACAGGAACAGTATCAAGAGGTAATATCTCTTCCATTATATACATCCTGTGTAAACCCATCATAGATTGCTTAAGCAATTGTATATCTCTCATTGTTCCAGAGACACAAGTGAATTATTATACTGTGCTACGAGCTGTTTGTATAACAGCCAAACAACAATGTTAATAACTACAACCTGTGATCAGGGATGGTCAAAAAGATGCTAGAACCTTAGGCAGAGCTGTCACAGGCTTAGAAACTATCCATAAAAGCAAATTTTCTGGACTTTTCAGAACTTTTTTTACAATACCCTCGTATGTTGCTTACGGGCCTAGCCAGGGCACCAAAAATTGCCGGGGCCCTGGGAATTTGCCTCCTATCCTCACTCTCAGCATTTATATGGCACCATCACGACAGTGCCGCTAATATAGATTTCAGAATGTATGTTGCAGTATACTGAACGAAACAGAGTATATTTAATTGAACTTACATAGGCTTTTTATTTTGTGGCATCCTATATTGCCGGGTTTTTAGGTCATTATTTTTTTTACAAGATGTTTTTAGATTTATAAACAGCAAATCAAAACTCCATAATAAACATATTGGTCCATGATTTCAACTGCAAAAGTAGAGTGGTTTTCTCATCATGTCTGCCAATTTCTTAGCAATTAACATATCTGGCATATTTTAAAGCAATCCCTGTATCTTCCCTAGAACAATTTTGTTGCTACTTTTCAGTTTTCGGCCTAATATGAAGGATGTATATACAAGAAGTCTCCAATTGACAAAATCAAATTTATTTAGTCATTTTAAGTCATTATTTTTTGTGCATTTCAGAAAATTGATGAAAAGGACAGTGAAGAGGAAGATTTTGAATCAACCGATCTGTCGGATGCAGAAAATTCTTTGTGGTTTAACAAATTGGCTGACGAAGCAGACCATGAGTTTGGTCACAATTCAGAAAATTATACATTTGGTAAGCAGCTTATATCTTTCTTGCATTGTTTATTAATTCCTATATTTTGAGACAGTTTTAAGATTGCTGTTGCAAATGTGTATTATTTCATTTTTGACCAATTATCCTAACTGTGTGCTTGTTTAATGCAAGCCTGATGTATTTCAGCATGAGTAAGGAACTGTTTTGGAATTTCCTCCTGCTGAATATAATTCACATAAAATACAATATCTTGTCAATGTAAGTAACATGAGACTACGAAACATTTAGTTTAATTAAAAATACAGGTGACTAGCATATAATATGTACAATTGCTGAGTTCTTATCTACCGTGATGTCAATATCAGTTTTTAAAATTTCTTAGCAGCAGCAATGCTGTTGTGTATACAAAACGATCATTAGGCAGAGCAGTTATAATTGAGGTCAATATTAAATAAATTACACAAGACTTTGCAAATTCAAAGAAACTAGACTATGCTTAGTATGCTGGATAGTTAGAATTAATTAGGACATAATATCACTTGAACTTACACTAAGGACTTGACAAATGACCGAGTACAATAGTGATCGTTTATTCGTACCCATCGCCATAAAATAATGGCTGACATTATGAGAAGATGACGATTATGAGAACACAAGGCTGCACGAATTCATTTAAACGACTTTCTAAAATTATTTTAGGTGAATATGATGAAGACGAAGAATACGAAACGTTTGACGATTGGCTGAACCGAATTGCTAAAGAACGATCTGCGAAATACACAAAGACTTCTTCTGTGCAGTCATCGCACAAGCAACGCACTGCTTCAACTAAAACTGAAACTCATAGAATTCCCAAAATATCAGATGAAAAACAGAGGAGTTTTGAGAAGAAGATGGCCGATGCACAGAGGGAACTTCAGCATGGGCTACGGGAAAGGAAACTCCTTCACGTGTCCCAATCTAAAGCAACATATGAAAAAAACTGCGATAAACTTTTCAAGCAGCTGGTTTCACAAATTAAGACAGCAAGCTCAGAGGGAGAGAAAGTAGCGACAGCTGACCCCCGTAGTGACCCTTTGCTTTGTTACGATGACATTCCCTGGCCTCATGCTTCCGGCTGTGATATGGAAAGCGTGGAACAGTTTCTGTTTGGTGACCTGGAAAAAGGATCTGTGGAGTACAGGAGTTACCTGAGGCGGCAACAGGTGCGATGGCATCCAGATCGTTTCTTACACAGGTGTGGAGCACGATTGGTTGATGGTCAGAGGCAGCGCACTGTGGAGAAAGTCAAGGCTTTGTCACAGCTTCTAAATCGTTTGAGCGAAGATACAAGACGGTGAACAACCTCAAACTGTAGTCATGTATTTGTGACCTGCCATTTAGAATTTCTTTAATGGTCATCTGTTTAGGAATTTCTTTGGTTTGGACAGTAGGACATGCATGTATGTGTTTATGCATGTATGAATGCATGCATACCGATACCAACTAGCTGTTTATCAAGAAAGGAAGGACAAATGAGATTTGGTGGGTGTAGATATTAATATCATCAATCGCTTGAGTGGTTATGATGCCACTCCATGTCGATGTCTGTTTCTTAACATGATTAGAATCATTTCAAGAAAGTATCTGTGGCATAAAAGATGTAATGATAGATAACGATACGATTAATATTTAATGCTGTAACAACCAACAGCTACATTGTTTACAGTTTAAAACAATAAAAGATTGGTTGATCCCAGATATCCTATGCCATCCATATTTTTCTCGACCTAAGCGAAACTCGCCTTAGCAGCTTCTCTTCCGACTATGGTCTCTATGGCAATTGAATTTGAGCATAATTGGATCTTCATTTTATATCTTTGGTCATGTAATCTTCAGAAACTTCAGAATTTGAGCTTTATTGGAACTTCATTTTAAACCTGTGGTCAGGAAATTCATTCATTTAGTACGAAGATTTATATAGCGCCCCTTCTAAGCTACTACTCAGCTACTACTACTAAACAGTTTTAAGGCGAGTATAAAAGGTGTAGGTAGTGCATTCTTGGCGACAACCACAACGGTAACGTGTTCCAGAAATCTTCTCACTCAATGAATAGGCTGTGACTAAGTTTAGGGATATAATTTAAATCGAGAATGATATCATTGTACGGATGATGAAAAAGGGTTAAGCTGTGGCAAGTTGAAGAAGAGAGCCGAAGGACGTGACGAATGGCGGCATTGATCCAGTAGTTTAAGTTTAACGAAATTGTGCGATGGCAAAGATTATTAGCGTCGCCCTTATCCTTCATATTATTGGGACTGGTATTATTATCAGAACCAAGAGTGGAGGAGTTCTGACGCTAAGACCAGTAAGAGTTGGTTCTCCTCTAAAAAAGGATGGTTGTTCCCAATATACGTCGATGTTGTTCCCAATGTAGCGCCTCTAGCGATGTGCCCCCTACTTCCGGTGGCATTAAAGTTGAGTGGATCTTTTAGCTGTAGATAAGATGTGTCTTTCGCGTTAGAATCAAACGTTTGTTTATCACTCGTAGGTTGTTGTTTACAATATGATCACCGATTGGATCACTTTGTTGAGATGGGGTGATGTCTGATTGCGGATTACATATTTTTTATTGCACACATGGACGGAATTTTTCGCTTGCTTCTGGCTAAGGTATGTCGTTAAATTCTGTAAACAATTCGTGTCAAGAGAATATTTGAGATTGTCGATGTAAACATTATTACATGTACATGCCTTTATATAGCGACCGTATGACCTGGATCCTGTCAATTTTTCAGTGAATTCATTGGGTGAGATACTGCACCATCGTTGCTCGTGTGAATGGGTGCCAGGACATTAAAATAGCCGTGGGGCTTCTGCGGCCGAAACTTAGGCCTCTAAACATACGGAAAAATATCTAAGGCGGCCGAAAGTACTTTGCATATCTGTCTAGAAACGACCCTTACCCTAATGATGAATATTACAGATTTGAGTTGTTTTTGACAAAGCGCATACGCCAAAGGTTGTGCATGCGCAAAGGTCTTCACTCGTTGAATTTTATGCGTGTCTGGCATAGAAGTAGCATTTTTGTTGGTATTACGGCCGAAATTTCGGCTGCAGAAGATTTATCCTCAATTTTAAGGTACCCATGTACGGACAGTGCCAGCCCGAGCGTTAACCCTCTGAAATACCCAATATCAAGAGGCGAACCACCCATATCTCACACAGACATACACTTTAACTGGTGTAGCCCATTACTTGACTGTATAACATGTATTGCATTGTTTTCAGGAATTTGTATAGCGCATCTAGTAGGCACCGCAAAAGGAAGTAGGTTTTGGGAATGACAAGGGTATGAGAGACTGCCAAATAGAATAGCTGAGTGAACAGAAGGAATGGGTAACCAAGAGGTTGAATTTTTATGATCTGTATGTACTTTATAAATTGACACTTCTAACACGTGCCAGTGAACTTGGGAACCATAAGAGCTACATGTAGGCCAACATCATGCTGAAATCATTATTTGAACCATTTAAGGGTTAACCTGATTAACCAAGCTATCCAACACAAGGCAGATATTATAATTGTAAATTGTAACCATATTCGAGTCAGACCTGGTACACAAATATGCTGAACATGACACTGAACTTATTCTTATTCAACTGTCTATCTCCACCCAATCTTGGTTTCCTTACTCCTGCAACTGTAGAAGCTGTTTGGTCAAATGTTAGCTGTTTGCATCGCAAATAGTTTCTCCTAAATGCCTTAGTCAGTAATGTCACTAAGACAACAAAAGGCGTACATATCACCGATCCTGAAATCGTTGTATTGGCCGTATTCCATAGACAAATAACCCTCTTTCAAGTCTAACCTATCGATTGGAACTTTGTCTGACTATACCCACAACATCAGTTTCCTAAAATTTATGTAAGAAACAGACCAACTCATAAAGTCCGCTCTGAAGATCATGACTAAGTTAATGACTAATCAAGTTGTGTTAGTTAGTTGGATAGCCAACCTTTCTGTACAATACCCTGTAATACCTTGTATGTCAGTTTTAGTGACTCAGTCCTTCATCCTGTTGTGGCTTGTAAATGAGTATCAATGGAAGTTGAGGGATTCAGAAAGGTTCCAATCAGATGTATTGGATTAGAACATCTTTGCAACTACTGGGGTATTTGTATTTGTTGAGATGAATACTATTCAAATAGTCCAGACAACATGATATTCAGTCGAGGCGAATGTTCAAGGCAATTTCCGGCTGATCCCTACACGTAAACATGTGTTACATTCACGTAAAAATGTGTTACATTCACGTAAACATGTGTTAGATTTACCTTTATCACTCAGCAGAATGATTCTTGTCATTATATGTCCTCTGATTCTGTGTGTGTGTAGGTGAGTGTGTTTGTAGGTGTACTTCTGTGTATAACATATGATGATTGGTCCATGTAAGCAAGCATTATCATTGCCTTGTACATTTGACTGGTTTCGATTCATGCTCTGTAACAGTGTAAGTGGAAATAGTAATGAGAGTTGAGGGACTCTGCCTGTGGATGAATATTTTCATTTGACATGCATGGACTACTGCAACAAATGAGCACGATGTTGACCTTTGCTGATCAATGAAGCTTTGAAATTGGTAAAAAATCTCTCTACTATCTGATTGGATTGACTGAGTTGAGCTATACTGTGATCATCTCCCATGTGCTGCTTGCTAAGGAAACACGTCTGCATCAATATGCAAGGAATGATTCTTAGAGTAGACCTCTGTGTAGTTTAGCTCATTTGGTATTCTATTTAAATAATGGTCTATGCCTTCTAAACACTTAGCAGAGCGCCTCTGAGTAGATATCTTGAAGGGGTGCTACAACAATTATTTTTGATTAATTGATTGACTTAGGAACAAGTTATACACAATCCTATGAGACATTACCTGTTTTGTGCTGGAATGATGATCTCAATGTGAGAGCCTCTGACTTGAAGTGCCCTTTGAGTATGATTGGTGACATACTATTCCATGCTTGTGTGGGTAAAGTGATAAGCCTAGGGGAGGGGTAGTCTCAGAGCTCAGGAAATTTTGAAGGGCTGTCATTATGTACTTATAACCATAGTCTACCCTAGTTAGCAGGCTGATTCTCTCTCAGGCTCTCCGAGATGTGAGTTAGTTTGTGAATTCTGTTAAAATAGTGCCATCTAGTGAGCTAGTGTACTGTTGATGTGGATCAGATGGATACGGACAGAGGCTGACCATTTGCCGTCAGGAGTGGACAAGGATAAGGAAATGAAGTTCAAAATAGTAATCCAATCTTGTTCTAAGCTCTGCTTTTACAGGCAGCGTTTGGATAAACTGGTCTGCCACTGAGATTCAATGCATGATAAAGTAGAACAATGAGGGGGAGGAAGAGCCATTCCATAGGCGCCAAGACTGTTGGCAAACAAGGTTATTTGGTTTGGCTTGTGAGAGTGGGTGTCCAGTCTGACAGAAGCCTGATCTTCCCACTAGCATTAATGGGGTCCAAGAGAAGTCGAAATCGCAGAAAAGTTTTTGCTCTGGTGGGGAATTATAGGCCCAAACCAATTTACTGATTAACTGATGGACCAGTGCTAAGTGACTGATTTACTTACTGTTTCAGTTCATATGATGGTATAGTTGAGCAAATTCTTTCAGTCTTTCCAAGTTTCTGACATGTACAGCTGTTGGTCAGAATCTTTTGCTACATATTTCATATGTGTAACTTTGTGAAACAAAGACCTCCTTCCTGGATCAAGTATTGTTGAGCTATTTTTAGTTGAATTACAGGCTCACGGAAACATCGATGAATCGAATTAGACATGTAAAGCTACTGTAAACACTCCAGCCCACTCACCATGCACCAGCGCGATGATGGAAATTTCCAGTGAAAATTCCTTAGGAGAATTGTAACCAGTAGGTACTGATCTGCTTTAGAGGAGGGCTGTTGAAACAAGGCCAGTGAGGCTTTGCCGGCTTAAGTGACCAGACCGGAGGTGGAATGTGTGGCTTGCCCGAGGCTCTTGCGTGCTGGACTAAGTGGACTTAATCCACCTGCTGTTGCGCGTTGCCTTGGAAACGGGTAATAGAAATGTCCTGTAAATCCACATACCGCTGTAGAAATCTCGACTGTACAGAGCTGAACACTGTGGTGAATAAAAAATTGTTCTTTTAGCTGAAAAAATGAAGCTAATGAGGTGGCTGACATGGTAAATAGGCGTGTATATATATGTATATATATATATATATGTATATATGATATTAATATATTCACAAAGAAGATGTTCAGTATAATTATAGTATATTTCAAAGGTTTCTGCTAATTGAGAGCAGATCAGTCGAGTGATGTGACTGATGAAAGGAAGTTAACATGAATGGATTTCCAGTGCAGCATTAGTTGGCTCCAGGGTATGTTGTCTGGTTGGTTTTAAGAGTCTGTCCTCTGGATATGATCTGGGCCTAGTGGGCTGAGGATTGGAATATAGACTAACCCTACATACACATGCAGCATCTTTGGTCATCTTCTGAGCTGTGCTGTCAGAAGGTATTATTTCATTCAACCACATATTGAGGTTCCACTGCACAGGTTTGGCACCTGATCATCTCTGTACCAAAGCAGTATAGGGCATTATGCTGCATCAGCGATTTTCACATAATGCACTGATAAAAGATCTGAAGCAACTAGAAACGAAGGCAGACCACGACTATGTTGAATTGACTGTTTAAAAATATGTAACAAGAAAGTACTAAACACAGAAAAACAACAGATTTGTTGAATGACAAAAAGAACCAAGTTGACTAAATTCTCGCCCATCATTGCCAAACTGTGGATTGAGTGACTGACTCACTGATTATTATAATGGCTGATCTACAGACCAACTGTTTGACCTTTTAGACTGACTGACCCACCTATTGTAGGCTACTGAATGACTGACCATTGACTGGTCGTGCTTTGAGATCATCTGAGAAGACACAAATTGGAAAATGCATAGAATAGATCTGAACAGATCTGTGTCAGATTTTTTCAGGCTAAAAAAGAAATTTATCCGCCCGAGGCAGTTCCGTGTGACATATGGTTTTGTTCAAGGGCTTCTTCCTATCTTTTATGAATTAGAACAGAGTCTGATCTTAATTTAATTGGATCCGCGCTTGTGTTTTTTTTGGTGGGTGGGAGGAAGATCGGTCATAGTCCGAAATAGCGTTGGCTAAGGGACTATGGAGCAGTCCACAACTCTATCCCCATTGTGCAGTCGTCTGACTAGGTCCTTGGGAACGGGTGACATTTTCCAGAGCTTGTAATTTCCTTTGCATTGTCGAGTAGTGTTAGTGATGCGAGTGTGTTCTGTCTGTTGCTGAGCTGACGGGGATCCTGTATGTTTTGTCGTCCATCTAACCCCTCTTCTACCTCAAATAAAAATAATAGTGTTAATGCACTTGGGAGGCGGTAGAGGTCAGGTATCCAGACGCCTGCTCAGAATCCGTTGCTCAACGGTTAACCCTGCACTTTCCAGTCAGGTCCATTGGATCTGAGGGGGAGAGCAGGAGTGACCGGGTCAGTCCATTATTTGAGGTAGATTGTCTTGTGCAAGGGTTGGTACATAAGGAAGGGCCACCGGTTTCATATTTATGGAACTGTGTACTTGACCCTGTAGTGGTGAACATGCTGGGCTGTCAATGAAATGACTGGGGGTTGAAATTCCCACCTGGGGTGAAATATGGTTTGAGAGTTCCGCCATACTTGTATCGCCAGCTCAGCTCTAATGACTGTGCAGTGTCAGTGGGAAGATTAGACGGCGAGGGGAGTGTCGAACCACCCACCTTCATATTCTGAGAAAATGGAGTCATTAGCACTTCATATGCATGGCTTTCTCAGAATGAACTCTTTTTTTCTTTTCACTACTTTTGAGTTTGAGATTTGCAGCAGAAACTCTGGATCCTATATATGTGCTTTCGGCCTTTCACTGCATGATAAACTGGTGTGAAAATGCAGCACTATGCAAAGATGGATGACTGCATGTCCCAGATTGTCCGCAACGGTCCCAGAATTGATAAAAAAAATTTCCTGCGTCTTGGATACATTCTTTCCAGGGAACAATAAAACGTCCAGGACCAATTAATTTTTTATATAATTAGATGCACAGAATTTGATATTTTCATTTTCCTGTTATTAGTAAGGCAATAAGAAATAACAGCATTGACAAATGCATACAATTTTGATTGTGCCATGATGCACAAAATGACATTTCCACTGCACAATGTGAACATACGAGTATCGCAAAAATAGCTCTTATATTGTATTCTACAATAGAGGGTAATCTGTTTAAGTACATAATCACCCTAAACAGCTGAGGCATCGCATGTGTATTGCACTCTTCCCA
Source organism: Bimastos eiseni (assembly GCA_959347315.1). NCBI lineage: Eukaryota > Metazoa > Annelida > Clitellata > Crassiclitellata > Lumbricidae > Bimastos > Bimastos eiseni. Next base: position 7,193,490 of record OY365809.1, on the reverse strand, counting down.
AAGAACCCAGTTTCTAGTAATTCCTATTAGAATTGCATTATAAATACTGTGGACTCCCATAAAATGGCTGAAGATAATTTGCTGTGGTATTGTTTACAACTTTGCTTTTTTGCATCATACAAGTTTCAGTACATGACACAAAATTACGCACCGCCAACTTTTGATAAAGTACATTTAATCCAAGCTGGTCATAGATTTGATTTTGGTTTGGTGATATCGAATATTCTTGCTGGTTGTTTTTAAGATAGTAGTTATAACAGGCTATGAAGTTATTGACGCGGCCAAAGACGATGAGGAGAAGGAAGAAGAAGAATTTGGAAATGGAAAGAATGTTTGTTCAGTTGGCGCATCATTATTTTTTTGTTCTGCCTTTGGATGGGCAGGGCTTTCAGAATTATTATATTGTAGAGTTTCAAGTTTACAATCGTTATAAAAATTTCTGAGTTTGTTACAGGAGATATATTTGGACGAAATTGCATTACCATTTTTTTAAGATAATGTTGAGAGGTAATTTTTTCGGGTTATTAAAAGTTGGTTTCCAAATCGGTTTAGAAGTTCCTTGCGATGGACATCTGAGCGCACTGTCGTCGGCGTTTGTCATTTCCAGTCATAATTCGACGATAAATCCGTCAGTTTGCCAGTCACTCGTTGGCCGCAGGATCCTCGAAATCTATGCACCGTGGTCATCGCAGTTGGCATGCGGAGAACTGCAGTGGAATGCAATTTCACACTGCGTGGTTTGCAGCTGTGCTTCAGTGATTTCAAGGGCTTATCTGGGGACTGTAATGACTGTTGCTGGTCAGAGCTGATCAGCCGATAGGTGAAATTGATTCAGTGTATGGGGAGGAGATTGCGCTACTTGGACGACAGTTTGGACCGCTTTCAGCCATAACTATGACGCAGTAATAAATAATTTTTATATTTCTACGGAATTAGAAGGATAACCAATCCAGGGAACGAGGCAATCGACCTCTTTCCAGGCTATAGCGTGCATTGTCTGGTGTATAATTGTGGTCATACATACAGTAATTGCTCTTGTGTAATTACAGTTCATTAAACGCAATGCTATTGCAATTTTATATTAATTTTGAACTTGTACTGCAACAGTTACAGACTTTTTTTACCAAGCCAATGGCCTCAAAGGAAATGATCTGGAGTCCTGAATGCTGTTTGATTATGTTTTGATAGTTTAATTTTTCTATCTTTATGTACTCGTATTCCCATAAGTTTTCTGGTTTTGCACTTTAATAACTACCAAACTATTGAAGATAATTGTTCTTATAATGCTGAATATTATGAGATTGAAATAGTCTCATATTGTAATCAGATCATATCTCACTGTTTCTCAGGCGGCTTATGGTTGAGCTGAATCGAGCGTGAAAGAAATATTCGCAGTGTTTCTGGTATTTTAATTTATGGATCCTGACATATTTGACCGATAATCCGATATATCTTCGGAACTGCTGTGCGCATTCAATACTTGACGGAAGTTGGCAGCGAAACCCAACGCGGAAATAGCGACAGCTGCGTCTTGGGTAGTGTCGTGCCAAATCGGTTCAGAGGTTGAACAGATTCCTACTGTGACACTTTTGCACGACGTAGCAACTTGAATCTTAAAGTATGCTCTTGATTTGATGAGAGCCAATATCTTGGTAACTGGAAAAAGTAATAGCTCAAGCAGTCTGCTTTTATAAAGTCGTACTTAAGAAAACCTTGTGGCTCTAGAAACGAATCGCAGACAACCTGGTGACAGTAGTTCTAACAGTTATCTTCTTTAAAATGTCAGCATAATCACAATAACCAATCACGCTATATTTAGGAACTGTTTTCACCGGACCCGATTTGACTGCACACCATGATCACAATTCATAGGATCATTGGCGTGACGTTACATGGACGTTGTTGTGTCGTCTGTTTGGTCGGGGGTGTGTGTGTGTGTGCAAAAGAGCGAAGCGAGTCTGGCTGTCAGTGGAATGCCATTCTTAGCCGCATCTTCTTTGCGCACGCGCGCTGGAGCGTCGACCTACAGGTTGCGCGGCGCAGGGCTATAGCGGCGCCTGTCGGCGTTTATGCGGACGCGGCGCGTCTGGCGCCACCGCCGCCGTCGACGTAAGGTCTCGTGGCGGATATAATTCGCATCAGCAGGAGTGTCGTCGACGTTGCCTCGGAAACAGCGTTAGATCATTATTACAGCTGGTGCCGATCGGCGCAGACGAATTGCGTGAACGATACTTTTTCTTGGATGCGAGGAGCTGTGTCTTAGTCATCGTATTTCGTGCGGTCGCGTGGCTTTGCTCAAGGCCCTCAGTCGGTCGGTGTTGGACGTGACCTGCCAGGGTTGAATTCTGTCGTTCGGTAGGTATTTTGTTCATGCTACTAGAAGTAATTGAACTATCACCGGTGTCTATTGTCTGGAATAAAGACATGCGAGTGAGTTAGCAGAAGTTGTTATGCCACGTTGCGTTGGAAGACCTGCAGCAGACTTTTGAAATCAACTTCCTCTGGATGGATTGGTGGAATGTATTAATTCTCTGATATTAATGCGTCTAGATATTGATGTTTTTTTCTAGTACTTGATCTAATATCGGTGCTGCACTTTAGCTAAGAGTTCATATGATAGGAGTTTTAGGAATATAGACTTTATTATTTGTTCCACTGAGCTTATGTTAAATATCTCCTTCTATTCCATATGTGGACATTTCCCTTGTCCATGAACTCGTTTAATAGTAGGGATGAACCAAAACTTGACTCGGTCCAATTTTATTGATTTTCGGCAAGACTCGGACACAGAATCGGTCCAAGTATTAAACTTCAATTTTCTATTCAAAACTCAGACTTTTTTAATTTACAAAACGACAATCAACGTAATGGAAAGTACAATTACTGTTATTTTTATTTACAAACCGACAATCGACCTAATTAAAAACACAAATGCTGCTACTGTTAGTGCTTACAAGTTACTACTTCTTAGTGTTAACTAAGGCAAAACTAAATAATCAAAGTTGTGCAAACTGCCAATCTAAACATCAAGAGAATGAAACTTTTTAAAAATTCAGAATTTGTAAAACTCGGACTATGCAAGAAGTTTAAACTCGATTCATCCCTACTTAATAGTTTCTGAGCAATATGCCTCTAATTTAAAATCTATTATAGTACAACTGTATTTTAGTTTTTAGTATACAAAGAAATGTTCTGCATATAGATGTGCTAAGCTAGGCAGACCTCAACTCTTGAAATCTTTCCTAAGTACAATATTGAAGCTGAGATGTTTTGTCTTGTGTAGCCAGATTCTAGAACATTGCTATAATGCAACTTTCTAATGCACTTAACAATGTCAGTGTTCTGACCTTGGGTGCATTCTGTGCATTATATGCATTATCCTCAGCTCACCTTATACAGCCAAATTATTTATATAATTACAATTAATGTGCACTAGGTCACTTCCGGTAACTTTAACCCTGAGAGAGTTATATGTGATACAACTTGACCTATAGCATCCTTATGCACACGCATATACTCAATTGTTTTCCATTCAATGTACTGAATCCAATTTATGGAATCTTCTCCCAACATATATTGAACTCGAGCCAAATATTAGTTTATTCAAAAATAAACTACTCCTCTGTTTGCTTGACGACAACTCTTAAATATTGAATGTTTATATTTCTGTCTATTCAGTGGATTCAATGAGCCCTTAGTTAAAGCACTAGTTAAGATTAACTTCTATCTATTTTTACTTAGCTGATATGTGAATGTTATTAATATCGAATTGGTACCCATTGCCAGTTTATAATTTATACATAAGGGCCTCTGGTTAGCAGGGTTTATGACCCCTTTAGGTTCCCTGTGTAACCAGAATTTTCATTTATGTTAACCTGTTGTTTGTCATGTTCTCATGTTTTTTTGGTTACCAAATCAAATTGAAATCGAATTGAGTATTGGGTTGATGCAGCGGACCCCAGGAAGCCTGTAAGCATTGGATTATTAATGTAGAATTAGATTTGGGATCATCACCTAGTAAGTAGGTATATATTCTTAATTTAACCAGCTGCCATACACCATACAGCAGTCTGACGAACAGACATCATGGTTAAAGTAAGCTATCTTTATGTTTTAGACAAATATAAAAGTCAATCCACATGGCTAGTTGAAGCTCATAACTGTATAGCATTCTGACTATAAAAGTTTTTCTCATGCTTTCGACAAAGCCCGGTCATGAGGTCTTGGCCATCTGTGTTGAATTTGCATTGTAGAGGCGTTTCCGTTATTTGCATTGTATTGGGTGTAAGTGATGCTACAGATATATATATATATATATATATACATATATATATATATGTATATATATTATATGTCTCCTTTTGCTGTTCTAACAGTCTTCACATATGTGTGGCTGTTTCTAATTTTTCTGTCTCTCATCTACCTTTTGCCCTGTCGTGTTTGCAGAAGTTCTTTGCTAATGTGGTTCTGCCGAAATCATCAGCTCGTGGTCTGCTGATAGACGCTTAGTTTGTTGCTGTAAGACTCTGTAGGCCCATAACTTGTTTAGATTAGGGTTTAGGGCGTTCTTCGCTGTTCACAGACTTTCTGCTCCTATTCAGGAAGCCAAAAGCATTTATGATGGCAGTTAACAAGCATCCTAGAATTAGCTTGCTCTTGAAATCTTTCGTGAAAATAATTGCAAGTCAAATGGTTCAATGGATGGAAGGTCCTTACGTCGGATACGCTGTACTCGTTGGTCTCGTCCATTTTCATTTTAAAGGGGAGAGAGGATACGTTTTTTTACATTATTACCAAGTATTTTCCTTTACCTGTGTTTCTCTGCATGCGTTCAAACTGTGTAATTAGAAGAATTGTACAAATTTTCAGAGATACTCCTTGTAGAAGCAGACCTGGTTCATCTGTTAAACAAACCAGGCAGCCGCCTAGGGCCACTGATTTTTAGGGTCAGCCAATTTTGTAAACTAAACATATAGATAAACTATTTGTGGAAATTCATAAATGAAACGATATTGGATAAGTATGCTTAATTGATAATATTAAGTACTTCCAAGTATGTGACATTACAATTTGACGTATGTTTTTGATTCAATTCTAACCTCTGGAATTAAGTAAATTTTATTTTAAAATTGAATAATTAAATTATTATAATAACTAATCCTAACAATTTTATAAATAAATCATCAGAATATTGATTATATCTTTGTTGATTACCTGTAGTAGTTAATTCATATATTATATTAATGCTTATATATAATATTAATATTTGAGTGAAAAATGCAAAAAAAAACAAGATAAAAAAAGAGATAAGGGCTTCATTTTCATGGCTTGTATAATATTATGGGTCCGCAGGCTTTCACAGAAAGCCTGCCTTAACTTTGTAACTTTGCCTTGGGCCACCAAGTGTGGTGAACCGGGCTTGTGTAGAAGTCCTAAGATATGACAGGATAAGCCTTAATTAATTGGTAGTTAAACTACAGTGGTGACCTATGTACTAAATACTGATCAACCATACCATCAGGGATATGAACATGAAATTAAATCTGCTGTAGCAAATGTGTAGGCGATGGCACAGGCCAGCTTTGTCTCCAGGCTGTGCAGTATGCAGATAGCCAGATTCAGACTTCAGAGCCTTTGAAAGGATATGGCTGCAATTTGTGGGTGTGTGTATGAAGGTTTTATGTATATATAGCGCCTCAACGCAAGATTTATTATTAGATTCCACTGTACATACTTCAAATGTTAGGATCATGAATTTATTGGTGTATTGTACACTATACACTATATAAAATGATACTAAAAGAATTTATATATATATATATATATATATATATCTTGTTCTAATTGGTTCTGGTATAATTATATCCTGTATGATTGTCTTATATTTAGTGACTGTATATTTTTCAATAAGGTTGGTTCTTGATGATTTATACTTCCGGATTTATATATGTTGATTATAATATGTAATTAAGTAAGTATATTGAGGGGTCATTTGCCAGTTGCTAGTGGCACTTTGGTGTACAGACATCTAATAACACAGTTAGATAGTATACAGCTGCATCTTAGTTCAATAAATGTTTTTCACATGAGACTGTTGGCTGGGAGACTTCATAGGGTCATGGGCAAGGGAATGGATGGAGTAGTGGGTGAGTTTGGTTGGGGGTAGTAGTTGGTGAGGGCATAGCCCTATTGCTTCAGTGTTTTCTTTCACCAAGATACTTGATTTAATTTCCTCATTTTGTGAGGTCTAATGCGTTCTTGCTGTCCTTAGAATCCTGTTCAGCCTGATTTTCCAGCTCCTTTTAATTTAGATTGACTCTGTTGCATTTGGTTGATCCTCAGGAATTCACTTGGTGTGTTGATACATATTTAATGTGATTGTAGAAAATGAATTATAATGTTGTTGCTTTTTAAGTAAACTTGGGATTATGACTTTTATTGCTGATCAAATGCTGAGTTTTCTCTTTCATCTTCCAGTCAACATTCTTGATATTTGCTGTGATCCTTAACTCATCATTGCCACTGAGGACATTGACTGCGTTGGCTAATTTAGTGGTACATACTTTATACATGACTGTTCTGTTCAGAAGTACTTGCTACTAAATGCGTAAGAGTGGTTTTGTAAACATATGTAGTTTTAGTCAGATACTTCGTTGTGCATGCACGGCGTTTTTATTTGCATATGTTGTAACGTGACTCGATCATTGTGTATTCAACCAAAGACTGGTTTCTTGCTTGCAATGCACACTGATGTACATGACTGTTTAAATAACACTGTTAAGAACATCTCTGAAGTTCTCCACGCTTGCCTGAGAGAGAGATTGGTAACGAGGACAGATTTGCACTGTAATTGGTGAGAAAAAGTCATATTTGGCTCACACATCACACGCACGCACACAGAGTCATGCGCGCGCACACACACGCTCATGGAAGCAGACCATGGACGTAGTGTAGAGCGTCTATGGCTGACAATTGACTCTGTGATCAGAGTTTATGTGTAGAGTACTAGAGTTGCCCTTGGACAAATTGCAAATTAGAAGCATATAATACATGTTTATTTTTGACACAGGTTTGGTGAAATATCTACCGACTCCTAGAGGATGTTGTAAGCGTGCTCTTTTTGAACTTGCCCCTGAGGGGTCAGCTTTTTCTTGCAGGTGTGTGTGAGATAATTATATGCCTCTTGAGTCTGATGTGGTCAATGGTATATGCTTTATGGCATGTGAGGTCATCATTTTTTGAGGTCTATTATACATGCACGATGGAACAACAGCTGCGTGAATCGCAGCAATGCTTATTACAGTCTCTGGTTGTTTGGAGTGATAAAATAGCCATATATGTCGCAATTGTCTGGTCTGTCGTAATTGGCTTTTGCAATTGTGTGTCATAAATGTCTGTTGCAATTGTACATGTTTACATTGTCTGTTGCAATTGTCTGTTGCAATTGTACATATTTACATTGTCTGTTGCAGTTGTCTATTGCACTAATGGCTCCCGAATAGACGGAGCAGTGCTGAGATAGTTGTGCTGTAAGTTATTCATTGCCTGGTTCTGTTTAATCAAAATTTAATTAACCTGTTTCTTTCTCACTGAACTGTAGAAATCATCTACAGTTTTATGCAGTGTATGAATTTGATGTTGTAATTATTTATTTGACTTTATAATAGTTGATTGCGTTGAGGTCTTGCCTTATAAGGTGGGACTGTGCTGTTGGTTCACAACATTACTACATGTCTGTAGGATCTATCTTGATTAAAAACTGTTAAATCAAATCCATTTTCATTGTGAGCAATCAGCCACAGGTAGAACAAGTAAACAATAGAGTAATTAGATAGTTATTAGATAATATTGTTAATTTCTTCAAGTGCTAAGTGCCATTGATTGATGGTTTGTCTTTAGGAAGAGATGCTTATTAAATACAGAACTCATTTAAACACTGAACTCTCAATTTACACTCAATTATGCTAACCACTCGACTTTCGAATGCCCCCCTCCCTATTTAGAAAGATGGTCTCTAATTTTTATTCTCATCCAAGACCTGTATGGCAGTGCTTTAGTTAAAGCTAACCAGACAAAGGGTGTTGTGGGATGGAACAGCCTTCAATAGCTGGCTGCGGCAACAGTAAAAGGGAGTCATTGTTATAGTGATATGGCCTGTGATCAGCAGACAATAGTCTTGCCATAAACTAACTGGTGTCATTGTGCATTCAGTGTTATTTAATGCCTGACAAAATTAGATCAGAAGGCCATTTGGCTGTCAGCCACAATTGGCCACAATTGTTTAGTTACCAAATATTATATATGTATATATATATATATATATATATACACACATATATATATATTATAGGAAAAATTTCACCAGTTGCAATTGTCGTTATAGAATTGCCATTGTTGCAGTATTAACAATTGTCAAGCCTGGCTACATTGGTGTATTGTGTCACAAGATATTTATTGTGAAAATCTTTGCATACTTGTGCTTTTATTGCATCCATGCTACAAAGTCTATGGTCAAGGTCATACTGTTGTTACCAGAGAAATGTTCTAGTATAATAAAAGAGGGTGAAATGCTCTGGAGTGGATGCTCCCCAATGTTGGTCAGGATCGAAAAGTGGGTCACCAAGGTTTTTAAAATGGTCATTAAAATCTCAATTGTTACATTGTAAAATAGATGTGTTGCAGGTTATATACTGTATTTATGAATGTTTACGACTTGTAAATTGTAATCATGCTGCGTATACCTGTAAACTTGAAATAACGAAGAAGAATATTAAGAATACCTGTCATCTAATTATCTAATAATTATAATAGAAGATATAAAACTGTGAGTATTGGTTTTGTTATGTGAGATTATATCATAATTCATTAGACGGCCTGTAAGAATTCAAACCTGGCTCATCCCATTGGTTATTATTTCATATGAATCAATGATCAGCTGATGCTTTGGACATCATGTCAAAGAAGACTACAGAAGACTTTAGATTTTTTAGACTACCGGTAGGTTATGTTACATCTGGTGGTAGATTATGTGTAACTCATAGTAACTACCTTGTGAGTATTAGTTAAATGCTAAAAAGGCTGGAATGTACAATATCAGAGACCATCTTTATGAATAGGGTTCTCAATATGGTAGTGGTTGGCATACTGAATCATCAGTTGAGAAGTTGGTGGTTAAAATCCCACAGGTAAAACTTTGGGTCAAGATTTCTACTCCATCTGTGCTCCCAGAGGCGACGATCTCGTTTAAAAGATGGGGGACACCCAATTAGAGGGGTAGGAAATGTGGTGGACAAACGTATAAAGTGTTCCCTTTCTGTAAAAGGTGGGGGAACTTGTCCCCCTCGACCTTCGAGGGGGGGGGCCTTCCCGGGATCGCCGCCCATGTGTGCCCCATATATCCAACTCAGCAATGAGTATACTGACCGTGCACTGTTCTTGGGAAGATGAGGGGGCTATGAGGGTATATACTGGTCACCCACCCTCATTATGCTGATGATGAGAAAACTTTGCTGTCTCAGAGCCAGCAGCTTAAGGGACATCTCTTCTTCAACTTCTCAATGGATTGACCAATGACCAGGGTATAAAACAATCATTTAATTAGAGACAAAGAGTCCAAGAGATTAGTGGTTGTTTATGGACTTGAAGGGAACCATTTACCGATGGACCTTGTTTATCTTCCTCTTTACTGCATCATTTGACCCTTGAGACGACCTTTGACATCTGTGCGAAATTAGTCTGCATCCCTGATGTCCGCTTGCCCTGACACCGTATAATCAGCCAGTCCAATTTGTTTAAACCATCTTTCTTATTCCATGGAAAAGCGTCTCTTGATGTTTGCCATGACAGACGGACATCGACTGAAGTGGTCCAAAAACCGCAAGGGGCTCTTTCTCATGATTTATTTTGCATGCTAATAGTTGGCTAACTTAGCAGGAAAGTGCCTGCTCGGTTGATTGCTTGTGTATTTTCAGTGTGCCAGACTCAATCCTTGGAGGCGTCCTCCTCCGTGTTTCTGGTGATGGCCTTTCGAGCACTTAAAGTAATTGCTGGAGAGAGGAGATACTGATGCAATTCAAATGCTCTGAATGTCTAATGATGAAGCAAAGTGATTGTGGCTTACAGTGGGAGAAGATTCTGGTGGTTTATACACTGGAGGCTCAATATAATATGTCATTATGTGATCAATTCTCATATCACACAATCATTTATCTATCTATGTAACTCCTGCAGCACTCCTTTAAGATGACTATGTTATGGACATAGAATCCACAGTTGGTAGAAAAAGAAAGTCTTGCAGCATGACCCTCATTATAAGATGGCTTTTGGTATTGCTGCCAAAGAAAACATCACATTCTAATATGTTTCTGGTGTAAATCACATGTGTCTGCATTTCTGACACATTTGTTGCTGTTGTGCAAGGATGAAGAGCTCTATAACTTAACGGTCTTAACCTAGAGATATCACTTACTTAGACAGTTACTGTTGATCAATGATCATTGGAAGGAATGAATTATTAATTAAAATTAACATGCTAAAATTCTCCTCTTTAGGCTCATGCAGGTAGCTTGCCGTAACTGCCTTTACCTTCTCAGCTACATTCTATCAACTGCCGATTTCATGTCCATAACATAGTTATCTTGAAGGGGCGCTGTATGAATGACATAGATAGATAGATGATTATGTGATATGACAATTGATCATATTTATAGCCTCCTTGACCTTAGCGTAAGTAGTGGTAGACCAGTTGAGAGTCTGAAGCCTTTTGAAGGTTCAGACACGTTTTTTTCTTTATCCATCTGTTTCCTTATTATATCCTAAGGCTATAAGGAGAATCAAGATCTGGGACATTGGTCATGCCACGGAGAAAGAGTGAGAAGAGGGATTGGTGGGATAGGTGAGAAGAGAGGAGAGGAAATAAGAGAGACAGAGACAGCCGAGCATAGGATGAATCAGGAGCCACAGGAAAAGAAAGATATAATAAAGATTAAGAAGAGAAACGAACGGGAGGCTTAGAGCCAGCGTATGAAGGAGAGAAGAAGGAGGAGGAGGAAGAGGTTGTCCTCCTCTGTGTTGACACATAGAGAAGGACAGGAAAAGGAAAGGAGGAGGACAAAGAGATGGATGAAGAGGAGATCCTTTAAGCTTTGCCGAGTCTTTCTTTCATTTGATTTACGGAACCTTTTATGCCCTCGAAGCATCCATCCTTAGAACTCATTCAGTCGTCCTCTGCTGCGGCGGAGGTCACTTGGTCCGTTCCATGGAAGAGTGTTTGTTCTTCCTGAGGGCAATTAATGCTAGGAAACACACGCAGAGGACGACGACGACAGACTCTCATCTTCGCCAATAAGGTCTTCAATCACATCCCGGATAATGCTTGATGGCAACGTTCCGAGCTAACAAGAGGTGTGCCAATCTGAGTATACCTGGTTAATTCTAACAGTTGCTATTTCCCACACGTTAGTCTAATTGTGAAAGCGATTTTATTGCAGAATCTGACTCAAATTTGGACTCAACAGTCGCAGTCTGGTATTATAAACACGTTGAATACGTGTACCATCTATTTTGGGTAATTAGTAGCTTTTGTGTGGATGCCAAAATGGAAATTGGTGGAGGAGCTTACGTTTTGGCAGAGAAGAAAGCGAGTTATTGAAGGCAAGCAATCGAGATTCGGCAAAATATAAATTGAAACTGTGATAGTGAAAGTGCAAAAAAAGTAGAAAGCATTTCATTAGGCGTCTAACTATCAGGAAGACGGATGAAGCTTCAGCTGTGCTTGCAATTTGCCACAGTAATAATCTGAATGGATTTTGATGTGTTTGAGCTGAAAAGCCTAAATGCGGAACCAGCTTTCCTTCTGGGAGGAGACTATAGGACTATCACACGGATATCGGTTCCCACACGTGTGATCATATTTATTTGATTGCTGATTGTTGTTTTCTTAGTTTCCTTTAATTCGTTAAGGTACATTATTGTCTGGTCGATCAGTTAAGTTTTTATATATGAGCCCATGTCTTCTGTTTAGCCTAATGGGACTTCTGTTGCAGATTTAATATTTATTGACTTTGTGCTAAGCGTACAAGGTTACCATATCTTTCTTAATTCTTTGAAAACATCACATTCACAAATTGATTGATTAATCTTTTTTTCAGAATGAATCTGTTTTTTCCTAATCGGTATAGCTTTTGAAAACAACATTCGATATTTATGGCATGTCTGGAAATACAATGTGAAATTACTGAAATCTTAGTTAGACTCCATAAATGTGCAAGAATTTCTTCTAGGATTTTTCAGGTCTATCAAGGGCCTTTGACACAACAAACCACAGAATCTTATTAGAAAACATGAGCACTATAATATCACAGCACATGAGTGATGCATTGTTTTTCAACATTGTGTAACAGCAAACTTGAATCCTGTTTCTCTGAGAAGTAATTTATTCATCAGTAAATCTATCAATTGTGGACAGCTCAATTCTGATGAGCTATTAGACTCAGAATTATATGGAACTCGTAAAAATTCATTTAACTTTTTCCTATAGAAACATGTGCTCAGTGCTGTATGGTGGATCAGAAGATAGAAATGTATAAGCTCGTTTATTATACATCAGTGAAAGGATGAATATTTAAAAACTCTTTTACAGAAAGAATTCTGAAACATATGCAGGGAATGTGTTGGATGTAAAATAGATGGCTGATAGGTTAACTTGAGTTGTTGATTTGAAATGCCAGAGATGTCTCCTCTGAGATAGCCAAAGGACAGGAACCCTTGGCAATTCCTTGCCAGTACTTTGATAGATACACCTTGTTGAATTGGAATGATATTATAATTATATATATTATTTATTTATCACCAAAATTTGATACTGCCCTTCTTCCAACATCTTTTGCTCAGAAGTGCACATGCCTTGATGGCACAATTGTGGTTGTACTGTAGAGCAATTGTGCGCAAAGGACTTGCTCAAGGTCCCTACACAGTGACGCCTTGGACGAGCGTCAAACCCGCCCACTCAGCTCACACTGAGCGGTACGGGCCACACAATACATTTATAGACTTTTGTCAGTAGGCCTACTCTGCTTGTCCTAATCAGCTAAGATGTAAGACTCTGGATACCAGAGTCAGATTTTAATAACCCCAGTAGGTAACAGTAAGCACCACATGCCAATATGAAGCACAGTATGGCTGCCCCATGATTTACCAATGCCATGCTTATCTAGAGTGATTCATAGGCCTGGGTGTGTAATATGATACTGTTTACTAACTGGAAATACTGTTTCACAGTTAATTTTTTTTCATTTAAAAAGTTGTCATCATGATTTTAAGTAGAATAAAATCTGTTATTTACCGTTACATGCAATAATAGTCTGTGCCTTTGGACTGTTACCAAATATTGCATTGCTAAAATCTCCCTCCCAGAAATTATTGGGCTTGATTGATTTGTTTGCAGCATGCACCATGTGACCCTGTTTTCCTTATAATAACATGATTGTACTTTGTTTTGTAAGTCAAGCAGGTCAGATCAGGTAATCAGTAATCATGATAGAGAGCTAATAAACTGCCTAACTAATTCACACTTTGAGATCTAAATATGCCTTGACATATATGGCTTTTGTAAGAAACGCATTATCTCTAGTGGCCAATAGTTGTTGCTTCGGCTGTCTTCTTTCTGCTGTTGGACCACGTGTACAAAGCCTGTATAGCTTTCCTCTGCAATGCTTCATGGGCAGCTCAGGTTGGTCCTCGTGTTTGATGTTATTTGCCTGTTCTAATCCAGAGGCTGTTTCTTGTGCACAGTGAGGCAGGAAGTTGTCGGAAGTGTCTCCCGCTGTTTTATGTTGTCATACGTTTTGTGGCCAGGATCTGGACTATCAGGTACTCTTGCATAAAAAACATGATCTGCTTATAGGAGTGACAAGCTGAAATTTCCTTGTCTTTGGAGGATGTTATGACTTACGATGAAGAACAATATGGTGAAAATTAGATGATAGGTAGTAAGATAATTGCTAAGGAGTGAGATAAATATCTTGATGAAGGGATATTGTACCTTGATGGGAGGAAATAGTACCAGAAAGAAATGAGATATCCTGGAGGAAAGTGTGAAATAATATTTCTGATAATGATCAGGTAATTTTTCACATTCTTTGAGTGTATGATATCTCTACATTGCAGATCATAAGTTCTATTTACATTCTAATTCTGCATACGACCTTTTTAAAATTCTTGTTATCCTTCATATACCACTTTTAAAAAGTAGATCCTCCGTAATAGTCATCAAAAGGCAAAATGCTTACTATTAAATCTGCATTCCATTCGTCCAACAAGATGGAGATCTCGAGTAGAAAGCAGTAGGCATGAATATACATGCAATGGAATGCAGCAATAGCAGCGGTGTAAATTGACGAATGCTACAGACTTGGCTAACGGTACATAAATATTAAATAAGTATGCAAAGCAAAACTATTCATGTATATACGAAGATGCCAAATATAGCCGTATTTTAGAAGGCATGTTGAATATGCCAGGAGCAATGTAGATGCAAGAGTTGTCATTCTGGGACAGTTAGGAATGGTTTCTATAGTGGATTGTCCAGCCAATGTGTCTGTGCATCTGTGAGGTTTTTCAAGTGGGAAAATCGATGATGAAGAAGCGGATGATACTTAAAGTCAATCCTCCCATTGACTTTATGCGGTGCTTTTCTTCCGATACATAAGCAGAATTATCCCAGAGAAACTGCTGCATTATCAATGTCTTGTATTTAATTGCTAAGTACTTTATTCTTAAACCTAAGGTCTGCTGGCAGCAGTCACCGACGTGACTAGAATGCAGTCTGTAATTCTGCTGTATTGTATGGAGAATTTATATAGTGCCTTTAATAATTTAACAAGGTGCTCTAAAACATAAAAAAACTGCTCAGTGATGCTTTCAGCCTTGCATACATGCCTTCCCTGCAAAATGCCCTATATATACCTCAACATCACAGAAGTCAAATGTGACAACTGTGGCATGTGTTTAATGAATGATGACCTTACCGTAACATAGTCTTGAAATTAGCATGGCTATAAAATGAGCATTTAAATTCTGTGGTAACTAGGAACGGTCACTGTCTTGCAGCCAGACATGGTTGTCTGCTTGCTAGAGTAGATGCATAGGCAATAGGACCTGCTGTCCCTTGCCCTGTGATTCCTGGCCTAGGACCTGCTGTCCCTTGCTATGTGATCCCTGGCATAGGGCATACTGTCCCTGGCATCGGAATGCGCGGTAGGTGTATTCTTGTGGAGTTGAATTCTCTCAGGAAGAGTGCAAGTTAAAACAATTCTGAGATTTCTCTCTGACTGGTTATGATTTTGACTTTGGCCTCTCCATTGACTCTGTGTGATCTTAACCACTAGGGTCATGAAGGAGATTTATTTATCTGTTAGTGAGAGATGATGCATTACTTCCCCGGTCGCCCCAACCGAATTATAAAAAAGTAAAGAATTTTATGTTAAAGAAAGCTCTGTGGGTTGTGACACCCACGTGGGTCACCGTACGATTCGCCTGGAACCTTCAGGAATTTGTAAGAAAACGTTATCGTCCTTGTATCTTGGGCATAATATTTATTTTATCGTGATTATTACACGAACTGGCCTTCTACTTTAGTGACTTTAATTAATCTTTACTTAATTCTTGTACTATGATTCATTTTGTAAAATTATTACCAGCAACAAATTTAAATTGTTCTGTTAATGAAAGACTGATCATGCTGTTATGCTGTTATGCATGAGGTGAATGGATTATCAAATGATAAGAAGTAAAATGCATGGTGGTAAAAATGAGCTGAAGGCAGTAGCCAAATACTTTTAGTTAACACATTTGGAAATATTATTAGGGGGTCGCGGGACTAAAAAGGTTGAGAGCCGCTGCTCTGTAGGTACTTCTTGTCTGTCGTATTCTCTTTGTTCACAGACAGAGCTGTCTAATGGTGCTAGATGCTTGTTGTTGTCTGCGCTCTGCAGCCAGACACGTGACTAATTTGCAAGTGGTTCAGTGATCAGATAAATTATTCCAAGGAGTTTGGCATGCCAGAATCAGTGTCTGAAGATGATGATGATGATGATGACGACGATGATGATGATGATGATGACGATGGTTGAGCTTGCTTTCAACGGATTGGGCGACATAGGCGTGTTTGACATTGATGGAGTCTGCATGCAAACAGATTTCTAATTTCTGTACAGACAGAAGACTTATGGATGCGTAGAAATTGGGATTGACAGGTCCTGAGGGAGGACTGCAGCGTCTATCTAAGCCAATGTGTTGAGCCTACGATAATAGAGAGTGAGCTGGGCATTGGGCAGTTGATGGAAAATGGTTTGACTGTAATGTAAATGCGGCAACGGAATTGAGGTGGCGATTTTAAGGGAGTTGTGGGGTTGTCAGTATGCTGAACTGTAAGCCAAGAGGTCAGAGTTCATATACTGGTCAATACCCATCCCTAACAAACTGAACTGTAGTGAATACAATGTTGATGGGAAGATGAGACAGCAGAGGAGGGACCTACCTCATATGCCGAGGCTAAGAAAAATGAAGTCCCTAATGTTTGAACATTTATATTCTGATAAAAGTGGTCTGCTGCTGACAGTACTGGAGGGAAGGATGCTGGGGAAGGCAGCAATGGGAAGGAAAGATTGAACATGGTGAGTGATCTGGGCAATAGAGAATCTTATGTAACTACAAAGTGGAAAGCGGGTGACAGAGGAAGCTGGAGAGAAGGAAGTGGAGACAAGAGTTGTCCATGTGAAAAAACTGCTCATTGGCAGAAGACTGAAGCAGAACAAGAAGAAGGAAAAGGATGCGTCATATGTATAGCTAGTCTTATTAGCTACCTATCATGGGCTTGTTCTTTTTCACTTCTATTATGGGCACAACCATCACTATAGCCAGTCCTGCTTCTTCTGCTCATCCTTCTCTACTAACAGCAGCAGCAGCAGCCATTGTATGAAAGGCATCAGTTGTTGGCTGTCATCCTTCAACAACCTCCTCAAGTCATTTCCCCAATTGGCTTCCTTCGTCTCACCCAGACAGACGGGGATAGACGAAGTGTCGTTTTTATTATTAGGGTCACCGTTTCCAAGGCACGTCTCCAATGGGAATTGATTTTTAACAATATATCTCCTCGGTCGTTGGATAGAAGTGGCTAATAATTCTCCTCTACGACCCTTGAGCAGAGAGATTATTGGCTGCTGCTGCTGCCCAGATGGGTGACGCTGATGATGCGTAAGGATTGAAGTGACCGATGGGCAAGGAATAAAACGCATCTTCTTCTGTGGCAGATTCCAGCCATCAGCTGAGGATCCGTTTTGGGGTTCATTTCGTTTAGGAAGATGTGTCTTTGTGGAAGACGGATCTTCGATTTTAGAATTGGCATAAATTTAATTTCGCAACAATAACAATGCATTAAAATACTAATTCGTACTTGTAATTTATGATCTCTATGCGGTTTCTTGTGCACTGGAACACAAGTAGTGTCTCACAAGAACCAAGCCGTGATAAGATGAAAATAAATCCAGAGGATCGGTGTGCATGACTGGTTATGGTTAACTTATTATAAATTTCTTATTATAAGAAATAAGTTTTTAGATGACGATGCAAGTAATATAATAAGTGGCTATACTTAATGAATAGAGGCGTCTATAGGAGATTGCGGATTATGTGTGATTGTGTTGTGTGTGTTCCGATCTATGCACTTAACGTTCTTCATTCGCAGTCCGTCCTTCGGGTGTTTCCGTCCTTCGGGTGTTTCTGTCCTTTGGGTGTTTCCCATCGAAGGAGGCGACTGTTGAGCATTGGCAGGACCGGCTGTTGACTCTTAATCTAGCGCCATCTTCCGAGAAAATCCACACTCGCGGCTGCAAAGGAGACCAGATGTCCTTCTGAATGGAACTGACTCTTGTCGTCCTGATGCGCTCCGTCAGTCGGCCAATGGACGGCTAGTCCCCCAGGGCCTCTTCACTCTCCCCATCGTTGGCGGGTTTTGTGGCAAATCGGTTCTTGGGCACAGGCGGTTCCGGGAAGTCTTCTGATTGGTTCACGTGACCAGAATGATAAAATTGTTGCTATAAATAGAGCGGTTCCGTCACAAGACACAAGGTTCGTCACAATCTTGTTTTTGTTCTAATTGCCTTTCTCTTGAGCTGTGTGGCTTGCGCAATTAGCCAAAGTCATGCCCAGGGTACCTCACTTGAAATATAGGGCTTACTATATCATATTTTTATAATGTAATAATTAGCATATGTAAATAAAATAATGTTCTGTATCTTGTGTTCCATGAATTAGGATAATAATAAGGATTATAACTGCTATTCAAACCCATAATTTCACTTCCGGATTTCGTTTTTGAAAATTTCTGGAATTTCGGTACTTATAAAATACCGGAATTTCCGAACTTCGAAAATTCCAGAATTGCAATCTTTGGTTGTGCTGTATGAGAAAGGAGCATAGTCGCAGAGCTCTGTGTTCACCTCGGAACTGCTTTGGCACGGCACCTGCCATCATCTTTTGCACTTGGTCCATTGCACAACCCGACCAGCCGTCGTCTGCTGGTTATGCTGCTTCATGAATGATATATGGAGACTGTTGATTATGACGTCAGCTTGCTTTTGTCAAACCCTTGTCTTCGGATACGGTTTCTTTGTGTGCTCAGTCTTCTTTAATCCTCTCTTCAGTCCTCTGATTTGTTTAGAGCTGTTGACTAGATGGGTTGTAGGATAACAGCAGAGGGTAAATAACCTGGGAATTGCTTGTACGTATGCATGTATTTATGTATGTATGCATGTATGAATGTATGTATATGTATGCATGTATTAGAACATTTGTATAGCGCAATATGAAGACCTCTCAAACGTTCTGCAAACATATGCATAGAAATCTAAATAGGTGACAACAGGTTAAATAAACATCATCTTCTCATTGGATTTGTAATGTCCACGGAGTCGACTGAACGTTGCTATCTCCCCAATTTGTCAATAGTATATATATTATGGGTAAAGTTAATTAATGCTATTGATTGGTTCTAAGTACCTATAATTTCTGTGGTGATAAAAATGATGAAAATGGCTCTTGAATATTATGAGCAAGGTGTCAACTTGGATAACATTTGGCCTTTAATTAGTAGTGGCTTGTAAAATGGAGAAAGGAATTAAATTACAGCTGATAGTTAGTTTACTCTAGTTCAATTGATTTCATTATTGATTATTGTTTATTCCACGGCCAGGTTGTAGTTAGAGTAAATTTATTGTATTGTAACTGCAGTTAAAACGTGACTGACTGCTATAGCTGTAAATTCTGCAACTTGAGAGTTCTATTCTTTGACAAACAGTTGATACCATGTTATCGCCCATTTACATCTAAGCTGCTAAGTTGACGAGAGACTTGATGAATTGCTGGCTGTGTTTTGGGAAAACCTCCGTCTACTTAAACTTTTCCCAGGCCTTGGGGAGAGTTGCACTGATGGGTAAATGGTATGAAAATTAGATCATGAACTTCGACCGAAAAGTCCAGATCCTGTGATTCATGAAACATGTTTCTGCATGGTTGTTGGGTGTTGCATACAAGAATCTTGTTATGCTAAAAGCACCATGAGTCTCGCTCATATACATGATTTGTCTGCTTTTAAGGCACTGTGTCTAATCAAACAGCGAATTTCTAATGTGGCCTTTTGATGGCTTTAAGGTTTAAATGTGTTGATATGCTTGGTGATCACAGTTATTGTGCTTGGATATAGATTACATATATATATGTATATATATATATATATATATATGTAAACATTAATTATTATTAAGTATTAATTATATAATGTTACTTAGTAGCATTTACTCATAATGTTATGTTATTCGATAATTAGTGTTAAATTGTATGAGCAATTTTTTTATTAATGCAGTACAAGATGTGACAATTTTAAAGTGTTTTGTTTCTCCGTTTTCCCCGTTTTTGTATTAGGTTCTCTACGTTTTTAGCAACTATGGGAGACTCAAACTGTGTGCAAATCAATGTTTTGTTATTTTATTGAAAGAGTGCATTCAGTAAATGTTTCTTGTACCCTATTGCCTAGGTCCTGCTAGTCCTCTACTGCTGCCTATTGAGATGAATGCCACGCCTTGTAAGGTCCGTTTATGATACAGTTTGCTGAAATGTAGGTCATGGGTTCTGATAGAACTCAGTGATAGTGGAATCGAACAACCAGCCTTCCTGTGACATGCACATCCGCTTATCAATGCGTGTTGCTATTTTATTTTTACATTGGTTCAATGTAAAAATCATTTAGCTTATAAATTTTTTTAAAAGAAGGCAAACGGAGTGAGACATTTTGAGACAATAGAAGCATGGTGCTATGATGCTAGAGCCCCACACTTGCGCCACTAACTAATTCTGATTGATAATAGGATGTGGACGTGAATTGGAGATTTTCGTCCAATCAGTGGAATGTGTTGTCTCCTCAGGAGGAGGACAATGTACGGCTCTTAGTAATATGGTTGCCAAAGACCCTGTTATGGAGAGGGGAGGGTTTAGTTCTTACATGATCAGAGCAAGAACAGACTTGGTCTATAGCATGCAGTGGAATAGTTGTTAGCTGCGTTGACTCAAATTTTATAACAACTGCATGCAGTGGAATAGTTGTTAGCTGCGTTGACTCAAATTTTATAACAACTGCATGCAGTGGAATAGTTGTTAGCTGCGTTGACTCAAATTTTATAACAACTGCATGCAGTGGAATAGTTGTTAGCTGCGTTGACTCAAATTTTATAACAACTGCATGCAGTGGAATAGTTGTTAGCTGCGTTGACTCAAATTTTATAACAACTGCATGCAGTGGAATAGTTGTTAGCTGCGTTGACTCAAATTTTGTAACAACTACATTTCATTTAAACATCTGTTTCTACTTGGTAAAAGGGGTCAGAAGGTTGACCTGACGTATTTGTTTACATAGCTCAGAAGAAACTCCTCAGAAGCATGACCCATAGGCCAGAAGGTCATTTGGCTGATGCGCAAACACTTTGGCGGTGATATCAAAACAGTTGTTGGGCTTCCTGTCATACTTTGGCATTCCCTTATCACCTATTATAGGATCACCGGGTGAGCATTGTACCGGGTGAGGAATTGAGCATCAGGTGGCCTTGTGAAAGCATTCCATGAATGGTCACTCATCCAATTTCCAATTGGACTCCTTTCTGCTTCGCTATATACCGCCTCGACCACCATAGCAAAATCTTTCGTCCACTGTACGCTTCTACTATTTTGTTATACACCATTGTATGGATTTATTTATCCCACCAGACAAGATAACGTAACCTAAATACCAATAGTAATAAACAATGATTTATGTTGCCCTGTGTCAAGGGGAAACTCCATGGAGGCATTTGCTAGGACCTGAAAACATAAAATAACGGTTTCCAATGCTGACAGAATAGAACTGCCTGTTGACAATTGGAGGACCATGTGGTGTCTGCTATTAAATGGTGGCTAGGTCACTCTGACACATAAATAGTCTGACCGTTGAGCCAGTGGGGTATGACCTTTGTCTTAACTGGGGGTATGACCCCTGTGACCGCTGTAGCTTAATAGCTTCTTCATGTCGAGTGCACAGACACCTTTCCTGTTGTGTCAGAACAATTATTGTTTTAATTTGTATTAGAAATTGTTCTAATTACGATTACCCTTTTGTATTGGCTGATTGTGTCCATGAGTGTCGTAAAGGTAATGTTTTATGTTTATGAATATTCTGTGCATGGCCATTTTGCTTTTAGGAGCGCTGTGAATACTGTTTTAGAATTACTGCCTATCTACCTAGTCTCTTTGGACTGACCCTTGGAATTTACTGCATTGGTGGTCTGTCTATTCTGGAGTGCCATCGACTGAATGCTTATTTAGTCTTCACAATGATGCTGTATAGGTTGACTTGTAAGCTGCCTTTAGCTGAAAGCCGACATATTGCTTTTATGCAGCCCAGCAGAAGAGGAGCAATTCAGGTGCAGTGCTTCGAATTGTCATTGCTGTAGTTATATTTAAACCTGATAAACAAAACCGTGAAATGAAAGACAGAAAGAATATCACCAACAGTATGTGTGTTATTAATTATCAGAAGCTTGTATTCCTCTGATAAGTCTGGTGGGGAGGAAAGGGAGGGGATGAGGGGATACCTGGGAGTATCGTAGACGCATCGCTGTCTACCCAGAGTTGCACCTGTTCAATTGTTCTAGATATTATTATATCTATGCTCAAAGTCATTGACGGGATCTTAAAGTCTCTATATAAGTAACCAGAATTGCCAAGTGTATGCGTAACAAATACATGTATGTATATATAAACACATACACACATGTAAATGTATCCTCATATATGAGCATATTTATACATGAGATATTACACATGCATGATGCAGAGGCCGTTGGCTGTTGCTGTGTATGCTGGCTGTTTCTGTCATGTACATTCGGTTGGATCAAATGTGTCTCTCTCTCTCTCTACCTTCAAACATTCAAGTGAACCTTTAGTTTGTGCATAAATTATTCCTTCAATTCGTTGTGAATCAGGCTTTAAATCATGCAAAGGTTAATTGTAGTGACCCCAACTTTTGTACAGCAACGTTTTAGAATCGACCGACCACAGAAAGCGTTTTCTCAATGAGTCCATCTACAACATCCGGTATGTCCTGCTTTGGCTATTGGCCTCCGTTGGGTGTTGGTCCTCCTTTTGCCATTGCAGATGGAGTCGCCTGCTTCCAGTGTTGCTTAATGGTATCAGTTGTATAAGTCATAAAGAGGGTTCTGTATCGATAGTCTGAAGGTTCGATAGTCCAAAGGTTCGATAGTCCAAAGGTTCTATAGTCCGAAGGTTCGATAATCCCAAGAAAATTTTCTAGTCCGAAGATTTTCGGATTATCGAACCTTCGGACTATCGAACCCTAGGCACTCTCGAGCTTACACTAATCTTTGGACTATCGAACCTTTGGTCTATCGAACCTTCGGATTATCGAACCTTCGGACTATCGAACCTTTGGGCTATTGTACGTCCCCCATAAAGAGTGCATGCCTATGGTACTTTAGGTCGTCCTTAAGACATAAACCCCTTAGGCTATGATCAGTACACAGACTGTACACAGTGAGGGAGAGGCTAAGAAAATGAAGTCATGAACCCTGATCTGCTAATAAAACAATACAAACGTTGCAATGGCATGCAGGCAGATATGGTGCGACCTATGAACAGATAATTTAGACGGCGTGCAGATGTGTGTGATGTTGGCATCTGTAAATATAATAAGTTTCTTCTTTATTAATTCAAACTGACAAATATTCGTGTTTTAAAAGATAGCAATTTCTGAAGGTTACATTTTATGGACTTTTGAAACAAATTTCAACATTTGACTTATATTTTGGTTTTAAAGTAGTTTTAGTGAGTTTGAAATTAGAGATTAAAACCTTTACTGTTTGGTATGATTTTTGAAAGGTGAAGATGAGTAAGAGGTTCTATACCCAATGAGACTGAAAGAATTAAAGGATAGTATTATTGACTGATAGAGCTGTAGTTAGTTGTAACCTATACATCGATCCGTTAAGTGTGCACTGTATATAACACACTACCCGCAACTCACGTATAAAAAGTTTACTAAAAACTCGCAGCTTATAGTCCAAAAAATACATTACTTGATTTCTATAGTGCTATTGGAAAGGCTAATTTGTACTATGTCTCTCTTCTTCCAGACATTTAAGGTGCATGATACCTCTTGGCAGACAATCCAGCACTGTGCTTACACACAGACTATCTTACACCCCATATCAGCACAGTAATAGCCTTACAAATTTATATTTTCTCACTTTCTCTGTCTTATATTCATCAATGTACGTTTGTAATGTTTCATACTTATGTTTTTATTGTTTCTGTTTCTGCTCTGGCGTTTTAGCACTACTAATAATAATAATATTAATAATAACTCTTACATTCATTGACATTATAAATTATTTCATTTTTGATGGATTAGGTTCAAGTTAATAATGAATTAATTGCTAGTCTTTTAGTAATGCCAACTTGTAAGAATGCCACTTGAAGTTATTTCATTGGACAAAGTCTACTCCTCAGCAGTTTAATGGAATGTCTTGTTCGGCAGAATTGGTCATTTTTTAAGTAATCTGAGCTTTTGACTAGACTAGTAGACAGTCTTAAAACAAACCTGTACAGTATTGCGAAAATGAGTTGATGTGATCCAAGGCACAGACTTTTTGCTGACTAGAATCCAAGCCAGATGGATTCTTTAGGTAGCCATGATCTTTAAGTTTACGTCTGACATAAGCAGAGATTTTTAAGTGAGGGAGAACTCTTTAATTTTTGCCTATATATTTTTGCCCCGTCTGGCTCTGTCTGCGGGCCATTAATAAGAGCAGTTTCGATGATTGGTACAAACGGTGGCAAAACCTCTGAGCCTTTGTCCTTCAACCCTTGCATCTATTATTTTGCATTTCTCAGAGGCCTTCCTTTGAAGTGCATGCAACTAGACATCATCTATCCGTTTGGTGGATGCTACAGATTCAATCAAATCATATCTGGAAACTTCTCTAGCACTGTTTATTTATATCAGCGCAGGGTATCAATCAGTCATTCATTCATTCATTCATTTATTTATTCACTGACATTCATTCACTTACATTCACTGACATTTGTTGTCATTTGTTCATTCATTCAGTCAACACTCATTCCTTTTATGACCTTCATTTGTTGATGTTCATTCATTGACATTCATTCATCCATTCCATTCATTCATTCATTCGCTCACTCATTAATCAATTAATTCATTTATTCATTCATCCATTCAATACATTAATTAATTCATTCACTCATTCGTCCCTTCAATTCATTCACTCACTCATTCATCTATTCAATTTATTCATTAATTCAGTCATCGATTTCACTCATTCATTAATTCATCTATTCAATCCATTCAATTCATTCATTGATGCACAATCCAGTGAATTAAACAAAGCAAGATCCGAGAGCAGGATAATCTTTCCTAACAACTGCCTTGTAGTCATTCATTATACAATGCATGTATATGGTTGGTGTGTTCATATTCCTGCTAATGAACACCTGTCTTGACCAGTCGTGCTAAATGAATGCTTGCTTTTAGTGGAAATTGCATTAGTGTATAAGCTGAAGATGTCTTTACAAGCTGACAAATGCCTTGATAAGCAGATTGATGACTGCAAGGCCGCAGTTGCTTCATTTGCCCGGCAGTGTATGTCTCCTGCTGGTGCTGGTTCTGGTGCTGGTTCTGGTGCTGGTTCTGGTGCTGGTGCTGGTGCTGGTTCTGGTGCTGGTTCTGGTGCTGGTGCTGGTGCTGCAGGCGTTTTAGTCCCAATCGGAATCTCCTAAATAACGGTCTCCCGTTATAATGTAATGTTTGAATTGACTTGACATAGTCATAGACAATGCTCTACTTGTATGGGAATAGATTTGAAATACTTGCCCCAGCGGACAAAGGGACAGCCACCGGAGTGGGGTGGGGTGGGGTGGGAGTGGGTAGGTGGGGTTTTTATATGGGGATGAAATGTGATAAAAAAAGTTCTAAACGGAATGCCAGTGTCTGCTACATATTGAGTGCCTACAAACTGTCTTTCTATATACTCCATGTGTGTCTGTGTCTGTCTGTCTCTGTCTGTCTCTGTACCTGTCTTTCTATGTCTGTTTTTCTCTGTATCTGTCTGACTTTCTCGGTATGTGTATGTCTCTCTCTGTCTCTGTCTGTATATCTCTGTCTCTGTTTCTTTGTCTCTGTCTGTCTTTCTCTATTTTGTCTGCCTGGGTCAGTTGCATTTTGTATCTTATTCAGGATATTCTAATAAAACGTCCCTGTGAATTATCTGGGTATCTGGCTGTGCTTGTATGCAACAGACAGAATGTATGCAACAGACAGAATGTATGCAACAGACAGAATGTATGCAACAGACAGAATGTATGCAACATACAGAATGTATGCAACAGACAGAATGTATGCAACAGACAGAATGTATGCAACAGACAGAATGTATGCAACAGACAGAATGTATGCAACAGACAGAATGTATGCAACAGACAGAATGTATGCAACAGACAGAATGTATGCAACATACAGAATGTATGCAACATACAGAATGTATGCAACAGACAGAATGTATGCAACAGACAGAATGTATGCAACAGACAGAATGTATATACGACAGTCTATCTGATTGTTTATTATTGCATTCATTTGATTGTTTACATGTCTCAAATTGATTGTACAAACATTGTTATATATGAGTTTTTATACGTTCATTGTTCGTTTGTATTGTGCTTCTGCGTAAAAGATGTTTAATATGCATATTAGTGATTATTATATTCATTTGTCTATGCAAATTATGATACTTGTGTATATGTTTAACTCAGTTGTATATTCTATTTTTGTGTACTTCTGTTTGTTGTGCATACTTGTCTATGCGTGTATATAAATATATACAGTCGATATTATATACATATATATATTATATATACTTTATAATATATGTAGACATAATTATATATGTATATGTTGTATAATGTATGTATTGTATACATAATATGTAATTTTTTACTGTCTAGTGGTTCTCAACCTTTTTGGTCCTGTGAGTCTGTGACCTCTGATAATATTTCCAAAGTTGTGGCGATCCCAACTATAAAGTTGATTGGGTTACTGCCTTCACCACGAATTATAGTGTAAGAAATAAGTATGTAAGTTTTCATTAATATTATTGACTATATAATGTTATTATAAATTTAATCAAAAAATTCAGAAATGTGCCCCTTCAAGAGAGAAACTCATCGTAGGCATCATTATGACTTGATAGAGATTGTCATGGGTATGGTGAAGTGCAGACGTACAACCAATCAAGGATTATATTACCCCAGAAGAAGCAAATTTCCGTTCATGGCAAAGAAATTGGATTATACTGACAAGACTGTTGTAGGAGAGCTGTTAACATTCAGAGTATCACTTCTGCCCTTTAAGGAATCAATTAGAATTGAATCCACCTATCGTCCATGGATTACACAAGTGACCGGTTGGTTTTCTGTGGACTAGGTGCGACATCTGGCGTCTGGTGACTGTTGCTTGTTAGCAGACGATAAGTGCCGCATCTTTTATGAATCAAATCTATGGTCGTCATCTGGCGATGGAAATTGAGTTTATCCTTCGGTGTTGAAGCTTCGACCGAGGATTACCAGCTCAATGGAATTTCGTTTCCTTCAGATTTCAACTGCGTTTCCTACTCTGTGTTCGCTGTGGACATTTATTGAAGGATTTCTGAATGACTGGTTCCCTGGTTCTTTGTGGTGATGTCTGATTGATCACGGGTCTTTGAATGTGTCTTAACTAAGCAGCCTTGTTAATATCCGGTGCTTATATAGGGGGAATGGTGAAAGAGAGGGAAGAGGGCGAGGTCTCCCTTTAGAGCAGCCTGGCTCTTTCAACTTCCTTCCTGTTGACGAGATCAGAGATACTGCACTGTGAAATATTTCACTGGAGGCAAGAGGCAACACGGGTGCAACTGTTTTTATCAGTAGCATTTCATGTGGCTGGTGCTGCTCTCTACTTTCCTGCTGGTATCACTGAGCACTTGTAACATCAACTACGTTTACTAAGTGATATCGTTTTAGTACAGGGAACATGCATAATCATTATAATTAATGCAGTAATAATTAGTAATTAAATAATTGTTAGTTAAATAATTAGTAGTTAAATAGTTTATTATTGAATAATTATTAGATCTGTAGTTGAAGATGTTGTTAGCAAATGCTTACTAAACCGAAGACTGAATCTCTTAGTGCACAACAGACAGACTATAACAGACCTGCCGGTTGTTCTATGTATGTTAAACAGATATGTCACGTATATACATGTATATAATATTATACATATATGTATATATATTATAATATATATATATTCATATTTGATGTTATGAATTGGGGTCGGACCTGGAGTTGCCGCCAGATGTGTGAGAAGGAGAGAAAAATGAAAGGTTGATGAGAATAGATTATGAGAAGCAGGTTGAGGAGTTCATCAAGTGAAGGAGAAGTCATTGCTAGCTGTAGCCAATAGCAACAGATAAGGAAGGCTCTGCAGTAGAGAGAAGAGACACTGAGTATACCATGAGCAGGATCAAGGAATCTGCCTGAGCAGGATCAAAGGGAACCGTTAACTGAGTTGTGACTTCTCATCTCTCTCACCCATTCTATGCATACGGTACATGTACTCTACAATAACATTACCATTGCTCCTGTTACGCACTTCTATTCTTAGTAAATTATCTGGCAGCAGTTAGTATAGTTCTCGTCCTAAACACTTGTAAATAACTTTACATATTGAAAATTGCATGAAGCTAAAGCAAGAGTAATATTAGTGAATCATGATCTGTGTTCTTGTTGTAGGTTGTTGGTTGTGTGTATCGTAATATCGCACCTTCTCAATGTTGCATTGGAAGAAATGCTGGAATCAGATAATCGATGACCAGCACAGACGGAGAAGAGACTTTAACTCCATGCAGTCCATTCTAAATACGTTCATGTCTTCCTCATCAACATATTATACCAATTCCCATGCTCCTCAGGTACCTCCCACTCCACCAATTCCACCTACCGCACCATAACTCATAAGTTTATTAGCCACATCGAATCTCAGTCACTAGCTACTCTTGTCATCATCATCATTATCCCTTGGATGTCAGACGCACAGGGATTCGACAACAGGCGTTCTTTCGTGTATGTCTGAAAACTTGATCCGAATCAGGTGCAGATGAAGGTGGCACCTATTCAGCAGCAGCAGCCGCCATCTCTGCACACGAGTCCCAGCCTCGTTGTGGTCACCGGTTCAACCGCTATAGAGAAGATGGCTGCCTACGTGACGCGGTGGTTCGTCGTGAGACGCCCGACCATCACAAAAGGCTTCCTCGTCCTTCTCATTCTCAGCGTCACTTCTCTCATCTTTCTCTCCTACTATGTCACGAGCTTCAACTCGCCGCTCCACGTTCCTCCGCATCCGACGCTCCAGTGTCGCGTCCGGGATGCGGACTACTCCAACAGCGTCAACAGCCACGTGAGTCCGGCGCAGCAGCTGCGCATCGACAGCAGGGTCCTCATCCTGGCCGAGACACTGTACACCGCGTTCGGCCAGGACCTCGTCGTCATACTCGAAGCCAACCGGATCGGGTACAAGTTGGCGCTGGCAGGGAAGAGCCTTCCGTCACTGACGCACGCTGATAAGGGCAAGTTTGGAGTGATAGTTTTCGAACGTCTCGAATCATACCTAAACATGGATAACTGGAACAGACAGCTGTTGGACAAGTACTGTCGCAACTACGACGTAGGTATCATAGCGTTCGCTCATCCGGACGAAGCCCTCTACAATGCGCAGGTCAGGGACTTCCCGCTGTTCGTCCATACGAAGCTGTCTTTGCGGAACTACGAGGTGAACCCGGGCTCTCCCATCCTTCGGGTGACGCGGGCCAGCGAGGTCGCGCACGGGATCCTGCCCTCAGAAGAGTGGACGGTTTTTGTCGGAAACCATTCGACTTATGAACCGTTGGCGTGGGCGAAGATGAGCACAAATGGAGACACGGACGTTCACTCCATGGGAGGAGGAGATGGAGTGGGATTGGGAGGAGGGGACCTGGTGGAAGAGATTCGCTACGTTCCTGTGATGCACGACCGCGGTCTGTTCGACGGGATTCAGAGGATGCTGTTTGGAAACGGACTGAACTTCTGGCTGCATAAGCTGCTCTTCCTCGACACTCTGTCGTTTCTGTCACACGGAAAGCTCAGCATCTCGCTCGATCGATACATCCTAATTGACGTCGACGATATCTTCGTCAGTCGCCCTGGCACACGGATGAAAAGGGATGACGTTGAGGTAATTGCTTATTTTATTTGAGGCTGTCGTTGTGAAGTTGTTTCTGGGATGCTGCTCAGGAAATGTTCGATGATTTTCTACAGATGGATGTTGTTATGTCTTTTGCTTCTGTTTGGAACCCAGATATGGGCCAAGAAAATTTATCAAATTCTTTTGTTACTATTATTGTTATTGTTGTTGTCATTGTTGTTGTCATTGTCATTATTTTTATTATTTTTGTTATTTTTATTATTATTTTTATTATTATCATTATCATTATTATTATTGCTTTTATTATCATTATTATTATTGCTTTTATTATTATTATTATTATTATTGCTTTTATTATTATTATTATTATTATTGCTTTTATTATTATTATTGCTTTTATTATTATTATTATTATGATTGCTTTTATTATTATTATTATTATGATTGCTTTTATTATTATTGTTACTCTTTTAATATTGTTATT
Organism: Bimastos eiseni; assembly: GCA_959347315.1. Lineage (NCBI taxonomy): Eukaryota > Metazoa > Annelida > Clitellata > Crassiclitellata > Lumbricidae > Bimastos > Bimastos eiseni. The sequence continues at coordinate 7,163,113 of OY365809.1, read as the reverse complement.
GTTGTTTTTGTTGTTGTTCTTCTTCTGCTTCTTCTTCTTCTTCTTATTATTATTATTTCCCCAAGGTACATAATCTAAATATGATCCCTCGGGATAAAAAAAATTATGGGCATTGTTCTGGAAGGGCTAGTCTTTGCAGATGGTCCTGATCACTTGTGAGTGAAGGACTGACTTGCTCGTGGTCCCTACACTGTGACTATGTGAGAGGAGGTAGCTTGAATGAGTCAAACCCATCCATGCTCTCCACATTACATGGCGACCACTCAAACCAATCGGTCGGTTGTCCTCCTCGGCCGCTTCACTGTGTTGAGCAAATATTTCGTATGGCTGTTGTCTTCATGCGATTGATTTCGGGTCTTAGTTGGTAGATCTGCTTTTACGAGCAGCAGCAGCTCAAACAGTAGAGACCACTCAAAGGATGCAGAGGCTCTTTAGAGACAGCCTAAGGGAACATAGAACACGATTAGGACCTTATACTTCCCGATCTGTGTGCTTTGGCGGAAGGATAAACGTTGCCCGGCAAACAAGCATTCTAACTTTAGAATTGTCCTCTGGCTGATAAATCTGTCCTTTATCGGAATCAGATGCCTTGAGGCCACGCTGGTCCTCTGGCCTTCGAGGAGGTCGTAGTGTATGTGTATCTGTCCTATTGCTTCTCTGCCTCTGTGCATCAGCAGTGAGTCTAAGGGTGTGGCTGTCGGGCTGTTGCTTTTGTCTCTTGTAGGATACTGGTAGTAATTGACTCTTCTTGGCTAATTACTATGGACTTTGCCCTAAGACATTATTGGCCGATTGTATTAGCATCTTTTGGAAGGATGTTAGGTAAATAGTATTTACTATTTAGGTAAATAGTATTAACTATTTAGGTATGCATTTGCATATTTACTAACAAATACACGCATCTACGTGGAAGCGCACGCACATAGTTCTAAGCACACACCATAACTACACATGCGTGCGCACCTGCACACCCACACACCCACCTACAAACAATCGAGGATGAGGAAATACAATCTATATAACGTATGAATGAATTTTTTGATAAAACAGTTATTCAAGAAAATGATGCCTGCATGCAATCTGGGAGTTCTGGGTCCACTGGAGATTTTCGAATTTTCTGCTTAGAACTTCTTGTCCTATTAGAGTGAATTGGTCTCTTTCACCTGAAGTATGAGTTCAGCAAGTAGGCAAATGTCATCTGCTGCAAGAAATTTAATTTGGATGTAATTCACTTTTCCATGAGAGGATGTTGACATTGAGGATGCGAGAGTTTAAACAGCTTCTGCTTTGAATAGCAGCAACACTATTCATACTCAGTGCTATTCACTGGTGGCTTTGCTTCTAAGATCTCGTGATTGAAGTGCAGGGACTATGGCTCTTGCAGCCAATTAAGTGAACAACCTGTGACTGGATGGATGACAGTGGACGGGTTAGGAATTGCCTGATCAGTTTGAAGAAGCTGTACATCATCAGCGTCATCATCTTCGTCGTCATCATCGTCGTCGTCATCATCATCATCATCATCATCGCCTGCCAAATCCCGAAGTTCATATACTCCGCTGGCCATCAAATAACCCAACAGCCGCAGTCGGTCCTGTGGAGTTGCTTGACACGGTGGGATGGATGCAGCCCATGACACAGCATGCGCGAACGATGTATCTCGGCGTGACGTGACAGCATGGCATAAGATACACTTCATGTATCTCAACATGGCACATAGAATATACCCAGATACAGAATGATTGATCTACTGACTACTGTTTCTTTCGACAGCGTCCTACTGTGCTCTTGCCGATTGCTGAGAATCTGACTTGGCGACAATTAGCGCTTTCGCGGCGGCGATTGCAAGTCAAAGAACTAATCATCGTCTTCCCACTGCGCTCGCACATCAAATAGAGACATTCTTCCTATCCACGTTTTGCGTCGATCGCGAATCTTAATTGAAATCGGGCGATGGGGTGTTACGATCGGCATTCAGGAACCCTGTCGACTTAAACGTGACCACGATAGAGACAGACAGACAGACAGACAGACAGGGAGAGTAGCCGTCTCAGATTGATGTGAGCTACCGTAATTGGAGCGGACGCTTCCTTACAACCCGTAGATCTAATTGCGACCACATTCAGTTTTTTTCAATTATCATTAGTCACTCCTACGTTCGATCTGATGGATGCTGAGTTATGGCTTTCCGCGAGGCGCCGTAATCTCGCCAGCTGCGTGCATCATTCGCCGTTTCTATGGTTACCGCGGAGTCGGGCTCTGAACTCTTATCGTTCTCGCTATACTTGAATTGGAAATTTGGACGCGCGGATGCTGTTGATTTTTCTATCTACGCGTGCGCCTGCTGTGGCTTCATCTTCATCCCTCTTTCTCTGTTTCTGTCTCTCTGTGTCTGTCTGTCTCTATCCCTCTGTCTGATTCTGTCTTTGCCTCTGTCTCTGTCTCTCTCTAACTCTCCAAGACTGCTGTTGCGTTACGGTTAAGCGGTTCTCTGGCCGCGCCACCGGATTTATGGCTGAGGCAGATATATACCCTCTTGATGTTGCGCGTTGTCTGTGTCAGGAACGAGAGTCTGTCTAGGAGGGAAGTTTAGGAGGATCCCTCCTTCCTGTGTAGCGTCGTCCAAATTGCCTTTCATTGCTTTCACCCGTTGAGTTGTGATGTATGCGGGTTTTACAGAAGCAGTAGTTCTGTACAAGGTCTTTTTCGTTGCATCTAATTTAGACAACTTTATGAGTTGAATTCTGTGGAATGAACTCTGATAATGCCTGTGCTTAATAAGACGTCGGTCAGACCTGCCTACGAAAATTCCTGTTCTCTAGGTCGAGAAATTCCGGGCTCCAAAGCAGAGAAATTCCGGGTCCCTTGACAGAGAAATTCCGGGCCCCTTGAAATTCCTGGCCCATAGGCAGAGATATTCACGGGCCTCTTAGACGGAAGTGGGCGTCTTTCATAGCAAAACAGTGATAACTATGGTTATATTCAGATGCATAAAGTTTAAACTGATTCTGCAAGTTAAGTGTCAGTGATATGTGTGCAAAATTTCAGCTCTGTAGGTCGACGAAAACATATCGAAAAAAGAGTTGAAATAACTCAGACGAACAGACGATCCGAGCGTGACAAACTTTACGCAAGCCAAGTTAAATAAAATAGGGTAAAAAGGCTAAAATCTTTAAAAACCTTTTAAATTGAGTATAATATTTTTCTGAAATTGATTGCGGACTCGGTCTAAACCCTCTGCACCCCTCTCGGCAGGCCTGGCGTCGCTTGTTGATTGCTTTTTTTGGTTTTTCAAAAATGTGCTATTACTAGTTTCTTTATAAATACATACAGGTGCATGCGCATATATATTTATTTATATATAGATAGATGGATGTATTTGCAATGTACATGCATGTGCAATGTGCACGCTGCACATACATACATACATACATACATGCATGCATGCATGCATGCATGCATGCACGCACGCACATACACACATGTTATTAAATGGATAGGCATGCTTTTTCTCCAGGTTGTTTGATAGGTTGTTTGATCTCTATGTAGAAAGTTTCCTGTTTTTCCAGTTTGCCTTTGACATGAACCATGTGGTTAGTGTTCATGTTTTCCATATGTACATTTCCGTGGATGCAGTTTCAGTGTTTCTTCCAGGTTGTTTCCATGTAGACAGCAGCTTGCATTTCTTTTCCCGGCATTTTCCATGTTTTTAGCTTGTGCTTCTGTGCAACCAGTTTAGATATTGTGAAGGTTATATATTTTTCTCTCTCTGTATTCTCCATGACTTAAATTACTTGCATTCTGGTTTGAAATGGTCCTCTGTAATTTAAATTTGAGGCACAGGGACGCTTTAAAAATAAAGAAAAAGAGGTAGCAGTTGTTTGTTTTGTCTTGTTTTCCATGTTTTTCCTTCTCAACTTGGCAGTTGGCCAATTGTAGGAACTGCTTTCAAACATGTTAGAAGATTTATGGAAGTCATTTGGTTGGGTATAGTACTTATATTAGAAATCTTGCTTTGCAAGACACATATATCTTGTATTTATGTACAGAATAATGGTTATCTCTTTGTTCTGTTTCAACGTTTAATTGAGTTCTACCAAAGCAATTAAGTGCTGGTCACAAGAGACGAGAGAAGTGGGCAGATTAGGCAACCTAGAACTGTTGTGAAATTGCTTTGCTATGGTCCCATCCACAGAGTATTAGCCATGAAGGTCGTGCTTTGAACTCATTGAGATTCAAGCTTTGTGGATAATGTTTTTGGCAGATGCTGAACAAAAAGGCAAATGGAATGATGGAGAAAGCTTACTCAGTTAGTTCCGTTTCCATATTTGCTTTGTGAGAGGAATTGTATTCCTTTGATTAGACAAAGCATACAAAGCTTAGGCCCCAGAAAAATTCTCCTAGCTGAACAGTCGTGTCAGGTTTCTCGACTGTGTTTGTGGAACTCTCTTCTTTACAAACATACGGATATTCTGGAAGAAATATTTTCTAATGAAACGGGTTTCAGAATCTTTTGTGGCACTTTCTCAGCTTTCATTCTTTGTGCATAGTCTTTCATCGTGTGCTAATGTTGACATACCTATTCTCAAGACGTTCACCGATATGAGATGCTTTTCCTAGCAGATGTTTTCTTGATATTCACATTTCTGGTATTTATGCATTCATGTGAATTTTATACTGGTTCTCAGTGTGCTCATTCGAAACATACTGAGTAGGAAGGATCCGAAACTAGGCTCGGAAACTCGACTCTGCTGAGTTTCGTAGTACTCCAAGTTTTAATGAAAAAATCGGTTTTCCAATTTTCTGTTTTGAAAAATGCTTTTTTAATTTACTGAACGATAATCAATTTAACTTAAAACACAGATACTGTTACTAGTGTAGTGGTACTTACTAGTTACTACTTCTTTGCGTAAACTGAGGCAAAACAAAAAAATTAAAAATAAATTGTGCTAACTGCAAAACTAAAAATTAAGAGAATGAGACTTTCATAGATATTCGAAACTCGGACTCTGTTCAACCCAACTCGTAAAACTCGGTACCTGTACTCAGCAGGACACTCAGTTCATCCCTAATACTGCAGATTACCTTTAGTATGTTTTTAGAATACGTATTCTGAATTTTGTGAATGTTTCCTATAATCTATGTGACTGCTGGCTACACAGTACACAGACAGACGTCACATGCCTAGCAGTTTTAAGGCTTTGTGAAAATGGTTACAATATAAAGACATGAAATATCTCGATCTGCAGAAACCCAAGCAATGAATTTTCAGCTTCATTGTTAGTGCTCTCATTTTAGCTGTGCTACTTCTTCTGAACATACTCGTTGACGTAATTTTGCATGTTCCTGCATGTATAAATACTGCTTAGTGCATTTAGAGTCGATTTTTCTGCTCTGGTTTCCAATACATCTACAACATCTGTTGTCCTTCCTTTGTTCGTTCTTTTATCGATCTCAGTTAATTTGAACTCACTCCTGCTCGTGTGCTCAGTGCATTGTGTTGCACTCTCGTTCGTTCGTTGTCCGGTTCATCTTAGCCATTGCTGTTGCTCCTGATGGTGGTTTTCAGCAACCGCCATCAAGACAAAAGCAAGGGACAGGAAGATAAATAGTAATTGTAGACGAGAAGAGACTGCGGGATAATTGGATGAGACTATTCCAGAGGAAGTGTTCCAGTGCAGGTTATGCAGTGCGTTCAAACATCTGAATTGAAATTTCCAAATTCCCCCAAAAAACTTCATGTGCTAAGTAATTAAGTCAGTGCGTAAGTGCATTTTGGGGCCATAGAGTAATGAATAACACTGGCCATGTTTAGAGCAGTGGAAGTGAGACCGATTGCTACAATCCCATAAGTTTGGCTAGTCTTTCCATTTGTTGAGAAGTGTTGTTGGTTAAATAAGAGTTAATACGTGATGGGACCTTGCTTGGCTGCCAACAGTTGAATTCGGCTCCTATGATGGACTGCTCACAGTATACTTGTATACTTGTAGTCATGCAAGCACATTTAGCACATGAAGTTCTTTTTGGGGAAATTTCTGTATCAGTTTGAATAAAAATTAAGGGAGATTATTATTACTATACTTGCTTACATACTTGTGTGTATGTATGTATGCATGTATGTATGAACTTGTGTGACAGTAAGTGTTCATATCTCATCAGAGAAACAGTAACTGGAGGTCAGCGCTCTCTGGTTAACATGCATTGCCCTTAACAGAGACTGATAGCAATTATTGCACTTGTGAATTAAAAGAAGTCTCGTGTGCTGATATTGTTCTGTATTCTGTTTAATGAGAACTTACTATAGCTGACAGACTGCGGTCATTTACATGTAAAGTTTTGCAGCTTGAGCGTTGTTAGATCACCGAAAGTTCGCCTTATTATACCTAGTTGCTTCAAGTGGCAGTCATGGGTATGAATTGTTGACCCAAATTTTCTTGTTCTTCTGGTTGAACTGTACTGTCTTTAGGTCTCAATCATCTGACCATTTTTCGGCTGTAATGGGGCAGGTCGTCTGCAGCTGAAGCCAGTCACCAAATTTATTTACCTCTATTTATGCAACCTAATTGTAAGAACCTTATATCTGTTATTTTTCAAAATGCCTCCAACTCTTACATTATTATTTATTACCTACCAGCTACAGTGAGCAGAGTTAATCATTCATGTACCGTCACACCTCATTTTATATATATATATATATATATAATATATAAAATTCATGCGTACATATTGCATATAATATGTACATATAATGTATATATATATATATATATATATATATATATACATACATATATATATATTTATATTGGTGCAGGTGCATGCGTGACTAGCAATTTTAACCTACTTATACCAAAGTAAAATGTTCCATTATAAGATGAATGCTAATATAGCAGAGTGAGTACTATAGGCAAGTAACTTAAGGTAAGTATATTCTTAATATGACCAAATGCCAACCAGCACTCATATGAACAAGCATCAAACCCCAATTACCTGAATGGACCTCATTAAGTTCGGCTCTAGACAATGACCAGATTATTACACATTGTTCTTATGGAGGCTCTTCAGATGTTTGGATCACAAAGACAGTGTTACTGATTGGTTTCTTCATTCTTGTATTGGTTCTTGTCTCTCGGACTTTATCTTTGGGTTGAGTAAATTTCTTGCAATGTTTATATTATTTCAGGCAATGCTTGCTGCCCAGTTGAGGATGCAAAAGATCGTCAAAGACTTCAAATTCAACCTCGGCTTCTCTGGAAAGTATTTTCGTCATGGAACGGAAGAGGAAAACGAAGGAGATGACGCACTCATCGGTAGCGTCTTCATTGTCTTTATAATCTTTTTAAAAATTATGATGTAAAAATTAACATCAACAGTAATCAGCAATGAACCGAAACTCGGCTTTGAAACTTTGTTCGGTCCTCGGTCGAGTTTCATCGTACTGGGCATTCCTCGGAATCAGTCAAACAACGGTTTTGAGTTTTAATAAAAATGGGCTTCTGGGCTTCCGAGTTTCTGTTTTGAAAACGAAACTCGGATTTTTTATTTGCAGAATGACAATCGACCTAACTAAAAACACCAATGCTGTTACTGGTAGTACTTAACTAGTTACTACTACCTAGTATAAACTGAGGCAAAGTGAAAAAATCTTAAAAATAGTGGAAACTGCCAAACTAAAATTCAAGAGAATGAGACTTTTTTAAATATTCAAATTGTAGAACTCGGTACTCTGACTCGACAGGAAATTGACGCTCAGTTTATCCCTAAAAGTGATGGTCATAATCGTCTTCCCCACTGCCACAATTCTTTTCATTATCATCATTAAATATCTTTGTTGTTAATTAATTATTGAAATGTTTAGTTCTAATCTTATCTAATGAGTTCTGTTGTTATCTGAATGCATAGGATATTGAGTGGTGGTTAGACCAAGTAAGATCCTAACAAGAATCGTGTTCTCTTAGAGAAACTGGATCGTTGATATTGCTGGACGTCTTTAAGTGTCTTATCCAATAGATACTTAGAATTCAACAAGACTATGAGTGTGGTTTCGAGTGCTGTGACATGGTGATGTTAAGCGCATTATTATAAGGCTCTATTGATTTTCTAAGGTTATGTTGGATCATTGATGGTTGTATTGTCGTTGGTTGCACATGAGATCGTACGATTGCTTTTTCTTCTCTTTGTCTTTGTTGATTTTTAACAGAGTTTGTGTCTTTGCAGTTGCAGGTGACGTAAGTTCGTATAAGTGAGTGTGTGTGTGTGTGCGTGTGTGGGTATGGGTGCGTGCGTGCGTACGTACACACGTATGTAGAAATTGTAGATTTGTGTATGTGTGTACAAAGACCATTAATATTGCGCCTGTTACTGTGAGTATCTAACAATAGCCCCCCAGTGCACTTGGCCATCTGTCTGATCCAAAAGTTGCATTTCAATTTTCAAGACAGTCTTGGAATGTTTGTTGCACGTGCGATTGCAACTATATGTAGACTCAATGGAAGACTGTTTGTTCACTGTTCAGCTAAGTTTATGTACTAATAACTGATTTATTAATTGTGTGGCAACCATTACCCAATCGTCAGAAGACTCCGTTGTAAACATCGCAGTATATCAGACAAAAGACAGCCTCTGCCCATCATCACCACAACAGATTGTTGGCATCAGTTCATGCATCCAGTCTTTAACACAGCTGGCACAGTGCTGACAGGCTAAGACAATAACAAACGGGACTATTATTAATTAGGGATATTATTAGGACTATTATTGCTGTTATGTTATTATTATTACTGTTACTTAGACTGTTAGTAGCATTATGATTATGGATATTAGTTGGACTAATATTAGTATTATTATTAATGATATTATTATTACTGTTACTTAGACTGTTAGTAGCATTATGATTATGAATATTATTTGGACTAATATTAGTATTATTATTAATGATATTATTAGGACTAATATTATTAGGGATGTTATTATTAGGGATATTATTAGCAATATTATTGGAACTCATATTATTGGGGATGTTATTATTAGGGTTGTAATTAATGATATTATTACTGGTGTTATTCTTATGGGCCCTTGTCATGTGTGTGGTTTGTTGTGGGTGTTATCCTTGACGGTGGTGGTAGTAGTGGTAGGCATCAGTTTGTGAATAGGATTTTAGGAGAGGAGGATGAGAGCATTAACTATCTTTGCTTTCTTGATTAATCTCTGGCAATAGCAGACACCGACTGATGCTTTGAGTACACTCATCTGCAGAAACTGAAGACACATCTGTCGCCGGACACTTTGTGTGACACGACGACACCAGGAAATAAAATTTAATTGAAACGCACATGATGAGAAAGGTTGATTTTAACAAAACTTGGTTGAATAATGATAAAACTAGGCTTACCTATCTATAACAGAACACCAACTTTGAGCTGTATTGTGAACCATAATGAATCACATCATTTGCCTGACATGTTTGTCTTGCTTCTGTCAGCGCTCATGAATAAGCTGATGCCCTGCGCTTGGTTTTCAAGTGGCACTTTAGAAGTTTTTTGATTAGGATTATGATTCTATTAAAATTTGAAGGGTTTCTTTCACAGTCTTTGAGATGAATATCTATGGTTAAAATGGATATTCGAGCCTCAACGATGTCTGTGAGCCATAGACATTTCCATTCAAAGTCAAAATGAAGGAGTAAGGAGGCGTCTGACCAGTTACCAAGTGCGGGGGGGTCTGGTGAGGAAGACCTGACGAAAAACAGGTTCCGTTTGCTAAAGCTTCAGCTGTAGTGGTGTGGAGTAGGGTCAGCCGGGGGTCAGCTTAGGGTTAGTTTATACTTTGTGCATGCCAGAGAGCGCGTAGGGAGGGAGGCGTGCACCCATATTACGGATGGAGATCTTGCTGGGATTTTTCATAATACGCTGGATGAACAGAAGTCGTCAAACGGTCTCTGTATTGTGTTGGTTGCTGCTGCAGAGGTAGCATAGCGTGGCAGATAATGGATGCTATTAAATGAGTAAGAAACAACGGAAAGGCTTTGAGGGTTTGATTAGCTACGGTCTCAACCTACTTTCAACCCACCAGAGCCTGACCTTCCCAGGGTTTCGGAGCTCTGGGTTTATCAGCGTTTTATGAATTTTGACTAGGGTTTCATGTGATGCTATTATCTCAGCTGATGCCGCATGGGGGATGATGACGGTGCCACTGAGGTCATTATACTAGATGACGTTAGATAGATTGAGGTAATCAATTCATTTATTACAACCTCTGGTCTGGTCACAGGTTAGAATCTTCTTCAAACCACTGCATAGGGATCCTGACAAGTTACTCACCCAAATGTGCATGTGAGAAAAATAATGGGAAACCAACTCACTTGTCTCATCCCCAGTAGCATAAAACCAATGAATGGACCTGCCTGTGGGTAGAGACATCATCGTCGTCGTCGTTCTCATCATCATCAATATGTAGGGTACTGAAATTAATGGATTTTCTAAGAAACCAAAACAGAACATGACACCTTTTGCTGGTCGGTGGTAGCTAATCGATTAGTTAACCTATATATGTGTTTCTGTTGTAATTAATGCAGTAGATGTAATTAATTAATGACTTGTTAATAAATGTATGGATCACGTAATTGTCAGTTTCCTTATAATGGTACTGAGCACACAAGACTTGCGTTTATTAAATGTCATATTGATCAGCCAAATTGAGTCTGAACAGTGACTCTAAAACACAGACGATTGTTCAGTTAGTATTGAAGACAGCATAGTAAGCCATAGTTAGTAGTCTGTTATCGTACAGTTCACTGCAGTCTGTGGTATTTCTAGTGTGTGACTTGCACCTCTGATGACCAGCTGTGTGCTAAGCGCAGTCAATGATTGGCCAATCTGAAGTTAATTTAAGACTGCATTAGAACATTCTAGCATCTGTTGTAAATCGTGGCTACACTTTGGAGAGTTGCAGGAACCCTTGGTGAGTGGAGGTCAGCAGGTGTTGGAGCTTTCGATTCGCGCTACATAAATTGCGGCTGCGGTATATGATGGGGCACCTTTTGTCAGCAGAAGTCAGCAGGTTTTGGGGTTTTCGAATGGTGCTATATAAATTGTGTGCTGTGCTATATGATCTGTTGTGCTTGTTGTGTCTGTTTCTATTAGACAATCGACATGCCTTTTGGTGGTTCGGCCACAGTTGGAGTCACACGCAGGCGCACACGGTCGCCAACCTCAGCTCAATGATCGACGACATGAGACTAAACCAGGGATTTGCAAAGGTTCGACAGTTCGTGCTCTCACAGGGAATCATGTTATGTCGATAGATGCAATTTCCATTCACCGTCTATTTGGGTTTTCCTCTGGATTCTTTGACAATTAGTTTCAATGTGTTATTTTGTTTGCCAACTGACTGAATGGTTGCTGCAGATGCAGCATAGATATATGACAATAAGAAGCCCAAGATATAAACTGCACCACTGCCCCCGTGCTCTGGTGGCGCCAGTTCCAAGCCTTGATGAAGGAGGAGGGCGATGCTGATAGACTTTTGCTATGATGTGGCAGCGTTAAACAGTAACAACTACCGAGGCCTTAAATGTAAAATAGTTTAAGTAGTTGACTCAGAGATTCTGCCAACTTGAGTTAGAAGATTAGAAGAAGGGCTATCCCTTAAGCTAACCCTGAGGCAGACATTGGCATTAATTGTGATCGACTTCGTTATCTTAGCCTCGGCATACGAGGACAGATGGCCCCGTCCTCTTCCTTGCCATTATAACTGGCTATAGATGAGCAGATGGAGCAGAATGTATCTTGAACAAAAGTTCTGCTGTGGCAGAGATTTGAACCCCCCCCCCCCCCAAAGACTTCTTGATTCACTGTCATGCGTGCTGACCACTACACTACCAAGCCCCTCTGTCAATTTGACAGGTGTGAAAATGCACTGGTAGGTCAGAAGAAGAGACTGGATGGGCCTCATTAGCTTCATCAATGTATCAGTTGTAAACCATTTGCTGTTGTGGGTTGCAATAAACGAATTGAAATTATAATTAATACGGGCAATTTGTTACCATTCCTAATTCTATATTTTATTCCCAATAAATCTGATTTGCCGCTGATATCAATAATAGCAGTGATATAAATTGTTCTGTTGTTAATATTATTTGCCAGAATCTACCTACAATAGATGTGGTTTCTTTTTAATTTCCCCATACGTTATTAATTAAATTGGCAATGATGGCAGCTGTAATAGCACTTCCTAAGGCTGCTTCCAGAGATTCTAGCTGCATGTTATTCTGTGTGTAGAGCCATTGTTTAAAGGCCAATTGGATTAGCACTATGGAGACATGGTGGCCAATTGGTTAGAGTGCTCGGCCTCTGGTGCAAAGCGTATGGGTTTGAGATGGTCCCTGTTTATGGATTTAGTGCAAGTCCTTCACTCAGAGTGGCTCAGTGCTATCAAAGTGATGTTCTATTGTTGTACGTGCATTTTAAAAAACTTTGGGAGAAGGGCAATGTTAGTATGGAGTTGTATTGTAGAAGACTTTTAAAATACCCCTTTATTCCAAATACTTGTAGAGTGATCGCATGTTTTGCAACAGACCAACAGCTATGCTGCATTTGAATGGGAATAAAACTCAGGCAGCTCACAGTGTGGGTTACTGCAGAAGGTTACCCATTAAAATGTAACTACGATCGCTCATTTTGTGCTTGGTGGAGTCCATCACTTGACTTTTGTAGTTATCTTGGCACTGCCTGCAACTTAAAACAGCACTCGTTTTAATTATTACAGTTTTCCTGTAATATTATTAACAGTTTACATCATCGAAGTGGATGTAGGGAGTGCTTTTAATTAGTTTCTCCTAAAGCAGTGCTCTATAAGTTTCCTATTACAATGACGATTACCGTGTTTTAAGACAAAGTCAGCCATCCGCCACATCTTGAGTTTCAATAGCCGTAGTATTGTTGCTTGCAGCTGTATGATATACCTGTCAATCAAAGCTACGCTGTGGCGCCCCATCACTCGGGCGTCTACCCCGTCCATGAGGAGCTCTACGAGGCCTGGAAGAGCGTCTGGCACGTGAAGGTGACCAGCACCGAGGAATATCCTCACCTCCGACCAGCGAGACATAGACGAGGATTCATCCACAGGGACATCATGGTCAGTCAACCCACACTCAGAATCAGAATCATCTGTTGTTATTGGCCATTGAAGTGATCCACTTGTAAATTGCATTTGCTGATTACTACTGTCCATAACTATAGTTCTGTCCATAACTATAGTTCTGTCCATAACTGTAGTTGTTCATTATATGGTCAGTTCTTATGTGTGTATTGTACTGGTCTGTTTCATTGTGTTGTACTTCCTATGTACCCTCAATATTTACTACCTTTGCTTACTACTAATGTCTATTATATAATGGTTGGTTAGTACTTCGTTTGCACTTAGAGTTGTTCAATGTACAGTTCATATGTGCATATGTTCATATGTTCATATGTGCATATGTCTGGTGTACTGGTCACTTTCTACTTGCTACATGCCTACAGTATTTTACTGTAATGAACAACGGGTACTTTTGTGTGTGAAGACATTTACTTCACTGCAAATGGAGAAACAGCATTCAGGCAGATGAAATGAGTGGCTAAAGAAAAAACAAAATTTTATGTGACATAATTTTCGTGTAGAGATGAAATTAAGCCAATAATGCACTATTCACACCTCGTATACATTACAGACCCATTAACACTCTGTTGTTGGGGATAAACTGTACGACACAACGCGCTAATCAGATTGTGCTCTTAACAGACGGATGCAAAACAAAACTATTATCTAACTAAATTCATTCATCTTTACAAAGAGTTACATACATGCATGAATACATACATACACGCATGAATACATACATACATGCATGAATACATACATACACGCATGAATACATACATACACGCATGAATACATACATACACGCATGAATACATACATACACGCATGAATACATACATACACGCATGAATACATACATACACGCATGAATACATACATACACTCATGAATACACATGAGCTCCCCATACATACTTATATACATACATACATACAAGCATGATTGCATGCATAAATGCATGGGGACATGACATCACTTCGCTTTAGGCAGAACAGTGCATTGCCCTGAAGCGTGTTAGCAAATCCACACTGCATGGGCATACACTTGCAAACTATATATTTATGTATGGACATACATACATACATGCACACAACTCTAGATCTGTGGTTTTGCTATAGAAGCATGTCTAACCAGTGTAGTATCATGACTTCTCTCCTGTGTTGTCTTCTGTCCATTATATCTTGACTCAGACATATCTTCTGTCTTTTCATTCTGCATGTAACACAAGACGTTTAAAATGAGCACCAGTTTAGTGATATATATAGAGCCAGATCTGCATTTGTGATGTTTTGCTAGGTTTTACCACGGCAGACGTGTGGTCTCTTCACCCACACGATCTTCATAAATAAGTTTCCAGGAGGTCGCGAGAAGCTCGATATGAGTATTCGAGGTGGAGATCTTTTCCAGATCATCCTCTACAACCAGGTTGGTGGAGACTTACTTACATTTTGAATTTTAGGGGCAAAGTTTTGATTCACTGAGCAGGGCCGTACCGAGGGGGGCCAGCGGGGCCATGGCCCAGGCGCGCGCAAATGTGGAAAGGGCGCAAAGTTCAGGATGGAATAACTTATTATTCCATAAAATGCACTATTTTCAAATGTGGGAGCGACAGATTGATGCTAAGCATAGGGCGCAATTGTAGCTCGGTACGACCCTGTCATTGAGAGTAGTTATACATGTCTTCCAAGATACCTACTTGGAGATGCTCCAATGCCCAACTTCCGTGATGTAGAACAGACCCTGATGTCACAGCGGTCCAACTCTGCTGAGTCTGGGGTTTGGTTTGTAGTGCACCCTTTGGAACTGAACAATCCACAATAAAGGGTTTTCAAGTATAAAACACATTGCTGCTTGCACTTCTTTTGAAAGATCTTGCAAGTCCAGTGGGCTAATATCTAAAGTGTTAATAAAATTAATTAATTGTTCGATTCGAAAGCTCCAGTACTATGGTGCTTTCAGATATGGCTTCTCCTACTTGTGAGTGCCTTGTCACCATGTAGACACTGTAGAATTTCGTCACTGCTTGACCTAGTATTGTCATCTTTTAGCAATTGATTCTCAGATAACTGGAAATGTTCTCACTGTCCGGCCCTTACACACACACGTAGCATTCAGCCAGTTCAGTTTCTTATGCAGAGTTGGGTGTTGAAACTATATCTCCAGTTCATGGTGATTGTTGCATATGAGTTTTTGTTGTCTATTTCTGTCCAGATAAGCGTTTTTATGACTCATCTGTCGAACTACGGCAACGATAGACTCGGTCTCTACACGTTTGAAAGTGTCTTCAAATTCCTGCAGTGCTGGACGAATCTTCGACTGCAGACTGTGGCGCCCATGAAACTCGCCAACATCTACTTCACCCTCTACCCCAATGAACGAACACCCATCTGGCGTGTAAGAAGACGCAATTTTCTTTGATTCATATTATTGTTCTTTATCAGAGGTATATGTAATCCTCAGGTTTGACAAAATTATGAATAGCATTGTTCTGGGGGAACTACTGGTCTTTGTTGATGTTGAGCTGAATGCCAGAAGTTCAGTTACAAGAGATTGCGTTCAAGCACTGGATGGCAACAGAAAGGCACTGGTATTATCATTATTATTATTATTGTTATTGTTATCATTATCATTATTATTATGTCACATATAGTAGCCTATTATTCATCATTGACATTGCCAACGGATCTGTCATCAGGCCATTTGGGTTGCCACTTGTCAGTGGATTGTAATCTTGACATAGTGCCCTGAAAAGCCATTATTATTATTATTATTATTATTATTATTATTATTATTATTTTTATTATTATTGTTATTTTTATTGTTATTATTATTATTATTATTTACTATGATTGTGATTATCATCATTATTATGTTTTGATTATTGTTATTGTTATTGTTGTTATTATTATTATTATAATATTATTATTATTATTTTATTATTATTATTATTATTGTTATTATTTAGCATGGTAGTGTTGACGAAAAACAGATGGCGTTCCCTCGCTGGATCGCTACCAAGAGTCTTTGGAATAGGTAGCTTGTCTCGAGTGTGTCTTGGGTCACATCGGTCAGCTTTCGTCCCAAATCCAACACAAAGTTCAATTATGTTGATCACATAAAAATAATATAATAATAATAATAATATTATTATTGTCTATATTGTCTTTATTAATATCATTTTTATTATTATCATTGTGTCATCATCATTATTATTATTATTATTATTATTATTATTATCATTATTATTAGTATTATTGTCTTTCTTAACCGTATTAAAAACACACTGTAATGTTGTAATTGCTATCTCAAATATTTGATGCACCACCACTTCAAGAGAAGCTCACATCCTGACAATTTATAACACTATTATACACAAATCCATGGCAAACAGAATGGTTTTCAATCGCTTACGAAAAAGAGGTCGAGGAGGTCGTAGGTTGCTAAGCAACCTATTCCTGAAGATTAGCCCATCACAGTAGATCTATATTTCATGGACTATGAGAATTTGGATGAGTGAGATTACACGGTCACCTTGCGTGGCAGAGTGAGAGATGTATTGCCAGATAATGATGATGAGACCAATCGATACACAGAGTGCCTTAAGATAAGATGGAGTATAGGAAGGTGAAGGAGGACAATTGTACATTAGTTCCATGTGATTTTAGTAGGCAGCCTTTCAACCTAAATGAGGTCATTGTCTAACACTTGACAATGTTTTGCTCCAAGTCCTTGAGTAGTATCATATGTCGGAATTTGTGTTACATCAAGGCTCTAGTGTATTAGACTTTTTTAGTCACCCTATATTCCTTATTATTTGTGTCATCCAGTTTTGCCCTATGTTCGTCGCTTTTATTATCATTTCTCTATCGGATAAATCTTCTTCTCTGCTCCTTTTTCATCAACTTCACCATCACCGCACCATCATCACTATCATCTGCATCATCATCATCAGTTTAGTAATTGCAGCTTATCGTAGCATGACTATGACTATGACGACTTCTATGGCACCGACATAATAACGCACAGGGCATCAACCAACAGTGCATCAAAACAAATCCGAAATGAGGTCAAATCCAAGGGTCAGTCCTAAGAGGCAGAAAGGCAGTCTGCAGAGGAGGATAGGTAAGGGTAAATAAAAACAGTTTAGGTCGAGATCGAAAAGAAACTAAGGATTGCCGTATGGTAACGAATTCCAAAACCTTGGACCAGCATTAGAGTAAGCCGGCATACCATGACTGGTCCTAAAGTAATGGTGCCCCTATCATCTGCCATCCACCAATCATCACAGCCAGCAGATCATCATTTAGTCATTATGTCTGAAGGTTTAATCTTTTCTCTTGCTTTCAGTGAGCCTTATGCAGTGAATTTGTATTTGTACATTTTAATGTGGTTGTTTATGCATTACGGCTTTTACACCACTTAGGCAATGCAATGGTACATGTAGCAACAGAGGCAACAGACGCCTTTGGGAGTGATTAACATAATAATGATAATGATGGAAATGCTGATGCTAATATTAGCGATGTTGACAATGAATATAATGATGAAACCACTGACAGTGCAGTGCAACAAAAGTATTGAAAAATAAAATTACGACAGTGTTAGTTAGCTATGGGTCAAAGGTTGTAAGTTAATGTATAAGGAAACTACATAAATCATATGAAAATAGCCGTTCTTATTGAATTGTGATGTTATTCTATAAATAATTTTTTAAAAATAGTATCAATGAAATATATCTCTGAAGCTAAAAGCAGTACCAGATGAACTAGATGAATTAAATTAATATAAACATACTTTTCCACGAATACGTAGTGAAGTGGAATAATGCAAATAAAACAGAAGTTGGAAGGTTAAAAAATGTGTTGTTTGTTGTACACTGGATCAAAAGGTTCTTTCATCAAGGCCTTTCTTTTCAGGAACATTTGAAGTAGCTTGTGAACGGCTCTATTATTAGCATGACCTTTCTACAGAAGAGAAGAAACGGCCGGTCCGTATTTTAATAGGAGAGCAGGCAATTGTCGGCACTTCTGCTCATGAAACTTTCATTGACATCCAACAGGCGACAAATGTGTGTATGACACAGGGTTGATTGTTCTGATGATAAATAAAACATTGTACTCCATCACTTTCATTCCGTGTTTGCTTCAAAGTTCCATCAGTATTCGTTAATGAAAATTCTCCTCATTGATTTGTGTGGCAGTGAATGTAGCATAGATGAGTACGGCTTTCTCGCGACCGAGGTACATTCTGAGCCGATGGGACATTTGTCTTGTTAATCTGGCCGAGTCTGCGCCGACTCTTTTAGGTCAAGTTTTGTGTCTGATTTATCTGAATTTGATGTCTGCAATATGACTCGTGAGTTGCAGAAGATTTGAGTCGCAAATACAGAATTTGAGTTGTGGATATAGAGAATTTTGTGTTGTTATGGTTGATGTTTGTTTTTGATCAGCATCGACATTTGAATATGAAATTTGGCATTTGTTGAATTCTTAACATTTTAATGACATGTATTGTCATTAAACTGTTAAATCTTGACTTGGCCTTATCTTCTGTATTTCATTTCTGTCCTTAGATGGGGCAGTTTATAGTTAGCATGGAGATTATTATTATTATAAATCATTGTAATGATAATAATAATAGAATTTGTGGTGTTTTAGAATCCTTGCGATGATCATAGACATCTGGAGATATGGTCCGACCTGAAGACTTGTGAACGTCTGCCACATTTTCTGGTCATTGGTCCACAGAAAACTGGTTGGTGATTAATTAGTGCACAATTCTTTCTCAGTTAATAATTGATGTTAGATTTAAAACTGGTTTTGTATCAACATGATTTGCTTCCTTGATTCCTTAAATATTGATTTTTAACTTGGTTATTAACTAATAAGAACTGTTTTAGATTTCAGAAATGCTAAGTTTTACATCTGGTTTGTGCTGTTTTACTGAATTACAACAGTAATTTGATTAAACTTCACACTTTGAGAGCCTTGCACAAGGGACTCATGTCAACATATGGGTATGTGCTTTTTCTTGCTGGTATTTGGTAATAAAACTTTAGTCAACGTAAGTCTTTTTACGGTGCTTATGTTGCAGATATTTTTGTTAAATGTAACGCTTACATTACGTGGAACGCATTGTTTTGTTTGCTTTCATAGGAACGACCGCTCTCTACACGTTCCTCTCAATGCATCCGTCGGTTGCTTCGAACTTTGAGAGTCCAAACACCTTTGAAGAAGTCCAGTTCTTTAATGGCAAGAATTACTTCAGAGGTCTTGACTGGTTCGTATTAAGACCATTTTGTACTTTCTAATATTCATTGGTGCTGGAATTTTCAACTGAAATTGGTTAATTAATATGTATTCAGGATTGACTTAGAATTTGTTCAAACTACTGACTCACTGTATGATGTAGGTTATTTTGAACATGGTGAAGAAATAGATAAATGAATGTACAAATTATTATGTTGAGCAAGTTTGACCTGTATTCAAACAGTTGATGGACAATTTGTTTGTGCTGACATGTCTCTTTCACCAAAAAGGCATAATCTGGTCCTGACCATAAGTGAAAATAATCGGATTTGAATCTTACTTGGCCAAATGGGGTTTGATTTAGTACAGGTTACGTTTCGAAAAATGATAAACAAGCTAGTGAAGGATTATAGTGAGGTGGTTTTTGTTTTCGTTCAGGTACATGGAACACTTTCCACTTCCAGACAATGGAACTCGACCTATTATGTTCGAGAAGAGCGCCAACTACTTTGACAGTGAGGAGGTTCCAGAAAGAGCATTTGCGCTCCTACCGCGATCTAAACTCATCTGCATTCTCATTCATCCGGCAAGAAGAGCTTATTCCTGGTATCAAGTGAGTTATGATCACCTATCATTTGATTTGTAAAGTATTTTATCATCTTATTAATCAATAGTTAAATTATTATCCTTATCTCATGAAAGGATTTGTAAATAAAGCAGAGAGTAAACTGATGAAACAGATTGTCTGGAAGTTCTTCGGTGGAAATGTCTTCTGCATTCGATACCAATGCTAATTAATTAACTAATATAGTTTATACAGTTCATTCACCATCAGACAAGACTGAGTACCAAACTATCTGAAAGTTCTTCTCTTGAAATAAATCGCTTCTCCATCTGATATTCTATCTATGAATGAAATATATTTAATATTTTCTTTGTTGAAAATAGTTATCCATTTGCTCGGTCACTGTCTTATTTTTAAGTGTGTAGCTGTTTATTGCTCAATCTGTCCTGACTTTTTGGTTCTTTTACGTTTTGTGTCTAATCTCCAACTCTTTCCTCGTTCGACTCTTTTTTAACGATATCATGGTTCACTGACTACACTTACCCAAGACAAGGTTCCCAATTTTTGTGATGAGCGACTTACTTTTGTTTTGAAGTCATTCTTTAATATGACATTGTGTTTTTGCCTTGACTTTAATTGTCTGTGCTATTGTTTTTATCACTGAGGAATTGAGGTACCTTTTGAATTTCTTTACAGATTTGTTTGTTTCTTTTCAGCACATGAGAGCTCATGAAGATCCGGTGGCACTCGAGCACTCTTTCTATGAGGTCGTGAGCGCAGACGAGAGTTCACGCCACTCCTTGAAAGAGATTAAACATCGCTGTCTCAATCCGGGTCTTTATGCTCAGCACGTGGAGCGATGGCTTAGCCACTATGACCAATCACAGGTCAGTGCTACGATCATCGTCATGGAGTTTGTCAAGTGCAGCAGGATGATGTCAAATAAGCTTAGATCCTATGTCCCATAATGGGATGTAGGTTGGCACTGATTTCCTTGCTGTAAGCTAGAGCTGTGCCGATGTCAATGCATCTACTCGTAATGAGACAGATTATTAGAACAATCGGCTATAATCAGCTATATTCCACATCAATACCAATAATATTCAGTGCCGATGTAAAATAATTCTTATTTGTGTGGGCTCGCCACTTGCAAGATGGGAGATAAATGTGACGATACCATGTAATGGCTCATTTACCTAGTGGCATCCCTCTGCGACCAGGGAATATGTTGAAATGAATTTTTTGCACAGTTATCCTTACATAGAGGAAAAGATCAAAATATCAGATTTATAAATAATCAGCTTCACAATCGGTATCGGCTATTTAAGAAGTTGACTATACTTGGTATCGGCATAATTGGCATTAAGTGATATCAGTACAATGAATTTATGTCATTGAGCTGCAATGGATGAAACCAAAGGTGCTTGATGTGAGCCATGCATTGCAGGACCTGCCATTTGCTTCCCAATTTATGACAGTACCAAGTTTTGCTGCTTCTTGACAACTTGCTCAGAGTTTTTATGTGCAGTCGAAAATGCAACCATACTATTAATGACCAAGCATTATGTGCGTAGAGATGGGATCTGAGGTTTTGAAGAAGTTTTGACTTATGCATAAGCAAAGCAAAAAGCAGGTGACGAATGGATAAGCATTTTTCAGAGGCATCAGGCGATGACAATTTACATTTTAAGGTGACATTATGCTTGTGGCATTTTCGATTGCTCTGTTATTTTCTATGCACTTTGCTTATTTCTTTTAAAATAAATAATATACTTACTTACTTTGTGTTCAGCTAATGATAATCGATGGAGAAATGCTTCGAAGCAATCCCATTGAAATCATGAACACCGTTCAGAGTTTTCTCGAAGTCGACCAATTCCTCGATTACTCCAAACTGATCAAGTAAGCAAACATTTAACTTTGCATCTTCACTTACGATTTCCTGTAAGGCTGTGACAGTCTCATTGTTTAAGATTTTTATTATCACTGATCTTTGTAATCATCATCACTATGATACAATCGTCATCATAGTCCATAATCATCGCCATATTCATCATCATCATCGCATTTGCATATCGATTTTAAACAATTCGTTAGGAAAAGCTGGATGCCACTAGTCAAGAAACTGATTGCATGTTTGATTGGTCATTATAGTCTGATGACGGATTGATCGAGAATGTTGACTTGTATGTGCAATTTTGCAAGAGGTTTTGCAGGACAAAAATTTCAAAGAAGATCTGTACAAAAGCAAAAAACAAACTGTCGTGATATTGCATTTATTTATTTGACTTTACTGAGGCTTGAGAAGTTTGAGTAAAAGACACGAAAAGAGAGCAATAACAAACACTGCACTTGAAAAACTTCTGAATGAATCAGAGAAAGTAAATTTCATTAGCTTCCTATAGCTTCATATGTTTGAATATTGTGTGGCAATGTATTCTGTAGCGCATTTCTCTATAATCTAGTCGGATGAACAGACTCTGTGAAGCAACTCTCCATACAAGTTGTTCTCTCACATTGCTATTCAACCTCAGATTGAGATTAGCCAACCCTACTTTCATAATAAGTGCAATGAAGAAATAGCCAATGATGTATCTGATTTTAATTGAAGTGGCACAGGGTTATTACAACTTCTGTGTGGTTGTCTTACAGTTACTGTGTCTTAAGCTGTGGCTTCTTATTCTTGGGTCCATTGCTCTTGAATTTCATAATGAGGAAGCTTTATAAAAGTTACCAGTAAATAGAAATAGAAAAATGCATTTAGTCATACCTCACTGTTAATAATACTAATGTTTCTTGGGTTAGTTTTGTTTTGGGTTACTTGATGATGTTGTGTTTCTGTTTTAGGTTTGATAAGAAGAAAGGTTTCTTCTGTCAGATAGTTGGGAATGATAAGACGAAGTGCCTTGGCCGTGGAAAGGGGCGACGATATCCTCCGATGGATACCAGGTCAGAGACACTCCTCAAGTCCTTCTACCACAAGCCGAACGTCGCTCTGTCGAAGCTGCTTGGGAGACTGGGACAACCGGTTCCCGATTGGCTGACGGAGGAGCTGAGCAACTGGAGGTGACATCGGAGACGTCGGAGGGTTTGAGTTTCCCTCCTCTGTCTCTTCCACGAATGGCTTCCGGGCCAGTTGGCCAACCAATCGTTCGAACATGCGTTCAAGGACTCGAAATGCTGGAGAAGAAGACTGGTCACGGACTGTTGCTCCGATGACATGGTTACACTTGGCTGCTTCTGACTGCAGAATGGACTTGTGTCTATAAGTCGTCTCGATGTCCTCATATTGTACAATGACGATTTTGGTGATGATATCAGATGTAATAAGGGTTATGATGGGTGACCATGAATGGGTGACCACCATGGGTGATCATGAATATGTGGGCAATCATGGTTGAAATGAACCTCTCTTCATAATCTCAATTGTCTACTGAGACATCATGTAGTGAATCTGGAATTCACTAATCACCGTCTTGTCGATCTTCCAGGAGAAAGACTTAATAAACTGTCAAATGGGCAATCTGAAACGGACGAATTTTTATTTTTATTTATTTTTTTTTTCGTCAAACGGACGAATTTTATGAAGTCATACTAAACTGATGCTGGTCAAATCCAGGTGCTTTGAAATTTCAATGACTTAATAAATTAGAAGAAAGTACTCTACACCAGTGTGCACTCTAATACTTTCTGCCAGTGCTTTTTTCCTGAAGAAATGTGTTGGAACACATCTGTATTGTCGAAAGAAGTGATGCTAAACTTGGGTACGAAATAAAATAAATTTTATAGGACACAATGATCGCAATCTGTACACTTACTTACAAATTTAAGACTAAAAAATTTGAATTGTAAAGTTCTGTATCAAATTCCAGGGATTTTGAACAACTACGATTTTTTTTTTATTAATCGATAAAAGGTACCGGTACACCCCCCCGGCACGTTCAGAAAAAAACACTGCTTTTACCTATTCCTTTCGTCTTGCTTCACCTTCACTGATTATTTTACTGGGAGTAACGACATCCGCTGAAGTTTAGAGCCATTAATGAGTCTTTAATTTTCTGACTTTTGAGGTTCTTGTTAGGAATGCATCGTTCAGTATACCTCTTGGAAGACTCAGAAGGAGCTGCGCAGAGGGTGAGCGATGCTGAAAAAGGACTCTTCCGATCAGTTATGTTCCAACAATTCCATGTTCTCTGATATAGCTTTCGTCTCTCAGCACACAGAAGTCAACGTTAAAATGTGCTTTTCCACAGTCCTCGGTACTCTCAACGTATTTAGGGATGTCAGCATCATGCAGTGATCGTCACAGATTGTGATCCCAAGGATGTTCATCGAGATGACACACTGGATACCAGGTGGCTGCGGAGTTAAATCCAAACACTTCTGGCAACTATAAGTTCCGTGGACTTCCAAATTTATTATGGCAGAGGTCATTGGCACTGACTCATGCAGTGACTTTAGGGGTCATTGCATAATTACGTAGCGCTGAAAATCGCCGGTTTTGACCCCTCCCATCCCATCTGTAACGCATCGTAACGTTTCGATAGACCCCCACCCACCCTCTGAGCGTTACGTATTTTTTTAAACAAAACTCGTTGTAGTTTTACCTGGGCCTAAATAGTCCCATGTCTCTAAATTTAACCTCCATCAATGGTAGATAATATTTAATATTATGTTTTAACTTCGATTTCACCGCCGTTTGTAGGCTACGAGGCTAAACACTAGCTTAGTGTAAATTTATATTTGCCAAGCCTCCTGGCCTTACAGCCTAGCTTCGCTTGGAACTGAATTTTGAACTCGGCGGGTGTGTCCCGATTATGTCTTGCCTAACTAACGCAGGTATCACCAACTTCACCAGACCTCTTTAGGAAGCGGATCCGCCATTTCGCTCGACAACTCTCCGTTCGTTTTTGGTGTTCCTTACTAGCAGAGGTGTAACAAGCGGGGGGCAGAGGGGCATCGCCCCCCCTCCAGTTTCAAAACTCAGGGGCAAAGCCTCTCAGTTTTAGGGCTCAGTGCCCCCATGTGCCTCCCAACTCGGTTCTTTTTATGTTTCTCCAATGGCACTTTAAGATAACTTTTGTTAAAATAATTTGTGCCCCCATTTTTCAAATTTGTGGGGAAAAAATTCAAAAAGCGGGGCAAAAAATTTTTTTTGACGCTTCGCACAATATTTTGCAAATTATGCCCCCCCCACTTTTCGAAACCTTGTTACACCTGTGCTTATTAGTACCGCATTTGCATGTTAGTCGTCACGAGGTGTTTAACTAATACGCCTTCAGATGATGCGATTGAAAATGGCGGTTGTTTTAATATCGAATCGAAAATTCTTCACATTTCGGAAGTTAAATGCAGACGATTTGTCGTGTCATTTGCTCAGACTTGATTTAGCTTGACTCTGATTTGCTTTGACTTGAAGCCATCATCAATCGTAATATTGATGCATAACAAACGGACTTGACTTGAATATTGAATTTCGCCCCGCTTTCGTTATGACGTTTTAAATTAACCCCGCCTTTCTGAAAATATTCAGGTGAGCTGAGAAATTGGGAGAAGAACGTTTTGTAGAAATTTCATATCGCCAAAGCGTTCCGTTCATGAGCCTTCACGACTAAAGGAAAAACTTAATCTGTGGTTTTTAGCTTAGATTGAGTATTTTTAATTAATTACTAATTAGTTTAAAAATGAAAGGCGTTACGTAACGTTAAGCTAAGCCACCCGCCCCACCCCGTACCGTTTCGTAACGTCTTGTAGCACCCACCCACAACCCCTAGAGCGTTACGTAATAATATTATGCAATGACCCCTTATTCATCTGCTCTCTATTCACATCTACCTTAATATTTGTTTTTCCGGGGTGGGGGAATTTTTGTGTGCAAACTAAATTCTTGTGTGCGCTGGCTCCACGACCGTTGTGCGCAGAGGTGTAGCTAGGGGGACATGTGTCCCCGGGCGCCACTTTGAGGGGGCGCCAAAATAATTATTAAAATTATTACATTTTTTAGTTTGATGGGTAAAATTTTATCCGAACCAAGTTAGCAAGGTTTAATTTTGGCGCCCACAAAATATCCTCATTACAAACAGGTTGTCAGACATGATTTTGGCGCCCCTCTGGCCCCACTGATTCATGATCATTAATGGCTCACAAGGGCGACATGATACTCATGACAAAAATGACATCTATAATGTTAGTCGTCAATTTACGGGGCGCCAAAATGAAGACTAAAACTATTAATATTTTTGTTTATTTTGATGCAAGCTAATATATCCAAACTGCCCCCAAAATATCCTCATTATAAACAGGTCGTCAAGCATAATTTTGGCGCCTTCTTCTCCACTGGCAGTGATTAATAAGTCACGTAAGGGACGACATAATATTCATGACAAAATGACATAAAAAATGTTAGGTTTAATCAGACTTCATAAATTTTTCTTAAAAATCATATTGACCGGCTTCATGTACTTAAAGTGGAATATGGTCTCAATATAATATGCACAAATTTGGTATAGTAATTATTAATCGGAACTTGGAAAACTCAGAGATTTGTTCACACTATTTATTAGGTCATCCAACATCATCTGTCCCTAGCTCCCGTATTCACCTCTGGCTTTCCATTATAAACATAATCTCAACTTTTCAAGAACTCTTACCCAGACTACTTTCCTGATATTCTACCTGTCAATCTTGGACCAAGACCATACCTTCCTTAACAGCTACTCACCGGCCTTTAGAAGTTTGGAGGTCACGATTGCGATTAAGGTTTAAATGCAAAAGATTTAAATAATAAGTCTGTAGTTTAGCGTTATTTGACTTGTATGTAGTAAAAACGATACAGTTTTGATACTTTTAGTTACTTTGACTTATGCAACAAAAATAACAACTGGTAATCTGCTTATTATTTTGTGTAGTACAGTGGCAAACAAATTAAGAATTGTAAATATGAATATTTTAACTATTTACACTATCTGCAGTACGCTTAAATTGTACTTTTAATTTGTATATAATTATAATAGGCCTATTATAATTTACCCGGTATTGGCCTGTAGTACATTTTTGCACCATGAGATTACAGGCCATGCCATCCGCGGCTTGTATTGCATTTTTAGACAAGGGGCGCCAATTCTGTAGTTTGTCCTCGGGCGCAAAATATCCTAGCTACGCCTCTGCGTGTACGCGCGCACATGCGCACAGCTTAGAGGGAACACTGCGAGTCGTCAGTTTGCGACACTAATAGGACAGATTGACAGCTTATCCCTCTACTGCCGCAAACTTACGAGGCTGGGCCAAAGTCAAGAGGTTGATCGCACTGCGAAAGGAATGGCATAGAAGTGTTGATTTACAACTGATGACGATATAGTAATAATATTCGTTTTATTTCAAACTAACAAACCGCAGTATGATTACAAGTACAGTATGCACGAATGATCATCAATGATCATGATGACGATTTATTACAGGAGTCAAATTTGACCGTCGGCTACACTATACATCTTCATTCTTAACAAACGCCACCGCCTAGCGAAAGAAATGGCAGTCATGTTCTGCGTCTCCAGACAGCCTACACGCTTTTGTTATTAGGGATCACCTGGACAAAACGATACCGTGACTGGAGTCGGTCTAGATCAGTAGTTTTCATGTTTCCTTAGATGCCAATTTCGCGATCACAGCTTCCAAAACCTTGTGCGCAAGAATTAAAACTTAAAGACCAAGGCAAGACCAAGACAGTCGAGTTCCAAGGCGAAGACCACGGGTAGGCCTACCAAGACTGAAACTTAGACCAAGACACGAGATTCAAGTCAGTGTTAACCGCACATTTTCGGGGAATTTCTACTCAAAGTCACCAACCGATGACTTTTATCAAAGTAGAACCGCTTTCTAAGGAGGTTTCTAAGGAGGCTGTGGTTACTGGTGACAGTGTATGGCATGACAATACCTTTTAAAATGGCTAATATAAACATTACTTGCTGTCTTTAATTCTACACTAATAATGACATTTTACTGTATTTTTACAATAGTACATTTTCAGACCACCATACCTAAATAAAACAAGCCTATACCTAGAAATTCTTGCGACCTATTTGTGCAGATTTCAATTCTAACTTAAATCCATGTAGACACTTTAGCTCTAGTTTCAGTATTTGATGAGATATCGTGTGAGTATCGATATGGTACTGTAGGCCAACTGTTGTACACGATAAATTTCACGTGGCATGTCTGACTGATATAAGTTTATTTAACGACGCATCCATAACGACGATGATATGCGTCCACGTGCATGTCCTGGCTGCGGCCTTTATATACTGGGGTCCTCGGTTCAGCCCTTAGCTTCGGCCTGAGAATATCACACTCTAAATTGCGTACAGTAGGCCTATATACGACAGGTAAACACTTTAAGACATCTGAACAAGTAGATTAACGTTCCGTTTGAATGGCGTAGGCCTACTTGTACTCGGAACTGTAGGTTAACAGTGACTACACGTGGCCGAACACAATCATTTGATT
The DNA here is from genome assembly GCA_959347315.1 of Bimastos eiseni. Classification (NCBI taxonomy): domain Eukaryota; kingdom Metazoa; phylum Annelida; class Clitellata; order Crassiclitellata; family Lumbricidae; genus Bimastos; species Bimastos eiseni. The sequence goes on along the minus strand of OY365809.1, from coordinate 7,134,658 downwards.
GTTCCAAAACCTTTAAATTTGTAAAACGTATTTGGAAATAGCTGGTTTCTTTGCAAATGCATTTTGCCCATAGTAACACGTATATATAGATGGTCAACAAGTCATAAATCTATAACACTCGCGTAGGGCCTAAACATCGGGTGCCTCTAATAATCGAAAATAACCGTCAAATATCAAAGAAATTGCTCTGATACGGCAAATGACCAAGAACGCTAACCTAAGACGGAGACCAAACCCAAGACCGTTACTTTAAGACTAAGACTAAGAACGACGCATTCGAGACCAAGACCAAGACCGATGGTCCGAGACCAAGACCGATGCATTCTAGACCAAGACAAAGACCGCAGTTTTCCTGTCTCGAGACCAAGACCGCGATCTCGAGACCACATCCCTGTTAGCGACAATACTGATGACGTAGGCCTACTACTATAGACGTCATTTAGCAATTTCTATTCAGATGACGTCATTTTGGACATTGTTTCAGTTTTTAGAAACGAGTCGATGTTCGTTGGGAAAGTCGGCTTCGGAACGACGAGACGAAATTGTGAAACATTTTCCACAGGAAATCGTCGACTGGAAATATCGTCGACAAGAAGAAGTATAAATTGGAAATTGGACGTCAGAATCGCATTTTATGAAGATACAAATCAACCAAGAAGTGAATGATTGAAACAATATTTTCAATTCGAAAGAAAATAATTTGTCGAGAATGTTGATCAGGAAAAAGTAAATCTAAATTACTGTCCATTGTTACCAATGTTTACATTTCTGCGTTTTTGTTAGAATGTTTTTCTGAACGAACGAATATACAAAGGTATTAGAAATATGGAAATATGGAAATATAGAAAAATAGAAATATAGGCCCTAATGAAGACACTGAACAAACAATGGGGTGATCGACACAAAATTGCTTTCTCTAGCATTTATGATTTGCAGTTTAAAAAAAACACATGCGAAACGTAGCCTAGCTACTACACCCGAGAAAAAAACACTAAGAAAGTCGAAGACGCATTTATCGGATATATATATATATATATATATATATATATATATATATATATATATATATCCGTATATCTTGGCAACACAGGAGCGTTGACAGGAGCATTCGGCAGCTGTGTCTAAAATCGTTGACAAAATAGACAATCCGGTGGCGCGATATAGGGGCCTACCTTAAAAGAGAAGGTAGAAACTACAAGATAGCGCATCATAGGGATGGCATTTACTTGAAACCATGGCAAGGATCTGGATTAGAAGGAGTAGTTTCTATTCCAATATATATATATATATATATATATATATATACATATATATATATACATATATATATTTATATTTATATATATATGTAGCCTTATAGGCTACAACGATTTATATAGGGGCCTGTGTATATGATTATATATTCCTTATGCTTGCACGCACCCTATGCAGAGTATTTGGATTGCTGCTGATTCGTGAGTAATTAATGTCGCATGAATGAACTCCTATAATTATTTCCCGGATACATGAGAACAGTGGTGGGATCTGGTTTCACCTTCGCCCTGCGTCGGCCTACGACAATCACCGAACATGTTCTGGATACTTATTTCTGAGGTCGGTCATAGGCAGGCAGCTAAAATAGTTTACAAACGATTGCGTTCTGGAAAAAATCTGTTGACTTATTTATTACCAAGACTTTGAGTTTTCCTGTCTTTGTTAGTTCCTGTGCCTTATGGGTCTATGTAGGTCTATAGTCTACGTAGCCTACATGTATGTGTTCCTATTTGCTTCACGTGATTTCTTCTCCATTATTAACTTTCATTTTCAATGGTTAATCGTCAAAAGATCTAAGGTAATAAGCTTTGCTATAGGCATAAATACCTTTATTCTGATCCTTGTCCATCGAATCGACTTTGTTATCCGACTCTCTAAACCACAATCACTTGCAATCCATTTTCTCAGCATCTCCCCTGTAGTCCTATCTCCGTATAATACCATTGTGTTCCTCTTCCGCAACTGACTCTCCTCCGCCTTTGTTTCTTTCCATTTTTCTTTTTATCTCAAATGATTTTAATGCCGCCTGTCTTCTGCTTGTGCACTTCTGTTCCTCCGTTTCTTTCTTGGGGCCTATCTCCTTCTAGCCTTTCAAAAACTATTCATCTAATTTCTCTTCTATTCAATGTTTCATCTTCCTAAGACGTCCTTTTATCTTTAGCTTCCTCTTTCCATCTCAACCTCTCTCCGTCTTCATCCTCTGTCTACTTATCCACTGCTATCCATCTTGTTGTCTTCCATTTCTTCTTTCGCAAGTGCAGAGGCGTCAACCCCTCACTTAGTGATGGAGAAAAACCCCGGTACCTAGTGTCAGAAAGGCTAGATATCCCCCTTAAGACTAAAAAATATCCTCTACCTTAAATTGGAGGCATTTGCCTCCGGACCCCCCTACCTGGATGACCTTGCGCTAATGTTTCCTCCTTCTCCTCTGTCATATATCTCTATCTCCTATCAGACTCCTTTCTGTCTATCTATGCTCTCCTCTGACTCCTCTTAAACTCCCTCTATTCGTCATCATTAAGTCTCTCGTCATTACTATTTTGTTCATTACTCGTTCGCAATATGCAAGTACAGCAAAACGCAAATACAATAAAAAATGGTGTTACGACTATAGTCCTAAAAGCTACAGAGGCGATCAAACACCTGCAGACAAATCCTATTCCCATTCTGCTTCGCTCACTCTTCCTCGCTGTTCTTTTAATCAAAAACCACTAATTATATTTTTGATAACATATAGGCTACCAGCCTACTTTAGTTCACTCCATCTTGTCGCTGTTTCTAAAATCCAAGAAATCGAAATTATATTCGTGAAAAGCTACACTGCTCTCTTTCACTCTGTCTTTGTAGTTGTTCATTTAATCCAAATTATATTCCAGTGTGTATCTAGGACCGAGCAGACGGCTGTCATTCGGGCGCGTGCGATAAGTAATTCAATACAGAGATCGGCGGTTGGAGTTGCCTGGAAACGACATTTTGTGACGTCTTCTCTGTTACGTCAGCTTCCGTTAATTGTCCTTCGCTTTCTTCTCTCCTTTTTTCCTCTTTCGCTATCTGTCTCATTCTCATTTCATCCTCTCTACTTCCTTTACCGTTCCAGGGTGGAAATAACCCTGACAAAAAACACGCCTGCCAAAAATCGCCTTCTGACAATAAGCCCCAATAATATTGCCGCACAGTTTGAAACCCTTGTCACCACCTCTCAAAATCGACAAACTCATCAAGTTATAAGATGAGTAAGTTAAATAACTAAGTATTTTCTTTAATATGAACGCCTGCAATCTCATCTCCGTATCGATCTAGATGCTAATTGCTGACGATTAGGCCTACGTCATTACAGCATAGAGTGTCTTTAAGCATTGATAATAATTATTTAAACTTCTATTTCGCCTGTGTATATTGCACAAAGCATCAACTGATGGGCCAGTGATAGTACACTGAAAAAAACAAGCCGTAATCTGACACTCTATGCTGAACTGAGCCCAATGAGCTAATTAAATACTGATTATTCACTTTGATGGTGATTAGTGAGGACACACACGCTGATGCCAATTAAGTCTAAGCAGGAGTTCGCATAAACCTCCCTCTTGGTTTTTTCGTCTTGGTCCTATAAATAAACTCCATCGGTGATTAATTATACACCTCTCTCGTTACAATTAGCTATACCTGCCGCGCAAAATACCAAGGCCCATTTATACAGCGCCAGCTCCCCATACTTCTAAACCATCGCAATAGTTCATCGCGCAGTGAACACTATTTCCTCATGCTCCATTTTTTCCTGTCAGCTCAACAAAGACTTGATCGCTAATCGATCGTAACACAAATTGACAAATTGTATGATTACCTTTTAGGCTGAATATAAATTTAACTGATTTGCTTAGCAGTCGAAAATCACGTGATTTTATTTTGTGTAGGCTTAACTATTGAAAATATTCATAATCGGTTGCCTCTGCTTTATACCCTCGATTGTTTCTATCTCGGTTGTCGTGCTAGACAGTCCACCAAAGGTAAAAGGTTCAAATCCCGGCAGCGGTAGAATTTCTTCTGAGATTTCGGCTGCACTTGCGCCACCTAGTTAACTCAACCTTGATGAGTAGGGTCTAAGCCAGCCAGGGCAGCAAACATGTTGGTTTTTTGGTTATTACAAAAACAAAACAAAACAAAAAATGGCAATTTTTTGTTTTTTGTATTTGTTCTTTTAGATATATATTTTTTTATAATTTGCTAATTATTACTATTATATTACTAATTGTGTGTAATTCAGTCGGAAATCAAGCTAAATTAGTTATATAAACAAGTTGGAGCTCCTTTTCATGCTGTGTTTGATGGTTTTTTATAATAAAACTGTTATGACAAAATTCAAAGGAAAACTAAAAAACCAAAGAATAAATAAAACCAAAAAACATGAAAAACCAAAAAAACTTTTGATTTAAAAAAAATCTTGGTTTTTTGCACCCCTGAAGTAAACGCTACCACGTCGGTGGAGAGACCGAACGACGAGGTTTTATATATTCATCCGTGCTCACAAACTGTCTAGTAATAATAATTAGTTTAAAAATTGAGACTCTCTAAGCTGGTGTTTAAGCGATCCGCAATGGCACCATGTGCGTCATTAGCAAATTGTCAATTCGGCGACTCAGGGTCTTAGGGTGATTGAAGGTCATTTGTATGACCAGAGGTAATTTTGGTCACTATGTAGTTGGTAAGCTATATATCTATATGCATGTATAGGTATATATAGGCCATGTCCTTATATTTTGTGAGATTTAATTTGCGTTGACTTCTGTTGGAGGGAAGACAGTTGGTTCCTTTGGAACCTCGATTCTTCCAGATCTATTACTGCAGTCACACTATTCTTGAATCTCTTTTCGTCTGTTCTTCTGTCCTTTTCTTCTACTTTTCCTCCACCACTCTGCCTGTCCGTCTGTTTGTATCTATGTCTCTTTCTCTTCATTCGTAACTCTCTGTCGCTCTCTGTATCTATAATTATCTCTTACAATCTGACGATGATATTATTGCCGAGCAGACTCGTTTAGTAAAGTCTTTTATTTTCGCCTTGATAACCTCATTCTCATTTTCTCTTTCTCTCTGTGTCTCTCTTTCTGTCTTTCTCTGTGTCTCATGTGTCTACATCTGTCTGTCTGTCTCTCCCCTCTCAATCACTCTCTGTATCCCTGCGTGTTTCACTCCCTCCTTCCTCGTCATCTTTCTCTGTATTTTTCTGATCTTCCTACGCGGGTCTTCACTCCTATATCTTCATGAGATTTCAACCATTGTTTTAGTTTGTGTTTGTTCTTACTTGGACCATTTCGAGTCCTAATGTCGTTCTTCGTAATCAATCATCACATCCTCTTCTTCCTTCTCGCCTCTTACATGTTCTTTCCACTCCTCATTCTACTCCTCCTCCTCCTCTTTTCTTCATCCGTAATCATCGTGCTCTCTTCTTTCTATTCAGAGCCGACGTTTACACAGCAGCGATATATTTAGGTATATCGATGAAGTACACAGAGCATAAAATGTAAGTCTCTTAATAGGCCTAGTCGCTGATGCTGATTCAAAATTCCGTGGATGTACGTGGAGGAAGGGCGGGTGGGTATATGTGGGAGGAGACAGATAACAGAGATCGGAAAGGGTATTGGCCAGAGAAGGTGGGAGTGCTGTGGGTGTATGCTCTGAGGAGCAAGCCCTGTTTCAGAGGGAATGAACTTGCTTCGTCTGAAAAATGGCTCAACAATCCAAGAAGACAACGCTCGAGCGATTCGGTCTAACCGCAATTGCTCGACGTCTCATCGCAATGGTTCGCCTCCTACTCCTCTTCATCCATCATCCTACCTACATGTACTTTCCTCATCCACCCTTCTCTCTACTCTCCTCATTCCTCCTCCTCTCTACTCCTCTTAATCCATCATCCTACCTACTCTTCTCATCCACCATACACCATCTTCCCTACTCTTTCTCCTATCCACCTACGATGCATTATCCTCCCCCTTCCATCGTTTCTGTATTTGACACTGATCTCTTCTGATATCTTTCATCCGCCGTTTGCAACGAACTCCTGCCTTTATATATATACCAAGTATCAACGCCATTGTCCATTAGCCTCTGTACCAATTCCACTAGTATGCTAGTATGCACAATTCTCTGTCTTACAAGTAGACGTATAGGCTATACATTGCCAGAACTAAATGCTTTCGAAGCATATTAACACAAGTATATGCCTATTGGAAATGCTCGTAAGCTACATCTTCCACTTCTATTGCTTGATGCTTATCAATACGATTGACAGTGGATTAATGCCAGTGCAGCACTGTGTTTGTGCCATTGCATGACACTAACACAACTAATATCGGTGTCAGTTTAAGTGTCAATAAAGGGGCACTGGTAACACTGCCATTGTCAGGGTAACGAGAAATGCCAGCAAACGGATCATTCAGAGGGGCAACACGTATTCCTAGATGGCGCTCTTTGCTGCGCCTCTTTGCGCATGCGCGCCGTTAATAAAAAGACGAGAAGTCGAAAAGATGTGGTTAAATTATTTTGCGCTTAAATTACAGAACAACAATATTCATCCGTCAGCGACGGTGGTGGAGGTAGGCAAAAGAACTTGGAAAGATGGAGCAGAACTGAGGAAGAGTAGGGAGATGAGTAGGAGGTGGAGGATGAGTAGGAGAAGGAAAAGAAGGAAGAGCTGAGGTATCAGTCAGTTCTTGTGCTTGTCATCCTCATTTGCTGAGGAGTTGGAGGATGTGGTGTAATGACTTTCGTCTCGGTTTGTTGCAGTCATCCTCATTGCAAGTCCAGTAGCAGATTTCGACCATGTCCTGGGTGATGACGTCTTTGCCTTCCACGCACATCGCCGGGAAAGCCACCGGAGTGCAAGACATCTTTACCCAATTAAGCTTTCCTAAATGGAAGAAACACAACGACTCTTATACGTAGCCATACAAGATTATTACTGGAAAGGAGGCGGTTCAATAATAAAGTAACTCGGGTACACAGGTCTAAATTGATTAAGAAACCGAAATGAACACAATGGCAGAAATTCTTCAGTGGTAGAGTTGTAGACTTGTGGACGGGTTTGCATGATAGTACTGTCTCAGTGGACACTATCACAGCTTTTAAGAGGAAAATTGGAAAATTGGGCTATTAAACATCTTCAGGCCAAATTACAGTGGGTTTAACACAGACTACACGACGTACACGTCTTCTGAACCACTTTAAAGTAGGGTTATTAACAATTAATTTAATTTTAACAGTTCACTTTTGAAAAATTAACGATTAATTAATAGTTAATTTTGATTGAATCACAAAATGTATAAAATTACATTTGTCAAAAAAATAAGTTGGCCTAATATCGGTCAATTTAATTGGGAATTAATAATATTAGACTTACAGTGTTGGATATGAGTTAACTCAGATGAGTATAAACTCACGAATAAACTCATATGCTGTGATTTATGAGCTGGAGTTAACTCACCTCAAAGAGTGTGAGTTATGAGTTTGATTTAATTCATAATTTAAGTGAGTTTGAGTTATAATTAACGTCAATTTTAAACGCAACTCACTATTCGGCAGAAATGCAGCTATGGCAGCAATATCTCACCCATGTTTCAAGCTGGGTTGGATGTTAAACATGTGGACTTTGGTATTTACTTTGACTCAATGAAAATAACTTGATCTATCCGTTAATAATAATAATAGTAATACTAGTAAATTAGCAATAATAAATTGATGATACCATTTCGTGGTAACTGTGCATTGTAGAACGGTCGATTAGAACATGCTATAGTATGAGACATGTCTGAGTTGATGACTTAATTCATTTAACAACTGAATTTGAGTTAACTCATTTCATAGAGGATGATTTGAGTTTGAGTTTTAACTCATTTTGAGGTGCATGAGTTGAGTTTTGAATTAGCTCATTTCTTGTCTGAGTTTACCTTACACTGGGCCTAGCCTAGGCCTACTGGTAGTCTAAACTTTATCACCGAACACATTCTTATTTTAACGGTGTCGACCAATTGTTTTGGTCTGCTTAATTGGGTCACCAATTACATTCTCCTTCGACGTTGATCGACCAATTATATTGGTCGCCAAACTGGGTCACCAATAACATTCCTCTGCGCAAAGGTATGTCCCTCTGGAACCTATCAAATTACAAAAGGCTTCGGAAAGATGGTTTCGGAACGTGTGCGCTGGACCTAAGGTCGGCGATTAATCACCTCATCGGGGATCAGAAAGGAATTTAGAAATCATTCTAAGTTATAACAGGAAATAGTCTCGCAGCGAATGGGGAAGATAGATCGGGATTCGGAACTCGCCTTATCCAAGGAACCCGTATGTTCCGAGAACCGGTGGTACAAGGTACCAGACTATTCTTGGCTGCGGCTGTTCATAGAACCAGCTTCTTCACTTCCGTTGCAGGGCAGCCTTACCTCCCCCACCACCGCACCGCAACTGGAAGTCGACATAGAGTGAAGTCGTTATCTGGTTAATTTTGCAGACAGGATGTCGCGCGTGTAAAGATTAAACGCTGTAGTAAACATCGTCAGGATTTTCAGGAACGCCGTTCGTAATTTACTGACCGCAACACACCGTTTGAAACGCGTGACCTGCGCTTTGTAGGCTGTGTGTATAACGATGAGGTCGCCACAGAAACTATTTTTCCAGATTAGATTAAGTCGATTAGATAAGTCTCCCGGCCAAGAAACGAACTATCTTACGATAGCAGAAGAACAAACAAAAACAGTTTCATAGCGTGATAGTTTGCCTCTAACACGACTAGCAATTAAGAATCAAATTGCAAAGAATCTTCTGGGTTTTAACAAAAACAATGGCAACTTACATGATGTCATTGACATTGTTTACTATTAGTTGATGCGAATGTACCAAGTTTTCTTGACCCTTCTTATAGGCTACATTTTACAGCCATTAGGGATGATCATGTGCTGCGATACCCTTATTTTATATTATTGCAGTACAGTTCTAATTACCAGACCAGATTTATGAGATTATATAGGCTTATGCTACAGAGAAGAACAGTTCGCATTGCCGCTGACGCTCCCTAGAACTCTCATAGGCGTACAAGTCAAATATTTAAAGATTTTCGTATTTTGAAAATTGATCAGAGTAGTAAATCCCAGATATGTAAATTTATGTTCCGTTTTGCTAACAGTTTAATACCGCCCGCCTTTAAAGATCATTTCCTCTGTGTGTCAGACGACCATCATCACAATACCAGAGCTAAACGTGATTATCGAGCGGAATTTGCTAGAACTAGCTTTCGTCTATTTTCGATTAGGAGTAAATGCGATGGTCCGATTTGTATGGAACAATCTACCTGTATCTCCCGTATTCGCTGACGCTTCCACTTCATATTTCTTTAAAAAGTCGTTGTGAGGAAAATTAATTAATAATTAATTAATAGGCCTATGGCATGCATGCTACATATTTACTTATATTCCCTCTTTTATATTTTTCTGTCGATTTTGTCGTCTTTTATTATAGGCCTTTTGCTTTTTTCCTTTTTCCTTTTTTCGCAATTGTGTTTACGGTTATGTTTGCAGTTTGCTATGATCAATATAAATTAGGCCTAATTTTGTCAATTGTTTACATTTCATTTTATTCGAAGCGGCTCATTCTTCGATTAGTTTAGTTTAGTTTTAGTGTTGTTTTACTTGCTTCTAGTTAAGAATTAGTGTTATAAATTACTTAGGTGGCCCTCCCTACCTAGCGGGACAATTGATTGTCCTTTCTGGGTCCCATGGTGTTGCTGAGTGATGAAAAATAATTTGTATTTCATTTTTGGTTTCAATGGCTGCAATAAAATGAATTGAATTTAAATTGATAAATTCAGATCGCCACTCTCGCAATGTATGAAATCAAACAAGAGACAGCGCTAGATTCATTACAGCCAAAATCAATCAAAATTCTTTACGGGCCTTTGAGTATGTGCAATAAAAATAAAAAATTAGTCGTTTCTTGTTTCGATTCGCTTTGGATTATTTTTGAATCGTTTTGAATCGCTTTAACGTGTCACTGATCTATTACCACGAAGCGACGTAGTTCATTGGCGACAGTTTGTCCAGGCGACGGCGCTTAAAATTCCATGTAAATTAGGTGTGACAAGAGAGTAGCTGCAACAGCTGGTGCTTGCGAATACCAGAGCAACAAGACCCTGCTTTGGTCAATCGATGCTTTATAGGGTGCTTGACTGTATCTCATTCCTCGACTAACACCCTGTGATGTGTTTGGCTGATTGCAGGAAAGCATAAAACCATATCGTTGCATGTATGTCCGCCATAAATTACTGGGAGGGAGAGGTGAATGGAGCCAAGAACGCGGAAAGAAGGTGGGGTTGTTTCCTTCTGTTCATGGGACGACCGCATTGGCTGCGACTTCTGGAATCTCATGACGTACCCTATGAGCCTCAAAGATTTTGAAATCGTAAAAAAGAGATAAATTCTGGGATAAATTAAAAACTAAATACGGACGTGCATATATAGGCCTACCCCATCCAAACATAGGGGTCTATAAAGATGCGAATACGCATTAAGCATTCGTGTACATTTACGCGCATACATACATTCACACATACATGTATGCATACGGTACAAGCATACATAAATAGATCAATCAATCAATAAATCAAAGTTTATTTCGCAATCCAATAGACAGAACAAAAATGAAAATTATGCAAATCTTATAATTATTGCTATCGGATCACCCAGGAGACCCAATTATGGATCGGAAGATCCCGCTGGTTAGGGCCACGTGAGGATGTTCGAGGTGACAATGAACAATAGCACAAATTATCGTTTTTGAACTATTATAAGTTTGTACAAAATAACAATTATTTGCATAATAATTACTGAAACCTAACTAAACTTAATTAATAACCCAGCTATCCTAGTCACAGCTATCAACTGATTCATAACATGATAGCTAGCAAGTTGCAACAACGCCAGCCACAGGACTAGAGAGTATAGTAACTTTAGTTTGGACTCTTCATCTCTCATCCCTGTTCAGCCAGTATAGCCATCCTCCACTTAGACTTGAACTGACGTACATTTGAAATAAGGCGTAATGGAAGTGGGATGGCATCCCAAATCCTAGGTCCTGTGCAATTTATAGGCTCTCGCCTAATGTTTAAGGGGTATAAAAAGTATAGGTGGCGCCCGATAAATGATAATGGCTACTTGGGTTAAGAAGGAAATATTCTAGAAATATGCGGGGTAATAAGTTGTGGGAATATTGGTACACGAAGCTTCCGAATTTGCTCTATTTTTAGTATTTTTCTATTTTTTAATTCAAGTCCTGTGTAAATTCACACATGAATAGCTTACATAACACATGAATCTACACATAAAACATTATGCACAAACGCATGCATGCCTACACACATGATTTTTATATTGGGAATATTTGATTGAGAATGGAAAAAATGGCCGAACGATGGGATGTGACGACCATTAAGGGAATGCCATTAAGACGGGAAGTCCGCATCGGCCATGGATTCCTTCCATTAACTCCTCCGTTGACCACACCCACCACATCTGACGCCCACCTACCAGAATCTGCCCATTTGTCCGACGACGACATATCAATAGAACAGACAGACAGACGGAGAGACAGAGAGGCAATGAGAGAGACAAAGACAGGCAGAGAAAGACAGACAGACTAAACGGCCGGCAGAGAGAAAAAAGAACGGACAGCATAAATACATGAATTTGCAAAATAAATGCAAACAGAAACACACTCAATTTTAAAGTTATATCCGTACCGTAAAAATTTTGTAGGACCTACTTTGCATTGTCATGCAAGCTTAAAATGTGTGCAAAATTTCAGCTCTGTAGATCTACGAGAACATATCGAAAAAAGAGTTGATATAACTCGGACGAACCGACGATCCGAGCGTGACAGACTTTACGCAAGCCAAGTTAAATGAAAGAAGGTAATAATCGGTATGGGCGCTTCATCATTGTATCGAGCTTTACATGAAGCTCTTACTCGGTCGAAGATCGTTAAGTTGTTGCTATCATTATCATTAATGCTATCATTAACGTGACGACGACGACGATGACGATGATGATGGCGACGATGACGATGATGATGATGATGCTGATGATGATTATGGTGGTTATGGTGGTGGTGACGATGATGATGATGACGACGACGATGATGTTGATGATGGTGATGATAACAATAATAATAATAATAATAATAATAATAATATTAATAACCATGGGGCCCATGAATCCATCTGCAGCTCATTTTATCAATGAGATTGGCGATCGAACTTCCTCCATCACTGGTGATGAGCGCGAGGTGAAGTTTCTCTGTCAACGCGTGTCAAGTTGCATCCAGCGCTATGATCTTGTGGCTTTTAATAGCACTTTTTCTTTCATTCCAGAAGACGAGACCTGACCCTCCAGACAAATAATTCTGCAACCCAGGGCAAAAATAATCATTATAATAATAATGGATTTATTAAGCAACGCCACCAAAAAACTAAAGGATTCAATCGATTGCCGTTGAACGATTGTTGTTGAGTGAAGAACAGACTCAATATTCCTACACACAAAGTGATCGACTCAGAGGAAACTCGAACCCTTACTCTCTGCATCACAAGGCGAGCGCTCTAGTCAATCTGTTATCGGCCACAGTGTGTCCTACAAGCAGAGCTTCGCCATTAGGCCACGCACTTGTACCTCACGCTCACCGAACACAGATCTAACCTGACCCGCTCCTGCTACTTTCAACTGAGGTGATTCAGCGCCATCAGACGATAGGTAGGCTCCCTCTGTCTTTACCACCATAGTAGATGCGTATATATTGTAGGGCCTATGTCTCTTCCCACCTAGTCTGCTGTAACTCACTTCTTATGGGCTACCAAAACAACGTCGCTCCTCCCTTCAATCAGTCCTGAATGCTTCACCTATAGGTTCATAGCTAGGCTCCCTTGCTTTGAAGTCTTGCACTAGCTTCCTATCACTGCTCGTATCTATTACAAGATCTACTTTCTACTTTCAGAAGCCCAGTTACGCAATGTCCTGAGACATCTCTCTGACTATTTGCGAAAGCCGTTAGATCTGTAAATTCATCTCGTTCCTTGCGCTCTGTTGCTCGTCTTGATCTTTTGTTCCTAGGACTAGGACTGTCTTGGTCCAACACCGAGTCTTTATTGCAGTGTTTCCATCTACCTGGAATGACCTTCCTCCATCACTAAGGGCTAAACTAATGACTGGCTTTTCTCCTGACTGATATATGTTTCCATAACGAAGATGATATGCGTTTTTATTTTCTCCATCGGCTTCTTACTCTTTTAAAGACTTCTCCTCCAAGGTTCCCGTGCCTGAGAGCGCCTCTGAATAGTTACTCTGTGAGAGGCGCCATATAAATGTAATGATACGATACATACAATTATCCGTTCGAGGGAATTACAAAGGGAGTGGAGGGAGGGTTGACTGTGACCTAATCGCCAAAAATAAACTGCCTAGAGGTGTTTTATTGCTACGGCGACAACAGCGAAGACGATCTTTGATGCCATGATCCACGAAGCCACACGCCGTCAATGACTGGTAGTGATTCATATTATATAGAACCCCAGCGGCTTCTGGAATACACGCTGCGAATGAAATTTCCTCGCATTCCGAAGAACGGCCAGATGAATACACGCACGCGGCGACACATGCACAAGTTACGTAAGTCCACCTGCATGGTTCATTTCTTGTCCCTATTAAGAGTCCACATTTAAACGATGTAGATTGTAGACGACTGCTGTAACACGCCACGTGTCTTCATACATTCCCGTGCATCCTTGAAAGTAACGCGTTGTCCGTGAGCAAGGCCGCTTTGGCGGGTGCACATGGTACTATAGTCCTATCTTTGAAACTACAAGCATCCTCAGCTCTTATATACATATATAAGATATATATATATATATCTTATATATATATAAGATTGGAGATAGGAAACAATTATTTTGTCATTGGTTTCTCGCTGGAAAACGTAATTGAGGAAAAAGTGGCGTTTAAGTCGTCTGCTGCCCTAACAGGCTGCAGATGTAGGGCTATACGTAAGGTAGCAGTTTTGATATATAAACGTAATGTAAGGTAAACATGCATTACTCTCAACCAGTTGCATCCCTCTTATTTCTGCGACTCAATATCTTTTGTTACTGTTTTCTTTAGTTCCCTGTGACCTATAGCTTTATTTGGGTGATAACATATCTAGAGATAGCCATTACGAATACGACTTCCCTAATGATGATGATGATGATGATGATGATGATGATGATGATGATGATGATGATGATGATGATGATGATGATGATGATGATGATGATGATGATGATGATGATGATGATGATGATGATGATGATGATGATGATGATGATGATGATGATGATGATGATGATGAGGATGATGATGATGATGATGATGATGATGATGATGATGAGGATGATGATGATGATGATGATGATGATGATGATGATGATGATGATGTTGATGATAACGACGACGACGACGATGATGGCGATGGTAGTAATAACAATAATAATATGAGTTCCTAGTCATCCACATGTACCCACAAAGCCGCCATCCAACTGAGTCTAAAAGAAAAGCAGGCGCACCAAAATGCAAGATCAAATATTTTTAGCATCCTACGATTATTCGCAAGCGGTTCTTTTCTTAAGCAGAGTGTCTTCACACAGAATCGTTTGCAATGAACAACCCACGTGTTGGAAATCGTGTTCTGCTGTTTTTGCTGTTGAGAAGCAGTTGATATAATTCTGTCAATACCAAGCCAGACAGGCTGTATAAGGGAAGGCCATATAGATAAACCGACGTCTAAATCCACCACAATGTCACCCTATCAACGTACTTGTACATCCTGGGCCAGAGAACAGCTAGGCTATAGCGATTATCTCTACCCCGTTGAAACGATTCTTGATAATCCATTTGATACGCATGACTGGCTGCGTAAAGTCTTAACAGTTCTGTGCATTGCATTGTGAAAGTTAAAAAATGATCGGAAGAATTAGAAGATTCGGAAAAATTGAAATAGGTCAATTAGAAAAATTAAAATTTGTGTAAGAGTCGGAAGAATTAAAAGAGTTAGACGATTCGAAAGAATTATAAAAATAGGAAGAATTGCAAGAATCGGAATAATTAGAAGAATCGGAAAAATACAATCATAATAAAAATGACAAGAAGTAGACGAATCGAAAGAATTATAAAAATAGGAAGAATAAGAAGAATTGAAAGTAGATGAAACAATTGAATAAGAATAGAATGGAAAACAAGCAAAAGAATTGAAGCAGAAGAAGAATCGAAACAAGAAGAAGAAATAGAAGAAGAGCTTGCAGAACCGAGAGAAGAGTAAACTAGGCTGCTAAGGTAATCGATTTGAATTGTGTAATATATATATATATGTATATATGTAAATATATATGTATATATAGTCACGAACTATCACAATTCAGCTATAGGCTCAAATTTATAAGTATG
>OY365809.1:6891779-7118916 GCA_959347315.1 Bimastos eiseni | reverse complement strand
AGAGGTGTCGAACGTTTCTGTAATGGCGGGCCAGTCGCAATATTTTCCAGCAAATGACGGGTCAGAGTGCCGGAGGTGCATGAGAAAATTGGCGTAGGCCTATAGAGATCTCAGAAGGGGCCTTACAAACAGCTGAATAAGGCTTTGAAAACGTGATTCTTACATGCATTATCGATTACAAATATCACAGGCAGCTCATAAAACCTTAAACATGACAAATTAGACTTCTGTTCTCAATCGTGTTGTCTTTAGCCGAAGATCCTCCTGTCAGAAACACACATGTATCGTCGGTGGTTGAAGAATGGCCTTCGGGCCGGCACATTGACACCCTCTGCTCTCTCTCCCTTTCTCTCTCTCTCTCTCTCTCTCTCTCTTTAGTTTTCTGCCTTTTCGGCAGGTTCACATGTCCAATGTCGCCACTTCTCTCTGTTCTGGGCCCCTCCTTCATCCTTCATCCTCTTGCAGCCGCCCCCTTTCATCATTCAGCCCAAGATCTGCTATAATATAGCGGTTATCGAGAGAGACAAAGATCTGGATAGATAGACAGTTTTACAGACTGTTAGTTAGATAGATAGTTAGATAGATGGATACCTGGATAGATGGATAGATAAACAAAAATCAGATAGACAGACAGACAGATAGACAGATAGACAGACAGACAGACAGACAGAGACAGACAGACAGACAGATAGAAAGATAGATAGAAAGATAGATAGATAGATAGATAGATAGATAGATAGATAGATAGATAGATAGATAGATAGATAGATAGATAGATAGATAGAGAGAGAGAGAGAGAGAGATAGAGAGATAGATAGATAGATAGATAGATAGATAGATAGATAGATAGATAGATAGATAGATAGATAGATAGTTGGATAGATAGACAGACATACAAAGAGACCGATACAGACAGAGACAGAGAGTGAGTTGATTGCTTACGCTCGCGATATTCAAGGACTGTGATGCAGTGGTCGAAGTTGCAAGGAGTTCCTCGCGGTGGACGATAGAGACACGTCGGGTCAATCGTACTATCACACATCGAACAGGAAATCGCTCCAGTCACTACAATTGACAGCGCCTCAGAATTAATGCACAGACAAGGACCTTTTATGCAGGATTGGAAACATCATATATCGTTTCACTACTTTTTGGGCGACGATCAGCAGCAAGAAATCTTCACATTTTTTTGACAAAACAAGCTGATTCATTCACGAGCTTTTAGTTATGAAGATGAATTGGCGAATAACTATGCCAGCAAAATAGAAAAAACAATGATGTTTGAAACATCAATGTTTTCAATTAGAAGCAAAATTCGATTGGGGCGACATCGATATTTATGGGTAAAACGTAAAACGTGTACGCGGACATTTGCGAGTAACCATTCCTTTCATATAGATTCAACGATGCACAGATGCCACTTAAAACAACACCAATCGTCTAGTTCTCGTTTGGCAGTGATTAGTATAGGCTACAATCATTAGACCTGTCTTTGTATGGCGCCCTTGTATCGGTATGGCCGCGTTACGGCGTCATAAAAACTGTCGTTCATAATTATTATTATTTGAAATACGCAACTGGCGTGCGGTTTGTAGGTTTTAAAAGGAAATTCACTCCCTTACGCGTTCATATAACATAGAACTGAAAGATGCACTTAACTCGTAGACTTATACTTCGTTCCTGTTTAAAGAAAAATGTTTTCTTCAGCCTCGGATCGGTCATACACAGAGTGCATACGTATAGTTTTAATTAAATATCTAAGTCGCTTTAGCAAATCACTTTGATGAAGTTTTATAAGTTGGATACTAAGACCAAGGCTGAAGATGGAAAAGTGGTTCCCACACAGAAGCAATTTTTCTGAACCACTCAAAATCACTGCTATGTTATGTCATGTCATGTTAACGAATTGCCTTAGCCGTTTCAGCGAAACAATTCAACCATTTTGACCAATCGCCTTAGCACTTTTTACGATTCATGTTAGTAATTTAAACGATTCAACCTCTCCAGTTTAAAGAATCACAACAGTTCTATAGTTCTCAAACAAATCATCTTCACCTCTTTTAACAATTCACACAATATTCGCTTAAACAAAAGACTCTTCTGGTCCTTATAACAAATCACTTAGTAGGCCTACTCCAGTTCAAAATTGTTTAGCGATATGCTGCAATGCACAACGATCAGTTGATTTGCTTCACTTAGCGGAGGCGGACGATGAAGACTGAAGGCGGATGGTAGATTATTCAGAAATGTAAAGCCGACAGACGCTTCTTTAGTTCAAAAAATAAGCTGAAGCCTTGGTACAAACATCAATCTCGGCTGCGCAGGCTGCGGTTCAACGCGACCAAAAAGATGCCACAACCTTATAAAAATGCGTTTACCGTTGACCGCTACATTCTCATCTAATACATGTACTATGAGGTCTAAAGCGCCGCCGTTTCATACATAAAACATCTACGGTCAATATCAATCAGCCTCTTAGCAGTTTTCTCTGCCGGTGCTATTTATATTAGGCCTACGGTTTAAAGCTATACTTGCCATCGCTCCAATCATCATCCGGGCTGTAATCTGGACGTTACCAGACACTAGTGACTGGTCATTGACATGATACGCATCAGTTAATAAATAGCTCGACCTGTTGTTACGCCAAGCGTGCCTTTCGCTTTCAAGTAGTATGTCCGTGTGTAGGCCTCCTCGCTCATCAATCCTGTATTCCCTTTGTTAGTAATTTTTATACTCCCTGAAGTTTTTTCTAGGCTGTCAGCTGTCATTCCACGTATTCCATCAAACATGTCTTTCGCTTGCAAGCAATAGTTAGAGTTTCTGAATTATCAGGTACTATCAGAACAGTCAAGATGCATATAATTATATGGGGCCTATGTATATTATGAAAAAAACATTTGATAGAGTTGACTCGAGAAAGATATTACTTGCATGCCTTGAGGCGGATGGGAATAGATTGAAGAGACTGAAGATTAATGGGGAACTTGTACTTGGGGCAGAAGATATGAACAAGAATAGATGGAGATTACTCAGAACCAGGAAAGGTGGGCAGAGATGTGAGACAAGGATGTCCGTTGTCACCATTACTTTTTAATATTTACATAGAAGAGCTTGTCAGAAAAGCAGTAGATGATCTGGAGGAGGGGATAAAAGTCGGAGGAAGATGGCTCAGGGTACTGAGGTTGCAGATGACCAAGCAATGTTGACAAGAAGCCGGAAAGGCTCTAAAACTCTAAAAGACAACGAAGGAACATAATATCATCTAAATACGGAATGAAAATGAGCATCAAAAAGACAAAGGTACTGAAGATAAGTTAAGGAAAGGAGATTGTAGTCAGGATACACATTGGAGGAAAAGAAATCTAAGAAGTGAAGAATTACCTATAGGGAGTGTGATCACGACAGATGCCAACTGTTACAGGGAAATTAAAAGGTTTGCAATAGGAAAACAAACGTGCTCAAAATGAGAGAACTATTGAGAGGAAAGCTAAAAAGGAAGCTGAAGATAAGAATGATCAAACTCTAATATGGAATGTGGTCCTATATTGGTCAGACATGAGCCTTGAGAAGAGAAAACATAAGAAAATTATAGAGCCTTTGAAATGTGGACATAGAGAAAAAGGGAGAAAATTAGCTGGACAGAACACAAGACAAATGAAGAAGTAGTGGATAAGAGTGGAGAGGAAAGCACTCTGAAACACACAATAAGAACGAGACAAAGAAAATGGATTGGACACAAACTGAGAAGAGACTCACTACCATGAACAGTCATAGAAGGAAAACTGAAGGGAAGGCGAACAAAAAGAAGACCAAGAGAGATTATGCTTGACGGATGGGAATAGATTGGAGAGACAGAAGATTAATTGGGAACTTGTACTTGGGACAGAAGATATGAACAAGAATAGATGGAGATTACTTAGAACCACGAAAGGTGGGCAGAGGTGTGAGATAGGATGTTCGTTGATGACAGATTGATATGGACAGTTTGGAGAAGAGGCCCAACAGCGAGAACCTGCCAAAGAGGCAGAGAACTAGACAAAGAAGAATAATATGGATCACAAAATCTTGTCTTCCAAAAACCTCTCGAAGGATGCGTCTCCAGCCTCAGTTATTGACTGATTCGACACGGACGACACTAGGTCTTCTCAAGCAAATGATTTCCCATTAAAGGAAAAGGCCTACGTTGACAGGCTCTCGCACACACGTACATGTAGGGCCAAGTAAAAGTATTTCGCCCAAAGATCAAGTTATGAGAATAGATATTAACATTCAAGACTTAACAACTTGTTTGACAAACACTAAGTGTTAAGAAACTAATAACAGGCATTGAATATTTCAAAACTCACACAGAGCTCAAGAAAAATATTTTGGGTTCCTAGTTCAATATAACCCTAAATATTAATAGAAATAATGACAATTAAATTGTCAACTATCATTATTTGATCATTATTAATAATTTTATATGGACCTAAATATTAATAGAAAGAAATATATCTCGAAGAGCACCAATATAAACATATTTTATAATTGCTATCTATTAATATTATCTTTAGCTTCTTATTATATTTTCCTGAAAATAATTATATTATTATTATTAATAATAATAAAATACTACTATTACTATTAATAATAACGATATTAATAGTATTGGTAGTCATAACGATAATAATAATAATAATACTAATAGTATTAGTAGTCATAACGATAATAATAATAAAAATAATAATAATAAAGCATCCTACCGGTCAGTTGGACGATAACTGCGAAAACGAGTAACAGAAGTCCAGTCGAAGACGTGGAAGAGGAGGAGGGGGAGCAGGACAAGGAGGAGGAGGAGTAGTAGCTCCGGAGCCACATCTTCTTCTTCCGAGTGGAATCAGCCAGGAGGATCGTCGTCGCAGGTGCCGGTTCTTCGGCCGTTGCAGACTGCCACCTGTTCTCTGGTTCCATGGAATCTCTAGAAGACGCCTGCGTCATTCTCGATGCCAGCAGCAGCAGCAGCAGCGACAGCGCAGTCTGTTCAGACTCTTTCAGGCGGCGGGCAATGATCTGATGGACGGACGGACGGACGAGGTTGAGGCGTGATGGTGCTCTGTCGTCTTAGGTCTGTCTTCGGTCTGGACACGGATACGAGCAATGCGGAACGCTCAGTCGCTTGAAAGTACGACCAAGTATCTCGCACCGACGACTCTTATACGAGGCGATGATCGCCGCCGCCGCCGACGCACCAAGGGACCAAAAGGCATTTACCACTGCAGCTGCAGTGCCAACTGCTGCAGCTCAGTGCGCCAGCCTCCCTCATCACTTACAACCGTACAAACATGCATGTATCTATATATACAGGTATATATATATGTATGCATATATATATTGTTACTCATTATATAATATATATATAACATATACATCATATATATGATATATAATATATATAATATATTTTATATATGCATTTACGGTATATATATAAGACCATGTATATATGTGTATATAAGTAAAGGCTATGCTTACAGACAGCGATTAGGCCTACATGTGTGTGCGCACAGACTGGAAGATTGACGACAGACATGCTGCTGATTCATACAATCGAAATGGTGCTTTATGAATGCGTAAGTACGACCCATAGTCTACGTTCAACATATCATAGGCATGAATACGTTTGTTTCGATACTGCATATACATGTAATTGGTCAGACCTAGCAGCTAACTATAGGATTCCTGCCGCCATGACTATTGTTTGTCAATAGTTTAAAAATACAGTATGCTGATTAACGTAGCAAAGACAAAAGTAATGACAAATAACAATGACGCACTTTTGATCAAGGTGGACGGATACAAACTGGAACAAGTGGACTCATTTACATACTTGGGGAACAGAGTAACGAAGGACGGGGACTGCGCGAGTGAGGTAAAATCAAGATTGGCCATAGGAATGTCAGTCATGCTTAAGTTGGTATGCATCTGGAAAAATAAATCAGTCAGTACTAAAACCAAACTGCGACTCATGAAGGCCTTGGCGTGGCCAGTAGCAACGTATGGTTGTGAGGCGTGGACAATAAAGAAAGAAGAAGAGAAACGCATACAAGCATTTGAGAACAAGTGCATGAGGTAACTGCTCAGAATTCCATGGACAGCAATGGTGACCACCGAACAAGTGTATCAAATGGCGAAAGTTGACTGCAAACTGTTGGGCCACATCAAATCCAGAAAACTGCGGTACTTCGGGCACATCGTGAGACAGCCTAAAGACAGTCTTGAGAACAGTGTGATGCTGGGTATAGTGGAAGGAAGCCAAAGTCGTGGAAGACCCAGAATCTGCTGGTTTGACAATGTCATGGCGTGGACTGGTTTAAGAGGCACATGCTTAATGAACATCGTACGAGACAGAAAGCATTGGACATCACTTTCGATGTGACATACATGACATTAAAAATGCGTAAACGGAAACTTCACAATTTCAGGCTCTCTCTCAGACATTTTTGCACTTTCAGACAATCGATATGATTTCAGTATTATGTAGTTCACGTGTTAACCAGAAAGGCCGTTTTTCAGAGCTTCTGGTTCGAGTATATAGCCTATTGCACAGAAATTAAAGATAGTTTACGAGAGACTTTTCGAAACCGCTTGTTCGAGACAGAACAAGACTTTCCGTTCAAGAGAGGGCGAAAATGTTCAGACTGAAAGATTTAGTTATTAAACTAATTACGTTATCTTGAACCATGAAATGCTCACCATGAGCGAAATAAATGTAATGAAATAGCAACAAATGAAAGTGTAGGTCCATATATCATAACATTAATGGATGGGTATACCGTATGCATACCTATGTTACTGTGTAGGCTTATTTAAATATTGTCGTTAACTTGTTTAAAACATCATATCATTAGTAAATCATCCTTCAGAACTTTTACATTAGACTTCATCACAATGTACCGAAACTCATTATCTAAGAAAACCTATGAGACAAAACACTGGTTGACGAGTTTATTAATTGTTTAAATTTAATATTACATAGCCCAATCTTTAAACATGACAAAATTTTAGAAGATTTATGCATCATTAATAGTAGTGAAAGTAGTAGTAGTAAGTGTATATAGTGTTGGAAGTAGTGGTATTAGTAGTAGTTGGAGTAGTGTTAGTAGTGGCGGTGGTAATAACAATAATAATAATAATAATTATTATTATTATTATCATAATAAAACTATTTGCAAAGACTAGCCATTCCAGAACAATGTCCCCCTAATTTTTTGAATCCCGAGGGATCATATGTACCTCGGAGAAGAAAATAATAATAATTGCAACAAGTTATATGGCGCCTTAACACGACCATACCGCCAGAAGGGTGCCTCATAAACAGCAAAATTAATCTATAATGAATAAAATGAAATGTTTTGTTACTCTGCGTATATGCCCATTGGTCATAAAAACTATTAGAACAGAAACACAGACTCCTCACTTCTATTACCTTTTACAAACAAAGTCAATATTCGAGATAATAGATTTGGTAATTATGTTGTGAAGTTGATCTTTAGGGGTGGGAGGGCGGGTGGGCGTGGACACCCTAGATTTCAGCAATTATAGCTCGCTTCGTCTTTGAATCTGCAGGTGTGACATCGTAAGCGACGTAACCGTAGAAGTATTCAGTCCATCAGCGTTGAATAGGTCGGAAAGCAACTAATATTTATAATTAATAAAACGTGTAGCGCACGCAAGGTCACACAGAAATGTCATTGAGGCGCAGATAGTCAGCCGCCAGGCGAAGATGCGCCTTGATTTGCAAACCATTAAAAGGAAACAAGGAGAAATAATGAGTTTTAATCCGTTTTTTGAAGGAAGTGAGATGACGAAATAGGCTAATTCAGAGAAGAAACTTTGGTCTGGAAAGTGTGAAGGGCACATTTGGCATCGTCTCTCCCTTGCAATTATTGTCAAATAATTATAAATGACACCTTTTACGCGACATGCCTAATGATGACGATGATGATGAGGCTAACAATAATAATAATAATAATAATAATAATAATAATAATAATAATAATAATAATAATAATAATAATAATAATAATAATAATAATAGTTTTCGCTTCATTTCAAACTGACAAGCCGCGCCATGATTACAAACATAGTAAAAACGAATAACAAGTACAGAAGTAGAATTCTAACCAGAGCTTAGGCCTACAATTCTAAACAAGGGTGACACCATTGGTTGCTTTCGGCCAGTAACAGCAATTTAAAACTTTGCCCCCTTACATAAACTCTTGCGGACGCACATGCTTCTGGATATGAAAAGTGGTGACACGATACTCTCCAGTTCAAGCAATGGGGTAAGAGTACACTTCACACCCTCGATAATTGAGCCGATGGGCTACCTTATAATTCCCATTAGGGGCCTGTACGTTTTAAGCCACAATAATTCTGTGTAGGCCTATATAGGTTGCATTTGGTTATGAAACGTTCCAGAGCCAAGATAGCGTTGGCGTCGTCGCATCAAGCTACTTGTAAAACGTATCACGAAAGATAAGAGTTCGCTTAAAATGATGCAGATGATTTCGTACATCATTATCAACACACGTAGATAAGTGTGGGCCGTTTACGCGGAAGGAAAGAATGCGATACAAATTTCCGAAATGTCGAAGCTAAATATAAAAGCTACGCTGTGGATAAGAGAGCCGAATGGCTCGGGTCATCCTCGGCGCCAGATTTGAGTTCAGAGTGTCTAAAAATGTGACTTATTTAGATGGGGTGAATGAACACGAAAGATAGTATAAGGGTTCGAATCTTTTGCTGAGACTGTTGCTGTATTAGTATCCTGAACAAGTATTTCTCTCACATTAATTTTGTTCAGTGCCTCAGATTAACATAGGGCCTACAGGCCTATTGTAGGCCTACAGACATTGTGCGCGTAATAAATCCAATAAAATAATAATAAAAATATTATAATTAATAATGAAAATAACAATTATTACGTATAGTCTGGCCTAAGATTTCCTCTCTCCTCCTACATTCAAAAACGTCACAGATTCGGACCAATGGCAATTATCACTGCCAGACGAACACGCAAAAACAGCAATCGTGCCTCATGCACGCCCACCTTACATGTAGAAAATTAGCTGGAACATAACAGATGATTATCACACAGTACATGTATGCATACACTGTTAAACATCCTATGCATGTACAATATATGCATCATATATATACACACATATATATATATATAAAAATATATATATGGCATTATATATAAATATATATATAAATATATTATGTATGCAACGAATACATACATGTATAGACCTACTCCTAATGTCCTGCGTGATCTGAACATTATAAATGTAGCAGTAGGCAGTCTACAGTAATCTTCTTGCGTCTGCTCGTCATCGGTGTGAAGTCCCATTTTTATTGCTTTTAATCTTTCGTCTACTGATTCGTACAGCCAGAGAAAGAGAGGAAAGCGGTGACGCAAACACGCACCATCGCTCAACTCATTTATATTGTCCGTGTTGTCCTCCGGCAAGAATAACCAAAGTAGGCCTACTCCATATGAAGCTTTTAAGAGGAAATTCATGTAAACTTTATTAAAATTTTGCTTTTAATACACCAGTTTTTTCGTTGTTGCTATGGTTGTTTTTATATTTAATTGATGGCTGTTAGATGAACCAGTCGCCGAATCGAAATGCATGTTATGCCACGAGAAAATTACAATTATTTTTGTCAAAATATTAGGCCTATACACAAAGAAAACGGTCGGAGAGTTACTAAAATCGGCGACCTATGTCACTATGTGACAGATCACCTCATTAGTAACTATCACGTTCATTGAACAATGCATCCATAGGCCTATATACCAACTGAGTAACCGATGAAACACTAGAATGTATACATTGTAGGCCTATAGCCATCAACCGGAAGACGAGTTCTTCAAGATACCTAGTGCGGGGAAATACCATATAGACTAGATAGGAAAAAGCACAGTGGCATTGTGACTGTCTAGAGATGTAGCTTAGAGTTCACAATAATTATTCGACGCTTCAAACCATTTGCAGCCACTGTGATTGTCCGGCAGATGTGACTTTACACAGTACACATTTTCGACATCATTTGCTCGCACATCATGCGCATCAATATATGTAGACGTGATTATCCATGGCAGATGCAATAGACTTAAGTGTGCATAATGTTGAAAACTGTACAGAGCTCAAAAATGAAGGTCGTGACAGCAATACAAAGCACGTCGATCCAGGCAGGAAGTGTTTTTGTTGTGAGACCTCTAAAAAGCGGAGTAGCCTACTTAATAGAGAGATACCGATGACTATTGTGTGAGCTGTGACTTGCAGAGGTGAAGTACAGCACAGCACATGTACGTTGCATGGATCTCGGTCAGTAAACAGGCACAATAGGCCTAATCCTCTTCAAGACTTGAATACAATATAACTGTATTGCAATGCGTATCATCTTCGATAAGAGCCTTACCTTATCCGACCACATCACCCACCTATCTAGTACACCTGCTATATATATATATATATATATATATATGTATATATATATGTATATATATATATATATATATATATATATATATATATATATATATACGCACATCCGTGACCGTCGTCGATTGCGCTAAATGCTTGATCACTTGCACTAATGCAGCACAAGTCACTTCAATTTTTCATTCCAAAATCGACTTAAATAAAATGTATGAAAAAAATGAAAAAATCTCGCCGTGCCTTCACCAAAACTCCCAAACACCAAAAGTCCACCACGTAACCCCGAGATCTGTTCTCAAATTACTTCATTGGCTATAAGTCCCGTAATTGTATCTACAACGCCATTCAAATCTCCCAACCGGTCAACTCAACCTACTTCCGTTAGATATTCACCATCACCAGCTGTTAACAAAGTTCTGTAATTCTGTGCAAGTGGCTTTGGAATGGGCAATCCACGCATTGGATTATAGAATCAATTAAGGTTTTTGCAAGAAATGACATTAGATTTAAATTGTGATGAAATAGATATATAGCCTAACTAAAAATAGCATCGTCATGGCAGCAAAAACATTTAATTCCAGATGAATTTAGTCACTTTGAAACTGTTTTATAATGGACATCAGACTCTATTATGCTATTGTTCCACTACACATGGCATTACTTCAACATCCATTAACTATTATATAAAGTTAATTACCAATTAACCCTATAAGTAGGCTAGAACGTGGTGTCCCTAAGAAAAGTCTATTGAACCCACACAAGAAATCATGGTTGTTAATGCAATATCGTCAAAATGAAACTAGAAGAGCGCTTTCTAAGCAAGCAACAATTTATTTTCATAGCTTAAAGCTACTATTAAATATCTAAATGAATACAGCTCAATTAAATGATAGTAACACCTACTGCTAAAATATTAACAACTGATAGTTGAGCCTCTTTTTAAACAACTTCAACAAGTCACATGACAACTGTAAGAAATTTCGTGTTTAATGGTCCAGAACGTCACAAACAGAACTAGGTTTAGCTTAGTTCAGACATAACGTTGCCCATCCTGCACGCAGGCCATGTGGCAACTGCACAGTTTCTGAACGCTTTCCGGAAAACAAGTCATTCCACACAGACATGAAAACACCCGAGTCGTAAAACTTTTAGCGCATACCGAGGTATGGATCTTGATGAATCATGGAAAACCTGTTCCGTGAGATCGGAAGACGAGTAACCTGAAAACGAACTAGAACTCGAATTCTAACCCAATACCGAATTTGTGGCAGGGTTGATTGAGTCGCTTGCCTTCGATGAGGGCGGACAGAGTCAGAGTCACAGCTGTCAGATAAACAGATGTCATTTTGTCACTGATTAATCTGTGCAAAACACGCGATTGCGTGCAGACCACAACTACAACAGAATCTTCAACAAGGAAAGAGAAGCACAATGAATCAGATTAAATACTGGATTAGAACTTGATAGTTCAGTTCCACAGGCGGCTATCGACCGCTTATATCAAATGCGGCAACGTCTTAACATGAACCAAACTTCCTTGATCTTTAAGTGCCAAATATAGCGCTGCATTGTTGCCAAAGGTAGATTCATAGGTAGATAGGCTATAGTGGGCTACATAAGACAACCACTTGACCTACAGTCATAAGCCTACATCTGTCGAACAAATGTAGGCTCGCTGCTATTTTTTATCAGAAAGCGAAGAAAACGCATTTGTTTTTCATGAGGACGTAGAGATTGATCTATTCCCAGCCGAGCATAATGGATACACGCCGCTAAATCTTGCGAATGATATTTTGTGCCAATCATCTACGTTATGTCTATATATTGCAGTGTCGTAGTATCTAACTCTGGATCCATTTCGCATTGGTCTATACTATAGCCGTATATATAATATGCACAGGCCCTGCGCTTGTTTAATACACGTTGGCGCAAAATCGTCTCAGCACTGCCGAAAGGAGCAGTAGCAGCGCTAATGATGTGTCAGCAGCTGCAAAGCAGTCGTTATCGTGTCTTATTTCCTAGAGACGTCGTCGTGTGTGCTTCAGCGTCAACGGGTATATATATACGTCAACTGGCGACAGCTGTTGATAAGCTCGAAAGCAATAGCTGTCGTCGTTGTACACGTGTCTCTTTAAGCACCACTGGATCTTCATTCGCCGTCGACTAATAGACAGCTACAGACAGCAACGCGAATGATTCTTCTTCTTCTTGTTCTTCTGCTCTTCTTCTTTTGGTTCTCTGCCTT
Organism: Bimastos eiseni; assembly: GCA_959347315.1. NCBI lineage: Eukaryota > Metazoa > Annelida > Clitellata > Crassiclitellata > Lumbricidae > Bimastos > Bimastos eiseni. Next base: position 7,106,178 of record OY365809.1, on the reverse strand, counting down.
CCATTGTCGCCGCTTCAACTTGCTGCAACCGTCCTTCGTCATAATATAGTCCAATGACCTCATTCCCGGTCATCCTCTTGTCTTTTCCCAACCATTCTTCCCGCAATTATTGTTTGTAGGAGGGAGTCTTCCATCTGTATGTTGCCCATCTCTGTCAGCTTCTGGTTATTCCTATCATGGATCTTTTCTCATCCACCATTTCTAGTATCTCTTCATTTGTCCTGCGTTCCACCTGTTTGACTCTCTCCATCCTTTCCTATATATATCCACATTTTGACGACATCTTTTGGGTTTCTCCTTCCTTGCGGTCTATGTTTTATATCATAGACTTTGTTATTCATTTCTTCAGATTGTTATTTAGCTTTTGTCTCATTAATTCTTTTCTTTTATAGAAGGCACACTCTCCAATAGCTATTATTCTCTTTATTTCTACATGACATTTGCATTATTCCTAGGTGACAGAATTGTCGGACTTGTTCCAGTTCCTTTCCATCTATAGTGGTGGTTCCTGTTCTTTTCTTTGCTTATCCTCATGATCTTTGACCTTTTTTTATGTTCATTTTCAAATCGTACTCCGTTGAGATCTTATTTAGCCGGGGCATCATTTTCTGTCGCCCCTTCTGGCTACCTGTCAGCATTGCCTGGTCAAATGTGAACCTTAATGCTTTCCTCAATTTTTTCATCTTTACACCCTCCGTCATCTCCTCCACAGCCTCTGGTATTATCAACATAGATGTAAAAGAACAATCGTTGTTCTATTGACCATAAACATAGGAATAGCCAGCCAGTCCATCGAGGCTGAGCCCCCAACAGCAACGTCAATATTCCCATACGGGAACACATGCAGGACAAATGAGATCCATTTGGGAATACTGTTATAATTATGGGCTTCATAGTCCCATATAAACAACGTCAGCTGCTAAGGCTTTGTTCTTACAGACCCGACTTGACCTGGCGTCGCTGAATAAGTTGATCTTTTTGAAGTGCATAAAAATTGGGAACTACCACATATATCCGAATACCATTAACACAGCCTTACCTGGTCATCTATGACTCTGAGCTTGTATAATTATAAAATTTTATTTCCTACTCTTTGTTAAAGTTTGTGTAAAAATATATACACATGTATGATAGTATAGATGTATAATCATAATCGAATGCTGTCTCGCAGTTTGACATCTATGTTCTGTAGGCACCTACAGATCTCCAATGGTGATTTACATACAACTTACAATAACAACTGTTACAACACAAGAGCCAATCAATGGCTACCATCTCAGATTCAACTAAATTTGGTAAACAAATTCAATATTTTATTAGACCTTGCTTGTCAGGCACAAGACAGATAAGCACACTTTATATGCCCCTGAGTTATTAGCAGACACTACAGTAAGTTATAAAAATTACAATGTGTAAGTATTAGGCCTTCATTACAGTATCAAAAACATAAGACATTAATTAAAATCTCATCAAAAGTTACCATCATGGACTCTTTGCTGGTAGGACAAGCCAATTTGACATCTGTTGTTAAGTTTTCCCTGTAAAAAGTAGAAAGTCAATATTAACCAACAACGCAGTTAGTGTGGGCTCATAACGCTGACACGTAACCAGATGTATGCCCATTCCAAGACGGTACATGAAGAATTTTTAAATGTGTTTTCCACTTAAAACAGCCAGCTGGCTTAATTTAAGCTGGCTATAATTCCCATCCCTCCACTCCCCTTGTCACCCCTTAGCAATTGATAGGTACTGTGAATACTGTGAGTGGTGCATAACTGGAATGTTACATTAACGAATAACACACAGACATTTCTTTTCTAATATATTTATGTAAATCAAAATTCATAAAACGAATGATTTCGTTAGCATTAACAACATGGCAAGATTCGACATGGCCATGAAGTTGCAATTGATAAAAAAATCATTAAAATGAGCACGATCGTGACTATTCATTCGATAGCTGTTGAAAAGCACCCTTTACATACATACGCTGATGTGCTTAGAAAATCCGCCTTTCACATACGTACACAGTCTACTCACCCTAAGGACGAGGTCCTTGTCAACGGAGTACTTGGCGGCCACGGAAAACTTGGTGTCTGTCTTGTCGGTCGACCAACCCTTCTTGATGCCGAGCTCCAACTTGTCATTCACCTTATGGTAAATGCTGCTTTGGAACTGGGTGGAGTTATTGCTTTAGAAAACAAGATAATTTAAAACCGAATTCAATCAAAGTACATCATCAATGCCCATCATAATATTATATATACTCTCTGAAAAGGTCAGGTACCTAATGATGTATTTATGATCCTTTTTTTGAGGATCGTTATTGAAAGCTAGAGATCTACTTCGGCTTCTTGTGAATGAAGCAATAAGAAGATAAGCGTACATGTCATCTATATCTACATTTATGTTGTCAGAAACTGTACAGAAACAGAAATTACTATAATACAAATATCAAATGATGATGGAAGAAACAACCTTGTTAGATGTACAATGATAGAGAAAGACTTAGAAGATGCATGGTTGCAGGGTTAATATAATTGGATTGGCAAACAACGTGGCCGAAGTAACTCAATTCAGGTGTCTTTGGACTAGCAGCATATGCAGCTCAGTTAAATGAGATTATCATCAAACACGAGATCTCTTGTCTCGAATCATATTGGGAACCTGCTTCAGAAGGCCGTAATGGCGTAGCAGAAGGCGAAATTTGTTTAAACAAAGGATTTTTTGGGAAAATACAAGGATTACAACAGGACTTTGACTTGCAGGAAGCTTATAGAAGTATAATAGTTGACTTATTAAATCAAAGAATTAATATAGGATTACATGTACGTACTTACACATACAGAAGCATATATGTATACTCGCGTGCGCGCACGCACACACACACACAAATATATATAGAGAGAGAGCTGCAGCTTTTCTTGGGTGACTATTTTTCTCGTATAAAATATTGGTTGACGGATAAGCCCTGACAAAAGAATATTAATAAAATGCTGGGCTGTCTGGGCTTCTGTATGAAATTTGATACTTTGAAGTTAAGTAATAGACAATTTTTGGTAAACATAAATGAAATATATTTGAATCACTTTATATCAAAAGGGTTAATAACCTCTTTTACTCACCACACATGATAAAATGTCTATATGGAGGCACCTGTTGAGTAGACCTGTATCTTACCTTACGAATACAGCTGCATGTGTTAGCTTAAAAATTTGATCTTCAAAGCGAAAGGTAACAAAACTTCAGTTGCTGTTTAGAATACAGTTAGTTGGGTTGCTGTCATCTTAGACATCTTCTAAAATGACACCTGTTCGTCAGCTGTCTCATAGTCTCTAATCATGATTGATCCTTTACGCAGTCGAGTTTAGCGTTGACCTTGCAAGCGAGGTGGAGTGTGCAAGTTCGGACCTATCCTCCTATTCTAGGAAATCGTAAACTACACATTTATAAAGCGCCACTCAAAGGTCAAGTGCAGGACACACACTTATTCACGAGCGTCTTGACCAAGAACTTCATGCTAAATTCTCCACACCATGGACTAATAGTAGGTCCTGATAATTCAGGCAGTTTGTTCTGCTAATACAGTTAAGGGGTAATTTATCCTGTATACCTACAAGGCCAGATAAATGGTGTAGTCTGCCATGGTGCGAGCGGCTGCCATGTTGAAGTTCGTAATCGTTGCGCGATAGGTGTCATAGGAGAGATGACATCCAGCCAGCCAGCCTTTATGTCTGTCAAATAGATTCAAACCAGAATGCATTTTGCTGGTGAATTATAGTTCCGCACAGCAAACTTGATTCATTGCCGAAGACAAAAGAGTTCGATTGTCATGAATTCAATAGTCGTCATGAATGGCAACTATGTGTCCTTGTGCAGGACTTTTACAGTCAGTACAATAAGTTATTAATCCTCATAGTCTTCTAGTAATATAATGCTATTCCATGTTAAACTACTGCATTTAGTGACGGGGTTTAATTATAGATAGGTTAGACACACTTAGGACTTATACATATATCAAGAAAATTTGTAGGCATACACGTGCCAATTAGGCACCTCTGAGATAAGCCATCCATTTCTCACGTTACTGCAAATCGTTAGGGGTGTATAAAATGTGTACTCTAGTAATACGTGCATGCATTTACATGTATGTAGGGTTTAAGTTTGCAATGCAAGTATATATTATAAACTTATAATAAACTATATGTAGGCTATGCGTGTATGTATGGACATGTCCTATGTATACCAAAAATCGAACAACGCACATGAAGAACCTCTGAAAAGCGCAGTTTATACCCGAGTACAAGTGATCCTGATATGTTGGGTCCAGCCATGTCCGCATTGATGCTTGTGTGCATCAAACTGTTCTTGTACACTGCTCTGACTGTGGCATTTTTCTTCCTATTCAAAAACACAAAGATGCTCAAGGATTTGTTTACTCAGATGAAAAAAATGATCATTTGACCGACTCCCAAACAATGCAAGATAAAATAGAAAAAGAACAAACACGCACAGGCCTAAGCTAAGACTCGCTGGACAGATAATATAAACGAGGACATTACATCACTTGAACTGACACTAAGGGAAGCAATCGACTAATTACCGATCGCCGTCAGGAACTGGTTATGATTACAGGCGCGTTTACGCATAGGCCTATGCGCGCTAGCTGCGTGCTTAGGGACCCAAATTACGGAGGGCCCCAATGATGATGACATGATATACGAAGGCCTAGAAGTGTTCTGGAGGAGACAGCCCAACAGCGAAGCAACCCACTACAACAGATCCTTATGTGCACAGATGACAGTAAGATGAAAAAATTATCGGAAGTTTCAGAGGCGGCGATCTCGTTGAGTTGTTTGACAGGTGGGGAAACACCCAATGAAAGTGATAGGAAATATGGGGGAGGGACAACGTATAACGTGTCCCCTTTCTGTAAAAATTGAGTGGGACTTGTCCCCCTCGAGTCTCCCCCTCCGCCGCCTCTGAGAAGTTTCACACTACCAGAGTTATCAATCATCACAGACGTTTTAAAACTGGGACAATCTTTGGCATAGATCACGTCAGACATAGACCTATATAGGCTAATAAGACCGTAAGAACAATTGAACCAATTTAGACAACACGTGATGTCTCATTGTCAGTTTCTTTAACATAACACAATGTTGTTGTCGTGAACGTGAAAGGCGTTGCAATTATAAAAGCGGGCCTGCGCCTTGGCGTTTATTTCCGGAAAAACATTTTTTGACAAATTAACCGCGGGCACACCAAACACGGGGAAAACATCGTCCAATAATAACACAGTCGACAAAACCTACATGGGTCTACATGATCCATTCGTCCTCGGAAAAGGACACTAGGTCTAGATGTTACAAATTGCCCTAGACAACCATTGAGCGATGCTTCATATAGACTACAATACATATATGCATCAATTACGAACAGCTTTAAGATAATATTACGCAATAGTGGTCAGACATGCTCTAACATGCTCTAGAACTCGCAAGCATCAAATATCACACACAGGTCAGAAAATGAAGACGGTAATATTTTATGCAGTAACTTTCTCTTCAGGATTCCATTAATTATAGTGACCCGTTAAACAGTTAATCGTTTAATTAATTACTAAGTATTAGTCACCTTAACTCAGTGCTTGTGAATAAGCTCTGCGCTTAGTTTTAGAGTAGCACATTGGAAATTGGGAGTTTATAACTACAATAAAATCGCTTTATACGAATTAGTCACTATAAATCAGTAAATTATTTCCCAGAAATCGGTGGATTAGCATAATTAGTTAATGTAACTTGCTCAATTACTACAATTAGTTACCTCAACTTAGGTAATTAGTTACCGGCTTAAGTACCAGACGGTGATTGAATTGTTAGGAGGGTTAAACCACCCCCACCCATTCGTTTTTTATCCCCTCGTTAATTCCAACTCCAATTTCAAGTCAATAGCTAAACCCAGCGCAGTGAGTGCCCTGACCGTACACTGTCGTGGGAAAGATGAGACCGTGAGCCTAAGGGAGCGGACTGGAGCTGTTCACTACAGATATCAAGTCACCCAGAGGCGTCACCCCAGGTTACCCAGGGGCGTCAATCGCCCTCTGAGTTATGGAGGCAAACTTCATTAACTGATGTGTACAACTGTACATATAATTATTGTTCACTATAGATATCAAGTTACCCCAGAGGCGTCACCCCAAGTCACCTCAGGGGCGTCAATCCCCCTCTGAGTGATGGAGGCAAGCCCCCTCGGTCTCAAGTGTCAGAAAGGCAAGATATTCCCCCATAAAACTCATAAAAATCCCCCTACCAGAAATTGGAAGCACTTGCCTCCGGATCACCCCTAGCTGGACGCCCTTGAGCCACACACTCTCATATGCCGAGAAAATGAAGACACCAACGCTTCATAACCAGTTGCTATTTTCAAATGTCTGTTGCTGCAATTTATATTATTATTTCAACACATACTCCGAGATACATATGATACCTCAGCGTTATTATTATCATTATCATTATTATTATTATTATTATTATTATACTATCATAATAGTCAACTGACTATCACACTATTGCAAGAGACATGTTGATGGTTACACAATACACATGTTAATGACTTATTAATAACTGTTATAAATGGTCCACCTCTCATGCTATATGGAATGGAATATCGAGAAGTATAATTTTTAGTTAGGGAAAACCTGGACAACGCTATATGATTTTGTCAAGGAGAGCAGAATATTATTAGCTAATCGTAGTTTGAAATTGTTTGCTTAACTAATTAAAATTGTAGTTAGTCTTTCTCAGTTCTCATTTATACCACTTCAATTGTTTTTTTAGTCATGATTTTTGCCAGGGCAATAAGAGTTTTTCAAAAAGGACTCTTCATTGTTAGATTTCTGACAGAGCAAAGTTGACTTTTACTACCGGGTAAGTTACTAGACGTCTAATTGTAAATGAGTTGAATAGTTACCCAGTTAGTGGCACGAATTGTCCGTCACAGGAAAGCTTCAATCCTTGAAGCAGCTTATCTTCGACCGCCACCTCAGCTGAGACCATATTCTCCAGACTCCACTTCGTACTCCAAGACAATCCTAGTGAAAAGAAGGTTACAGTTCATAATGGATAATTCAAGCAGGTAAATTTATGGGGTAGCAGTGGTGTTCTCTACATGTCCAGATGCAGGCTATCCAAATCTGTTGGCCCTTTTAGGCACTAACAACACAGTCCCACACAATGCATGAAGTTTAAGCAGTACATACAGTTTAATTATGAGCATGATTATTATTACAAATACTACAGCTATTATTATCATTATAATTATAAAACATTTTTAACGTACACAGTCTCAAATAATCATAACAGAGGCAAAGCACAATTTATCTTTATCACAAACAAATCATAATCTCTAAACTTCAAAGCAAAACTCAAAAGACAAGCACAGGGCATCAGCTTATTCACAAGGGGCAGTTCAAAGCATTGTTTTAAGAGGACCCAAGTATGGTTTCAGAGGAACATCCATCTTCCAATTTGCTATGACACCCGCCTTATGGTGTTGTCAGGTATTTGAAGGTGAATGATCGGGTGGTGAATTGGGGTTCGAGTACAAGAAGAGGTGAAACTTTAGTTTCCTGTGGAAAGCCTGAGGGGTGATAGATAGAAGAGTTTAAGGCCAATGATGATTGGCAATAATGGCGGAGGAGCCAAAAATGTGTGGCATTCAGGAGGAAGATAGCTCCAGAGACATGGTGCAATGATGGATATGACTCTGTTTGAGAAATTGAGATGAGAAGTGACTGGGGTCCAGAAAGACTGAGACAGACGGTTTATTGAGTAGTGCTGGTTGGCTGGCTGGTAAAGAGTTCCTGAAGATGATTGGGTTGGGAGCATTTTAGGGAGTTGTACGTTAATAATATGACTTTTAAGTGGATTTGCTCTGGAATGTTTAGCCAATGGAGAGATTTGAGTAGGGGAGTGATGTGATGATGATTTGGCACTTTAGTGCTAGTTGAGAATCAATCTTTTCGTTGTGAATCTGTGAATGACTGTGCTGTATCTTAGGGATATCATGATCTAAATGGACTAAGGTGAGCAATAAACAATGAGAACATAGTTCTTTCAGTATGCTTCATTAACTGATGTGTACAACTGTACATATTATAATTGTTCACTATAGATATCAAGTTATTAATCTACTGCAAAATTTAGATCTTAACAGATGTCAAAGCGACTCTTTTTGTATATTCTTGTGCCTGCTTGTATTTCCCCTCATTTCTCCTTGCATCCGTCTCCATATCCTCTATACTGTAATCTGTAGCAAAGGTTTGATTCCTGAGTAGAACAGAGGCAAGAAGGAGAGGTGTGACTCACCGATGGTTTTCCAAACTGTACTCTTGAGCTCCATGCTTCCGGTGACCACGCCAGTTTCGTGACGATCGGATCCACTGGTCAACAGCTCCATGTCAGATGCGATCTTTGTCTTCAAGTCGATTTGGTAAGTCCCATAATCTAATTAAAATAGCACAACTCCATGCAGCATGAACTATAAACAATTGGCTGATTTGTTTCATTTAAACAGTGGCAATGTACTTTACGAGTGCGTGCTATCAACCTGGGCATTAATAGTTGTTATTTCCCAATGTTTGTTGCTGTTATTTCTGTTATAATTTCCCCACATACCCCAAGATACATATGATCCATCAGCATTATTATTATTATTATTTTTCTACTATTGTTATCACATATGTGACACTACATTATAGTCTGCATTGTGCCAATTGCTGGTGAAGAACAATATAAGCAGTGGTTGAATTCAGCCGTATCTCGTCGGATCTGAGATCCGGAACCTCGGATTTGAGATCCACCACCTCAACCATGAAATCCACCACCCAATAGATGAGATCCACCACCTAAAATTTCCTAAATATATGTTTTCTTTCAAAACTCAACCATAAAAATTATGCACCTTGTTTAACATATTTTATGAGTAGGCCTATCCGAATAGCAAATAGCGATTATATCTGTAACAGATTTGCCCCTTAGCCTGACTTAGGCTTAAGTTTTACATTTTTAAATGATTATGTGGAGATCCGGCACCTCTGGATGAGAAATTTAACCACTGAATAATAGTATATAAAAGACTTAAACAATTTCCAGACATATATATAATGATTAATACAAGCAGGGTTTGAATTGTCAATTTTGACCAGAGGGAAGAGAATGAGTTAAGCCTCTTGTGCCTCAGCCAACTCATGCTAGAAAATCAAATTTCCTTGACAATTACCCACTAGGACTTAATCATAAAGGTAATTACTCACTGAAACTTTCGAAAGCTCTGGTCTAAAGCTAAACGCAGGCAACCATGCAAGGCGCCCCCCATCACTACTACTGCTCATTCTACCAGCTCCACCTGGCAAATGAAGAACAGAGTCGATAATTGATAAAACAGCAATTTACATGATTTACTATAACTTATGCAGTACTTAACCATGCTGTAGCAAGAGACCTACTTACTAAATCCTTTGCAAAACAAGTCCCTAGCGGCCTTTCCAAGATCAGCATAGGAAGGAATAGCGGGTTTTCCAAGGTCAGCACTCGAAGAAACGTTAGCACACATATTTAGCTGTCTGTCCTCTGCAGAAGAAAAATCAGTACTCAATAAATCTTGTGAATCCACCAATTTATTCAAATTTGGGAAAGATAGGCCTATGCTTTAGTCTCTCTGCACTACATAATGCAATAATTAATATATCCTTTATGCTACATATTTAACACTTTAGGACTCCGATAGAATTTATGAGACAGCAATCTAAAGTTCATCTGGCCAGAATTACTGCTATGAATAGGCCTATATTACAGATTCACAATTTGGTTCCCTTCAGCAATCCACACAATCAGGTGGAGTTTAAATTGGAAAATTCGGCATGGCATAAGAAAGCGGAAATTATTCTGATCAAACTGACTATGAATGGCAACTAATTCTAACTAATTTTTGTATGGGTTACAAATGAATTGAACACATCTACATGTACAGACATCATTAACACCTAGCTATCACAACACTCAACACACTGACTTGAAATTAAGCTGTACTTTAGTAGGCATTTAATATAGGCTACCTCTGCTTTGCAAGCTATTATGGTGAATATAAGATCAGACTTCCAGCCCTGGGCTGGATTAAGATTCTGTAACCCTGGTTCCAAAATTGTAGACTAGGCCCCAAATATAATATGCTCAGCCAAATAATGTTGACGAAAATAAAATTTTGGGTCAGATATTTATGAATTCAAAACTTGCCTTGAGGTGCCTTCATACTTAAAAAAACCTGTCAAACTCAGCCAGTGGTCACAAATTTCAAAATTGTCTTGGCTATCGAGTTGCGTGTGACAGTTGCACATTGTTTGCACAAAATTGCGCGCTTTAAATTATTTAAGCTATTACATGTCAACAACATAAACATTTAAAGCTAAAATAATAGTTAACAACAGTAGGCCTAGTAGACTGAGCGAAATGTTTAAGCTAGTCTAGCATAGGCCCTACTAATGGTAGGCCCCTTTCAGTAGGCCTGATTATGTGAACCTAATGGAACCGTGGATAATCCAGCCCTGTATACTACTATACGAATTACATGTAGATGTATGGCTTTGTCAAAGGACACACAGTACTAGGCCCTAAATGACAGGGTTTTGAGCCGATTTCGTGCGAATCAAGTGAGCTATAGGCCTAGAATCATCCACCAACATCTACCTATTCTTAGATAGCTACAGTCGAACCTAATCCCAGGTCAAACCCACTTGCATGGTGCTTTGTTATTTTTAAAATCTTAAATAACATCTCTTTCAAAATCAATCATACGTAAAATATATGAAATATAGCAATAAAATATTATGTTATTATTTACAAAAACTTGCCTCGAAAATCAAGAGTAATAATACTATGAGTTATTTATTCTGAAAATGCGAAGACGCAGTTCAATCCAACGTCTGCTGAAAAGGAAATGACGTTTTCTGTCGACAAGCAGGTCAATTTTTAAAATGTTTTTGTAGCTCAATTATTACTTGTGATTAGTCACAATTAGGCCACAGTTTACTATTCAGTGAGCAAGCTGAAAGATAGGCCAGGATAGAAAACGTTCATTGGGCAGTTTTGAGCTCAATGCACCTGACCATATACTTTTCACCAATGCCACAATTCCAATCTGCTTGGGTCTTATCAACGCGTGGCTGTTGAAAGTTGGCAAATATTAGAGATCGGTATAATATTTAACTATCACTGTGAGTGATTTTCAATTGCACTTGCTTAATGGAGATATAGTGTTTTACTGTAAAACAATAAAGTTAAATATATTTAACTTTAGTTATTGAGTGAAATATACCTCCTTGTTCTGGGCGCAAGGGATGGTGTAAGGCTGTGAAATGACGTAATGCCGAGAGCAGCATCCTCATAATATGTATTGTCATCGCTCGTAGAAGAAAATAATATCGACAACTAAACGAGGAAGGGTGGTTGTTGTGGTCGTCGCTTTTGAGAAAATAATGTAACAACTAAGAGTAATCTGCGCAGTTTTTAATATTAAGTGTTTGATGTTATCGTTTAGGCTGTGTGAGAGACCGATATTGGTAACTATCAAACGACATTCATTGTAAGTGGAAATGCGCTATTAATTAAATTGCGAGCCCAAAGTCTTGTATTTTGCGGAGGTAAGGTGTGCGAATAATAATAATTGTGTGGCGACAGTCTTTATCTTTATTGCTAATACTACTAATAATGCTGGTGTCAGGTTTTTGTGTTTGTGTGTATATGTATCATTTGTGAAGACTAGTATCTGTTACGAAATACTAGAAAAGCTGGTCACTTCCCAACAACATGCCAATCCTCCCATCCCAGCCCTAACTTCGTTAGTATTTTTTCAGTCCAGCTGTCTCATTTCACCCAAACGTCTCCACTACCACCCTCTGGAGGCCGTATAGTAATTGATAGCACACTGACGTGTGGAGAACTGAGGATCAATGTGAAAGCTAGATGCTGGATTTATGTAAAACCTTAGATACTAGATCTGTTGAAAGCCGTATATACTTTACTATGTATAACCTAGATATTGGATCATTGTGAAGCATAGATTCTGGATCAATGTTTTGCAGTTGCTGCAGTTGATGATTTTATAAAGATTGCCAGTAGTTTAATTAGATGATCTCAATTGTCTTTAATTATCTTAAACGTAAGTTTGCTGACATTGTGATGACGACTGATGGCTAAACTTTGACTAGCACTTTATAGGCAAAAATTACAAGTTTTAACTGGCAGTACTGAAGCAGATTATGGCGGAGTTTTGATGTTTTATTGGTAATGTAGCATATTGTAATATTCTATTGGTTGTGGTGAGGTAAGGAATGTATTTGTTTTATATTTGGCTGTTACTAATTTATATGACCAGCAGTAATACAATACTAAATTGCTTGTGTGCCACCATGACCCATAGTAGTATCTAGTGATCTTGTTCAGTATATTATTTATATATATATATATGTATGTATGTATATATTATATATATATATACAATGTATATATCATTTATATAACATATTTATGAGCACATACACATGAATAAATCATTAGCTGTAATTAAGGTTGCTTCACTGTTTTGCATTGAGGCTTATCGACTAACCGAACATTAACAATATTATCGCATGGCATTTTCAGCTGCTGGACCAGTGCTAAGCCTTGTTTGGCTGTTTACAGTGATTGTTCATTGTATTTCGGAGTCCTGCTTAATTGTACTCCCAGGTAACAGGTTGGACTAGATATTGAATTCACTATAAATATTCATCATACCTCTCTCTCTCTTTCTCTCTCTCTCTCTCTCTCTCATTCTCTGCTCCTGCCCTCTGTGTGTCTGCCTACCTCCTATTCTGCTTTGCTGTGTCAGATGTCTTTCATGACTTTTGCAACAGTGAAAATAAATGATGTTGAGTGACTCAAGTGGTGTTTGGCTGCCAATGTTCTTAAATTCTTGATTAGTCCGATTCTTTCATGTATATACTTAACCCTTTAATTTGTACTAAAACATATGGGAAACATATGGTTCGTCATTAAAGGGTGAAGTGAAACGTGAACTTAGAGGAAAATTATGAAAATTATTTGGACAGAAAAAGTATCAGATGAGATGTCCTGGAGAGAGTGGGAGAACAGAAAGTTCTGCTAGTATCGTTTAAAAACAGGGTACACCATTGGCTTGGACCTATATTTCGAAAAGGAGGTTTACTGTTGATGGTACGGGAGGGAAAGATGCTGGGGAAGTCAAGAAGAGGAAGGAAAAAATGGAACATGCTGAGTGATCTGGACAATGGAGAACCTTATGTAAGTATAAAGAGGAAAGCAAGCAACAGAGGATGCTGGAGAGAAGGAGAGGGAGACAAGAAGAAGAAGTGGAAGTAAATGTTATTTAAGAGATGTAGGAAACAAGTGTTTATTGTTCTTCGGTTTTTCTTGCTCTAACTACAGTTACCAGAATGACTAGACATCTTATAAAAGCATTTTCTGTTATTACAGAGTGAATATTATGCCCAAGGAGTGACTTCATTGAAACTCAAAGCTGTGATTTGTAATGAAGATAGATTGGAGTCAAAACCTGATGATCGGTTGGTCGTGTGATGTTGGATCTATCTGAGCAGAATGGGTTCCAATCAGTCGTCGCTTTCCGATCGCAACAACATCCATGCCAGGCATGGTCGACTATCCAGCAGTCACCAAAGGGAGAGGAACAAAAACAAGAAGACGCTTGCGCCCAACGTTAATTCGGGCAGGGCTTACGAACATCTTGCTTGCACAAACGATAATTCTGCCAGGAGTTCTCCGTCGGACGTGCGCAGTTCCTTGTCCACCTTAAAAGACGTTGACAGGAGGAAGTCTCCACCTCCATCTGTCGTGTGTTTTCCGTGCTTTGGCTGCGTGGGCAATGACGACGAACTGAATTCCCGCGGGGTGCCTAATCCCGGCCAAAACAATGACTCGGTTGCCTTGCTTCGTGTTTCGAGTAAGCTGAGCTTACGTGCGGTGGAACTGGAAGATGAGAACAACTTCTCTCCCGAGAAGTCGGTGCCGTGTACGGACGAAGCACCTTCAGATGAAAGCCTTGGAGATGTTGTTCGGCAGATATCCTGGACCGGAAACCAAAAGGTGGAACATGTCAGTGATGTGGATTGTGCTTACAGGAAAGTGGCTGCTAGCGAGGCGGTTGCATCGGAGGTGGTTGTGAAGGGGAGTGGCATTCCCTGCGAGAAACCTGTCCAACCTGAGGAATTGGATTTCGACCATGATCAGACAGGCAACGGAAGGCTGTTCGTCGTTTCGAAGAAGCACCTTTCTTTTCCGTGTGGTCTCTTTAGTTATGCAAAGTCTAAACCAATCATGAAGGAGGGTTACAGCAATCGTCAGCTGGCGGTCATGCCGACGCGAGAGCAGATCGGTGGAAGAGCGAATGAAAGGGTGAAGGAGGTCGACTGCATGAGTAACAGTACGTCTTACGAGGACTCGGGAAAGGCAAGCGAATCGGAGAGCGGTTTGTTGTCTTTGGAGCAAGGGAGCAATGTCTGTAAAGCTCCAATTGCGAAGATTGACTCACTCGAAACGACTTCTATTGACAGCCTCAACTCCGATGACCTCATGGTCGACACGATGGGTTTCTCCTGCACAAGCTTCAAAGAACTGGAAGGAAGTGGAAGCAGAGATCCAGTCTACGCCGAATCAATGAACGCGGTCTGCAGACACCAAAAGCTAAATAACTCAGTGCATACCAGGCATGGCTCGGCAAAGGGCAAGACACCAGACAGGATGCGGCCATCTTGTTCTAGTGTGTCCGAACCAAAGCTTAACAGGCGAAATCCAGACGCATTTGATAGAAATGGGACAGAAAATGCTGTTGATGATGTCTTGGCCAGCAAAGGTGGGAATGTCACCCTCCGAGAAACTGCGGACAGAATCCGAAGGGTGAAGTGGACTATTCCAGAAATTCCAGGAGCAAGAGAAAGGTGAATTGTTGTCTATTTATAAATATCCATTAATATTCTTTTTTGCACTGCATTAATCCAAATGTTGTTTTTCACTCCATTGATTCTGGTTTGGGTGAGTGTGTTGGTGCTTGTCAATGGTGATGTTTGTCATCATCTAACCATTGTTTGCTTTCTGGATAGCTTTCAATACTGAATTGATGGAGATTAGGATAGAATGGACATTTGTGAGATGCACTTTGAAAATACTCCACTCCATTGTTTGGCTCATTCATTCATTCATTGTTTCATTGTAAGATTGCATATTTGTCAGCTTATTTTAATAAACGAATTTATTTTGTTAATTATTTGATTCAGTTGCTGATGCTGCCTTTCTTCAATCATTCATTCACTCATTCATTCTTTGAGGCATTCATTCATATATTACTTCATATATTACTCCTTAGATGGTTTTTAGTTTTTTTACAATTTGAGTTTTGTATCAATTTCTTCACCGGGCTGTTTGCGCTATCAGTAGACAAAAGGCCAGCCAGTTTAAACTACCATTAGCTATACACAAGTCATTGAATTAGTTTAAATTAGTGTATAAATCATTATATTGAATTTGAGTGACAGATGGCAGTGAATGTAGGGCATTAGTCTGCTATAACAGTGAATTATTTATTAGACAGGAATAAATAATAAAGGAATAATGCTTGTTGTGAATTTAAATTGCTGATTTATGGTACATCTTTACATATATGCATTACTTTTGATTTATGCTAGGTAATACCTAAAACATACATGATTATTATTCAATCGTGTTGCGTTAATTAGCCGCATGATGTGCTCGTGTGTTCACACAACAACAAAGTATCCATGTAACCATGATCATGATGATTCAAATTGTGTTTTGTGATCTCAAGTTACATCCCAAAAGTCATGTTGTAATGAAGGCTTCACAACTTCTTTGTGTCTTTTCCTCAAGCACTTGCAGACCTCTTTCTTCTGTCATGGATTTGTTGTGTTAGGTCAGGAGCATCTCTGACGAGTCTCTCTTTTAGTGGTTCTATATAAATTTGCAATGACCATTACCAGTGTCTGTAAAATTCTGATTTCTGTTTATCTTATTTCAGGAAACGTTTGTCATATCCATGCACTGGAGCTGAACTGCCATTCTTGTGCTTCGATAACTTGCGGCCGACCTCTCTTGACCTCGCAGATGTAAATCGGTTGTCCAGCACAATTCACGAGATGCCAGAATGGTCGATGGCCGCTGGTGACGAATGTATGGTCCTGGATCGAGAGACACAAGACGATCTAAGGAACGACATTGAGACATGTCGAGCGCTTTTGCTCGATCTCGGAGTGCTCATTAGCCAGGTGACAAGACTCATGACGCTTTCAATTGTCTTGTGCTTCACAATTCTGAATGTGTAAGGTTGCTACTTTTCTCTGAGATAAGTGACTTATTCATAATGGGCAAAGTCCTACATCCTGCAGAGCATATTTCTGTGACTGATTGTGATGACTGTAACAGTGCAGGCTTTAGGCCATTGAATCATACATGCTATAGCAAAGAGAGTGACAGTAATAGCGACCTTAAAGGGGTGCGATGTACAGATTGATTGATTGATTTGTAAATCTGTGAAGCTACAGTTGTAATGTGACTAATCGTTGCGGTGTTGTTTTCTGTAGCGCTGTTTAGTTTTGTTTCTATCCTGTTGAGCGCCATTGTACAAATTGCACAGATATACTGACCTTGCATGCTTAATAATGGAGTAATAATATGGTAAGTTATGAAATAGTGCAATTATGTGAATAAATAATAAATTTTTCTGCTGATGCTGTATGTTGGCCAGGATGAGATAAACAACAGTTGCTACCTGGATTCGAAAAACAACAATTTGAGTAATTTCTCTATGGAAGTAAGCACACGCTGGTTTGTTGCACGTTTATTATATATGTAAACGAAGGAAATGTGAGTCTACTCTTTCTGTTTTGCGTAATAGACTCATTTAACTCATTTACGTTAATTAGGTGGTGCTGCTATTATAAGATCATGATAAAATGGACTCATTTCTTTTCTGTATGGGGTGTGTGTGGCTTCGTGAAGAATATTAAGGCAGATAGAACAGCATTTGGCCCTGATCTTCAACATGTGGTCTGCTTAAATGGCCTGCAAACTTATTTTAAGTGGAAAACACATTACAAAATGTTTTTTAACCATCTTAGGATGGGCATTCATCTAGTTTGTCTTTATTACTGATTTTATCTGTCAAGTTTTGTGTTGGTCTGTTATCGGTGTATTATTAATTGTCAGAATGTTATTAATGATGGATATTACAATATGGTATAAAGTTGTTTTACTAATGTGTTGGTAAGTTTTAAAAAATGTTTCAAAGCATTAAATGGAAATTTGAACTTATTGCTCTTGAAAGTGAATATTTTTTTTATAATAACAATTTGTCTTATAATGCTTAAATATAAGTTGAATTGATGAAAGAAATGTTTCCTAAATAGATGATATGTGAACGAAAATAATGCTTGCTGAAATAGAAGTTGGATTAGTGAAAAGAATTCTTGCTTAAATAGAAATTGTGTTGATTAAAATAATTCTTGCTGAAATGCAAGTTGGATAAGCAAGCATTATTATCATCAATCCAAGTTCTATTTTACTGAATGCCATTTGTCGTTAACTATTTGTCCTTGAAACATTTGTCGTGGAACTGTTAAAATGGTAGATCCTGTAGTCGGTACTTTAATGTCTACTCGACCATCTGAGTCTACAATAACATGTTTCGTAAATGCCCTTAAAGGCCTTTGCTGTCGATACATCTGTGACTCAACTTTCATGTCAGTTAAATCATTTCAGGAATTTTTAGTAAAATCAATTAAATCAGTGTATGGCATTCATTTTTTATACTCAGTAGGACCAATCTGTTTTCTTTGTTTAGGAAATGGGGAAGAATTCTTTGCAGGTGGCTGAGTTGAGACAGGATTCAGCTTCGTATGAAGAACTTGCAATGGTTGGTCAGGAAACATTTTGTAGCACTAGAACTATGTCTAGCTGTACCGATAGTCGTAAAATGAGCAAATTTATTTCATTGCATATTATTGCAATTTGTGATTGATTCTTTTGTTGACTTTTTCTTTGTTCTTTCCTGTTGAGGTATATTTCATATTTGATTGCAGAGTAACTCGTTGTTTGGCTCATTTAATCATTATAAAAGTTGCACATTTGTCAGCTTATTTTAATAAAAGAAATTTTTTATTTATTGCTTTGATTCAGTTGCTAACCCTGCTTTCCACTTCTTTTTCATTTGTAATCCTGCCTTTCTTCAATCATTCATTTATTCATTCCTTGGGGCATTCGTTCATTCCTTAAGTCACTTATTCATTCATTAATTCCTTGAGTGAATCATTCATTCTTTAAGTCAAGCATTTATTCATTCCTTAAGCAATCATTTATTCATTCATTCCTTAAGTCAATCATTCATTCATTCAGTCAGTAATTCCCTCAATCGTATTTCATTGCTTGAGGCATTGATGTATTCCTTTAGTCAGTCATTCCTTATGGTAGTAATTAATTTCTTGAGTCAGTTATCAATTCATGCTTTAAGGCAATGCAAGCCATGCATTCTTTGAGCCAGAAATTCACTCTACAAATCAAATGGTTGTTCAAATGAATGACTGATGATGACCATGAGATTACTTCTAAATTGGTTTTGGCATATACTAGACTTTCTGTCAATTGCAATTCGTGTGAACTGTGTATCTTCTTGACAGGAAAACAACGAGTTGAGAACAAAACTAACCTCACTTCAGATGCTTATGATGGAACAACAGAAACTCATCAATACACTTGAAAACAAATTAGTAAGGACCGAAAATTCTATTTGTGTTGTAAATTGCAAAACTGTTTAAAACTGTTTATGTGCCACTAATGTTCAGAGCTATTTTCGTTCACTACTCACTTACTATGCATAGTTATTCTTAATATACAATTGTTTAGTGCAGTGTTTCTGTTTAAAATTCTTAATGTTGTTATTAATTAGACATTTAGGTCACTCTTATTATGAAAACATCTAAAAATATCACTGTGGAGAAAGATGTGTTTTTAATTAAATGTAACAACAGCTAGCTAAAGGTCCTGCAATGCCTGTGATAGGAATTCCGTATCTTAAGATTATTTAATTGTATGACATTGCTCACTTTGTTGACAAAGTAGCAGTTTTTCTCAGTACTCGGTCGGTGTTTTAATCATCAACAACTGTTTCTTGATGCTGTTGTTTGGCATTGATGGGTGCAGATTAAAGATGCAGATTCTACCTAAAGAAAGTAGGACTAGTCAATCTAGTGGTAAAGGGAATCGAACTCACTCCCTCTGATATGCATACCGGTGTCTTATTCATTACTCTATGGACATTCAATGACATTTTACAAATAACGTTTTAATCTATATTATGAGAACGTCTGATGAATTGTGTCAATCTCACACTTATTGCACTTGTGATAATTCACTAGATGTAGGTGGGCTGTAATTATTCTTCCCCAAGGCATGCCTGTTATAAGAAACAATATGTCTGGTTGCTGATTGGAATTTTACTATGCATAAAAAGAGTTAAAATGAGACTTATGTCCGTTTATTTTTTAGACTCATTTGTCCAGCACAAGGGAGATAACCAGTCATAGTGCTGTGGTCGATGTCCATTCAACTCCATTGGCCACCAGTGAATGATGAATTGTGGTTTCTGTGTTGGTTGCCAAGGTTACTGAGTTAGATGGGTTACCACGGCAATGTCAGCAGACAAAATGATTTACGTTACGAGCGTGTTGTTTACAATAAGGTCTGTGTTTTTACATTAGAGTGGCTGTGGCAGGTAGACATTGCAATATTTTAAGATATTCACTTCATTATTTGTAGTCTTTTGGGTATTTCAGGATATTTGGTTTAGATATTTATCAGACATTTTAACACAACAATTGGTGACATATAGTCTATTTTAGTATTTATGTTAACTTGCGAAACTTGTGATCACTATCTGGCAGTTGTTGCGGTAGTTGTTGGGCAGTTTCTATGAAGCATTTGCGGCTGTTCTGTCATGTTTTGTGTAGGGTAATTTTTGTCAATGTGTCCAGTACCAGTTGAGTTATCTCCGAATGTAAGGTATATGACACTGGTGTTCCTATGGTGGGTGGTGTCATGGACGAATGGTACGACACTTTAGGCTTATTTGCATTTCATGCATCACGGATGCACATACTGGGTTTTTATGCAGGATGTTTTGAGATGAACAGCAAATGTGGAACATGTCGTGCATGACACGAATCATGTCATGAGTGCATGGAACAACACGTGACAGTGTTCGTGTCGTGCATTGCTTGTGGCTAGCGGTCTGACTGTCCAGAGTGATATTATGCAACAAAGCATCAATGATACTGCATGCATGATACAATGATATTTATGGTGAGCTATTTATGTAGAAGACGTTTTTAGAAAATGCTGTTTGTATTACATTCTGGGTTGTGACTGTGCGCTGTTTGATCAATCCTCTTCATGGAGCAATTTCTCTGTCATTTGGCAACAGAGTGTAATCCCATTAATTATCTTCAATACATTCTTATATCTTCTTGCCTGTGGCTCAGTATGTCATGCATGATGAGTCAGAATTTCTTTCTCTAGTGTAAATATACGTACATCCGCTTCTCCACACTACGTGTTTTTTGTCAAATCTTTGTATATTCAGCATGCAAGATTTAATGCAGGGTTGTTATCAAATTCCATACTGCTTTACATTGTGGTGCTAAGATTCGATGGCTTTTCAAAGGTTAAGGCCAAGCAAATAGCTATATGTCCTTAGCTCAACCACATCATGGCAAAGACCTGTGGTAAGTTGATAGTTATGCTTTATTAGTTTAGAAACACAACTGAATTGGGACTAGTTTAAAGAGAGCTCTTACAAATATACCTCTTGAAGTTGACCATGAAAATGCACATTTTGTCTCCTAAATGAAGTGGTTTCTCTTGGCAAGTTTTCTGTAATTATACCCTTGACCTATATCTTCTGGCATAATCAGATGTGCCTTTGCCTTGTAACAAAGGGCTAGAACTAAGTCCAAATGGGAATGGTTTTCCATCACTGAGGTAGCTCGGAAGGCTTTGATCACATACAATTTAGACAAAGCTGAGGACCGGACTATTCACAGGATTACGGGACATTGCTTCCACAACTTAAAAGTTCTTACGGAGTTCTGATATATCTGGAGTTTAAATCGTAAAATCCTATTAATGATAACTTTTTAATTAGAACTTACAAGTATTGAATATTATAGTTTTCTAGGGTGAGCATTTGTTTTAAAATTGTAGTGGTCGTAGACTAGTCACTGTAGTCAGTATTCAAGTATTAAGCAGTGGTTTGCTGTGTTAGGTGCATTTTTCTTTGTATTAGAGTTTTAAAGCGCAAGCATGGTACAGAGTTTGAATACTAATATCCTGAGTAGATACAGATTGCAAAATATCAGTGTCAGGCTTGCAAGAAAACTGACCTGAACTTTATTTTTTGTGATAACCTGTACTGCTGAGCTTTGTAGAAATTGGTTGTGTTACTGCAATTTAGTCTTGATGCAGCGTGTAGAATATCTGTAGAATTGTTTTGTTTCTGATGGAATTTGATATTTGTACTTCACGCAGAAGACTCGTTTATGCTGCAGAATGTCCATACAATGTCGTATTTCGAAAGGTTAAGGAGGTATTTAAATATCGATATACAAATTCTCATTTTCCTGTGCCGAGCTCAACTGGATATGACTCGATAGTCTGTGATGCAGGACTTGCAAAGAGTTTCGTGACAGATGATGATCCTATGATCTTATGCCAAAATTAAACTATGTGCAGCATTCACTGTATGTAGATATAGCAATGTATTAGGTGTAAATTTAAGCCAATACACTGTTAAATGAAATATTTCATGATAATGATTGGTCTCTTGAGACAATAGACAAGATCTCTCTGCTTATCCTACTTTGAATGCAAAATATTTTTTATTTCTTTTGATCTCCTGTGTACTTTTCTTAAACTTGTATAAACTGTTGTATAAGTTTTCAAGATATTCAGATTAAGAAGTGAGACCAAAATGTCAATTCATCTCAAGGGAACAATAGAGATATGAAAACTATCATGTGATGGGGGAATGTATAGAGCAGAGGTTTGGACGCTGATGAGGAGAGAGGAAGGGTTATTGGAGAGAATGGAAGTGAGAATGCTGAGGAGTCTTGCTAATGAATAAGAAATTATGCAAAGTCATCATAAAGACACCGAGAGTGGCATGTATCATGAACAAAGTATGAGACGCCAGAATGAGATAGCACACGGTCACGTGATGAGAAGTCTGAGTGGATGAACGTGCATTTTAAGAATTATGAGAGCAGATACCATTGGATGCTGCAGTCGGGGACGACATAAAGTGAGATGGGGAGATAATATAAAACTTTTAAAATTGAAGGAAGAAGGCATTGGTTAGAGAAAGAAGGAGAAGAAGGATTCGTGTGGCTGACCCTCCCATGGGAGGGATCAATTCAGGCCTGGAGGAATCAGAGAGGGAGAGACATATGACGTAACAGTGGACTGCTAGCTTACAACAGAGCCACTGTAACAGTGGAAAACAAGGCACTGATGCTGATTAAAGTGTAATTTCTGCATAAGATGTGCAGCTGGCTTCTATAGAATACTCTGATTAAGGTCAAACCATTGATTGAGTTTGTGTTAACACGTTGATTTCATAGAACTTGGAATGATGTCATGGAGTATGGATTGAATTTTCGACTTTGGAGAGTGTGACCTTCCAGTTCTCAACTGGATTTCTGTGGAGTGGGTTGGAAGGTTGAAGGCTCATAATCTTGTATTGATTTGGTTTCTTTTAAGTGTGACTTGAGTTTGATTGTATTCTAGTTTTCAGCTGGATATCAGTTAATTTTCTTGAGGGTTTGGTTGTGTTTAGTTGATTCATAATGATGTTGAGAGAGAAACGTGAATCCAGTATCGGTGCTGTATAGCTTTTCTTGTGAGTTTCTGTTTTTGTGAGTTTCATTTAGAAATAAATTTTCATTAGAAATTTGATTAACTAATTCATTGACATATAAAAATTTGATATCATTCGTTTGGCCAATCTTGAGTTGATCACTGAGTGAAAGCGTTGATCAAATCCTAAAATGTATTGGAATATATTTTTAAATTTCTCTATCACTTTGTTTTGAGTTACTATAACATAGTTTAGTGTATTCCTGTGTCGTAAGTTTCCTGTTTGTTTTGAATAGGCTTTTTTGTCATAGTCGAATTTTAGTATGTTTGGGACTTTCATAAGCCTTTTAATATAAGTTATCAGGTACCACTGTCCTGTGATGCAGGTCATTATAATGGGAATTTCATGTAAATTGTGTTGGTGACAGTAATTCAAAATTAAATGCATTTTGAAAATGCAGCTGCAGAAAATAAAATTATGCTTTATATGAAGATTTTCTATGATCTAGTATTTAAGTGACCAACATTTCAAAGAGTGTTAGGTATTCCAATGGGGTATCCTCATATTAGTATCATTGTATTAATGCTGGTATTGTATTTCATCTGCCTGCCTGCCTGCTTGACACATTTACTATGGTCGTAGGGGACATTTGAGTTTAGACATTTGTCAGGCGTTCCTTAAAAGTTAATGTAGAACATAAAATTTCAATTTTAACAGTATGGACTGTGGCTGTAAGAGCAATTTTATGATGAAATTTCCATTTAACAAACTATAGGAATACAAAACATCGCAATTGACAGTCCAGCCTGCTAATGCCTTACACTAGCGAGCAGCCTTCAACTCGCCTAAACTGAGCTTAAATTTTGATTTTATCTACCTGTCTAACGTACTCGACAGTTTGTAAATACTTCAGTTGTCAGTTTCAATTTTTGAGTTATCAGAGTTTCAATGTTTGGCAGTTCCTGGTATTCTGCTCTATTAAGACTGCAAATAAGTTGGGCTGCTGGCAGTGTAGGGACAAATTTTAAATAGGGACAGTGAGCAGTTACAAATGGAACATACAATTTTGAATTGGAATTTTCAGGTGTTCTGCTACTTATTTCTTATTATTCTAAATTAAGCATTGAAAATGCTTTTAAATAATTCTTTGCACACCATTGAAAGTGATACATGTAGTTTCTGTTTAAATATTTTGATAATGTACTCACACTGTTTAGGATAGTTTGCTGTTCAATTTAGGAGAGGTGTTTTATGCACTTGAAGGCAGGCTATTCAGTTGGGAAGGGACAACAAATCCTAAATTTCACACAATGTACTGCATTGATGGCCCTCTCTGTTGTATAAATTAATTATTTATAACAACTATTTTTCATCATCAGCAACAAACAGGGACCCAGAAGGAACAATTGTCCTGCTAGGTAGGACTACCTAAGTAATTAATAACATCAAGGTAACTTATAACAGAAGGAGAGACAGTAGATCCAGAGAAAGCAATGGTGTAGAAGATAAATTTGAACTCGATTCAGAGTAAAAAATTGATAAACATTAACTATAGTATTAAACTTATATAAAACTGTAACGTACAAGTGCAGATTTGCAGTTTTCATGGACTGCTTCAACTAATCTTTTTAGCATACTTTGTCATTTGATGTGCATACTGAGAATTTAAAATTGCAATTCTAGAATGTGTTAATTTTGCTAGTCAAAATCACTACTGTAGTCCTATATGTAGCCAGGCGAAGCTCCGTAAGTTTTTTGGCAGATTTAAAGAAAAACTTTTGAGGTTAAAGAAAATGCAACTTGCAATTAATGAAATCTGTAGAAGTTTTATTTATGCTTTGGTCTTTGCAGAGTGGAGTCTTTGTAAATTGTAAATACTAACAGAACTGTGATAGTTTTAGAATTTTGATAGCTGTTTATCTGATTTTAAGTTTGATAAATCATCGGTAGGAAGGATTTGATTTCGTCTCTGGATAGGGTATTTTGACAAGTGACACAAATGGGACTCTGAGAGCAACCTCTGGTGGATTTTTTTTGCATTATGACTCTCAATCGGCAAGATAGACAGTCTTCCTGGCTCATGTGCTAAACTCTGAGTTCAGAGGGTCATTGTCTCTCTTTATATATAAATAAATAAATATTATATATATATATATATATATATAATATGGCCTATCCTCTACAACTAGATCAGCCGAGGTAAACCTGTTCATATTCGGGCATTACGTTTAAGACCTAGTGTTAGAGGATATTATAGAAAATATATGCCTCGGAATTAATAACTTCATGCCGCTATGTTGCCCAATAGCCTATGGCTGAACTCCGGGAAACTGTGTTCATCTGCTTTGATTTGTTGTAGCTTGATCTTTAAAATCAATATTTATGGCAAGTTGCAGTAGACCAGGACTTATCTGGCCATGTGAAGATTCATCTATCCAACCATCCAATAATTCATCCAATCTTTTATCAATCCATTGGCTTTCCATACATTGCGGGCGGTCAATACGGCCACAAACTGTTTGTGGTCAGGCAGGAAGTCTGCTCTCAGAAATAATCATATTTTCATGTATAATAGTAACAATAATATAATACCTTTGTTTAATTCAAACTACAAAATGATGGTTAGGAAGGTAGTTGGCACTTCTAGGTCTTTGCTTTCATTGAGATTTTGAAGGTATCAGATGACGGCTGAAGTTTGTGGTTACTTTGTGTAGCATAACCATTAATGCTATTAAGCTGGTCTCTTAAGTATGTTTCAGTAGGGAAGAGAATCCCGTTTCCTGTCTACAGGATGTAAACATGATTTTGAAGTGTTTATGGAATAGAAAGTCGAGGAGTCATTGGATGCTTGGGCGTTTATTGCAAAACGTTGGACCGACCACAGCGAGTGGCACTTAGCCAAACCAGACTAGTGTGGATAAAGGAGCAAGTTCAGGGTATTACTGGAGTACACCAACACCCTATACAATATATTTTTGTAAATGTCTAAAAACGACACTAACCCTGACCCTAAACGACCCATGCGACGCCTAACCGACCCTCACGATGCTTAACCTAACCCTGACCGACCTATATTACCAATTTCAGTCTGATTTGCTCGCTCTAGAAAGCACGAAGCATTACATGAATATTAAGGGTATTTACGTACTCCAGTATTACCTAAGTTCTGTCAGATGATTTTGTTCAGAGGATGAGATAAATTAAAGAAAGAATAAGAACTGAAGAGATGACTGATAATTCTCTAAATGTCTAAGCTAGACATAGAACAACGGTTTTACTGATACTGGTCAATCTGAAAGACAACTTCTCATGCCAGCCGCTTACTCTGACTCTTTCTATTGAAACGACAACAAATAACAATACGAATAATAAATTATTTTCTATGCGAAGGCAAAGATAACTAGAAATGCTAGGTAATGCTTAAATGTATGATGTACCTCTTTAATGCAATAAAAACCTGTTGGCATAGCATTACGTAAAGTATGGTAATTGAAAACAGAAATGCTTGAGTGGAGCAGTGTTATGTAAATAAATAGAGTAGAAAGTGCAGAATATGATGACTTCACAGGCAGTCCATCGTCCTATGATGCAATGTTTTGTCTTGCTAGACAGATGGAAGATTAGTGGTAGGTTGGACAGGAGTGTTTAGCTGTTCTGGAGGACAGATTTGCTCAGCAGTGCTTCACTGCTCAGCAGAAGTTCGAAGTCTGTCATCTGTCGGACTGTTCTGCAAGACAAGCAATAACGACTAATTAATTAATGTTTTTTATTAAAATAATAGAAGTTTATTATATTACATTTCAATATAACAGAAATTTTCACATAACAAGGTCTGGGCTGTGGATTTCAAATTTAGTTAATCATTAGACAATAACCGCATTATAACAACAACCTCATCATAACCTTCGTATGGCTCCCAAAACCCTATAAACCCCATTATAACCCTCATGAGGCTCAAAAAACCTTAAAAAACCTCATTACTTATAACCTTCATATGGCTCCCAAAACGGCACAATAACGAGTTCTGGTGCACTTCTAAAAAAAACCATTTAAGATAATCTTAAATTGTTCCTGGTTAGGCCTGTTGTAAAGACATGTAACAGTGCCTTTGAGAAGTTCCCTGAAAGGTGCTATCTAAATGGCATGGTGGCAGATCGGTTAGGGGCGGTCAGCCCGTAACATTCAGTGTGCGCTGAGCAAGCGGGTTCAACCCTTGTCCGAGGTGTCAGCCACTGTGTAGAAACCTTGAGCAAGTCCTTCACGCACAATTGCTCTGCATTACAACTGCAATTCTGCCGTCGAGGCGTGTGTTTGTACTTCTGAGCAAAAGATGTTCAAAGAAGGGCGGTATCAAATTTCAGTAATAAATGCCCAGGTACATACTGATTAAATTTAGAACGTTTCCATGCATATATCGCAAGCAGCAGTACTGTCTAATAATAGTCATAAAATTGTAAGTATTTGTGTATCAAAGCTCCTACAGAATGACCTTGTGCAAAACTACAACAAGGCTGCTCATTGTTCCTAAGCAAAATCAGTACAGTATATGTGAGATGCTCTATCAAAAGCAGGCATATGTCGCAATTCACAACTGGCCATTTATGTAGTGCCTTAGCTATACCTCGCGACGCATAATTGATCGCTCGTGTCACTTTTGGCAGTTCTCTCGAAATTGTGAGTTGCAACATATGCCTGCTTTTGACAGAGCATGTCACATATGTATAACTGATATCATTCAGTTGGGCAATGCACAGTGATTGGTGAATTATGGTAGCAGTAATCGCAATTCAAGTAGCTGTTAGGAGAGTCTTTGTAAGTGTATAAGTTTTCTGCTATAATTACTTAAATGCATGCAAACTTGGGATCTACAAACTACAGAGGTCTTGTCACACTTCACAGTTCTCCCAGTTCCTTTCTTTAACCCATTACTCCAGCATCACAATTATGGGCACTAATATCGACCATCTCTTAACCTCAATGGTTTACGACTTCATGAATATGCAAGGAAAGCTGAGACAAAACAACTGGATTAGCTATACCTTTAATTGATCGTCTAAACTTGACATGTAGTCCACTGATAAGCAACAAACCTTAAAAGATGTTTCCGTGAATGAGTCGGTGTTTCCTATCTGTGGCATGGACGTCGTCTGACTACTGCTGCTCATTTTATACGCAGCTCGGACTGGAGACGCAGCTGAAAGCAACATTTTCATGTTACAATTAAGAAGTCAACTGCAACCCACCACAACAATTCAAGATGCATGGGTCAGAGAGCCCAGCATTCAGACTGATACGATGGGTGGTGAGTCCCATGGCTACAGTGTGCCACCACAGAAGTAGTTCAAGCAGGGATGCTTCTGTCAACCACCAAGAATAGTTCATGACCTTTTAGAATCATCCTTGCCAGTTTAAGAGCCTAAGAACTGAAGAGCTCTGTATATTAAACAGCACATTCTGCACATGATATAAGGTCTGTTTATGCCATAACATCTCAGCCAAATTGGACCATGCTTTTGGGAAAGTTCTCATTATCACAAATAAACAAACGCTGTTACCTTTTTACAACTCAAATCCTTAGTCCATCAAGTTCATTTCAGGATTGAATTTACCTTCATTGGACCAAGATTTTGAAGCGCTCTCATACAGGCATGTAAAAAAGTCACTTTAACTATCTTTGGCCTATATTTATATTCTTATATTCGCAGACCATAAATCACACACTGGTTCAAACGACACGATTATATCCAAATTACATCTACCTTCATTGGACCTGACATTCGGCAGATGGAACCTTCCCTCGCGCTTCTCCATTGGCGCCATCTGTCCCTTGGGTCCAGGTTTTAATTTGGTTGCTATCACCGGTCGTTCATTCGTTGAAAACGAGGCTCCTGTTGTTGTCACTTGTGATGTAACCATTGAACGATAGTGATTTGTCATATTGTTTGCCTTCTTACCGGGTACGTGGTTACCTTTTTTAGAATGAGCTTTTGCCTTCTCCAGCATTCTATAAATCAAGATCAAGAGATCAACAACACCATAATTATATCAGCATGCTTAATTATAATCTTACCCTAAAATGCAGCACAGTCTAAGTCTCTGTCATAACCAGGTTGCTTAACACCTTAGACTGAAATATCAGATCAAAGTGTAAAGAAATCAATTATGCCTAACATTTTCAATATCAATACTGCGATTATAATTGTCATTATCAATCTCTTCAGTTAAAATTTTTTTCTGATGCTTAATTGTTTAGCATTGGTTTCCCAGTCACTCTTAGCACACACTCATATTTAATGGGTTAAACTCATATTTAAAGGGTTAAACTCATTTTTAAGGGTTAAACACCCATTCTTTTTTAAAGACAAAGCCTCAGAACTTATTCAAATATCGTTGTTAAAGGCTTATTGGCTTTAAAATAACCAGGTTATCCAACTGCTCTTCTTGACCTGGCTGGCAACTGATAACCATGCCTCAAATACACATCTCTGTGTGACTATGAGCACACTAAGATTTTTCATAACAAACAACCTCTTTGCAACACCACATTAGATTACTCAGCGACCAGCGAAGAAACCGACCTTTCTTGCACATTTCCGATTCCTTGAAGCGAATGCGTCATGGCCCCGGACACTGATTCAGAGAGTGGGAAGGTGGACTCTTGTGTCTGCAGAGGCTGGGTTACGGATGCTCTAGGGGATGCGAAGTCGCTGCTGAGGTTGTTTACGGGCGGAGATGTTCGAGAAACTTTTTCCACGTCTGGAAGTTTTCTCTTCGGCTTGTCGGAAAGGTCGTGTGAGATCTACAGCATTTGGAAAATTATATCTAAGAAAACATGTTGTACATGGAAGCTACATTTTACACAGTAGCTGCCAGAAATAAACATTATACACACTTTTACATAACATTAAATATAACATGCACATAAAATAATACAACATGCACATAATATAACATAACATATTGCATAACATACACATAATATAACATAAGCATATCATAATGTAACATAATATAACATCACATATACAAAGCTCAGAAAATAGACAAAATGTAAACAAGGAACTTTGCAAATCTGCCACACAACCTCCTTAGGCAAATTGAAAACTCAGCTGATAGGCAGAAAGGTCTGTGTTTAAAAGCAATACTACTACTACTAATAATAATGAAATAATAATAATAATAATAATAGAGCTCCGTCTCCTACCTAGGAACTCCCCATCTTCATTTTACACCTCTCTGAAGAAAACCGTCCATTTCAGCCGCGGTTTAGGCAGGGAGTGCCTCTGGGTAGATATCTTGAAGGGGCGCTATATCAAGTATTTATGATTGATTGATTGAATAATAATATTAGTAAGATGATATTATAGCAAGACAGTGCAATTCCATCTGCATTCTTTAATAAGATTACAATCACAAGCTAAAACTTAAAGCTTGTGCATACCTTATCGTTTTCTTTTTTGTCATTTTGTTCGCCATCTGTGCCATAACCATGATTAGTCTGCGCACCTGCCTTAGGCACCAGTTCTCGGTCGGGCGTCCTGCCCTTCTTTAGCAATGGATTGTTTCGATGTTCTCTCTGAATGACCCCCTGAAGTTCACGGTTGAATTTCTGGGCGAACTGGTTGATTGTGAAGAAGTCGTGCTTCAGCAGCTGCGAACAGGTCGGTCGGTCATCTGCGTCCAACTGAAGACAGCGCTAAACGGAAGCAGACGACTCTTCATGTAAGAATGTCAACATTTATATAGCACCTACATTAGACATATTGAACAAGGGTACAATAACTACAGTTTACCTAAGGCAGAAGAAATTATTAGTAATAATTCATCTGGATGGTGATGACTGGTCTAATGACTAAACACATCAAATGATAGCACAGAGCAACTGTGAGTGAAGGATATGATCATGGTCCCTATCCAGCAGCGTTTCCCAATCTATTTTGGCCGTGGAACGCTTTTGATTAACACTATTTGGCAGAACCTCGTCCAAAACCAATCTTGTTCTGTTGTAGGTAAAAATGCTTGAGAAAACAAACAATTATAGGTTTAGGTTTAGGTCTAGATTAAAAACAACAACAAAATTGGTGACAATGACATGTACAGTTATGCACAGCAAAAACCATCCTATGAAAAATTTGTATAATTTAACTTTTAATTTCTATGAAGCCTATTGTTCATACAGAATGTTTTCCTCTAATTCATTTGCTTCACCTCATGGAACCCTAGTGTTCCACGGAACACAGTTTGAGAAACATTGCCATAAAGCAATCACATCAGGTAAGATTAATCTGTTTTCAGCACATTACAGGGCAAGCACACTAACCAATTGGCTACTATAGCCCAAAGCAAAAACAGAGTCATCTAATTAGAAATTGGAATTAGATGACAAGATTATATTCCTATATTGGATACGCATGTAGTGCAAACCCGCTGCCAAATAAATACGATGCTGGAGATGTCCTACTGTCATGAAATCTACAGCGACTGGTGAAAGACGAGCGTATCTTTTTTCTAATGGTTCCACCTCACTGACGACTGGCAGACGAAGCCGCTCAAAAAGTGGGTTTTTGTGAAATACCTCCTGATGCCGTGCAGTTAAATAACCTAAAACAGAACAGGAAAACTCTATAAACAATTTATTGTCATTAGTATATCACTTAATGCAATAATTTTACCAGTTACAGATGCTTTATGCTTCAATTTATGGTAAGTTTGCAACAAAATAAGACAATCAAAAACTATATTGGAACCAACTGCAGAGAGCTTTAGTTATATTCTTGAAATGACATTATCATAAAGTTAATGCTCCAATGCCAATCATATCTGTTGCATCCCATGCAACATTACAGATAAGTTTTCAAATTCTAGCTTATTCATGATATCACAGTCGGGTTCCTGAGCAGCTTCCAGTGTATCCATGCATGTAAAGACATCATAAGATTAAATTCATCTTTAGATTAAATTCAATAAAAATCTGTACTGCCTAATATAACAAAGTGGCATCTATCTGTGGCTGGGTCTGCTACCATTTGCTGAAGCCCTTCCTTAGAGAAGAAGACTGCCCTGCATTGACAAAGCTTGTCCAATGCTGAAATCTAATGAAGAAAGTCTGCATCTGTTGTTAAACTGACATCACACATCAATCATAATGTCAGTCATTCATTCACGGTGCACTGTAGAGAAGGAGGGGCTATAAAGTAATAGATAATATAAATATAAAATAAATTAAATTAAATATATATATATATCACTACTTAAGAAGATAACCTGTAAGGTTGCTAGGTCCTTCTTTCCTTAGGTGATGTTGGTTAAATTAGAAGCATAACATAATGGAATTGTGCATGGCTGCCAGCAGTTAAAATGACTTCTGTAATAACTTGTCATCATTCGCTCATACTGTCTGTAATCACACAACGGTTTGTCAGTATAAAATAAAAATAAAAATTATTATTATATATAAACTGACCAAAGCATTTGATGATGTGAAAGAGCTGATCAATGTCTGACTCTCCTGGGAAGAGAGGTTCAGCTGTGAGGAGCTCTCCAAACAAACAACCAATCGCCCAGATGTCTACAGCCCTGAACATAGACAACACATTCTAAATGAAAATACCTTAAAACAGAAACTCCATTAAAATTAAGCAAGTAGGTACATACTTCATTTATCCAACTGCATAAACGCACATTTGGTTACATTACAAAGCATTCACGTTAAAAACGTTTTCTTCATTCAGTCTTCCGTCTGCGGGACAATTCGCGATGCAGTCTGGGATGCAGGGAATAAGGGAAGAGTCCGACTGTCCACATAGGAGAGGGAAACGGCATGTTCAGACTGCAGATATGACTAGGGTCTGGCAAGGCAGCAGTAAAGAGGCTCCCATCTGCTATTTAACACAGCTGTTCTATTGTTGGGTTAGGTAGCGTATTCAGACGAGGCTGTCCATAGTGAACTATAGTCTGTGGCGATTCTACTCCTCCACAAAATCCCGATATTGGTCATCCTGTTTCAAGTGTTCTCATTTTCCTATGGCAACCGTATGGTCATGATCCTGCTTTATTTTTTCAATTATCTCAACCGATCAAATCATTCACCCTTGCCACCCATTTCAATGGGGGTGCCATGCCACTCAATGCCCCACGCCCTCCCCCCATAAACAGACAAGCATTCTAAATACAATGCATAGATATGTGCGAGTGTGTGTCTGTGTGTATGTATGTATGTATACATGTATATCCAGGCACTAAATACACCACATTCTCACTACCCTGATGTTTGTATAATTAACCTGACAGACAGGTTGAAGAGATGAAGGTCTAAAATAAGATGTGAGTCTGTATGTATGCTCAACTGCAACACTTTCTCAGTGACTTCTTCTTGTTACAAGCGTCTGCTACAGTCTATTATTGTTTAAAGGATGCCAACTGCACCTGATTTTCGGTTTCAATACTTTAACAGGTTGATGGTTAAGTGGCTGTGCAACTCTTGGTTGGGGTCTGGCTCTGGGACTGTATGTGTGTAGAGGACATTGAGCATGGCTGCAAGTATTTCTGGGGATTGGTAAGAGGCTAAGCAAGGCAAGATGTCGGATCGATAACCTCGTTTCCGTTACATACAAATTCATCAACAACGGCTGAATTCAGAGCCTAATCCCTACTCACCAACCAGAGTCTGAAAATAGTCACGGACTCCAGACAACGGCTCTGCCAGATATCTCTCCCACTGCCGGGTAGTTGTGCTGGTTTTGGGATGGCAGAAGATCAACAGGAAGGGATGGTAAATCATAGTAAGAACGGCAGAGCGCCAGACAGCCCCCCCCACCAGGGCCCCCCCCCCACCAGGGCCCCCCACCAGGGCCCCCCCACCAGGGAGGCGAAAACTGTGGGACTTAGAGAAGCCATATCAGATATCGAAGAGCTCATTGAAGGGACACTCTATGTCACGTACACGCAAATCACACTCTCTCCCACCCCAATGCCTTCTCTCTCGGTCTCTATGTCTCTGTCTCTTTGTCTCTGTCTCTATCTCTATGTCTGTCTCGATCTATGTCTCTGTCTCTATGTCTGCCACTCTCTATGCCATGGTCTCCAGTCAACTATAATCTGGACCACAGCCACAGTCTGTCGTCTGCTGCTTGGCATCTAATTAAGCCGCACTCAATTTCCGACCGTAGTCCCCTCCAAGCCTGTCGTCAAGGCAGGTCTGATTAGTGCAAAACAAGGTCAGCTACTGAATAGCTAGGACTTGTCCTAAGAGAGAAGGAAGTCCGGGGTTGAGCCATGGACTTTTAAGTAGTATCTCAGGAACAGTATCAGTCCTTTAGGCCAAGCCCACTGAATGGACAACAGGCTATCTTCTTAAGTAGTGATATATTATATATTTTATTTTGTTTATTTTTAATTTTTTTTCAATATATATATATATATATTAAATATATATGTATATATATATATTAATGTAACTGTTGGCATCAATATAGAAACACTGCATCTCACAAGCAAGGCACATCAACTGTTTTGGATTGATCACACGTCTTTAAAGTGGTACACTGCCTAAAATTAATCGACTGGCGAGTGGTTTTGCAGTCGTGGGGGCGTGCAGAGTAACGTATATTTCTAATGATCATTAGGTCTGCAGCTGCAGATATGAGATATGCCTGAGACCATTATTGTCAGTAGCGAAACTGATCGCCAATAGGTCTGGGGCAACAGCCAGACTCAATTATACATGCAGTCTGCCAGGAAATAGGACCCGACAGGAAACAGACCGTCGTACTCTGAGTCACTCGCATTATGCTAATTCTGGTCCTCATTTTCATCCATGTCATCTCAGGCTCAATGCTTCATCCAACCTTTGAAGGAGCAACATTAACATGTCTAGCCATATTCCCATGAGTTCGTTAAATGCACTGATCATGTTTGTTACGGTTGTGGTAAATCCGCGAGGCATTATGTCATGAAGAAACATGAAGCCATTGCTCCACTGTATATTCAGTTTGATGACTTGTGTACACTGAGCTGATCTCCAGGTGGACTATATAATTCGTTCATTCATTCATTCATTCATTATGAAAATTTGTATGGCGCCTCTCCAAAGTGCAACTATATACAGCATGGCCAAATTAAACTATGGATGAACTGAGTTTGAATTTCTTGCCAAGTCAGAGTAATGAGTTTTAAGAGTTGACTTTTGCCGAGTTCGAGTTTAGAATATTTAAAATGTCTCATTCTCTTGATTTTTAGTTAATTTGGCAGTTTGCACAACTTTTAAGAATTTGTTAATTTTGTCTTAGTTCTTACACTACGAAGTAGTAACTAGCAGTATTTGTGTGTATAGTTAGGTCGATTGTCATTTTGTAAATTACAAATATATGATTTTCGTTTTCAAAGCAGAAAATCGGAAAGATTAAAATTCCGACCCATTGCTTGTCTGACTCCTCGAGCTTATGCCGAGTACTGCCAACTCGGGCCGAGCCTAGTTTCGATTCATTTCTAAATAAAACTATCTTAAGACATGAATGCCTGGGAAGGGGTTCTAGGAAGTGACCAGAGCACCAAGGCCAGTCCAAATCGAGGGCCTATCACTGAGAAGGGGCAAGACTCACCTAGGTGGAGGTGTGAGCATGAGGAACATAAAGGAAACCTTGTTCAGCCAAGCGGAGGCCGTGCAAGCCCTGAACACTTGGGTGACACTACACAGCTCGACAAGGTAGGGAGAAGCAAGGCCCCGCAAGTAGCACCAGACTAAGCCAGCTGTCCGATACACTGTATTAGCTAAGCAATATGTATCATGGAATAAACTTTAAAAGTGTTCAAGATCAAATTTATTTTTAAGAAAACTAACCTCTTATATATCTCTTACATGGACTATTATATTCCATGTAGAAACGTCTGATAGTCACAATATATAAATGCCCGGCAAAAATCAAAATGCAATCAACATTAATACATTTTCTAAATATTTGTTATGGCATTTATATAGCTACTTTAGGTCCGATGCGTGGCATGATATAAACAAGTATCACAATCAGACAATATATATGTATAAGCTTTAGCCTGACAAGTAATTCATTGCATTCCTTTAGTTTTGTTAGTTAGATTCAAAAACTCCAAGTTCATCTTACCTGCCATAGTTTGTGTCCCCAACCAAGAGTTCTGGAGCCCGATACCAACGCGTGGCCACATAATCCGTGTAGACTTCGCCTGGCTTAGCCAAAGTTCGTGCAAAACCGAAGTCACACATTTTTACAACTCCTGACTTGCTGACGAGTATGTTCTCAGGCTTAATATCACGATGGATGATCTACAGACAACGGTGAGATACAATAAGACATCGTTTATGACTGAAGAACATATCAGAGATGCACATTCCACAGAGCTTTGGGGGTGATGCATTTTAAGTATGAAGTTGAAAAACACATTTGTAATTGCACATTTGCACAAACTGCTCAAGAGATGTTCTTGACTCGTTCATTAGTTGCCAATTTACCAGAGATGAACCAGAAATGGTGTGGCAAATGAAAACTTCCATTTCTCCTTGCGTTGATCAACTATGGTCCCTGTCAAGTGAATTCACCAAATGAATTTAAGTGCTCCTTAAAATACTTCTTAAAAATCAATTTTAGGTAATACATTGCCAAAAAGCACTGAAACATCCTATCCAGACACTGCATGGTGATTCAAAGTTCCTCAAATTTTAAATTGCCAACATTTAAAAAAACTGTATACAAGTGTAAGAATGTAACAGAGCATCATACTAGCTGTTTATGTGAGTCATGCAAGGTGGCGATTCATGTAATCCATGGGATTCTGTTTGAAGTACCTTCCACCAATCCTTAGTGAAATGACTACAAATTTCCTATTGGGATTCGGTGAACTCCAAAACGACCAGCACAACTTCATAATGAAACACTGTGACAGCCACAATAGCACTCAATTTGCCAACAGTTGACTTACTTAAATGCGAAAAAGACTTAGCAATGGCCACAAATAGGAACACATAAAAAGCAGATTAGGCAACAATTGACTAAGATACTGACTTTTCCAGACACTTGTTGTGTTATGTCTCACACAAACACCATAAATAAATCTGGCAAATTACTTGAACAGCCAAAGTAAGAAGATAATAGAAGACTTCACATTCTGTCACCTTTATTATGCTAAGTTTATTTCACTTTGTTCAGATAAAGCAAAGGTAATTACTCTTCTGCTATACATAAGAGTTATTCCTAGTAACAATTAAACTATGCTATTAAGGAAGAAGTTTGTCCTACTTGATGTCTTAATTTAAAGTTCTGTTAAATGCCTAGTTTCTAGCAATCCCACACACCCTATGCATATATATATATATATACACATATATATATACATATACATATATGACTTTATAGTTTATATGTATGCATATATAGCTGTAATACATATCATATCATATATATATATATATATATATATATATAGCCATTGCACATTGCCAATTTGATTCATTTTCCCTCTTGTACTTGCTTGCTATGATGCTTGCATTCAATATAATTTATGGTTGGGATCATGATTATACACCACACACGCACTCACGCACGCACGCACGCACGCACGCACGCACGCACACACACACAATTTGATATGGTATGCATATACTTTACATTATTAAGATATTACTCCAGACATGGTTATTCTGCTATACGGGTATTTGGACAACAACACTTTTTTTGTTTCAGCAAACAACAGGGAATGTTAAACAACGCATTGAGCTTAGAACCACAACAGTTACACTTATATAAAACACCTTCATCACTCTGCCACCAAATCATTGTCTTTGTCACATTTTAAAGGCAGAAATAAGGCGCAAAGCGTCATCTTCATTTGACGGATATTAGGCAACATGTAAATGGCAACTTCAGACTTTCCAAAGTCTTGGTTTCTCAGGATATACATAATTTACATATCGTATCTTATCGTAATTTTATATTAATAAAAAGCCTCTTGCAAAATAACTAGTCAGAGGCTCTCTCACCATGGAAACCTAACAAAGAAATAAAGTAGCCAACCAGTAATTATTTCGGACATCTAACTCATATATCGCAAATATTAAAGTGCATAGTATATCGACAAATATCTCACAGATCACTTTATAGTCTTAAAGTGAAAGAATTTAACATTAAACAGAGGACTATACAGCGTCATCGTGGACACTACTTCATCTTTCAAGGAATTCAAAACAGCTTACTTGATAAATGATTTTGGTTACTATGCATATTAGATTCATCAAATCAGTCATCCCCTCAATTAAAAAAGACTTAGAACTCCGTCTGTATGACCAGCATCAATCAATAGCACTATTGAGCTGTTTGTTAACACTTTAGCGATGATGAATGTGTACTAAGAGAGCCTGAGAAAGCAATGCAGCTGATCGTTACAAAGTGTTAAAGACTTCCTATATGCCTAGTCACCAAACAGTGTGTCTATGGGGATACAACTGAAGTTCCTGAAGCTGTGTTGCATGGAAATTGCTGCATGGTTAAGTGTGTGCTCAACAAGTAATGTATAATGTCACATGGTTTGCATACAAATTGTTTAGGACATTAGCCAAGCAGGAGAAAATATGTCCTATGGTAATTGAAATCTGTACATAAATTTATTCCAAGCATAGACAGTCAGAGGGAATATTGATTGATTGATTGATTGATTGATAAGAGGTTAATAAAAAATCCCAAATAGATTAAGCAATGTTCCAGTCATGACTGTTTTGCCTTTTTTGTTATTTCCAGATGGATAGCTTACTTATAATTGCCTCTACCAGCCTTAAACACATCCAACAAAACTGGTGATACCAAGACTGCTACATGGAATTATTCACTTATAAGCCTCCTCCTCCAGTGCATAAGACAAATTAACACATCAGAAACCTTATTAAATGTCTGTTAGATCCTTTCTTTTAAGATATTGCCATCATAATGGCCCCACATTAATAGGTTAGGTTACTTGAATTTTGAGCACATTTGAAGGTTGTGGGTACTTCAAAGAACCTGTTCCAGTCTCTTGTATAGCTATATTCTTAGCACTTTTCAGAGGTTCCTAAAATGAGCTTTATAAAGGTCCAGATACAAGCATACATCAGCTGCAAAACATAATTATCTGCCCTAATGTTTAGAGACATGCTAATACATACACAATATTATATATCAAACATACCACTTAGACCACCACCCTTTCAAGAGAAGTTGCTGTCAACGAATTAGTAATTATACCAGCATTGCTGGTAAAATATAACTTTCTTCAGGGAGTCCATCTAATTAAGAACGAGAGCGAGTCCAGATAATGGTTGCCTTGTCAGAGGTAAGTAAGTCGAACACAGGACGAACAACATACCTAATTGCCTCTTTAGGTATCAATTGCTCTTAATACATGTGAGAAACGGGACCCCCGCGTTGAGACAAGTCAGATAAAATACCGATTAGTGACAACCATGTTGTAAACTTGATGTAAGTTCAATTAGATCACAAAAAAGCGCCATCCCGTTGTGACAACAAACAGCGAAACTCAAGTCAAGGTCCTTGAGACTGGGCCAAGGCTTAGAGCCAATAGGTTGTACTGCAGCTGACTGCATGGCCTGTATACGAAGGACGCATTTCCACAGCATATATTTATTACACATAGAGAATTATCGATTGCTTATTTCGTGATAGTGAGTAAAGATATGATTTGTTTTTCTTATAAGGAATCAATATTTACACCATGTATTCAACATACTGTTAGGACAATCAGAAGTGTCAAAAATTTATGCTCCAATTGCAGTGCCTTGTGAATTTACCGTAGCTACAAAATGACCTCACAATATTCATCACTGTCTGCACTCTCACTGTGTCAATTCCAGGTCTAAATGCAGGAGGAGGATGACGCTAATGATCTTTGTTATCCCACAGTGTGCTAAACTAAATTACTACTAGTGGGGAATATCAGACAGAGAGGGAGAATGCTTGCCAACAGCTGTTATGCCTCAAGTCTAGAAAAGTTGTACCTATAGGGTCAGCTTAACTAAGGGGCTGCTTGCCCTCAATGCAATTGGTTTCTAACAACTTCAACTATTATGCCTTTGTCACCGCTTGCAGGAAAGTGTTCATTTGTAGAAGGCATGTTCAATGTGCATTTCAATGGAATATATACATATTCACTGTCTCATCAGTTCTAGTGTTATGTTCAGCGACCAACAGGTATATATTTTTCAATGTGCTTTTACTGTATTAACAGATCTGAAGGTATGGTTCACTCTCAACCCACCCAGTGCACACTGTCTACCATTCTGTTAAGAGGCCTCTTGAAGTATGCATGCATGCATGTATGTACGCATGTATGTATCTAGGTACATATGTATGTACATATGTACGTACGTACATATGTATGTATTCGCAAAAGCCTTTTGTCTTCATAAAGAATTAAACTAAATGCTCAGATATAGACATGCACAGATAAATCGTCCTTATTGTGATAGATCACATACAGGTCAATTGACCTGGTAAAGCAAATGGGGTAACTCACATTATGCAAATGACAGAACTCGATTCCTCGCAGCACCTGGAACAAAATCCTTCGAACTTTTTCCTCTTCAAGGCCGCCTGGACTTCGGTCAAGGTCATCAAGAACTGTGTGATCCATAAACTCGAATACAAGGTATAGACGCTTCTTGCGACGGAAAACTTCAATCAGGTTCACTAGGTTGTCATGACGAAGTTGCTGCCAAGAAATTAAACAACTGTAAGAAACAACATTTAATGCCCATCACGTGATAGCAATCCTATCATCAAATTTGCACTAATTTAATCATATTTAATCATGTCTATTTTTTTGGCAATTAATGCAAACAGTATTAAAAGACAGCACACCAAACATGACTGAGTAGGTTTAAAGGGAAGCACTAAGACAAAATATCAAGCTAACAATAGGAAAATAGTTCAGTAAATTTTAATTGCTCGAAAATGGATTGGCAATTTCGCAACATTCTGGAAACTGAAATTACTGAACCAAGGATACAGAGGTGAGAGGTTAATTTATTACAGAGATTTGGAAGCTGTCAATTTTCCTGTCAGAGCTGAAAGTTGCAACAATACACATGTAACACCATTTTAAATTCATAGTGCTTTGACTTCACTGTACACGTAACACTACTATCGATAAGACAAACATGGTGGCCCACTGCCAAAAAATTTGTATTGTTACTAAAAACGTTAAACACATCCAAACTAAGTACTGTAATGTAATGTAATCATATGGTATGACATTAGCTTTCATCTCTGTAATTGGTTCTTGGTAATGTCGCCATAGATTACATTGTAATATAGAACTGTGTAGAACCCAGACCCAATATCGTTGATATGACTGTCTCTTTAGATCCAATGCCTACCAAATTACCAATCTAATCTATCTACAAATTTCTATAGTACTGCCATCAAAACAAAGGATCAATCAAACATCAATGGCTGGTTACAGAAGTGAAATATTAGTCCAAGTCAACAATTCATTGAGTAGGCCTGGTCGAAATCGGAGAAATCAGACAGCCTAGGTGGGCTACAATTGGATAAACAAATAGTCCAGCAGTAATCCACAGCACCTGTGTGATTCACTACAGCAAACTTTTAATATATATCTACATCTTCAGGAGGCAGTGTCTACTGTTAGCAGATAATGTTAGTAACTGTCAATTCAACCTGGGAAATCTAGTTAAACTTTCTCAACTACGCTTGCATATCCAACACAACCAACGACAGGCCGTGACTCGAGATGTCAAGAGCAGTTAAATCTCAGCGGGAGTCCAGTCATCCAACTCTGCATCGTGCTCTCTCTATCGAAGAATAAATTAATAAATTCTCAAACAGATAAAAATATCGGAGGATGCAGAGGGAGGTGAAGGGTGGATCTGAAGCGTGATTGATTAACAACTTTGTCAACAATACCAAAAGCACGCACACAAGCCAGCTCAGCATGGAGACAACCAGAAAAACACAGAAACTGACAATATAGTGATGTGATAAGATGACATGCTTTTCAAAACTAAAGGCATGAAGTAGATATAAAGACACGCATGTCATGTATGCAAAAAAATGCAACATAAATACACACCTACATACATATAAACATATAAACATATAAACATGCATACATACATACACAGCCATACTTACATACATAACATACATAAATAAAATATGCATACTTTCTTATTTCCGCTGGGATGTCACTTTATAGAGCACTTCTGAATAGCTAATCCCATAAGAAGCACTTTCTATATTCTCAGATATGATACAATACGATACATACACACGTAAACACATACCTAAATAGCAAAGGCATGCATGTATACATACAACACAGTACCACAAGGTAAGCGCACAGTGTAACACTGTTGGATCCCCTCCAATCCAATTAATGATGAGCTTTCTCAGGATATACAATACAGACACGCTACAGTTGAATATAATTAAAAAACTTGTCCTATAGATCTCTTGGTCATTGAAACGGATGAAAGATAAAAATTCTGCTAAAATCGACTCTAAAAAGTAGGAGAAATACCAAGATAGTTCTCCAGAGACAAGAAGTCAATCTACATCAGAAAATGAGGCATAAATTAGGAATAATTAATTATACCTTTAGCATTCGGATTTCTCTCATGGCGATCTTTTTCACCATCTTGTCATCCTCGCTCTCAATGAACTTCTTGATGGCAACCAGCTGGCCAGACTCACGGTGACGACACTTCAGTACCATTCCATAGCTGCCCTCGCCAACCATACCAAGACTCTCGTACTTTTCCATCACCGAGGCTTTTGCATGAGGCTATACAGATCAACAAAAGAATGCTTCATTTTACTACTTCGTGGATTGCCTTTGATGAAATTATTTTTTGGCAGAATCGTATTATATATTTGACTACATTATTCTACTAATTTTATTATATTATCATTGTTATTTTATTATTATAGTTTTATTTTTAAAACATATATATATTATTATTCAATTATTATTACTATTATGATGGAGGTAATGTTGATGATCATAAAGATCTTGATCATGATCACAATACAGATGTGAAGATGTTGATGATGATAGAAGACTACAAGGATGTCGTAACATCACACTTCATTGCTTTTTCCATGCACATATTATTGAGCATGTTCATTGCCTTTTCCTTCTACGTATTTTGGAGCACACAAGCATAGAAGCTTCAAGACATATGCTAATAGCCAAAAATAACTTTTTTGATAAAATAATTTTTTTTATAAAATGATATTTTTTCATCAAATAAATTTAGGATGAACGGATTTGCTTATAAGTTTTCGATTAATTGAACAAGAACTTAACATTCCATTGAAGTTTCTTTAAAATAATTATGTTAATTTGTATATTTTAATTTCTTTTGGTTGCATTCCCACTTGAATTGGCTCCACCCACTTTCTGGTAAACATTAGAGAGTAAAGACATTTGCCGCTACTATTTGGTTCGTACCCGGATCCGGCATATAGTCTGAAATTGTCT
Source organism: Bimastos eiseni (assembly GCA_959347315.1). NCBI lineage: Eukaryota > Metazoa > Annelida > Clitellata > Crassiclitellata > Lumbricidae > Bimastos > Bimastos eiseni. Next base: position 7,062,654 of record OY365809.1, on the reverse strand, counting down.
ACTCGGTTATGCCCTAATATGCTCAGTGTTCTTCGGTCAGACACATTGGATTTCTGCGTGCGTGCCATGTTAGAAATCGTAAAATGAAAAAGTCTGTACATGAAAAATATTTTATTTAATTTTTCCTAAAGCATCGTAAGGGTCGGTTATCGTGAGGGTCAGTTAAGGTCATGGCAGGCATCGTGAGGGTCAGTTAGGGTTAGTGTCGTTTTGTTTTTATATATGGTCTTGAACACTGACCCTGACCCTTATACTATATCTATAAACTACACTAATCCTAACGCTAACCGACCCTCACGATGCCTACTCTGATCCTAACCGACCTTCATTACCGATGCTGTTTTTTGGCCACCTAAATCAATTCAGGTGAATTAAAATTCTAGTACCAAGGCCTTTTCTAGACTTGGAATAGGGAGAGAGAGACACACAATAATGATGAAAATGGTAATGCCACAGTAAATTTCGTGGTGAAGGTGCAAGAAGAGATGGTAATACCATGCTATTGTTTGTAGCAAACCTGTGGTGTTAGTGTTACCATGGGGATGGAAACACACAAGTGTGGTATTAACTTTGTCCACTGTAGTAACTATATCTACTATGCTAACACCATGCCAGCATGCATTCATTTACAATGTAACTCATTGCAAATTATAATTAAAATCCATGATTATTTTACATCTTTCAAACAATTATTAGTGTTACCTTTAACGTTTATGCACAAAACATACATTTTTTAACCCGTGCCCTCATCTGAACAACTCTGATAACTTTATTTAAGAAAAGCCGCTTCCTCCTGTGGTAACAACAAAAGTCCAAAATGGAAAGAATACTACCACTTAAACAGTTTGTTTGAAAGTGGTTGAATCCAAATACCACAAGATTTATTGCTTAAAAAGTTAAAATCTTTCAAATAATCTAGTAACTTATATTACATACCTACTGTGTATCCACGTAGGTAACAAATACCGAGTTAATACAGCACTGGCCTTAATTTATTCATAGTTAAAAAGGACACGTTTTTACAAATTATCAGCACTACTTGCTCGTCGTCAGCAGGGCTGGATTAAAATTTAGCAGACGAAATAAACTGCGTAGAAATAGACCTTCGGTCAGACACATTGGATTTCTGCGTGCGTGCCATGTTAGAAATCGTAAAATAGCATTATAGAAGCAAATAGTCTCATTTCATTTATAATGAAGTATATGCCGCACATAATTTTCTTGTATTTAGTGACAAAATAAACCATGAGAGCAAAATCATCATCATCAACAAAAGAAAACATTGATGCTTCAATTTCAAAGACTCTTCTAGCGCAAATATTCACAGTAGGCTTAAAGTTAACATACGAGTTACTACTCCATATAAAACTGAAATTTACTGTTTTTCACAGGTTTATCCAAATTTAATCATCAAAACAATTACATAAGACTAGGTACACCCATCAGTCTTTAAAATAGTAGTCTCCAAGTTACAAATTTTGACACATTGGACTATTCTGAATAATTAGTTGTGCAGGTTTAGTATATCTATGGATACAAATTACTGCTCTATTTATCACGTAACAACCATGACAGTCGGTTGGTACCAGGCCTAGGTCCTATACTTCGTTCTCACATCCTCGACCTAAAAACCTTTCAGATAAAAAATTTGAGGTGAAAGGAAGACATTGTTATTTATTATTGAACAATAGACCCTATGTATCTGTATTTATTACGCGCCAGTATTGAGCGTCAAAATCGCTCTTGAGCAGGGCTGCAAACATGTTGGTTTTTTGGTTATTTGGTTTTTGGGTTTTTTACAACAAAAAAACAAAAAATACGAAAATGGTAATTTTTGGTTTTTTTAATATATTTTTTAATTTACTAATATTACTATTATATTACTAATTGTGTGTTATTCAGTCGGAAATCAAGCTAAATTAATGATACAAGCAAGTTGGAGCTCTTTTTCATGCTGTGCTTGATACTCTTTTAGCAAAACTGTTGTTACAAGATCCAAAGGAAAACTAAAAACCAAAAAACCAAATAAAACCAAAAACCAACTTCTGATTTTTTAAATCTTGGTTTTTTTTGTACCTCTGGTCTTGAGCAGATATGCATGAAGGGCATGAGCGAAATCCCCGTGCATCGAAAATGTATTTGTTCATAGCCATAGGTTTCAGCCTGAGTCGGAATTTTACACTATTAGGACCTATATAGTTTCCCTTGATTCAACTTTTTCCGTTTTATTCAAAATATATAATCCATGCCTGTTTTTATTCCGACGCCATTCCTTCCCGGGATTTCAATTTTAGTTAGATGCTTTTAAACGTACACGATGCCCAACACATTTCTTGCCTTCTGACGCTGGTAAACGCCAACAGTTCCTATATAATTAGGCCTAAGGGTCATCGCGTTTCAAAACCGCTATGAGAAAGGTTTCAGTGAGATGGGCAGACACATCTCAAGAATCTATCGCACATGCATAATTACGAGGAAATGGAGGAGGTTGTTGATTAGTTCCTGAAGGAGAAACGTTGGTTTGGGATCCAGCTCGCACGTCTACGGAGCAGATGAGAGGAAGCAAGAGCTCCACGCTCGAAATCTCTTGAGTACAGAAAGCGGATGCTTCGTGGTAGTGAACGTGGTAAGGGCATTGACCCTGTCTGACCAATGACCATAGGCCTACATGTTGACTGTCACGTCTTTACGACATCCCCATCCCTCTTAGCTGAGTACGACAAGAAGCCACTGTGTATCGATTATTGTGGTTTATCACAGGAAGTGATAATTTTATATTTTTCTCACGAAAATGTAAGCTTACCAAACGTGTGTGTTTTCCATCCACAACGTCTTATGTTCCCCTATCCACGGTCCAGTTTTAAAGGATTCAGCAAGCATAACTGTCAGTGCTTGATGGTTCAGTGACACTTTGAGGATGAAGTCAGCGGCGTGCTTGCCGTTGCAGAAATTCAAGCAAAATCGATGCTACATAGAGGGCATTCTAAAACTTAACTGACACCTATTTATAATTTGGTGAAAGTAAACTTGAGGAATAAGGCCTTTAAGACTTAACTTAGAGAAGCGTCACTGCCGATCAGACTGTGACGATGGCAGTGATGATGACGACGAAAATTATGATGACGATGACGACTATTATTATGACTGGTTCAGCCTTCCACGTTATTTATGGTCTGAGTGTGAAGATGCCGGTTTATCTAGAACTTTCTAGACCTACCGATGGGGAACTATTTCATACATGCAGGCTATTTGGGCTGGCACGGTCTGTAAGCGGAGACCCTTAAAGGCGTCAGCTACATGTAGTGGCGCTCATTCAAGGTGATGGATCCCACTGGATCAATTTATTAAAAAGTGAGCATGGCGCTATATTAAACCGCGTTCATTAAAATTGATGACGTTTTCGGTATTTAATCAGTTTTGGTGATGATATCAATCATTAACCTTACCTAATAACACTCGGAATCAAACAAAATCATAAATCGTCGGTTAGGTGCTACTTATGCCACACGTTCAACGCTGGAGTTCAGGCGCATGTGTTCAGGCCTTATAATCCAAGTGGCCTTTCGAGGCCTAAGACAGACCTAACGGACCAGAGAAAAACAAATGAAACCGATAACATCGATTGAGGTGTAGGCGGCCAGAGAGCGCACGCTCACCCGAACAGTCACAACTGCTTCAACAGTCGCATTAAATTCCACGACGAAACTTAACACAGACGACGGCGTCCAGGCAGCCCACAGCTGCACGTTAAGAACGCAGCCTAACTACATGCGCACATGCAAAGTAGTCTAATTGTCAGTCGCTGTTGCTGAAGTGTGGTACTAAATCAGAACAGGTGCGAATAGTTCCACTTTTGGTACAACATGGTAATAATATTCATGTATCATTTTGCCTTTAAGCAAGTCGCTTGGTGACAAAAGTTTTTAAAGTAAAGAATGAAACTGTAGGCAATTCTCCAAGCAGTTGTAGTTTGTACTCGCCAACTACACGTAGGCCTACGACTAGGCCTGTGTTTAGCCTGCAGAGGCGGCGATCTGGGAGTAGGAGGGGACAAGTCTCCCCGCCTTTTACATAAAGGGGACACGTACGTATACGTGTGTTCCCCACATTTCCTACTCCTATTCAGGGCCGTACCAAGCTATAATTGCGCCAAGTGTCTAGCATTAGGGCCTAATCTGGCGCTCCCACACTTCTCAAGAAAGAATGAATTAATGGAATAATTAATAGTATTCCAACCTGAAATTTGCGCCCCTTCTATATTTGCGTCTTGTGCCACGGCACCACTGGCACCGCCCTCGGTACGGCCCTGCTCCTCTCATTCTCAATGTCCCCTCCCCCTTACCTGTCAAGCGAGATCGCCGCCTCTGTGTATAGGAAACTGTAATCAGTATGAGACGTGATTTTGACGAAGAATGCTGCAGCCAGCGTGCGTTATTTACGGAACTGTTCTAGGCCTATATTTAGCAGAAGTGAATTCGTGGGCTCTGCTTCGAGCTTCGAGTATATCGTGCTTAGTTCACGTTACGTGAACTAAGCACGATATACTCGAAGCTCGTTTAACCCAGTTCAAATTTGGCCTCACACCGGCTGCAGATTGCGACATAAAATTCGCGAAATTAGGGTCATGGAAAACACACTCAAAAGACCCGAATCCAATTGAAATTGAAATCTCGCTGCGTCTGCTAATTTGCGCTGATGCTCAATATCAAGCGGTTAGTGCGATGAGGGGTGGAGGGTAGAAGAACGCAACACAGAGGTCGTGTTATTATATACATGATTCTAACGCCCACAGACGTTAACAGGAACATTCAATCTCATCCAGTGACTTCTATAGCGCCGTTATTCAACTTCAGTAATTATGTTGATATATTCGAGAATCCAAAGAAAGCAACGATCAATATTCACACCCAGTTTGAAGCACTTTATATCTTAATTTATATCTTAATTAATCGCAGAAAGCAATGATTGCAAAAAAATGGATTTTAACGAGTGGTTCACGTCACTGCGACTTCAGATAACTGTCAGATTGCACTTGATAAGATACCGTAGGTTTCAATACTTTCAGCCAGTGCACTGCGGAGATACACTCAGACTTATTAAAAGCCAGTTCAACGTCATGAAATGAGTGAAGTAGAGTCATATATAGGCATATATAGGCATATATATGCTACACATATTTATGAAGACGGGAAATACAAAAAATTATTAGAAAATTAAATTCCACGCTCATCCAAGGAGCACGCAATTAACTGTCTTGGTAGCGCCGTTATAGCTCCTCCAGAGGCAGTCTGGCGAGGAGTCTCAGGCTCCGAGTTGGACAACAACTCAACCAACTCTTTGGAATTGATTTTTGCAACAGAAGTGTCAGCTCCAAATGAAATAGCCAAATGCATTTCGCTCGTGCTGCGGTGGCTTATATCTTTTCCATGAAGCCGTCACTCGCTCTTTACGATCTATTTTCAGAGCCTTATTCCATTTGTAATTTAATTTCCAAAATCTTGTAGAAAAGTATAGTCATTAATCGCGTGAGGTATGGAATGTTTGTTTAACGACGGTTTATAGCGAGCGTGTCTTTACCGCCCTAATCGCGTGAACGTTAGCATCTCATCTTATAAAATGTAGGCCTGCCTTCCTTCCCAAGCCGCCTATGCCACAAATACCACTCGACTAAAGTTGGAATGATTTACTATTGACAGTCACATACTCGATACCATGGATAAAGGAAAAGTTACCGCTCTATCTTCTGGATCTATCTGCTGCCTTGATACAGTTAACCATTTAGACGCTTCGCCGCCTTTAAATCCAAGTTCGGTCTATCAAGGCACGCCTCTCTCAGTTGGCTCACATTATACATACACTCAAGCAATTCATAAATCAATGCACTTCTTAGTCCATTGTTACGAGTTGTGGTCTACCACCAAGTTTTGTAACCTACTCAACTCATGCACTCATGATCGTTGTATATCACTTTATTCATTAATTACCAACAGGCAACAACGCTGTTGAATTTTACTTGTAGGCCTATACCCGGACGAAAGGCCTACCTGAAGCTCTTTCTATCTTTTGATAGTTGCATTTCTGCTCTATACAATAGGTTTACTGACGTTTTACCGACGTAGAGACCGTATAGTCTTAGATTATTACCAGTAATAAACTACTTCTAAAAATGGATTCCTTCTTCCAGGGCCAATACAACAACTTTGCAAATTTTAACGGCTTATGCCTACATCTGTTTAGTCGAATTGTTTACTTACTAACCGCAAGTAGGCTGTAGCCTATACATATAGAGCGCAGTCAGTTTGGGCGTCATACTTGCCTCGTAATCGCAATCTCTAAACTTCTTCAGTGCCACTCGAAAGCCAAGCGCAGGGTACCAGCTTATTTACGAGCGCTGCATCAAATCAGAAGGGTTGTCCAAAGAATAGTCCGTGGGAGGTCAGAGTCCGGTTTCCAGAAGGTCAGTGGAGGCAGAGTATACCTGTTATAGGGTGATTTTGTTGGAGCCATGCTCGGGAATTGCGCAGATCCACTCAATTCCAAGTAGAATCAGGTCTCTGTTGCCTCCAACTCTTTTAATCCCACTGTCAAATGCTTGCAGCTTAGGCTTCTCGTCGATCGGTGTCATTCACTATATATAGGCCTAATATTAGTAATATCTATAGATATTGACGTGCAGAATCTGCAAATGGCTCAAAGCGCTCCTCCAGCTGGAGCCATAATATACTGGCAGACTCCTTTGATATAGCATCGTAATTATCACCTACACTCTATAATATTATGTTTCAATCAATGCACTTGTCTATGCCAATCGAGCATAGATTACAGATAAAGACACTGCGGTACAGAGACCGATCCCAAGACACACAAAATCAAGGTTGTGTCTCGAGACCAAGTAGGCCTACATGTCCGGGTTCAGGTCGGCCATTGACGTTTCTCATCTTTCCCGTTCTCCCAAAACATCTCCTATTTCAACGAGCCACATCAAACGTATATTACAGTTAACATACAGTTTTCCAAGCTTAGGAAAGGAGATGGATTTGGTGGGGGTAGAGTTGGTGCAGCCTTCTGGAATGTGCCGCCACAGACCATCGCCCTGTTTATTCCTACAGAAATCCGCCAGTGTATACACTACAAAGCAATTAAATTCGTCCCGATCTAGTAAATCAAATGTAATATAATCGAGTATTTATATAGCACCACTTCAAGATATCTATTCAGAGGCGCTCTCAGCACTGACCGAAATGATGCCAAATGTCACAAGGAATGAGTTAAATACATAAACGTTACATCAAATATTAAAGTCATAATGAGGCCGAGTGTACACTGTATACAGTCATAAATAAATGACTATAGTTGTCTATACGCCAGGTATACATACGGCATCCAGTTAACAACAATTTCCGTATCACACAGTTAGCATACATTATGCATCTATGCGAGCTGTAGGTTATGCGTCATCTCATCAGAAGACAGACAGTCAGACTGATAGAGAAACAGACAGACAGACAGTGAGACAAAGACGTCAATGCAATGTATTATGTATGCATGTTTGAATGATGTGGTCGTGAAAATGCCAAGCATGTGGTTTGTATTTCCGATGCCAAAACTTTAGTACAAGTTCAAGCGAAAGGGCTTGGACCACATGCACCTCAGCAGCTCGGGCAATCAAGGATTTACCAAATATGCAAGACGTATGTACATATAATATATATATATGTGTATATATTTACTCATATAATATATATTATGTGTATATATATATATATATATATGTACACATGGTATTTCTAAAAGTAGTGGTGCGTATATTCCGCGTCACTGCTGTTTGTTTCTTCAGACCATGCTCTGCACTTAGAGACGCTCATCAATTGATCCATATTATTGTGGTCTATAAAGCAATCTCACACTCTTAGGATTGTGGATTTTAGAGATAATCAATCAAGTCAATCAATCATTTCATCGGTTCAAAAAAATAGATTACAGGTGGTGATACGTAATATTTATAAATATAGTTCATGCAGCATAATTTATGTATACAATTGGCGTTTTATTGTGAATTATATAGAGACTTGATTGACATATATATATATATATATATATATATATATATATATATATATATATATGTCAAGTCTATCAATCCTTTTATTGTTCCAAGAAAATAGATAACAGAAATTATAACTTATTCACATCATTCACTAATGGTGAGTCTAATAATTAGACTAATAGTAACTAATAACTTAATACTCTACGATTATTAGACCAACAGTGTCACTAATAGTGAGGCTAATAACTTAATTACATATTATATTTAGGCCTAACTATTGGAGAAACAATGGGATACCAAGAAGTTATGGCTAGCAGTAGGCCTATGCCATTAATAATAAGCAGAGATGACTACAGAGATAGAAAGACTTGTATATAATGTCATATATATATATATGTATATATGTATATATATACATATATACATATATATATATATGACTAACAACACTCAACTTATCATGCCAAAACAAGCATAATTTATCATATCTAAACAATGCCTTGTCTATAATTATTATCAAGAAGATAGACTTGATCGTGCCATTGTATACAATATATATATATATATATATATAAATTAGATATATATATAAATTATATATATATAATAAATATATATATTAACGAATATACGCATACATATATTACAAATATACACTCACAATCGATGAAGTAAGTTCGACATAACAGCATATAGGCCTAATACATACACATCACACAAATGTAAGTATTAGCTTATAGATGGTATTTTATATATATATATAGATAATATATATATGTATATATATTATATATTATACAGATGGAGGCCAACAAAAGCTTTGTGTATCACTGATAAACGGTCGCTGTTAGTCTTCTATTGAGCGGTTACTGAATAATTGAAAGGCAGAGTTAACACCTAACTCTATAGCTGGCCAATCAATGATTGCTCGTCCCTATGGCTGTCTATTTGTCTGTGTGTGTCTCTCTCTTTCTCTTTCTCTCCCTCACACTCTCTCTGTCTGTGTGTCCGTATCTGCCACTGCTACCTCTCGACGTGTCGTTACATTATTGAAGGTCTATCTGCCATGGCCTTCGTTCTCCGTTTAACAGTTCATGACGCATTAGCACTCTATCTAAAATGGCGCCTCAGCATTTGCCAGTAACTAAACCAACCCCCATTCCCTCGTCTCTAATCCAAAAGGAAGTGATCGACGTCGTACGGTCGATACAGAACAATGCGTGTACGTATTAACAGCTACTCAGTTAGGCCTACAATTTAAGAAGCACATACAACAAACGTATGCTTAGTCTCTCAATTTCTTTCCCGGTTCTTAAAATATATGATGACGACGTCTCTTGATCAGCTGCCGAACTGTTGCCGTCGTCTTTCCAATCAGGATCAATGAAATTGAATTCTCTTAATACTTCCTACTCCAGACCTAAGACTCTTTCTCGCTCTCTTACTGTAGGCCTATTGTGGCAGACTCTGTACGTTGGCCCTTTATTCTTAAAGGAAGCATTATAGCTGTCTTCAACTCTATAACGGTAGGCTATGCCCTATATTATCGACCGTTTAATCTTAAAGGTCGGACTTCTGTCCTAAAGGAAATATTTAGGGTTAACCTTTGCTCTTATGCTTTATTAGCTGGCATTTTAATCTTAAAAGAAGGTTGGTCTTGGTCTTTTAAGGTGGACGAACTGCTATTAAGACAACAACATTTTAAGCAGGGCAGAGGCGCTCTACAATAGATGCACCATTGCGGCCACTTCAACCTCACGCTTAAGACGACAGCAAGACAGACTCTGTGTGTGTGTGTGTGTTTGTGTGTGTGTGTGTGTGTGTGTGTGTGTGTGTGTGTAGAGTAGGCATATACACCTACAACGTAGCCTACATCGATTAAGGACATTGAACAGTGAACGCGTGCAACCATATTGGCAAAACTCTTGTTCAACTCCGATCCTCTGATATGATAACACTGCCTGTTACTCTGCATCTATGTCTGTCAGTCTAGCTTGGTCGTCTTTCTGACCGTCTGTCTGTCTGTCTGTCTGTTTGGTTGTATCTTACACGTTTCGTATAGACAGACCCTCAACCGTGTACTCCGAATCATATCGTATGTATGCACTTGAAAAAGCACCATTCGAGATTAGATAACGTGACGGTGGTGGCTGCAGATCAGTTGACCTCTGACCCTGCACTAGAGAACGTCAGAGGGTCGAGGGTCTTTTCCGACCATTCCTCTAGTCGATACCTTCGGCATTTCTTTGGTGACAATCGATCGATCGATATAATGACGCGAAAGGCGTCACGACGTCACCCAACTAATACCAAGCTAAAGGCGTCATCCAATTAACACTAAGTTAAAGGCGCCATCCAATTAACACCAAGCTGAATTCGTCATTCAATTAACACCAAGCTGAAATCGTCATCCAATTAACACCAAGCTAAAGGCTCACCCAATTAACACCAAGCTGAAATCGTAATCCAATTAACACCAAGCTGAATTCGTCATCCAGTTAACACCAAGTTGAAATCGTCATCCAATTAACACCAAGCTAAAGGCTCACCTAATTAACACCAAGCTAAAGGCGTCACCCAATTAACACCAAGCTAAAGGCGTCACCCAATTACACCAAGCTAAAGGCTTTGAGTAAATTGAGTAAGACTTTACTTGTTAAAGCGCGTTACAAATATAAATTGTATTGTTAGACAGTTACTGTAGGCCTAAAGTCTAACCCTACTGTCGACTTATTATCTTTTCGCTAGAGGACGATAATTGGCTGACGTACCTTTTTTAGCAAATTCGAGTCATCTGGCGAATGAAAGAGTGAACTATGGGTTCTGAGCCGCAGCTGTCCGATGTTTACGTGAGATATTTTACTTGTACACCACAGAAGTACACAACTCAATTTTACAATGTCTTCCTTGCAAACTTCAGTAGAGCACATTTAATTCTGTTGGCCTATGCGGCATATTAAGCCTCATGTTATAGGTAACATTATAACATTATAGGTAACAACAGATGCGCAGTTAACTCACCCATTTAGCCTACAGACCCCATTTCGAATGGGAACCATTAACCTTTTCAGCATGTCCATGGGCAGTGAAGGGTCATCTATGTGGACTTTATATGGGTTCCATATTGAAATATTGATCCTATTTATAAGCTCGGCGGGTATAGGCAGGAGAAGTCATATATGAAGTTAGAGTTGAGTTTTTAGTTTAGAGTGAAAGACGGTCTCGGTGGAGAATCGCAAACATGAAGAGGTAGAGAGCTCGAAGTGAAGGAGAGACCCAGCCCCCCCTATCTGGTCGCCTCTGGAGGGACCGCCAACAGTGAATGTAAGCCGGTCAAAGAGAAGATGTGTGCCAGGATTAACAACATACTCTCCAACAGATGCTGATTGGAGATAGGATCAAAACCTATTTAGTTTCGCGTATTGCTAAATACCTCATACTGTCTCACAAACTGACATCAAATCACGTAAACATCTCGCTCAAAGGCTCCATTTTCTCATGACTGGAAATTACACATTGCAACTTCCCGCTGTATAGGTCAAGGTTCATGGCCTTGGATTCCAACTGGAGTACTATGCCATGGCCCTATGAACCCAGAGGGTCATGAATATGCCCCAGTGACTATGTCTATGCATTACAAAGATAGGCATTTCCGTCTCGAGTAACAGAGAATACTTAAAGACAACAACATGAGAAGTAAGGAAGGAAATCAAGAAGAGGAATAAATGGAATGAGAAATGGAGGGAGAGAAAAGGAAAGAGGCATAGAGGGTGGCAGGGAGGAGGCATAGAGGGTGGCAGGGAGGGTGTGGCAGGGAGATGGCAGGGATTGTGACAGGGAGGTAGGACGTTGCTTACCGTTCTACTGCTGGCTTCTGATATCCCTTCACAGAGGCGCTGTGATGTCGTGGTCTCAGTGGGTGTTGGCTGAGATTGTCCCTGTGTGGGTCGTCGCTCGGACTGTTTCGCTGGGGGTGGAACCGGATTAGGGGTTTTACTCGCCTGCCCTTGGTCTGGGCGGACAAGGGGAGCTTGACGTTGCCCAACTTGATGGCGAATGGGGATATGAAACGACAGCAACTGATGTGGAGGGTGCCGGGATGGGATGCTGTAGTTGGAGGCACCATTTGGTTTCTGAGGCTGCGGCTGGGCTTTGGCGCGCAACGACCCATCCACGTGATCAGATGGAAAGATGATCGTCGGCTGCTGCTGCTGCTGCTGTTGCTGGTGATGAAGATGCTGGTGACCAACTCCTGGATACAGACGCTGCTTCATCTTCGTTCAGAAGGACGAAGAAAACGAGTTCAAGCGATACGATACCCACGTGACCAAATGAAGAAGCGCTTAATCCGCATATGTATCCTAATCGAATAAAATTTGCTTCGAAGATTCTAGAGTGGCGCTATAATAATGCACAACGCAGAAATTGATGGCAAAATGAAAGCATCCGGTTGGAGAATTTCAGTTGATATCCGACAGGTCAGAGATAGTCCAATAGGCCTATAAGAATTGTATCATTATTCTCACTCGAGGATCTTCATCAGAAATCTAAGACTCGTTCATCTGGAGCCAGAACAAAATCAGATGAAGACTGCATTCGAACCTTCAGAATCATCGGAGTCCTAATTCCAGTATATTATAGGTAACAACAGATGCGCAGTTAACTCGCCCATTTAGCCTACAGACCCTATTTTGAATGCGTCATAACTGATGATTTCTCAGAAGTCTCGCCATCTAGTGATGTTGTATAGGCTGACTGAGCTGCAGCGTATACACACCAATTATACGTTTAGCTGCTTCATCCGGTTATCTTTCCCACTGTACACTTTTCAGCTGCTCTGTGAGTCTATCCCGGTAGACTACAGTCACATGCGTGAAAAATGTTCGATGTCTGCAGAGAAAAACAGTCGCTGTATGGGTTAATCTTATCTGGTTCCAACCCAGACAAGATGAAGCAGCGTCTGTTGTGCTTACTAAACTTGTTGCTCGCAAACAGTGTTCCCTGTGTATTAGGATTCAGCCATAGTCGAGAGACGTCTGCGGGTAAGAAATGCAGAGAGTAGGGGCCTACGTACGTAAATCCGACGGGCTTCATCCACGAGCGAGAAAACGGCAGAGAGGCTTAAGTTGCGCAGCTGCTGCTGCTGTGGTTGTGAACTGCCTTCATCCCTTCCTTCACTCAGTCACTCAGCTCCCCTCCCTTCCCCGCACCCACCCCCACATGGGAAACGATCAGCTCTACTATAGAATACAGGGCTAGAACGCACGATAGATGCACGCACCCACAGAAGCCGATCTAAGTACACGGGGACGCTTGCAGGCAGATAGAGATTGAGATATGCAGCCGGGTAAAGAAAGAGAGAGAGAGAGAGAGAGAGAGAGAGACATACAGACATACGGACCGAGACAGAGAGATAGACAGCCGGGTAAGGAATGAGAGAGATAGGGGAAGAGAGAGAGACACGCACACAGAGAGACAGACCGAGGATAGACGTGTTTGGTTATATAGTATCATCCTCTTCATCTGCCTCTGTTTCGGGCTAAACTTCTCCGACCAATCGCACCAAGTGAAAACGCGGCCTGCTAGAGGAAACCCACAGTTTTTCAGCTGCAGCAGGACCAGCATCATCATCAACAGCATCAGCAGCAGTTGCAGCAACTAACACTAGAGGGCGGTGCTGGTGCGTTACTCACAAATCAATCGGTACGGAGTTCCAAAAGTGACGTGCACAAGAGCGCGGTACTTACTGTCTTCACGCGCCGAGGTGAACTTTGATTCCTCAGAGAGTCTTTGTTTGTCTTCAAGAAAACACGTACAGGCCCTACTATGGTTCTCTTGGGACAAATAATGATCGTCTGGTCCTCTTGAGTTCACACGAATAGCCAAGCAGGCTTGAATCAGAGAGAAAGAGAGAAGTAATCTCCAGAGGACGACATTTAGGCCTACAGTGGTATTGCTTACATAGATTCAAATGAGAAATTACTGTCACATAATCTGGCAGAGGCCTCTATTATCGTCTATACTATACTTCTGAAAAATGTCCTCATACGAATTTCAGTGTCACCGCAAATATTTCTGTTTACAACTTACTTCAAATGTGGATATATGGGCATTGCAAGTTTCTATTATGGCGTCATTTGCAAGTCATGCGCATTCTTCATAACACCAAGGCACACCCTAACTGAAAATAACACTCCCGAATAGAACACTCTTTTTAGTCTTTTACAACATTCTCTGCATGGAAAAACAATGCGACTAGTCGACTAATCGTCTGTCACACTAAAAGTTCGAGAATAGGAGACACATAGCTTCGTATATAATATTTAGCCCAGTCACAAATAATTAGTATAACGTAGAGATAACCCGTGCGAAGCTCAAATATTATAAATTAATAAAATTATAGATTCTTTGGAGAACGAGAAAAACTTCGACATGAGAGATTCCGTAGCCATATGGCTATATGCATCGCATTTATATTCCCAGATGGATTCGTATGTTCCCACACATGATTCTACGGACCTCCTAAAGGGACATGGCAGAAAATAATTTTAAGTCGTACGAACGAGATACAAACTCGTGCACACGAGATAGTGACTCGTTCCCACGACTTAATAAGTCGTTCGCACGAGATAGTAACTCGTTCCCACGACTTAATAAGTCGTTCGCATGAGTTAATAATTCATTCCCACGACTTATTTAGTCGCTCGCACGAGTAAGTAAGTCGTGCGCACAAGATATTAACTCATGCGCACGACTTATTAAGTCGTGGAAACGAGTTATGATCTCGTGCGCACGAGTTTGTATCTCGTTCGCACGACTTAAAATATTTTTATAGCATGTCCCTTTAGGGGATCCGTATGATTCATTGTTCAAATGCTGAGTAATTTAGGAGTCCGGCACGCATATTATGAAAGTACACATGGTAATTGATGCAAGGGCATCTTGCAACCAATCAATTATTGCAATTATCGTTGATATCGCTTACGTCGTCGTCGTCATTATCATTAACATCAAAACTTTAAAAGGCTCTTGACATTTTTTTCTGATCATTTCTGCTGTCATGCATAGAGTATTAGACTAAGAGTAGAGTAGTAGACTAAGACTAGCCTCAGACTTCGTATAACTTAATTATCTGTATCTCTGGCGGAATTCGTAGAAACGTGTGCGGCGCGATAAATTGTTAAATTGCTGAAGTTGTCAATTTTATTATGATGTGTCGCTGAGCATAGGGCCTATAATGTAATAAAAGTGAGACAGCTAGACGACGCCAATTCTCCCACCCATAAACAACTCGAGATCTCTCGCTTCATCCTCAGATCTTCGTATACAAATATTTACTAGGCCCAATTAAATCAACAATCATTTGATTCGCCATAAAATTTTAATTCGGGTCGCTTATATCATCATTTTCAAGAAATTTGTCGGATTCTTTCTCAATAAAACAAATATTTATGTAGGCCTATGTATCAATGTGACAATGTGCTGAAATGAACAACGACATTAGTGCGTTTTGTTAAAGTCACGGAACCCTTGCATTGTGCAAGCACTATCTACAAGCATGAATATTAAGTTATAAGTTCATTGTTTATTTATAAAGCGAACTGGATATCTGCACATTCTTGAATGTGTTCGAGAAAATAGAAATTTAATGTTATTTTTGCACAGTGTTTCTTGTCAATATGGGGTTTTATTGGGCTTATACGTGAAAATTATTATGTTTCATGGTCCTTTTGTAAACCTCCGGTTAGTAATTTCAGAGATTGTAGAAGTTAAAAATTATTCAAAATGAATCAATGAAAGTTGAAAGATGCTTATATTTCTTTGAATTGAAGTTTTGAAGAAATTTATGTAGTTTTGGTAGGACTCTACTGAATATGAACTACACATTACCGGACCCGAACCTTCTCTGGACTGTGTGTTGGTAAAATGCAAATCGCGAACCGGTGAACTGCGAACCGGTAAAACGCGAACCAAAATACGAACCATAGGCTCGAACGGATCAGGTTAAGGCATCGTGAGGGTCGGTTAGGGTAAGGGTGGGCATCGTGAGGGTCGGTTAGGGTTAATGTAGTTGATAGACAGGGCTCAGGGTCATGGCTAATATTGTTGATAGATAATTGCCGAAAACATTTGGCCGTTTGAATAAAAATATAAATGGCAACCGGTCACGAGACCTTTGGCAGCCAATCGAAAACAAGTTCGCTAAAGGTTCGCATTTTACCAGTTCGCCGGTTCGCAGTTTACCCACACCCCTCTGGACTAACCCATGTACAAGTCCTCTGACTCGACACAGCACATTGTTTATAAGGTGGTGCCTTGCGATTGGCGATTGGTTGGAAGTTTGGAGATTATGATTACCTACTACAGTCAATGGATCTGGAACCAAGTGTTAATCCAGGGGATTGGACTCGCTGCATTCTCTGTGACAAATTGACACCGGCAAAACGCGTTTCCTAGGGTTGTTGAAGAGAAATGGGCTTATTTATATCATCGGGGACCGCATCTTTCGCATATTTTGGGTGTGGCTTATGTGGAGACATGTACACAACCTTTAGCGCATGCGCACTGTAAAAAGCTAAAAAGGGTCGGTTATGAAATGGTTATGGTTCAGGCTACAAAAACTCTCTCAGACATTGTAAGCAAGTTGCTGGATCATTTCCCGATGGCATTAATGTGAAGTCATGGAATGAAGGAGATGGTATCGAGAGTACCTGCAAATGAAACACGGCATGTTGGCATCCTACTTGCAGGCAACGGCTGCACTAGACCACACTTGAACGGATGCTATGGCGACCACATTTAGTTCTGTCTATTTTCTGTTTTCTTTGTAAGTTAAAAGAGAAAGACAACCGGTGTACAATGTGTACACTATACAGTTATGACTGAACCGGTAACTGAAAGCTCAAATAATACTGGTCCATTTGAAAATGGATTCCTTCTGGGTAAAATGAATGCAATAGACTAAGTACCATCCAGTATGTCTAATTGAACTTTCTTATGAAGCATCAAAGGCGGATAAAACAATTCCACAAGTAGACTCTGAAGTTTGTCATTCTCAAATCAATGCAGTCTCTTGCTTTGGCTGATGTTATTGCATATTTGGAATTGATACGATTGAATGAGAATAACCATTGTTTACATAAACTTGTAGAGTTGCATACTGCACATCTTCAGCTTCATGGTGTTTCAGTTAGTAAGAAAAGTAAATCAACGCGACTTAAGGACTGCCTGCTCAGAAATTGCCTGATCTGACCACTGTAGATCATGGTACAGACATTTTATTAACATTTAATGATAACCTTAGCAAATTGAAGGAATATTTGGATAGTCTTGTTAACACACACTACAAAGCTGATTAGAAATTAAATTTTTAGGGCAAAGGCATCCAATTTCAAGAGTTCCATTGATAAAACCAGTGAGCTAAATTCTGTGTCTTCAATTTTAGTGTATCTTGTTGGTATGTTGCTTGGAGGGCCCTGCTAATTGATAATCAGGCAGCTTCGTGAATATCAGTCGATTGATTTTAACGCTGTTAAAAGGCCTCACAGAATGATAACTTCAGAGGCAATAATACAAATCTGAAAATGACTGGCCGAAGAGAGTTATGGATTGTGTTGAAAATAAATTCGATCCTATAAATATAACTTGGGTGGCCACCATGCTGATGTCAGCATTAAAGAATTGCAACCAATGCGAATTTTCCGTCTCGGTGCTAAGACCACCGCACTGATTCGGCATTCATTTACAGTTGTTTGTAATGCTGTGCTTAATGTTAATCCAAACCTTGTTTCTTTTGTAACTTTTGATCAGCCGCTGTATGCACTAGCAAATAAAATACAACGGCACTGGCCAGAAGTTAATGGAGAAGAACATTATGTAATTATGATGGGTGGCTTGCATATCAAAATCGCTGCTCTCATGATGCTAGGCATTTTGTGTTCATATAGCAGGATGTTATGTCTGTCTAGTGTCTGCCAATAAATTATTGTTTATAAAATTTAATCTGATAGAATGGTGTGTTTAGTCAGTGTGTTCTTATCAATGCAACTGGTCAAGAGTTACCCACTCTGTAAGAATAACTATGGTCACTTTATTTATGATTAAAAAACAAAGACTTTAAGAAATACACTGATCTTTTGTAAAACATGATCGATTAATGAAGAATTGTTTCATGGTTAATTGCATAGAATTTCTGTTAATGGTTCACCATTTAAAAGCATGCATTTTGCAGCACTTGTATTGCATGTTTCTGTACATGTTTGTGATGGTTGACCAGCAATGTGTTCAGTGTACTCTTTTGAATGGAACTATGCTGTGGTTGAGAGTTACTCTCTCTCTGTAAGAATGACTGTGGACACTTAACTTATGATTAAGAAACAAAGACATTAAGCAATAGTTATATAAATGATAGGTAAAAGCTTGATAGATTATTGAATCATTTTAGTAGGGTATGCCCTGTTGGCAGAATTTGTACTTCCTTTGGGTTTATCCATTGTCACTGGATTGCAAGCCTGTCTTAACAGTATGTTTGAATTGTATGGTGAATGGTAGAGTTTGATTGGAATTTAGCATTTGATTGCAAGTCCAAAAAGGAAAAAAATATTAAAACTGCACCAATGTCTCCTGTTGTTAATATGTGAAATCTATTGACAAACTTTATATTAGACTGAGAATAGTTCTTCATTGACATATTGCGTGCATACTACATGCCTGTATAGTGCTCCCAATATTGACCGTTCCAAATGAATTTTATGTGTCATTTAATCGAATTAATAAATAGATTAGTTGTTTCCTGTAGTGTCTTAGGCATTTGCGGGCTAATACCATGGTGATAAAATCAACTACAGTCCTTGAACAGAAGTCTCAAAAACAATTCTTGTTGTTTTAAATAGTATTTGAGCTACTCTTTCCAATGGTGTAAATTTTGCAGCTTTATCACTTCTCCCACAGGCCTATACATGGCCTTTAAAATGGTCGTCAAATGCAAAAATGTGCTTTTTGTCAGGTTCAGACGGCCATTATGGAACAGATATACAGGATAAGACTAATCTAATTGCTTATTTGTGCACACAATATGGACATTTATTGCAAGCGGTACACAATATATCTGCTGATCCAGACATTTGGTGATAAGCGCCAGACAGGGTCGTTGTTTTTCCCGCCATTTTCAATCTGCTGCTAGGAAAAAACTATCCATCTGAGGTCAATTTCTTCAAGTAGCCCTTATTCAGTACCACAAAGAGTAGGTGTTCTGCAAATTTCATAAATTTTTCGACAAAACTAGCTGACATAATGCCTTTTCAATATGGCAGCAAATGAAGATGCGACTCAAATCACTACACCCAGAAGCTTTAAAAATTCCACCAAAAAAGAAAAATAAGAATATTGCTGTAAATTTTTGCACAACGTATTCTAAGACATCAATGAACATTCTGTGAAAATTTAATAAAAATCAGAGATGATCGAGTGGGAAATATTTGCTGATTTGAGACGGAATGACCGTAAAATTCAAAATTTTCACAAAATATT
This sequence comes from Bimastos eiseni, assembly GCA_959347315.1. Classification (NCBI taxonomy): domain Eukaryota; kingdom Metazoa; phylum Annelida; class Clitellata; order Crassiclitellata; family Lumbricidae; genus Bimastos; species Bimastos eiseni. Next base: position 7,043,078 of record OY365809.1, on the reverse strand, counting down.
TGTGCACTTATGAAAATGTGCAGATATCCTATCTTTATCAGAATTCAACGCTGATTCCAAATATGTAACTATTTTGCTTGTAGGTACAAAATGCACAATGTTACAGTAACAAAAGGGACTACGTGGATATATTTCCTGGAGATTAACCTAAACTCGTTTTAATAATAATTTTTAATAATAATTATGTATAATAATTTAACATCTTTGTTGCGGAGGAATATGGAATCCCGTGCGATATATACGATAAATCGCATCAAGTGTAGTACGCATTAAATAGATGAGTGACCCTTGCCAGGGTGTTAGTTTACCATTTGTAAACGGTAAACTAACTTCCATGGTTCAATGGCCGATATTTCTATAATCAAAATAGGATATCGAGTTTTATTTTGCATGCTCATGTTAGTATGTTTAATAATTAATTATTAAACTTTGAGGATTCCGTTACGAAAATGATACTCATATAGCTACTCCTAGTGCGATCGTCACTTTTTTGGGCCACGGGCTACTTTTTCTGCATTGCCTTCATGTCGTTAGTCGGTGGTTTCTGGCAAGTTACAAAATCTTTGTTAAGTCCGAAGGACGGAAAGGTTGTGAAACTTGAGAAAGACGGTGGGTTCTAATAATTTCTACCGCTTTCGGAGTTAGTCAAGCGCAAGCATGGCAAGTCGCGCGGAAAAAGTGAAGAATGCGGCTAAGATGAAGCCGGACGAGGCGTCGAATCCCAGCAACCCGAAGGTCTACTTCGACATCAAGATCGGTGATGTTCGCGCCGGTAGAATCACATTTGAGGTATGCATGAAGTTTTTTGGGTTTATATAATTTTTGCTGTAGGCGTTGGCGCTAATGTCATTTTATCTGTTATACTGCACTGGAATTGCTTTGAAGCTGAAGTAAAACTTCAAATATTTGACAGTTCATTTGTTATCCAGTCAACGGACATTATGACCTTTGACGGATCTTAGAGAGTGATTTTCGTAGGGCATCGGTGGTTCCAGTTTCGACAAGACAGGCGTGCAAAGGGCGCAACAGAGGGTGGGGCCTCGCACAACGGTTGACGCTACTCGGCTTTCAAAATGGCGGCTGGTTGTAAGAGAAAGCGTGCCAAGTGACTAAGAAACTCATGGCATTGTTAAAGCGGTGATTATTCGAGATATGAACTGTAAGAATTAAGAGCATCGTTTTGGATAAACTGTTAAGAAGAGAGTTTGTTACACGGATTTGCATTTTAGACATAGTAAATCGTGTTGAGGATGAATGACGTCATGCTATAAATAGCAATCGTTCTTCATTCGAGCTACAGCTGTTGATTATTTACAAATTTATAGGCAGTCACGTGGTTAATCGACCTCTTGACCTTGATTGCTATTGAGGTGAGCGGACGTTCTTGGGTGTGCTCCCAACGTTAACTATTAACAGTTAACGTAATTGTAACTGAACACTGTCAAAGCACGGTTCATTGGTGTTCATTGTTTAAGATGAGTGAACTTAGTTAAGCAACAGATTGGTCTAACTAGACTTAGGCCAAGGAGGTACAGAGTAGGTCAATGACCCTTTAGTGTTACATTGTATGTCTAAAAATAGCAGTGAATCATATTTCTTATCTGTATTGAGTTTGAATATATTGATTTAAAAAGTATTGATTGTATTGATCTAAAAAGTTTTTGTATTTTTCAGCTTTTCAAGAATATTGTTCCAAAAACTGCGGGTAAGTTTTAAAAGGACGAATAAATTTGTTATTTTTATTGTAGTGTTGATTGATTGATTTTGGGTTCTGGGTCATGTGTGATCATTGTTTTATGGGTGATGTTGATGAGGTAAACAATTCCTGATGCACAATGATGTTGTTTCGTCGTTGTTTTCATTTGTGTTTTGAAAAGTTTTACATTTTTATACTTGCTATTTGCCATGTGTTTCAGAAAATTTCCGGGCTCTGTGCACAGGTGAGAAGGGTTTTGGCTACAAGGCATGTCCGTTCCACCGTATTATTCCAGAGTTTATGTGCCAGGGTGGAGATTTTACACGTCAGAATGGAACGGGTGGCAAGAGCATCTACGGCGAGAAATTCGAGGATGAAAACTTCCTGATTGCACATGCGAAACCAGGTTCTTCTTATGTTTTGTTGTTTTATCTCCTGAATGCTTTAAGACAGAATTTATTGCTTTAAACTTTTCATTTATTCCCTTTGATTTATGTTTGAATACAGTAACTAAGTTAATAATGACATGAGATGTAACTACATCGCACAATATTGTAATTTTACTCTTAATATTGATCTTATAATGAAGGTAATCTTCTTATCCTTGTATGTCATCTGGAGTTTGAATTGATTACAGGTGTGAGAATGTTATCTGTTGATTACAAATTCAGTGTTCCTTGTCTAAGAGCAAATACCATTTTGTTATACTGAAGTAGTATAATTGTTGTGCATTGTGAACCGATGTCAGTACTGATCCTTGTAGGTTTGTTATCAGACATGAAAAATGATAATATTAACTGATTAAATTGTTGAGCAAGAGAAAGATCTCCTGAGCGCTGTTTGCTAAATTGTGGGGCCAGAAAGATCCTATAGATTGAACATTTTCTGATGGATTTAATCTTTAATTCACTCCAATGAAGTTGTGTATAATGAAATAGGCTTATTGCAACTAAATAGTTGCATTTATTTACTAATTTTGGATAATTTCATTCAAAGCTTATATGAATTTTGATTAATTTGCTGAAGGGCTTTTGTCGATGGCCAATGCTGGGCCGGACACCAACGGATCGCAGTTCTTCATCACGACAGAGAAGACTGATTGGTAAATTTATTTATTTAATTTATTTAAAGTGTTGAGTCTAATCTCATTAACCTCAGCACAGGTGATGCATATATGGGGGCAGAAGTGGACTTGACCTGTCAAAAACACTGCATACTTGTTGTTTTGTACATGTGTAAACTAGATAACTTTGAGAAAGGAAGAAATGTAATATTTACCAAACAGGGATTGTTACCCGATGAATAATAGTAAGTTTATTTTATTTTATTTTAATTCTGAAATTTGATATCGCCCTTCCAACATTTTTTGCTCAGAAGTGCACACGCCTCAACGGCGCAATTGCAGTTGTACTACAGAGCAGTTGTGCGCGAAGGTCTTGCTCAAGGTCCCTACACAGTGACACCTCAGACAAGAGTCGAACCCGCACACTGGGTGTTACCTACCGACCGCTCTAACCAATTGGCCATCGTGCCACTCACCAATTGGCCACTGTGCCAAAGTTATTTTGCAAATACGTAATTCTGAATGGCTGTCAGGCACAGATGGGCTATTTTAATGCTAATGATAAACTTCTACGGAAAAGACACGTAAATGGGTAAGATGATATGTTGAATTGCGCAACTTTCTGCTTTGAATCTGGTACTTAAATCATTCGGTGCACAGAATCTGTAATAAATTGCTGGTTATGTTTGCCGAGTGGAGTAGTCTAACTGCTCTGGTTATGTTGCCTGTACTAATGTGTTCTATTTCCAAGCTGTGTAATTTGGTCTTTTTGGTAGGTGGAAATGCAATGCGTGTTATGCAATGGCTCTTTGTGTTTTGTTCATTGCTAAATTAGGTCTGAAGAGTGGGAATTGAGTGCCTTCCGTATCTTCCACTATGGGACTAAAAGCTTGCTTGTTTTACTTGATGGACTTTTTAGTATGCATGATTTGTTCATTCCTGACTTAAGAGCTGGAGTGGAAAATCAGTGGATGGTTCGCTACGTTTTGCTATGGATACAAGAGCTTAACTTTTTCTTATGCATCCCATGTGTGAACTTTTTCAACATTGGTATCTTTGGGTGTTGTATTTATGTAAACGTTTTCTGTTCGTCTAAGTTGTCAGAATATTGATGTTGTTCAGGCTAGATGGAAAGCACGTCGTCTTTGGCCAAGTTGTCAGTGGCTATAACGTGGTGGAGGAGATGGAGGCACAGGGTAATTCGAATGGAGAAACGAAAGCCAAAGTTATCATTGAGGACAGCGGTTTGATCCATTAAAGTCTTCCACAGCCGATGCCTCTCCAGCGGTTGGCAGCCATTGTTTCAAAAGTGTGTGTGGAAAATCTATCTTCTCGCTTCTTGTGATGTTCTTTTGTTCATCTGCTAGACCGGTTCTCTCCAGACTGTTGTGTCCGATATCAATTTACAAATCAAGTTCGGCTTAGTCTTGTCCTTTTGTTTTCTCAATATGATGCATTGTAAGAAACCATTCAGTAGTAGATTGTTTGCCCCAGGGCTGTACTGTTACTAAGGCTGTCGAGAAATGTTGAAATGACGACCCGGGTGCTCGTCGACCCGTGCGGTCGGGTACCCGACCATGCGGATATTTTGTTAGAAAATGTAGAAAATTGCGCATTTTTACGGAATGTCGGGCACCCAAGAATCGATTTCATTGACCGGACAGTCAGCCAATATGAATAACAGAATATTTCTGACACAGGTTCAGGTAAGATCGCACATTTTTACAGGATTTTGGGTACCCGAAAACCAATTTCATTACTCGGGTAGTCTGCTTCGGTCGGGTACCCGGGTATCCATTGGCAGCCTTAACTGTTACTATGTTCTCCTCTGTTACATATTGGAATGTAGCAGCTTGTCGTTAACTGTTCCTAGTGTAGTTGTCCGTAGACAATTCTTGTGCTACTTTGCTATAAACTGCATGTAGGCTATTTTATGCACTTTCTATGTGATGGCTTATGTTAACTGCTGGTGTAATTTGGATAAAATAGACTTGTGACTTTGATTCCACATATGATTATTTTTTATAATTAATTTGTGACATCTGAATAAATTGGTACTGTTTAAATTTTTTAGGCCTTAGATGACTATTTATGAGCAACCCTTAATTTTCAGAAGTATCTATTTGTAAAATCGATGTGCATGTTTAAAGATTCTCCTTTTTTCGTCCATCTATAACATACTGGTTTTTTTAATGTATTTAACTGGTTCATATTTTCTGTTTTGCTTTAAAGTTTTTAAAATGTTTTTGTATTGATACTTGATATAATAGTTGTTCTTTCTTTTGCTTTGAAACACTTATCATTCTGGATCAGTTTTGATGAGAAGATTTGTGAAGTTTTGATGAGAAGTTTTGGGAAGTTTTGATGTGAAGTTTTGATGAGAAGATTTTGATTCATTTGGATGATTTCATTTTGTTAAAAAATATCAATTGCAAAAATTGATGAGATATTATTCATTGGGTCTTTATGCATAAAAACATTTTTTAAAGGAAATTACTCCACTTTGACTCCTATAATAATAATATGATTGTTTGATGACCTTGGTAATCTTGGATTTTTTATTGGATAAACAAAATGTAATGACAATAGCAACTTACAGAAATGCCGTGCAACAGACCATAACTGATGTCCGTTCACAAGCTGAAAGGAATTTCTTTTAGGGAGTGCTGCTCTGTTAGTGCGTCTGGCGAAATTATGAGGATGCTGAATTTGTGTACAAGGACAAGACCACAATCATAGGCCTATGGGGCTGAGACGGTACTTCAATTGTCTTTCAGAGGGCAAATAATTTCCGGAGTAGGGTCAAAACTTGACCAGCTTAAGTTTTGTCTACTTGTGGAAACCTGCAAATTAAGATATGTGCATATTGTGACATAATATAAGTTATCTTACAGTAATGCTTGGAAGATTTGTTATAAAATCTATGCAAATATCAATGTTTCAACAGTGTATAATTATTTTAATAAAACTATTGTAGGCTTAAACTTCAGAGTGACCTCTTTCCCGCCCCCACATCACCCTAGATCACACCCTAGATTAAAATCGCTGGCAGAACCAGAGAGACCGGGAATAAACATAAGATTTATCGACAGCAGCTGACCAGTAATAAAATAGAAACCATAATGTCCCAGTGTTAAGATTCAAGTTGCTATCGTGTACAGCTGTCGGCTCTACATCTTCCAGGCATTGTTATATTGTATTGACCTGGTCTTCTGTTCACAATGAATACGAAGGCCAAGTGAACGCACCCTATAGTAGGCCTATATATATATATATATATATATATATATATATAGTCTCATTGGACTATCCTTTGATAAAATTAGTTGATGAACAAACCGAAATTATCGATGAATACGCCTTGCGACTGCTATTCTAAGGCCTATGGTTTCATTGCACGTTTGTTTTCCTGTGTTTCGGTTCTTCGCTTTTATAGCGAATGTCGGGAGCTGTGTGGCACTCGACCAAAGTACCCTACGCAATATTTAGTATGCGTTGATAGACGTATATCTGTAGGGTATGTCTGCTACCCTGCATAATGACAGCGGCAATAACGATCAACAGCGCTAATATTGATTTGGCAGATGCAGTCTGCATATGATTATGAGCAAGTACAAATAGCAGTTCTTGGAATTCGATGATTACATCATTAGCGTCGTTTTCAGGTTCAAGTCAGAACAACGCACATTTGTGATAATCCAACTGCGATCTGGCAGTTTGTCCTATATGTCTATGCTAATGTACAGTTACGATTGTCGGTTAACTCCGACTGAGACTATGTATTAGCCTCCAGTCATTTGATTCTGTAATCGAATACTTCAAGCCCCTTTGTGATGTCAACAACGCGTTCAAATTCAAGGACGCGAAGTGAACTCTTGAGTCATAACACAGCCAAGCAACACGATAGCGCTTGTACCGAATAATTGATTGATAACAATCAAGTCTTAAAGTTTTCCACATAGTTCTGTAGACCTACTTCGTTTTTCATCGGCGCTATATTGCTCAAGATCCGAAACTGTTCATGAAATAGCCATGTTCGTGTTCATTTTATGTACAATGTCAGTATCTCAGAATGTACTAGACGTGGGTTATCCTCCTGTGACATGTCCATCATTCAATGCGATCTTTTACGTGCCTCAAACACATTTCGCAGTTGGCTATTTATAAGGCGTCCTTTCATAAATATTCGTGGTCCGCATGGAATGGAGTTCTGATTATTCTTCCCGTGAATGAACTCGATTTAACGATGGATTCTTCCACGAGTCTGGAACCATTCTTACTTCTTAGCCTGGAACGGCGGAAGTACGTCGTCTTAAAAGGAAAAGCAGATCAGAATGCGATTCAGAATCTAGATGCTGTGCTATTTCGCCGATAGTTCGTCGACATTTGGAAGCGGGCGTTGTTGGATGTTTTTCAGTCTGTCGTTAAAACGCGTTGAAGCTGCTCTTCTGTTGGACAGTCGTCGGATGTTCGATGCTCTTCTCGAAGGTCGTACAGGATGCTGCTGCTGCTGCAGAGGCTGATGTTTCTGTTGTCCTACATCCTCAATCCCGAACCCAAGGTTAATGGAACCACCACCATTGCGTTGCTTTACCAGAGGTGGTGGGTGGTCACTGGTGGGTGATTCGCCAACCCTCTCCGTGACTTCCTGTAGCCCTGCTTCAGCGTCGGACAACCTCTTGACCTTTCTGTGTCTATTAAGGGTCTTTCGTATCCACTTGAACTTCAGTCTGGCCGCCCTCCGCTGTCGTCTCATCTGGAGGAAGTGGTCCCTGTTGGCAGTTCCGGTCTGTTGGTCGTCGATGGACTCCCTGCTGCTGACGTATATGTCCTCGTCCGTCTTATTCTTCTTGAACACCTTCTGAACCTTCTTGGCCATCAGACGAAACTTGACGACCATCTGGTCCTGTACCAGAGTGAAGCACATAGAGAGCGTCGCCATGCCGAACAGCATGTACAGCGCCGCTCCGAGCATCTCATACGTCCCACCGGACCCTCCATTGGCGAAACCCGGAACGATGTCCCCGAAGCCAATGGTGGAGATGGTAATGAAGCAGTAGTAGGCGGCGTCCAGTGCGGGCCACCCTTCCCACAGACCGAAGATGACCGTTCCGAGGAAGATATATCCGGCGATGACCCCGAGTATGATGGTCAATGGAACGCTGATATGGTTATAGTCCGCGTTATCGATATCGTCAAAAGCGTCCTCATCTTCGTCGTCGTCATCGTCCTCTTCGTTCGCCCCCTGTTGATCGTCTTCGACGAGGACCTCTACGTCATTGGATGGTTCGTTGACGGCGGTGGCGGACTTGCGCCGTTCGTACTGGCTCTTCCAGGCCTCGTGGATGCTTCCCTGCTTGCTGAGCTCTCCTCCGTTACTCCTGGAGGAGTCGTGCTCCGACTGCGGTCGACTTCGGATGACGATGGGACGACAGCAGCCGCAGCAGCAGACCTGAGTGTAGAGGAACCGGAAGAGCTTGGCCAGAGCATCACCGAGATTGGCAAGACAGAGCAACATGAGCGGAATGCCGACGACAGCGTACGCTATGCACACAGCGCGACCCCACTGAGTCCGAGGGGCGATGTTCCCGTAGCCTACAACACATACACGGACACAATGCAGGCTTTAACAGACTAAAATTTCTATCCTTTCATGCTTTGTCCTGCTCTGTCCTGTTTTGTCCGGTCTTGTTGTCCTCTCGTCTCCTCTCTTCAACAACCGATTTTCACCTTCTGTAACTAACTGCGGTGTGTCAGTTTGTGACTGTTTTCTATTAAATGAAGATATATGAAGATATGAAGATTAAATGAAGATATATGCCTTCTTTACACTCTTGCCCTCTGCTTCTAAATCAGCGTTTCCCGATCTTTGTTTGCTGGGAAAGTCTTTGATCTACATTTTTCGGCGAAACCCCCGTCTATAAAACTAAACATATTCTGTTGTAGTTACAAATGCTTGAGAATGCAGACAATTTTAGGCTTAGACCTAGATTAGATTAACAACAACATTGATTTCGATGACAATGACATGAACTCTCTTTCATTTATAAAGTTAAGTAAGCATATACACAAAATGTTAAGCCAAAAGTCTCCATTTGTTAACACTGAAAGTTCTCCGAGGAACCCTTGTCTTCACTTCACGGAACCCTAGGGTTCCGCGGAACACAGCTTGGTAAGCGCTGTTCTAAATCATGCCCTTGCCTGTGCTAACCCTTCGAGCCTACTCCCAAATCCCAACGTACTTTTTTCTGTGCCCTCCCTCTCTCTCCCAGCCTCGATCTCTCATCCGTTATCCTCCAGCCATCTACTCCTCTTTCGTCGTGCCTTCCCTTTCCAGTTCCCCCACATGCGTACCTGATGGTCCAACGTACCTACAGTGGTGAAGACTGTGCAAGCGAAGAAGAGTGCCCCCATGAAGGACCACTTGTACGGTTGGCTGTCGCTGCCGAGCAGAGTGCAGTTGCGACCGTCGTATCGTCCATTCGCCTGGAGACCCATGACCTGGTCACGGAACTGAACTAACAGCTGACGATAGACGGATGAAGCTTCGTATTCATCGTCATCGCTACGGTAGGTCGCCGACACCTGGTCGCATGAAACAGATTAACTCATTCATTCATGCTGCAAATTAACGTATAGGTGATCTCTTCTGGTCAATGCTACGCACTCATTGAACACCGGTTTAATTAAACACATAACGACAGCTAAAAGCCAGTAGAAATCATGTTTTCTAAACCTGGGTAGGTTGCCTACCTTCTGCCATGCAAAGCTCTCATCCCATTTTAAATCTGATTTAATAACGCCACCGTCTAGCGAACGAAGGACTAGTCAACCTGACAGAGGATACGAGAAGCTCTGCACGCCAGAGTGCAATCAACTGCTCAGCGCCCACAGGTCTGCAGGTGGTCTGTGTATACAGCGCCCAATATAAAGGCAAGTCGCAGGAACCATCTTATTCACAGGTGGCTTAATTAAAACATGATCGACAGGCGAGATGGGTGAAATCAGTACCAGGTCGAGGTCCAAAGGGGTCAGACATTCAGATGGATCAGAAGGATGGTGTTTAGAACTGAAACGGGGAGGAAGGTAGAGGGAAGGGAAGGATTGTCAGTTTGAAATTATAGGAAAATTATTCTAATATTATGCACTGGAAGAACTAAGAGAGCAACATTTCAAATTCAATCGCATCAAAGGCAACGTTTCCATGGATACCGGATAGTCAGTGCATTGGATGCACCATAATTATGCAATTGATAATTTGGCAATGCTGTGGTGAATCTACGATCCATTTACCTCCCAGATGGTTCCCACGAAGAACGATTCCAGTTCCTCGTAGAGTTCCTCCGCTGCAACGCACTCGCTCTTCTCATTGGTCGCTTCCAGCTGTTGAAAGATCACCCCTCCAGCGACTGCGTACAGGACAACGATGGTCAGCAGACCGAGATGGGACGACAGGAACCTCCCGAGCAACCTCAAGCGTTTCTTGAGGGCGGCCAGACGCAACTGCCCTGCGGTGGGCACCGTATCCGAAAGATCTTCGTAGACCGATCTTCTGTCCCGCTCCTCCTTCTGAATGGTTTGAGAGCCAGACGAGTCGCCACGTTGCGACATGGGTTCGATCCCCGGTGGTGCTCTCCTTCTTGTGCTTCTTCTGCTCTTCTCGAACTATCCTCTTACGAGACATGCGCTCAGCGTTCGTCTGGGAATGATGGAAATACGGAAGTTGAAGGATGGTGCCAAAACCATCCGCTGCGTTCTAGGCTGGCGCCACTCTCTGCGTTAAGTAGCCAACGTACGACAATTTTGAATAAAGTAATTAATTAAATCAGTCTATAAAAATAATTTGCAATTATAAGTTTTTATTTATTGTTATTAATAGTTCAATCAAACTCGCGTGCTATTCCGTGCCTTAGAAATGAAAAGCAACCAAGGTAACAACTGATATAATAAGTCACATGCAAATGTCAGTTGGTACTATACCGTAGGCTACTACTACCGCTTCAATAGCACTACTGCTACTGCCACCACTACTACTTCCAACTCCTCCACCTACTACTACTGCATCCCCGCTGGTAATTGGTTACTCGGGGAAATGGGAATCAGGGAACCCGAAAACCCCGGAAATCGAGGAACTGAGAAACTTTTTTATTTCTGCAGATAGGCCTAAATTCAATATTTTAAAGATTTGGCATCCTAATGTCATAGACATCGCCATGACCTATTTTGGTTTGTAAATTTCTGAGTACTAAGGAATGTGTTTCTAGGACATAAATCGGGGGCCTGCTGTACCATCGCACTACAGCAACCTACGAAGCGCGGTTAAAATTTAATGAGGAACCTGACATTTGGTCTGAAATCGGATCAGCTCTAGGCCTACCATGTGGATGTAGCAATGCAAACTGGTGATATACCGCCCGTAGCAAATAAACTAGGTACGACGACGATGTTCATGGTGATTATTTTTAAGGATAGCGATGACAATGACATGATTATCATCATGTTGATGAGCCAATTATGAAAATAGGCAAGCGACTACTTGTCTTTACTTCATTTTTAAAAATTGCAAATTCTGCAAGCCCGAGCGGGTCACTTAAAATCCACACAGAGGCCTCATGCGATCGGCGTGTTGGACAGCACTGCCTTACGGTCTAACACTACCTGTCAAGCTTCTGCTTTGTAATAACGTGTGCTTTTTTGGCTGATCGGAGGTTTTCATTCAACTTCTAGCCGTTCTCCTTTTGAGCACCCTAACAAACAGCAGAAGACCTCTCTGCAGAGATTCCCCAGATGGGAATGTTACGAACCAGTACGCCCATAACGTAGTAAGCCTAGGCTGTTTTATTTGTTTTGAATTTCTTCCTCAGTGGGATCACTGGGGAGGTACTAAAACCAGGGACAGCGGATCAGGGATTATCTGATCACCAGCCTAGGCCGAGAGCCAGTAACATCGGCGTCACGCAACCTGGTTAAAGTACATATCAGGTATTAAACTGTAAACGCTTTGATCTTAGCCAACAGGCCGAGAAGCGACAACGACGTGTTATCCAGAGGTCTTTTATAGCGTGTTTGGGCATCTAAAAAAAGTTTCCAATGACAAAACTTACTAACGGTAATAACTATTTAGTTCGCTCATTCACAGAAAAGTTACTTCGAAATATGAAAGTATATAATATAATGCAATTTATAAGTAAGTCACATGTCATTATAGCATAATAGAATATAAAATATATATGTTTCCCATCTGAGCCTATGCAATCAATTGTTACCATGTGCCGCCATCTAACGACGTCGCTGTTGACGTTCGTTATTTGGTCTTATTACTGCGTCGTTTCTACAATGTAAGAGATACTTCTGAGAACTTCGACGAAGAATCAGAATTGGTCTTGAAAATGAGCTGCTGTACAAAGAATATACCCAAAGAAATAAATTTGGAAAACGTTCTGGATCAGTTTGTTCAAAGATTAACAAGAAAAACGTTTAGGTAGATAGATAGGCCATAAAAGTGGGCATATATTTATATGTTTAGTCTTACAGTAGGCCTACAGTACCGGTATTTTGGTATTGCGTTGCTTTATGCTAATCAGGTTGTCTGACATTATGATATTATTTTCTTTGTTAATCCACTTATTACTTCATTCATAATAATAATTATTTTATTTCGGTCTTGGTTTGACGATAGGCTAAGAGTGTTTGTGAATGTGGATGGTTCCCGCGACGTCGTTACTCGCCGATGTAAAAATCTAGAGATCACGATTAGGAACATAGTTTATAGGTCTTCTATCAATATATTAATAATAATAATAATAATTTTTATTATTATTATTATTGTTATTATTATTATTAGTATTATTATTATTATTATTATTATTATTATTATTATTATTATTTATTATTCATCATTGGCATTGCCAACGGATCTGTCATCATGCTATCTGGGTCGCCGCTTGTCAGTGGACTGTAATCTTGACATGGTGCCCTGAAAAGCCACCGCATTGAAACGTTGGATCAATGCCGACAAGTTCTGGAAAAGGAAGTTTGTCTCTCGGGTGTCACCGGTAGTTGTCGAAAGTCGGCGTCCAGTCTCAGACAGAAAGGCGAGGCCCTCACTATTGAGGGGACCAAAGGTTTCTATAGCGATTGGAACAAAAGTGTATTTCTTCTCTAGCTCAGAATATTTTGTGTGTTTCCTTGTGGCTGCTATCTCTGCCGCTCCTCCAGCTGTGGAAGCTGTTTCGGGGATATAGGAAGCGGCCACTGTGTCCACCACAGTTGCGTCCCAAAGTAAGGTCCGCCCCCCACTCCACGGTATCAGGGTCTGCCCGTCCGGTCTCATTCCATCTAATCTGGAAAGGCCTGACGGTTCCTTGACTGCTGGAATACCGGCTCTGTTGAGGCTGCGATGGATTAGGTCGTTGATATTACAGTGTCTTGCTTGACGGCCAAATCCCAATGAACAGGACAGGCCATGTGCGCCTCTGACTGAGACGAAGGCGCCGCATGCGCAGGTGTGCGGCTCACAGATGGCCACCCCTAAACGTAGACCGACCGCCACCCTCACGGTATCGTCCTCCAGTCGGAGATCGCGAGAAACGAGCGGGAGAGCGTATAGCCAGTCCGAGGCGTGTGGTGACTGCAAGGCCCTTAGTCTCGCCTGGTCGTAGGGATCCTGTAGCTTTTCTTCTAGTGCAGACAGAACCGCGTTTAACAGCGGTCTGTCAAAGTGGGCTTGTTTATGGCCTGGCGTCGTCGGGGCAGAAGCTTCGGTAAGTTGAAGCCAGGTAGACATCGCCGAGTCGCATGCTGAGTCCGATTTCACCGCTGCTGATTCTAAGATGAGGGACTGGATCTGGAGAGTGCCCGCGGCTGAAGCCAAAAAGGCGGGAAGTGCCAGCGAGGACGCCCTCGTAATTCCCAGTCTTCCCATCCTGATCGGGAGAGTGGCCTGACTCCATTGGTCATCGGTCATCGAAATGTTGAAGATTCGCTCGATCCCTCCTCGCAGTAGATCGTCGTAAGCCCATAGACGCGGGTGGTCGTGGCAAGGGGTGCATCTAAATAAATGCATGAGTTTAGGCGAGCCGATCGAATGTCTAAGGATCAGTAGAGCGTCTTGTCTAGCGATTAGTTGCAACCTGTCGAGGGCAATTCCGAGGTCGGCCACACAGGTATCGATGGCTGAAAGCAGGGCATCCGTCGTGGAAAGCGGAGCCCCTAGGTGCACGGCCGATGATGCATTGACTCTGGCGAACTGTCCTAGGAAGCCTTGACTAACGTCGTTGATATGGGCGTCGGAAGATATGAGTTCGCATTTTTTGCGGTTGAGCGTGAGGCCTAGTTGCAGACATCCCTCTTCGATCGAGTTAACATCCGCCTCCACCACCTTAGGATCTCCGCCCAAGGTGAGGTCGTCGAGGTATCCAAAGGCCAATGGTGAAAGCAGGTGTTTAAGGATCGGCTGTAGCGGTAGGCAGAAAAGGAGAGGTCCCAAGGGATCGCCCTGTTGCGAACCTTCTTGCGATTGTATCGTGAATCTCCCGAATTTCAGAGATGTCGCCTCGGCGTAGGCAAGATGGCAATATGCGGATAAATCAGGAATGAGTTCGTCCACTGATGCGAGCATGAAATCTCGGTGCAAGCTATTGAAAGCGTTCGAGATGTCAATTATTATTATTATTATTATTATTATTATTATTATTATTATGTCACATATAGTGTTATTCATCATTGGCAGTGCCAACGGATCTGTCTTCAGGCCATCTGGGTCGCCGCTTGTCAGTGGATTGTAATATTGACATAGTGCCCTGAAAAGCCACCGCATTGAAGCGTTGGATCAATGCCGACAAGTTCTGGAAAAGGAAGTTTGTCTCTCGGGTGTCACCGGTAGTTGTCGAAAGTCGGCGTCCAGTCTCAGACCGAAAGGCGAGGCCCTCACTATTGAGGGGACCGAAGGTTTCTATAGCGATTGGAACAAAAGTGTATTTCTTCTCCAGCTCAGAATATTTTGTGTGTTTCCTTGTGACTGCTATCTCCGCCGCTCCTACGGCTGTGGCGGAGATAGCATTATTATTATTATTATTATTATTATTATTATTATTATTATTATTATTATTATTATTATTATTATTATTATTATTATTGTTATTGTTATTATTATTATTATCACTGCTACTACTACTTCCACTTCCACCACTTCCCCCTACTACTACTACTACTACTACTACTACTACTACTACTACTACTACTACTACTCCACCTACTACTACTACTACTACTACTACTACTACTCCACCCTTTGTTATACCTATTACTACCACTATTTATTATAATTATAATGATGACGTCGATAATAAAATTTTTATTATGATGACAATGACTGTCAATAAGCGCAAGGTAGGACTTCAGTTCATGTCAGAGTTGAAAATCCGGATAATGGACACGACCATGAATCAATGGAGTCGACATCATAGCTATGTCAGCGGGTATCAGTGGCATTTCTTCAGGCAGAGAACGCTATCTACCCCTACGGGATATTGCTACCAATGTACGAGCTCCGCAGATAATTATAACGATGATGATGATAAAAGTGACGATAATAATATACCCAGCAAAAGTAATAACAATAATGATAATGATAATAAACTATGATAATAAAAAAATAGCAGGAGCAACAACAATAAGAATAGTTATGATGCGAACGAATCCGACAACGACATTTTTAAAAAAACGAATGAACTAAACCTGGAGTATCGCCTGAAATTCTCTGTAGATGATAATCGAGTCCATTTCTGTAGGTGTCGGATGTTGACTAAGATTTGGTTCAACTCGTTGGCAACAGCAGCAGCAGCAGCAGTTGCTGCAGCAGGCAGAGGCCATCCTTCGCTTGGTTGCAGCGAATACCAGTCGGTAATAGGGTGAGAAGGATGGAAGCAGACAAAGACAAACAGAACAGAGGTACACAGCGATATAGAGACGGAGGGAGAACCTCGATGCATAGAGAGTGACAGGGAATGACAGGGCGAAACAAAAAAACCAGCAAGGAGCAAGACAGACAGAGAGAAAGAAAGAGAGAGAGAGACAGTGAGAGACGGAGAGAGGCAGAGAGACACAGAGAGAGACAGATATGATCGGGTCCGATTATTACTGGTTCGTTTGTTTTGACAATTATGGCAGAACTTACGAAGGCATCATTGACTCGATTCCTTCCCATCCAAAGTTTTCATCCCCCTCTCTCAATGAAATTTATGTCTCCACTTAGGCTACCACTTTCGAAGCTTATTACAACCTGCTCATCTACCTTTGACGTTCGATGGTGTCCACGAGAATTGCATTTCAGGAATTTTATTCATTATTGTTGAAAATTAATGCAGAGGATCGCATATTGCAGGCTGTTATCTGGAACGAGTTTCACGTTCTCCGCAACTTTTCCCTTCTGTCAACAAGCGCGTGTACAACTTTCGTCCAAGGCCTCACGACTTTACCCTACCCGTAAAAGGCAAAAAACTTTTATCCCAAGAGTACTATTCAAACATATGCAATGGAATCATGGCCCTTGTCATCAAAACCAAACATTATTCTTAATCAAATATCTTGTAACTAGGTTGCGGTTTGCCAACGTGGTCCTAATAATAATCGAGAATCCTCATCAATTGGAGGCAGTTACTGCAGGCTACATGACGTACTTGGCAAAAACTTAATGACATTTTTACAAAAGGCACGTTTTCTCTGTCTGGCCAAAAGTCTGATCGTGCATGGGGGTAGTGGGTCATTGCACATTTTTACCATTTCTCCCATAATTACTATTAATTAGCAACCGACTTACACGATCTACAGTGACATACGATGTTATCTTCTTCTACTGAAGACCGCAATGCAACCGTCCTATAAATTTAGGCTTAATCGTTATTATTGAAACTTTATGCAGTGTTTGAAAGGACAAGCGGAGGAAAGTTTACGGGTTCGTTGTTTCTTGGCATCATTGTACTGGACATCGTGATCGGAATACTTGACCTGGTCAGCGCAGTCATCGATGCGAGTCGGATATCGATAATTCAAACGATTTCCGGCTCTGATCGATTCTATACAATGGTCCATGATTGTCATCAGTTTCCATTCCCGGCTCTCCCTACTTGCCTCCCTCCATCCTTAACTCCATCTCCACGTCCAGCAATTCCCAATTGTTTCAATTCCTGCCACCTTTCTCTCTCCATCGGCAGTACATTGCTTTGGCGCTGTGGTTTGATAGGTTAGGTTGCGAGGTCATGGATGAGGGTTTTGAAAATCACCTGCGATGAGAGAGAGACAGAGAGAGGCAGGGAGGGAGCGAGAGAGAGAAAGTGAGAGAGAAAGAGTAAGAGAGTAAGACAGAGACAGAGAGGGACAGAGAGAGACAGAGAGACAGGACAGAGAGACAGGACAGAGAGAGACAGAGATAGACAGAGATAGACAGAGAGACAGAGAGAGCGAGAGAGAGACAGAAAGAGAGAGAGAGAGAGACAAACAGGCAGGCAAACAGACATGAGAGTGACACAGAGACAGAATACAGATATAGACAGAGACAGAGAGGGGTGGTTTCGAAACTCACCCCGCGCGGAACAGTTGCTGAGATCTTTGCAAAATTCTATTTGGATTTAAGTCCATTGTTTTTTATGCAACGAGCGTTCGTGAGTGGGTGTAGAGTTCCTTCGACTGAATCGACGACAACTGCAACCCCAATCCACTTACCATCTGCGTTTTTCGGTGCCGTGTAGATGTCATCTAAAAATCCCACCCTCACCAAATCTTCAAACAAAAGTTGGCCATACACTCGTTGATGTACCCCAGGCCCTATAGACAGATTGATAGAGCAGATAATCTGAGAATCAGGTAATTAGGTCAGCTTGCGGAAAAGTCCGACCAAGCAACGAATTCTGAGAATGTAAACAAACCGCGTCTTTGTCCACTTGCCAAAGTGCATAAATGAATTCTGGCTGACTGATATATCATGATTTTTTATAACGCATCATCAGACACTGATGATATATATATATATATAGTCTCCCCTGGATCAGCATGTGGCTGCCATAGGCGAGTAATTCGTTTAGAATAATTTCTTTTGCTCTCTAAGATTTTTAACTTACAGGAAAAAACCCAATCACCTTCACACATAGACGGTATAAAATGTATCAGTCATCGGCGAGTAATTGTGGAGAACCAGGTAAAGAAGTAATTCACTACTTACGTAGAGGCAGTTACGTATAGCCTGTGTGACTTTGTGGCAGCGGCGGATCCAGACCATCTAGTAAGGGGGGGGGGCGATTTTTAGGTTTTAGTGGCAACCGCAGGCAAGCCCACAAATCGTAAAACTAAACTCTCTAGTCTTCATCAAATGATTGTATTTCAAATTTCAATCATTATAAATTACTTCAAAATATAATTTACAACAGTGTATATCTACATTAAAATTTGAACATTTTTGTTGACATTGCATACTTTCTTTATAAAGGGCTGCAAAAGCCAAGTAAAAATCGCTAAAGAAATTTCTTTCCAAATAATATAAGGGGGCGATCGCCCCCATCGCCCCCCTATGGATCCGCCACTGCTTTGTGGAAGTAGCTTATTAGACTTACTCGTGTAGAAGGTCATGCAGAGTAGGCAGAGTAGCTGTTAAGGGGGCGTCGCTTTGATCGAGGATTCGAGGGTGGATGCTCGAGTGAGTTCGGATAAGAATTATTGAAAAGGTGAGACTTGAGTTTCGCCAGAGTGGCGATGAATTAAGGAGAATGAGATGGATGATGGTGGGTGAGTCGAAAAAGTGTTGAACTCATTCAGGACGCAGATCGTTCCAGAGTCGTATTGCGGTGATGGAAATGGCCCGGATGGAGAACTTCAGCTAATTGGTGGCAGAGGATCGAGTAAGACTGAGACAAGAGAATGACCTGGTAGAATTGGTTGGCTGATTGGATCACAAAGAGTTCGCGAAGATACTTGGGCTTATTCACAACCGCTGCGTCGAGCCAGAGGGGTTGTCCTGAAATTGCCTATCGAGTGCAGGAGTTCAAAGCCCGGTTCCCAAGAGATCGGAACGAAGAAGGAAACTGTTGAGGCGAAATTTATGCCAGAGTGAGAAAGGCTGGAAGTGGACTACGGGATAGATCTGTTATCGTTTATATTACATGTAATAAACGTGGAAAGTTCTGTCTCTAATTTATTCTTTTTATATAGCGCCGTTGCACAGTTGGTCTTCCAAACACAGCTGCGTGGTGACGAAAATATTTTTGTATAGTTGCTTTTAGTTCATGAGAACAAAAATAGGCCTACATGCGCATAAAACAGTCGCAATTTATTCATCGATTATTAATTAGAATCGATTCACTGTGTAGAATAACTTCATAATCACAACATCATCATAAATTTACAATAATATTAGTAAAGTGTCTAAGTTAAGACAATATATTATACACGTTTTGCAATGTATCTGATGAACATAGTTAAACAAACGATGTTTTTTTTATCTGTCGGTCTACAGAAAGCGTAATTTTGAACTGACACAGTTGTTATTTTGCACCAGGATTTGCTAAACTTAGCATTCACCACTGTTACGGACGCAGTCACCCAGGCGGACACTTAAGCTTACACACAATATATATACATAATATATATATATATATATATATGCAGATACGGCAGTCTTAAAACTTCAGCACATTGAAGGATTCAAGTACATTGCAACACATTTTGAAACAGACAAACAGGCGAAGAGAAAGACAAAAGGACAGACAGACAGACAAAAGAAAGGACAAACAGACAAAGGGACAGGCTGATAAAGCCCTGGCTTTTGGAAGACAATGGAATAAAACAAGCGTCAAAAGGTCTTAAAATTGCGCAACCTCCTCGAGCAACTCTGAGCACGTGATCCGATAACATACGCTGAATTAACAACTGTTGCTAACATGAATGTTTATGAATATGTACAGATAAATAAATTAGAATGGAAACAACAAATACTGCATTCCGTGTATGATGTCCTTGTGAACCATAATTCGTTCGTTAATTCATTCCATCGAACATCTAAACTAGAGTCGTCACTGTCGCCAATGGTTAAATTCAATCGGATCCCGTCTAATCTGAGTTCTGGCACCTCGGATTTGACGTCAGTCACCTCAGCCATTAGTTCGAAGACCAAAATGAGAATTGATCCATCGCCTAACTTTGTTTCTATCGCAACGATCGATCATAATATGCACCTTGTTCCACAAATTCTTGCTTATTCAAATATAGCAAAATTGTGAATATATCGATAGTAGATTCTCCAGTTACGTGTAACTTTTTGTTTTGTAAGATTCGGAGATCCGGAAGCTGCTCTGCATAAGCATTTTAACCACTGACTGTCGTGTTATGATAACTTTTATCAATAAATAGAGTTCTCGATGCAATGCAACGACATTATTTTTATCCACGACCCACAATCCTATTGTTATGGCTACGTCGTAACAATAGCTGCGTCGCGTTCCGTTTGTTCTGTCCTGCTATTGTGCTTTTATTTGGCTTCTGTCCAGTTGTTAATGGATTGGTCGTCTTATTTTTTCCAGATTCATAGTTTTTATTTGTCTGTGTACCTGAAGTCTTCAATTGTTGCTTTCTGTTTGTGTGCTGTTGTTTGGAAATCCTGTTGTTGCTGTTTTCCTGTTGACCTGTCATCGTCTATTGGCTTTTATCGAGTCCGTTGCACGCTGTTCCGTTCATGAACAGCGAAGAACGTCCTGGCCCCGTGTGACCCTGGGTCCTGGGTGACGTAGGGTCCTCGTGACTGAACGACCTCAGTAGCTTCGGGTTGTAACACTTGGGGTCGCTGATCATGCGCAGTAGCATGTTCCTGCGTCGCGGATAAGATGGCGTCGTTTCCGCCGGCGTTTTCGGCAGGATAGAGATGAGAGAAGGGACAGACGGGATGTTGTTGTCGAAGAGGAAGACCTCGTCCCCCTCCTCGTCCTCCAGGGAACCTTCGAGGGGACCAACATCGTCCGAATCGATCGACTCTATCTTGCGGATCTCCTTCAGGGCCTCGTTGTCTTCGTTGGACTCGTCGGCACAGGCTGCGCTGACTTCCTTTGCCGTTTCTGAGATGACCCCCCAGGCGTAGTCGATGTCCTCGTCTTTGGCGTTGGGAGCGCAGACGGCGAACCGGATGACGTAGTCGTCGTTGACGATCGCTGGGACCATGTACACCTTCCCAGACATGTTGATCGCTCTTAGCAACATCTGTGTCTGATAGTTGGGGCCCTGAAACGATGACGAATACACCGCTACGTCAATAGGTCGATCCCAGCATACCCTCGTTTGTATACATTCACTGGCATCTTTCTCTTAGAATCTAAATGGCGCTACATCAATGCTAAGAGGGTCATGACGACGAATTCCGGCTCAATGCATTAGATGACCTTTCCTGTTCTCATATAAGCTAGAGGTACGACGGTCTCTCTATATAAAACCGTGTAATATACATTTCGTACAGTATGTGCTTAGAGTGTACACTATATAGGCTTTAGCATAGGCCTATTACAATTGGTAGGCCTACCTTGAGTCTGAAACACACGAGACCAAGTGTCACCTTTCCACGGATTTCAAATCGATCGTCCTCTTCAACAAGCGACTCGAATTTCTTCGCAAGACGACAATGCTGATGACACGACAAACAATTAGTTGATTAATGAATTAATTAATTATCTAACTTAAGATTATACTGCATAAAATGCCAATTAATATGCGGGACAGCATATAAAAAGACATTGGATCCGTTTACCAGCCTAATTAAGCCTACTTTTCGTCGAAACTTTGTGTTGGACATGGCTTTGTATACCGGTTTGTGATCTCAGGTCAGTCAGTTTATTTACCAAATAAACGATTATAGGCCTATTATATGGACGGACGATTAGCTCAATATAACGCAACCAGTATAAATGAATCCTATTGGTTATTTCACGTACACATGTAGGCCCATAAGGTCAATTAGTCATTTTGTGTATAAGGTCAATTAATCAATTTATGAGTTAGATCAACTGGTCATTTTATGTATAACATCTACCTCGGGGAAGGGAGAAGATTTGCCGGAAAGGAAGTTTTAGGAAGACGAATGTTGATGAATTGGACGACGGATGAAGGAATCAGTGATTATATGTGCTATTTTGGATGGTAACTGAATTGCAAGGCTTCCGCAATTATTCCTTAAATTGGCTTAAGTTTTATTTGAACAGAGGGATGACTAATCTAATCTGTAGACCGCATAATCATGATAATCATACCTCTCTGATGTAGCGTTGGAGTCCGTCAATTCCGTACGTTCTTATAACGAACCAAAGCTTAAGCGATCGAAATCTTCTGCTGAGAGGTATTTGCCAGTGCTGTGAAAACAGAAATTACGTCATAATAACGCAACTGTGCAGGTGTCATGCAAACGACCGGACACTTTACAATATTTTGGATATTTATCGAAAGGGGTATAAATTAAAAGAAAAGTTGATAATTTTAATACGATTTTCGAATATTGTTAGGGTCTACCCACGCAAGTTTTAAAGTGTTTTCCAAGACCACCAATAAAAAAATATTAAAAAAACAACTATTACGGGCTTCTGTTTCTCTACGAATTGTCCAAGAGAGAGAGACAGACAGACAGACAGAGAGATACAGACAGACAGAAAGAGAGAGACAGACAAACAGAGAGACAGACAGAGACAGACAGACAGACAGACAGAGCAATATACAAAGAGCGGTTAGGGCTTGCGCCGAATCCATTAGTACAGGCCTATGCACGAATATTGCTCTAAGCCAGACGAAGGTTACTTGTAGCACAGCGTTGTATAATATTATGTTCCAGAATATCTTTAATATTCTATCCATCTCCCGGAAATGATGATTGCTGGTGAGATACTATAAAGCTGCTGTTATTCACTCAGCAAACGAGTGCTTGTACAAGGTTCCATCAGCACAAGCAGGGTGAGAACCTCAACTACTCATATGCGACCTGATGGGGTCTTGCTTCATAGCAACTATAGGCCTATATAAGACTGGGTTATGGCGGTAGGTGTCATTGTCCTTTGATCAGACGAAAACAATGTAGGTGTATTGTTGAAATGAAGTTTCTTACCCGAAAATCGATTGCTTTATCTGGAAATAAAAATAAAACAATTGCTCTAAACTACCGTGTGAAACGTAATCAGAATTGAAATAAACACGCTTAATGTTATTCTTAAGTTCCAAATGCTGCCTTAAAAAAATATAAAAGTTAGTATTTCTTAAAGTATCAAGGGTAGCCTTTTAAAGAGCATAAAATGCAACCTTTCTAAAGAGTAGATCCTACCAAAAGATCGCATGCATCAAAGCATCATCAATCGATGTTTATGAAAGAAACCGAATTCCATGTTCTTTGTTCTTGAGATAATAGCGTAACTTGCGTAAGGCCTACAATCTATTATAGTTCAAGTTAGCTAACCCTAAATAGCTTAAACAGTCTAAAATGCTTGTAGCAATCAGATTGAATCTATTAAGCACACACTGCACAAGAAAGAAACACGTCAACCAAAATTAACCTTAAACAGACGCAAACGTAAAACTTCAAACACTACAACAACCGAAAAATACCGACGAAGAGATTTAAATTCGAGATATACGTGTAGTTCTAGCAACATTCTAGCCTCAACAATTGTTTTAACACAACAACAACATTTCACAGATGTTTTTTTCACGAAATAAGACATCGTACCAAACGTTAATAGCAAAACATGACGAGAAACAGTAACTTTCAAGCACTTCTACCACGTTAAACATTTAAGCGATGAATTGTAAATAATCGCTCTTTCATCAGCGCTCCGTCAAAATCGCGAAAGCACGAGTTTGTGTATAAATTGTGGGGATACAAAGGCACAAACTGGTAGCCTTCAAGGAGGACGCCCTGTGACATTGGCCTAACGTTGGCTGGACCAACATTCGCCTATTTTCAGTTTCTAAGAGCATTTCAGCAATTTAAGCTTCATAAAACCTCAATTTGTCGACCTGTCCCATCTGTAATCTTATGTTTGCAGCCAAATCACATTTTTACTTCATTATTGTGTAATTTTCGAGGCTTAGAATGAAGGAATGAAGTCGTAGTGTGTGCGTGCGTGCGTGCGCGTGTGTGATATACGGCCCTCGACAGCTGCTGCTCATCAGATTCCTCTTACCGAAAGGAAACCAGGAAATTTCTCGCGACCCACACAAGCACGAGTATTCTAAATTTGTTTTCATGCGTATATTAAATCTTGTGACACGAAACAGATTTGTTGATGCGAAATTACACAAAGCGTCATTTGCTAAATTAGCCTATCTAGTCTGGCGAAACCTAAAATTTACTGAAATGACAGAAGGTCCTTTGGCCAATCTTGGCATAGTAGTCGGGACGATTGTAATTGAGTACATCGCCAGTTAATATGTGGGTTTTCCTTTCAGTTGCCAGGGTATGATAGTTAATTTTCGCATATTCATTTCTATCCTTGTGTCAAAGTGATCAAGTTATTGCAGGAAAGCCAAGAAGTGCTTGAAAGTTGACAGAATTTACTGTGGGAAGGAGCAGTTATTATGGTATTTTGGCTGCAACTCCTTCCGTTCTATATGTTCTTGTCTGTCGTCCGTTTGCCTTGTCTGCCACCTTTCACGTTGTCTACTAACCTTTTGAATATGGCTAATTAAATGGTTTGACTCTGGTCAATTAAATGTTGGCTGCTACGCTTCTTGGTTTGATATGCCATTTTCTTTTAGCTTTCATCCTCTCCTCTGGCTGCCACATTTCTTTTGGTAGTCACCCTTTTCCATTATCTGCCACCCTTTTTTGTTAGCTGCCACCTTTTCTATTAGCCACCACACTCTCTGTTAGCTACCACCCTCTTCTGTTATCTACCACCCTCTTCTGTTATCTACCACCATCTTCTGTTATCTACCACCCTCTTCTGTTATCTACCACCCTCTTCTGTTATCTACCACCCTCCTCTGTTAGCTACCACCCTCTTCTGCTAGCTACCAGTACCACCCTTTTCTGTTAGCTACCACCCTCTCCTCTTAGCTACCACCCTCTTCTCTTAGTTATCACCAGGTGTGTAACAAGCGGGGGGCACGGGCACCGCTTGTTACTCTTCTCTTAGCTACCACCCTTTTCTGTTAGCTACCACTTTTTCTTAATGCTTTGATCCTTCTCTTTTTATTATGCTATCCCGTCCACTGAGTGGACACGCCAATGAATGAGCGTCGTACAACATTGAAACTTATAACGGTACCTGATATCTCATGAATGTCTAGACAATTGTGCACATACACAAACAAATGTTAAATGTTCTTTAGCTCCATTACAATTACATACATGATATATGATAGAAGCATGGAGGGTGAGGCTGACGCTTAGGTAGAACGACAGATGGACGGACCAATGGATAATTATGCATAGTTGGAGGGAGACAGACTCAGAGACAGAGACAGAGACACATAGAGAGACATAGAGCGAGAAAGAGGAAGACACAGCAAGAGAGAGAGAGACGCGCGCGCGCGCACACACACACACACACACACACACACACACATCGTGACACATGATGAGCCGAATAGGCAGCAGTTTCAATAATCACAATATCTAAATTTCTCATACAACGACTGTGCGTTCATTATACGTGTTATGTGAATGCGTGCATTTGTGCACGACCGTATGACTGTATGTGTAGGTCTGTATGTGGGTCTGTGTGCGTGTATGGGTGCGAGCGTGCATGCAAGTACGCACGTGCGTACGTATGTATGTATGCATTTATGTAAGACTGTAAACGTATGCAATGCATGTATGTACATGTATGCACAGTGTGTATGTATGTATATTATTACGTTAGTATGTATGTATGCATGGCATGGTTGTGATGAGATCTGAACGGGTATACTATATGAAATGCGGTTAATTAAGATGGACTCACCAGAGTGTGAATGTTGGAGATATAGAGGATCAACGGTGAGAGCCGTTGTCAAGATCTTACGATCTCGAACCCTGAATAAATAAACAGATGAAAAATCCTTGCACTTCGCCGCATGGGACACTTCAAATCGGTTGAGTCCAAACAGTCAAATTATTCAAAAGACGAGTCTACCATAATTATGTCTATTTTCTTTGTTTGAAAGTAAGCAGCTGCGTAGCGCCTTTCCTCAAGCATGCACTGTATACATTTAGATAATCAGATACTCAACTCCGAAAAGCCCACAACACCAAACTACAATCTACTCTGCAATGATGTAGATAGGTTCCATGTTAACACACGTGCAAACATTGGCGCATGGATAGCATAGATTGTTGAATTGTGTGAATGAAGCTTAGGTAACTTAGCGCAATGCAGACTAATGAACGACGATGTTACAAGTTTATAAAAGAAAACTAACCACATCGTTGAACAATCGAAATTGACGAGCATCCACTTGTTTGGGTTCATGTTGAAGGAATTTGCACACTGAAAAGATGTAAAATTGAGAAAAAAATCTTCATTAGTTTGTACACAGCGTTGCACGGAGAGTGAAAGAGCGCGTGGGTGTATTTGAAAATGGAAGAGAAGATACATGTGGAACAAATTTTAAGGGAAAATGGAGAAGCAAGTGGAAGGAGGTAAAAGAATGATGGATCAAGAAAAGATGGAAGCAGACGGAAACAACTAAGAAGGAGTACGAGCGGAAGAGAGAATGTAACTAGGAGGAGATGGAAATAGAGATACTTAAAATCCGACCAAAAGTAGAATAATTGGAAATGGAAAAATTGAAAAGAACAAGCGCACAAGAAAGAAGACAAAGTGGATATGGAAAAACGTAGAGAAGAACAGGGAAGACAGAAGAAGGATGAAGGTAAGGAGGGAGAGGGAGAAACAAAAGACATATATGCATAGATAAACAGACGGACGATGAGAAGGAAATAAAGGAGGGTACGTATACACGAAGCGAAAGAGGAGGACAAATACAAAAGTATGAAGGGTTGTGATAATAGTAATCGAAACAAAGGACTAGACAAGAAATAGTAAAGGAGGAGGAGGAGGGGAAGAGTAATAGAAAACGGAGGGAGTGAGGGTTAATCTAAGATAAGGACAGTATACAACACATTTAGATATTGATAAGGAGGTGACGGAAGATCATGAGGGGAGTCCGGAAAGAAGAAGAACTGACTCACTTCGATTCCTTTGAGGATGTGTCTGAACTCGGGGCAGATGAGTGCACTGCCTGCGTAGGCAGCGTCGACGTGGAACCAGAGTTTCTCCTTCTCGCAGATCTGTCCAATCTCCAACAGGTTGTCAAACGAACAGACAGCTGTCGTTCCGAGAGTTCCACAGACCTACGTAGATAGACAAACAGACAGCGGCGCATACAGACAAACACAGGAACAGTAACGTACTCCTTCTGCTTATATACTTGTACTGTGCAGGAACAACTGTGTAGACGGCCAAACGCTCGCTTGCAAATGCGCTGACATATATGATTACATTCCACTATTGAAATGGCAGCGGGACGCAAATACCAGAATCTATGTTTATAGGCCTAATATTCATAAACATAGAGCAATGACAACACTCTGTGCACATTAAACACACACGTGTGTAGCCTACATTGTGTGTATTTTTTTCTGTGCATGTATGTGTGAGTATTCCTATGTTATGCGAGAAGGTGTTTGTGTTTGTTTGTTGATTGCTATAATAGCGTAGATACGAAGGCCTACTGCATTTCGTTTAGAGACCCGTGCCTTGTCCTATAAATAGCTCAGAACTATTTAAAATATATATCAGGAGATTATTCTGCACTTACGTAGAAAGGTATCAGACCAAGTTTTCTGTCTTCCTGTCAAATGTAACCACAGAAAAGCTTTACAGACAAAATTAACGAGATTGTCTAAAATGACACTCGGTGGTCATAATTATAACAGATCGCATGGGCCTATATAATTAAGAAGGTGGTTTTACGAGTTCAGACTTCCCTGAAATAAATGCATTACTGCAACCAAACACAAAAATATAAAAAAAATACGACCACGTTCAATGGAAAGTCCGTTTAACTTAATTATGTATGAGATGTACTGACAAGTGTCACTGACCTCAATGGCTCTTTGAAGGGTCTCCCCGCGCAGAGAGAAATCATCGTCCGTGTCGAGTTCTCTAATTTTTATCATGCTGATCATTCCAGCTTTTTCCACGCACGAGTGCGCCTACGTTGACACAAGAACAATATTTATGATCAAACTTTAATATCAAGCGAAGTAACGTTTGCATCATTACGATTATCATACAATGACCAATTTTAGATTAGTCTCAGACTTTTGTCCTATAGTTCACGACCTTTTTCGACTAATTGCCTAGTTTCCATAAACGTTTGAAGCCATTTTGTTCGAGCATGGTTTCATTGTGTTAGGTCTTGAGCGTTGTAACGCAATATAAATTAACAATTACCATTACTATCATTAAGTCGTAGCTAGCAGCGCAAAATG
The DNA here is from genome assembly GCA_959347315.1 of Bimastos eiseni. Lineage (NCBI taxonomy): Eukaryota > Metazoa > Annelida > Clitellata > Crassiclitellata > Lumbricidae > Bimastos > Bimastos eiseni. The sequence goes on along the minus strand of OY365809.1, from coordinate 7,014,830 downwards.
AATTTAGCACTTGTGTCGGCTCCTGACAATTTAGCATCGCTGGGAGCTCGGCTCGAGTAATACGATCTGGGTTGAACACTTGAGTTTATAATTATCTGGTTTTTTCATCATATTTTATCATCTGGGTTAACCATCAGAGTGGTCCTTCTCGATTTGACATCTGGATAGGCCTATATCATATATCACTGAGTTTAAAATCCATAGCTGTTTTAGTCAATTTCAAGTCCTTGGAGGTTAAGCCTATTAGGCCCATAATCAACATTAAAATATTATGTCATTTATAGATTTGAATTTCAAGTAGTCATGTAGAATAATGAATTTTTATTAAATCAGTTTCGGATCCTTGGATGCTTATTTCAGTCGTCGTAAAACTTCCGCTAACAAAGGGTCAATAGAGTGACAGAGGCATAAGCAGAGGCGGCGATCTCGTTTGAGAGGTTGGGCACACAATAAAATGGGTAAGAAATGCGGTGGGACAAACGTATAACGTGTTCCCTCTCGGTAAAAAGTGAGGGGACTTGACCCCCTCAACTTTCCGGGATCGCCCCCTCTCTGGGCATATGCACCATTGAAGGAAGATATGTTGATGGGCTTTGCATCTCTTCGATTCTAATCGTCTTACCAGTTTCGAGCAGTAGGCGACAAGACGACTTAGAATCTTTCCTTCGTCCACCTGCGGATTCTTGGCTTTCAGGTCTTTGATGGCAGCGTGTCTGGCAGCCAAGACACTGACGAGAACACACTCACTCGCTGAGCCCTGACAAAAACAATAGGTGACTTCAGTTAACCTACTGACTATTGCAACGATACTTTCACTACATTACGATCACTATTAATAAAACTGAACTTATTCGGACACATGCAGAATGGAGAATCAACGACTGGTGAAGCACGTGACCTTGGGGAGGATGGAGAGACGAACAGCAAGGGGACGACCATGCAGATAATGGCTGGACGACAACAAGGAAGGGCGCAACGAGAAAATACATGTCCTTAACAGGCGATCGCAGGATCGAGCGCAATGGAAGAAAATTATCAAAAAAACATTGGACAACAACGAGCGATGAACCCCTGGAGCGATGGATTGACGGATTAATAAAACCCAGATAACGGTACTACTCTACAGTCTGCACTCACACACACACACATACGTATACATACAATACATAAATAGATCCAATCATGAACCCTAGCGTCAACGCGACTCCATAAGTCACGCCCGATGGAATGTATTTTAATTTTAGTGGTTTGACAAATATAATAGGCATCTGTTCATCCAACCATTGAGATAGACAGGCAGAGCCAGACAGACAGACAGACAGACAGACAGATAGGCACACAGATAGATTGACAGAAAGATAGACACAGACCGACCGACAAATGAAATGACAGACACGCAGACAGATGAACAGCAAGACACAGACAGATAGAGACAAGCAGACATTAAACAGACATGGTTCCCGAGACTGCTTTTGTGGGCGCTGTAGAAATGTTGAGATTACAGTTACGATAAAGGTACCTGAATAACGCCTCCACCAACGCCGTGTTCATGCCAAAAGATGGGCGGCAGACCGATCATCTTAGCTGAAAAAGATTTTATTTATTTATTTAATCACATATTCTGAATATCTGTTTCATCGTCATTGTTCATCTTTCCTTCATTATTTCTCTCAGCAAAATCAGACGAGGAATAAGCGAAGTGAAATAAAAACCAGTATTTCAGAAATTCAGATCCTTTATTCAGAAATGTAGGCTTACATGTGTTATAAGCACACGGTCACAGCCAGTGGCGTTCACGAGAGAAAATAGAGTTCCCCTATCGCAGTATCAGAATCAAACTATTTCCAATAACTAATATGTCATGAATTTTATGTCTGTATAAGGTCATTTGTTTGGATAATGATTATCCTGTTTAGCAATTTATGTTGCGCATGGAAACCCTATAGTCTATAGTCTATAATCTGTAGTCTATAGTTTCTTTTCAATGTAGATCTACGAATACAATGAAAGTTGACTCTTGAAATAGTAAAGAGACTTGCAAGGTCACCAGACATTTGTATTCAGCATTATAAGGTCTATTGAACGAGTGTACAGATGAAAGATAGTAATAGCAGCAGTAAATGTAATGTCAATCACCAATCATATCCCAGCTGCACATTAAGTGAGAATAATTCATGCACCCGTGATGATATGGATCATCAAGTCTATTATGGTCAGGTTGTTGGGTCCTTTTCAGTGCCAGGTCAGAATCCGGGGAGGTCAAGTCGAGAAGACAGCATAGTACTACGGTGTTCGAGTGGTGGCGCAGGAGTAGAACCAGGAAGGGATGGAATGAAGAGCCCGTTTTTGTTATCAGAGAGCAGGGAGTGGTGAGATGACAGAATTAGTTACACCATTTAAAAGTACATAGTTGGCTGTTATTTTCAGCTGCATGTATAATGGTGTCGTTAATACATGTATGTTCTCTACGGATTAAAGAGGTATTGGTAAAAGCGAAAGCTCTAAACGTACCCATCCAGTCGAGGACGATGGTCTCCAGTTCAGTGCACGCTGGACTGGCAGCCTACAAAGCAAACAGAGACGATTTGCATGTCTTCCGTTAGCGCCGGTTTCTGACATATTTTCGTGTCCTTTCATATAGTTTTCTTCTTGTATTGTCAATGTGTTTCAAATCACCTAAAAACTCTTGCCTTATATCGATTAATTTGCCTTTCTTATACGTCTTCTAGTTGCTTTACCTCTTGTCTCATTCTACCGAGCACGGCGATAGGACGCGTTAGAACAATGTTGACTATAAAGTAGATGACAATGACAACGACGACGACAAAGAGGAGGAGGAAGAAAGAGAAGCATGCATAGGCAGAGGAGAAAGAGGGGAATAGGAGGAGGAAAGCTACGCATGTGATCCCAATTTGAAGTCTGGCACTTTGAACTTTTCATCGTTATTTTCATGGCTATTATAATTATTATTATTACTACTACTACTATACATGGTGGAGTAGTGGTAATGGTAGTTGTAATAAAGGCAGAAGCTGAATCAACTGTAATAGTGCTAGCATTGCCAATATTATTATAATGATGACGACGACGACGACGACGACGACGACGATGTTGATGATGATGATGATGATGATGATGATGACGATGACGATAACGATGACGACGACGACGACGATGATGATGACGATGATGATGATGATCATAATAATAATAATAATAATAATAATAATAATAATAATAATAATAATAATAGTAATATTAATAATAATAATAATAATAATAATGAAACCATCTGCGAAGATTGGCCATTCAAGAACAATGCCCCCCTAATTTTTTGAATCCCGAGGGATCATGTGTAGCTCGGGGAAAAAATAATAATAAAGATGATGAGAATGATGCTGACGACAACTGACCCAAGAGAATCCTACGCAGCCAATGGCATCGGACAGCATGTCTCCAAGGATTGATGGATACGAGTTTCCAGCTGGAAAATACGCGTGGAAGCGAGGATGTTGCCAGTGAGTTATCTGCAACCACAGGCACGAGCAACAACGATCATATAGCGCCCACTAAGCTAATAAAATCTGATATACAAAACAATTTGTCTATTAGTAACACAGCCTCTATAGTAACGAGCCTCATGTAGGTTAGGATGTAGCGTGGCTATAGGAGGAAATCATGGTGTTTGGAGCAGGCACTACCGATCAAAGATACGATTCAGTAACTATGGCAACGGGCATGGCAATTGATGTGACGGTGAAACTCAATCGTTTCTATATAAGGATGGCAGCCATTAATTGAACAGAGCATTTTACCATGCAATTCGAGCACCATATGACGAGTGTGACACCAGGAAACGCGAATACTTGAATCGCTTGATCAGAAAGAAATCTAACACGAGGTGTATGGATCACGGATGCGCTGCATGCACATCCAAAACATATACAGAATCATACAAACAGACAAATTATGCATACATAAATACATAAATAAATACATGTATAAGGTCATGCACTAATACATGCATGCATATTCAAAGGCAAAACCGTTGTTTGTGTAACTGCTTTAAGTTCCACAGTTTGTCCCTCCACTGTTTTACACGAATCCGAAGTCAATTCTGTTTGTCAGTGATTTAACTGACTCGGGTCAGGAGAGTGCTCTCCTCAAAGTTGCGTCTAAGAAATATTATTACAGTCCGTCACTACCAACTGTTTGCTGGTGTTAATAGAAAACAGCATTACAGTGTAATAATTATTGATGTGTCGTTTATAATAATTGGACTTCGGTATTTAAAACATGACCGTTGCTACAAATCTAATAGTGGTTAAGGAAATCCTTTGTAATTTGTTTTTCTGAATAATTAGGATCAGATGAGCTGCAGACGTCTAATAGTGCCCTCCATTTCCTGACATGGAGAGAAAGCGACACCTATGGATAGATGCAGAAAGACAGACCGATCAATAGACAAACGGATATGTCTCAGTCATTCCGTGTATAGGCCTGTATGTGTATCTCTCTGTATACCTTTGTCTCTCTGGCTGTCTCTGTCTCCATCTTTGCTGTTGCCTATGTCTCAGCCCTTGTCTTTGTTTCTGCCTTTGCATCTGTTTCTGCCTCTGTCTCGATCTCTGTCTTTACCTGTATTTGTGTGTCTGCCTCTGATATTGCCTCTTTCTCCGTTTCAGTATTCGTCTATGCCTTTGCCACTATCTCTGTCGCCATCTTGTCTTTGTTTCTGCATCTGTCTCTGCTATTGCCTGCCTGTGACTCTCTCTCTCTCTCTCTCTCTCTCTCTCTCTCTCTCTCTCTCTCTCTCTCTCTCTCTCACTCTTCTCTATCTCCCTGTGTCTGTCTGTCCGTCTCTTTCTGCATCTGTCTGTCTGTCTGTCTGTCTGTCTGTCTGTCTCTCTCTCTCTCTCTCTATATATATATATATATATATCTGGTATCTGTCTCTAACATTGCCTGTGTCGTCGTGTCTCTACCTTCGTCTAATCGTATCGCCCAGTGTATCTTTCTCTCTCTCTATGTCTTGTGACCTTCCGACAAATCATGACTAGCGGTCGACAGCTGATTTTCGTGTCAAACTCAAACACAGTTAGACAGGAGGCAACAGACGCCGTCGGGTCAATATAGATCAACAGCTCAAGGTCAATAGTTCAAACTGTCAGGCAGAGCAAAACTCACAATTTCTCTTCTCAGTCAGTCAACGCAAAATCTAAAAACTAAAAATGAAACACTGCACCGTAAAATCTAACTCACGACTTCGTGGATATTTCAAAAACTAAATAAACAGAAGGTTGGCTTAGTGGTTGGCTCAACGGAGTGGCCTGATCATGATCGATCTCTCAGATGAAATCTAAGGGTAAGAGGGAGGGAGTGGGGGTGGTTAGGGCGTTCCATCCATGGTACAATGGTTCCTACAAGAAGGCGGACGGACGGACGAACAGAATGAGTCCCTCTATATCAAGGCAGGGTAGGTAGCGTAGGTAGCAAAGGTGTGACAGCTCGACTCGCACTAAACCTCTGCCCACGTGTGCCAAATGTCGATAGAACAGTAAATAGAGGCGAACAGCACTGTTGGGGTCACGTAAGTGTGACTGCCAGATTTAGACGGTGCTTGTAAGGCGTGGGGGCCCAATGATGAAATGATCGCTTGAGGGAGTGTCTGTAGGGTCTTCGTTGTGTTGGTCATTTGATCTATTAAGGGAGGGGCTGTTGGGCGTGATAGAGACGTTACGGCGCTATTATTATTATCATCATCATCGTTCGAGTGAGTAATGATAATTGATTCAGTGGAACTTTCCGTGATTACAGTAAAAGTTTATTCTGGTAAATTGCATGAATGAAAAGCACGTACAAGCATCACGTAGATTGAGCGAGTAAGTGTTCGCCAGCAAAACCACAAATATCACGATGATCGGCGTGAATCCGGGATCTAGACCAATTATTCTACTACTAGTGACAGGCCTTAAACCGAGCGTTTTAACAAGTGAAGCATTGTACGTGTAAGCGTGATAGCTTCTCTGGCACTCTTCCTTATAATGGTCGCAAAAATTTGCACTAAATGACATCATCCACTTAAAATAATTGCATTATTATTTTGGTATAGGAAATAATACGACGTTGGTAATGCGATGTCCATGAACTACTATGAAAGCTTTAATTTACAATATAATTTATGCCTCTTCTGACCCGCTTGCCTCCGTCGGACTACTATTCTCACGAACAACCCCTATGACTTGACGCCGCGCTCGTGAATAGGTTTTTGGCTTTCGAGTGGCGCTTTGGAAGTTGGCAGATTACGATTACGGTTTTGATTTCATGACAATGTCAAAGTCTATTAGGCCTACGTAATGTTATAATCATTGCTGAATTAGGCTATAGCTGAACAAAAAGTTCCACACATTTAAATAACATATTAAATAACCGTAACCATATCCAACTATTTCTATTGTTCCTCAACAAACATGCGAGATAATAAAAGGAACACGAATCTAGTTAGTGTTTGTTAGAGAGCGGTAGGGAAAGATCTGAGTCCGAACGGAACCGAAGTTCCGATAGCAGGGTCACCTTTCACGGACAGTTTTCAGCAGGCTAACTGGGAAAGATCTTGTGTTTCAGGCATTTACAAAACTGAACTACTTTAAAAATGTAGTCAATCACAGAAATTAAACAGTCATATAGGGTTCAAACTTGTCGGTTGATTAGAATGCATTGATGGTGATAACGTAGACTATAGATGTAGGCCCCTACGTTTAAAGAGACAGTACATCAGTTCGTACGCACATCATTCTTGTTATATGAATGACTAACATTGGTTCGTTGCCTACATTAGGCATCGAACGGAAGTCGAGAATTCTATTCCAGGCATTGGGTCAGCACATCTAATAAAAAGTCTACGGTTGTTGGTATGTGAGTAATCTAAATATAGGTTGGCCTATGATTACTAGAGGAGCGTACGTAAGGTATAAGAGATATGGGCAAAGATCAATTCATGAAACTGAGAGGTAATTGTTTATTTGAATATCGATATGTAAATTCATTGGTTTGAAATTAAGTTTTACTTTCAATCATCAACATGTGCAGCTGTTTAAGGATAGAGCCAGCTGAATAAGTAATAACCCGGAAGAGCTCTTATTTGAAGAGTGGCAGTCACTTGTTGGTTCGATGCCCACTGGATATTAGAATAGGATAGAAAATAATGAAACATTATAGTAGGCCTCGTAGGCTAGTAGGCCTACGTATGCTGGTGGTTAGAAGGGTTTCCATTTTTGATAAAATTTCCATGCTTTCGGCCATTTGAGATGAATAGAGCGACGCTATAAATGCTTGATTACATTACATCATCTCAATGTGCTCGTTCTGTGTAAAAGTTTAGCCGACGTAAACGCCAAGGAACTTTGCTGAGATAACTTTGGTTATTTTATTTTAAAGTACTCAAGTTACTTCAGGAGGACGCTTAACGGTGGGAAGTTTAGTGGCATTTAGTGATAATGTTTGTAGTATAAATCAGCCGTAGGCTTATATAAAGCCCTATGTTTGAGTTCTTGGCTCATCAGTAACCTAAAGGCAATTTTGAATGTTAAATAATGTCAGCCGATCTTATTACAATGTAAACCAACCTCATTTCAATGTTGCATACCTTCTTGCGTTTGACCTGCCGTGGGTCGGAAGCGCCTCTGAGTAGCAAACTAGAAGGGGCGCTATATAAATTCTGATTGATTGATTGACTGAATCTAAAGTAGCGCAAATGACCTATAAGACAAACGCAGAGACGCCTCCGAATAGTTTGCTCTGACAGGGCGCTATATAAATACCCAAGAGTAATAACGAAGCATGGCTTACCCCTGGCATGATGGTGCGTTCTATGTCGGTCATGATGTCCGTCCAGGGTTCAGAGGTCTTCGGTGCTCGATCGGGCAGAAGCTCCCTTAGGTAGCCAGGCTTCACCTCTGGTAGGACCCGTCTTTGACTGATATTCTCCAAGTAATCGGCGATATAGTCCACCATCTCTCGACCCTTCTTACGAAACTCTGCGGCATCCATTACGAAGCTAACGGTGGTGGTAGACGAAGGTGGTAGACGGTTGTAGTAGATGGTATTGGTAGACTGTTGTGGTAGTAAGGGGTCAAAGGGTGTGCGTTGGTATAACAGTTGAAAATGGATCAAATTAATTAATCTGCCTTTTTGATTAGAAGTTCAGTCAAGTGATTCAAGCGATGAGAATGTCCGTGTTTTTGTTTCTGCAAAGAAAATTTAACAATCAGACTGAAACAGCTGTGCAATGAAAATAATATCAAAAGTAAATCAGAAAAGAGGATTGGAAGAAATACAAAGACCGAGGAAGTCAAAGTAATACGAGGAAAGTCGAATTAAGGATTCTTAGAAAAATTAGGCAGAGTAAAAGAATACTAATACTGAGACGTATGCATTGAATAATCACTTAAGGTGAGTCATCGTAACAGAAAATAGATGTGAAAACTAAATGAACGAAAGGAAGAACTTTCTGGAAGAAATAAAAGGCAGCAAATAAACACAAATCGAAGCAAGAGAAAAAGGCAGAAAAGTAGAAGAAACACAAAATAAAGCCAAAAATAAAACTGATGAGGCGAAAATATAACTCCCTTCTAAAACTGTAAATCCTCTTCTAAACCTCAAACGCCGTTATAGACTCCCACACCTCTTCTAAAACCCCAAACCATCACCTAAGTCGCCAACCTGTTAATAAACCCTCAGCCTCTCGTACCCACCAGATGTATAGCAACTTCTTACTTAAAATCTGACAATTAGAATACTCTTTCTGTTCTGTTAAAACCTTCAGTCCACGCACCGTTTAGAATCGATCAAATCCAAAAAGCGATCTGCTAAAACTATATCATAACTCAGCACTTATATAGTCATCCGCCTATCTCCAGTACTGTCATAATGATGTCACATCTTCCCTATTAATAGCAACAGCTATTATAGCCTGTACATAGCCGCCTACGACTCGCCTCCGGTTGTAGCCACGGAGGATAGAAATTCATTGTTGATGTCCCCCGCCCATTTGGGGATATTTCCATTGTAGTTTATCTCGCTGAAGCGCTCTTCCTATTCACCTTCCTTCTGTCTCTCCAAGAATACATGCTGTGCCAGAAAAAGTGCGACACACTTCTTCGTACTGCAACAAGATATTTTGACAGAAGAGCCAACCGCATAATCGGATTTCAAAAATTTACGTTATGAACACACACGAATACATGCATACCCCGTATACAGCTGTTTCTTCCGTAAGTCATAAGCCTATCTGAACCATTATATATATAGGCCTATATACATGTACACAGGCCATAATATATATATATTATATGACAAACAGGATACATTAGCGCGTGTTTATAACGTAATTGTGATGCTATATGTGTTGCTAAAGTCTCTAATTCGTTTCATCTGTGACTTAGGCCATATTTTTTATTATAAAGACATGCATTTTGCCATCATTGCATCAATTTAATTCAATTTTATTTATTTTTGGTAACCAAACAAATTTGAGGAAATGACAAACAACAAGTAAGCATAAATGAATATTCTGGTTACACAGAGGAACCTAAAGGGGTCATAGACTCCTCTAACCAGGGGCACCTATGTAGAATATATAAATTGTTAATGGGTACCGATATTATTAACATTCAAATAGCAGGTAAGTAAAATAGATAGAAGTTAATCAACAGGATTCATTCTAAAAAAAATTACAAAATTTAGTCGATCGCTAAGTTGGCTATTTGGGGATATTATGTCGATTTTTATTTCAATTTGCTCTATGTATATACTCAATGTAATTGTAGTATTTGAAAGCTTAATACAATACAATACAACTGTTATTTGATATCGCCCTTATAAGACTTAAGTTCAGAGATGCACACATGCCTCGACGACGCAACTGCAATTGTAATGCAGAGCAATTGTGTGCAAAGGACTTGCTCAAGGTCCCTCCCTACACAGTGACTCCTCGGACAAGGGTCGAACCCACGCGCTCAGCACATACTGAGTGCTACGGGCCGACCGCTCTAACCGTTCGGCCACAATGCCACACGTAGTAACCTGTAGATGAATGTACTGTGTGCAGATTGTATAGCGTCTTTTGTTTGCCTTCATAAGGTTCTCTGTTGAAGTTTCTTTAAAAATATAGCGTAAAATAAATTGCGGAACATGTAGAACTATTATTTGCATAAATGCCAGAACGATTAGACTTCCCGTGCTCTCATTCTTTAAACAGCTTGTGCTTTTGCTACCTTTCTCAATTGCCCAATCCTCGTTTCCACGTAGGATATGCCATCATGGTAACTTCGATGTCCTTCTCGCACGCCTTCTCAATAACCGGCCACACCTCAATCATCGCATTTCCAATTAGTTAACACCTTAGGAAGTTCGCAGAGAGGAAGATCGTGTGAGTATTCTGGCAGAAGTCGTAAAAATTGTGTCGGCATACCCTTTGATCAGTTTGCCCGGATGTAGTGTTTTATCTCACAATTTTAACATAACAGAAGCAGAGAGAGAGGAATTAATGCAGAGCAAGAAAGTTCATAAGGAGGACAGAAAGTAGAGAGTGTAACCATTACAGAGAAAGCGATAATAATTTGTACCAATTGGGGTAATGGTAGTCAGAAGAGCCGGTGATACTGTGAGAATGGAAATACAAGCTCGGTTATTATCTCAGTAAAAGTTACAACCGTTGCAATGAACTGCCGTTTAAGCTAAACCAAGTTTGCACACAATGTAAAAGTCATTGAACTACATATGATTGAAATCCTCGACTATTCGACATATTTTCAACTACATCAATTAAGTATTCTATATTGAAAACATTGGATTTAATTAAACAGAACCGTTTGACGCACATGAACAGTTGTACCTTTTTAACTTGCTTCTTTGGAATGGGAATGGAACTAGGTCACGAGTGGGGGACAGACTCAATTGGCGATGAGTTGGGAATGGGGGTCAGACCTGATGGGAATGGTACAAATTCCGCCCCACGTCACAAATCTGTAGCAGGAAGTAGAACGGTTAGGACGAGGGGAGGAGGAGGAGGAGGAGGAAGATGAGTAGAAAGGGCGAGATATACTGATCAGGCAATATTATGTGTCTGCGTGTTTCCTTAACACACATACAGCCACCATTTGGTATGCTCATTACAGGATTCCCTTCTAAGAAATTGTTTCAGCCGGTTGCGCATATTTATGAATTCACTACAGTGTGTTGGTATATAGGCCTACACTGTATGGGCCTACGGTGACATTGTGAAGCCGTATACGCGTGTCATTAATTATCTGTATGTCTTATACAAATTTCGTGATTAGGGCGTTCGCTGTAGTGATATACGGGGTAACTTTGGAAAAACCCAACGGTCAACCTGTTTATTGGGTGGAGATGAAACATAAGAAGAGATTATGACGACGAGAATGACGATGTCATTAAACATAATGAAGAAGTTAATTCCGTGGATGAGGATGAACAAGATTGCGCTGAAGATTAATGATGACCATGAAGAAAACCAAGATGAAGAAACAGATGATTACGAACACAACGACGACGACAATGAAGAGGACCAGAGATCATATATAAATATTAATATATAATAAATATATTATGTATAATATATATATATATATTACGTATAATATATATATATTATTATATATATTATGCATACATATTATGTATAATTATAGCAATAGACCCTGTTATGCGTAATTGTGTATGCTCCGAGATATCTCTCGGACTATTTGCGAAAGCCGTTATCTCCAACTTCATCTCGTTCCTTGCGCTCTGTTGATCGTCTTGATAATTTTGTTCCTGGAACATAGACCTCCAACACCGGGCGTTTGCTGTTGTGGGTCCATCAGCCTGGAATGACCTTCTTCCATCATCGAGGACTGAACAAATGACTGGCTTCTCTCCATCGGCTTCTCACTCTTTACAGGTGTTTCTTTTTCCTCGGTTTTCCTTGTGGAGAGCGCCTCTGAATAGTTATTGTGTGAGAGGCTATATGTAAATATAACGGTGCGATACGATACGGTATACGACATATTAATGGTCATCATTTCTTAACCTGCGTTATATAAATAAATCATGTTATTACAGAAGGATGGTCTGATGTCGTCACGTCAGGTTTTCAACGCTCAACCCCAACATTATATACGTTGAAGTTCTGTAGAAAAAAAGCGATCAACCGAGATCGGAAACCATGTGTCGGATGTTCTTCTGAAAAACAGACGTAACGTAGGTAGAGCCATCGCTAGGTTTTCAACATCAGAAGATGACCTCTCGGTGGATCCTGATGCAAACGACTGGCCTACCCGTAAGAGCTAGGAAGGTAAGGCTATAGTAAAGAGGAGAGGAGGAGGAGGAGGAGGAGGAGAAGGAGGAGAAGGAGGAGAAGGAAGAGAAGGTGGGGGAGGAGAAGGAAGAGAAGGAGGAGGAGGAGGAGGGGCCTCTGACTCAGTGTTATGGTATAGAGCAGTTTGTTCAGTGTTCTAAAGCGACCAATTGCGCTGTATCTGAGTGGTTCGTTTTATGTCTTATAAATGGATTCTGCTGTGGTTAATAAAGTTCGTCGTACTTAGGTCGTGTTTTGGAGACAATCCGTGTATGAGAAAAGAGCACAAATGGGTGTAGTTCACAATTAGGCTATGCTGCATTAAGCAATTGGTTTCTGAGTTGTCCACGAGTCGACCCACTTTTCGGGTCGGGTCGGGTTGGGTCGGGTCACGAACATCTGCAGATTATACGGGTCGGGTCGGGTCGGGTCGGCTTCAGAAATCGGATCAGGTCGCGTAGGTCCATTTTCAATGGGTCGGGTAATGAAAATTGGATGGACATTTCTGATTGGCTTTCACGTGCGTATGCAGCATCTACACAGGATCGAACGTAATTGGCCATGTGAGTGTGTGCGTATGTGTTTCTGTGTGCGCGTGTGTGTTTGTGTGAGAGAGAGAGAGAAACAGACAGACAGACAGAAATCGAGAGAATTGGTAGGGGACAAGCATTGGAAAGGGAGAGAAAGGCTGAGGAAGGCGAAAGCATTGATGATGGAAGTAAAAGAAGAATGAAATATCGACAGATGATTGCTACTTAGACCTCTCTCTTTCTCTCTCTCTCTCTCTCTCTCTCTCTCTCTCTCTCTCTCTCTCATTCCTCTGATTTCGTTCATATTCAGTCTTTCGTACTTAACAGGTTTTTTGAGAGGATTCTTGTTCCGAGAGGACTTTGTCAAACCACATCTTTCCAACATTCGAAACTCCAGCGGACCTCCAGATCAACGCTTTCTCCTTTACAACTACTTCAGAAGCATAAAATGCGCTGTAGCTGTGCATTATACGTGTGTATATACGTGTCGACCTTCATAGTGATGATTGTATATCTATCAGTAGACCTGAGTGTTGAATGCTTCATTTGGGCTTCTCTCTTCTCCTCTGATGTTCTTCGCCTCAAGCATCAACAACAGCTCATGCGACAACACCGTTGAATGCATGTAGCTCTTCTCTGATCTTTTGGCTGAACATAAATAGACCTAGCCTACATGTGTGTCTCTCAACAGCGATTTCTATCCAGCATGTGCGAAAGGACAGAGCATAAAACGAGCCGAACATCCTTGTTGATTAAGTGAACTTTATACACTTCGCATACCACAGAACTATTGAATATCGTTGAACGTTCATGATTTGGTTTTCATTCTTCACGGGATTTTCTTGGGAGAGACCTGAGACCTGGAGATTGATTACTATAGGCAAATCAATCTTGGGCTCATGAGGTTACTCACGTACTTGCTAACTCATTCGTTAACTCACTCGCTCGCTAACTAAATTCTTGACTCATTTTCTAATTCACCATCAAATTCATTCGTTACTCACTGAGCAACTGACGCATCAGAATGTTCAAATTATAGACGCAATGATGAGAACTATATTCGCATCCAATGAGGAAGAAAAACGGGAACAAGGAAAAGGGAAAACTAATTTCGCCTTATCATCACTTCCGGCAGAGCAGACGGACTATACCCTGTACTATGATCACGGACATGAGAACGGGTATTTGATAGGGGGTCTGTACATATTGGCTTATTATTATAGACACAGGAGCTGTTTGATTAGTTACACTCCTAATTACCCATAATTGTCTAAGCTATGATGGCAGATGGGCCAAAACAGAAGCATTATAAGTGGAATCAGAAATCAGCTGATGTGGTCGAGTTACACAAAAGAGTTGACCTTGAATGGCATAAGAGTACGGACATACACACAAGCACCTAACCACACATACACATACATACATACACGTACACACATGCATATATACACACATACACTGTGATACACATGCATGCATCAGACACACATAAGCATACGCGCACATACACATGCACTCACCTAATCACTCACATGCGCATGCGCATACACTGATTTAGCCTAATGCACGTAGTAACACCAGAACGTATCACACCCATCAAAATACATGTAGTGTATTGCTCGCATATAAAATTATTACCGCTAGTAACTACCTAGATGTTTCTACATATGACCAACTATAACCAAGTATGACTAAAAAGGCTTCTATGGCTTGGCCATCATGACGCACGGGGCATCAACGGACAGCGTACAGAAACAAATCCAAAGTCAGGTCAAATCCAAAAGGTCAGTCCTAAGAGACAGAAAGACAGTCTAAGGAGGATAGGTAGGGTTAAATAAAAAAAGTTTTAAGTCGCGATCTAAAAGAAACTAAAACCTCAGCAGCCCGAACGGCGTGTAGTAACGAATTCCAGAACCTTGGACCAGCAACAGAGTAAGCCCTCATATACCAAGACTGATCATGACACGAGGTGCAGCAAGCGACAAGAAATCAGAGGACCTATTGTTTACACACATAGGCTACATACATACATACATACATAAGCTAGAGGCCTACATACATACACACATATATACAAACAAGATACATACATTCATACATGAGCGTGATACATGCGTACATTCATACATACATTCATTCATACATCCTTCATACATACATACAAACATACATGCATACATACATACATACATACATATACACATACATACATGCATACATAGATACATACGTACATACATACAGACACACATACAAATTTATGCATACCTATACACCCATACATGTGTAGAAACCCTTCGTACATTAATAGCTAGATAGGTTACATGATGCAAACATATACAATTATTGGCTGAGTATTGCATGCATACATACAAAATCATAGACGAATAACTGCTCTGAACATGCCTAAAGGCGCAATTAGAAACACAATAGGCCTAAGCCTTTTTAAACCTAAACATAGACCACCAGGAGTGGCCAAAATAACTTTACTGCTATAGAGTGTAAACGGCAGTTTGCAGCGAAATTCACGTAAGATCAAATCGTATACTATACACGTCCCATTATACTTGTAAAGGTCACGGAGCTCAATAATTACACATTACAGTCAATCAATCACTCAAAGACAACATCGCCCTTTATATAAATTACAGAGTCAGACCGTTGCCAAGATTCAAATAAACCTACGTTGCGCCCAATACTTGATCACAAGAGCGCGTCCACAAGTGCATGTTTCGACCTCCAGTAGACCCTATCGTTGTTGCTCTGAAATTCTGCAACTGCTCTCTAGTCTTTACTCGTTGGAACGGACTCACAAAAGATCTAGGCCTATTCACTATCCGCTGCTACTTTCCACTCGCCACTGAAGTCCAACTCTTCAAATTCTCTTTTTAATCCCGATTCAACTCCTGCACGATGCCCGATCACGCGGACACTGATCATCTCCACCTCCGTATACCAGGCACCATGCTACACACGTATCTGCCCTCGGGATTTTGACCAGGCACCGGAACGTATGGACAGTTTGGCTATAACTGCGGACTTTATCTGATAGGCACTATAGCCCCGGTGTAGCTCGTCTTCCTTACGTGGCTTTTGTGGTCGCAAAGAAAGTTTACTGTGCCACGTCACATCAACGGGTCTCAATTACATAATTAGGGCCAACTCAACTTGGTTGCTAAGTACGTCACTATTACGCGTCTTAATAATTAATCTAATCTGTCGTCACAGTAACTTTGTCACGTCACGAATATTCGCTTTCGTTAAGTTCCTACTTCAAAACAAAATAATCTTAGTTTTTGTAACGTTGCAACTAGTCGCCGTAATAACTTCATTGCTCAATTAAGTTACTTAACTACTCGCCTTAGTTACTAGGCCCATGCAGGGCCGTACCAAGGGAGGGACCAGAGGGACCTAGGCCCAGGGCGCAAATTTGAAAAGGGCGCAAATTTCAGGATGGAATAACTTATTATTTTATAAAATGCACTATTTTCAAAATGTGGGGCGCCTGATTGATGCTACGCACAGGGCGCAATTATAGTTCGGTACGGCCCTGACTAGGACTATATCAAGACACAACCATCTTTGTCTCAGTAACTGTGCCATGTCACAAATCTAAATCTTGATAACTGTTTATATATATAAGGTTAGAATCTTTGAGAGTGAAACTCTCTTCTGAGTATACGGTCTGGAAGGGACGCTATATAAGTCCTAATAAAAAATAGTGGTCCAGAAACTTCAATTGATAAGAATGAAGGATAAGACCATTGAACTGAATTACTATAGGACTAGAATGATAACGCTTCGGTTATTGGGTTACAGCCAACGGCGAGTCAAACGTGACTTCCGGTCAGGGCAAACGAGATTGAACGAGATTGTGTTTACACACGAAACAATGTTAAATTTGTCTATTTTTCATGAAATTCAGTCAATGACCAGAAAAGTTAACAGGGCTAATAGTTTTGCATATCACTCAACTGAAAGTCCCCATGCTGGTTTAAAACAAGTCTTTATCGCTGCTGAGAAATTAGTGCTAATGCAAGCGGCGTTACTGCTCGCCGCCGATGTTTTTTATGCAAAGCACCACGCATATTGTAATATTTAAATCAGTCACGGGAACAAAATGTTTATTCATCGTTGTGATCCAGAACAGACGACAGCGATGAATGAACATTTTGCCTAAAATAATCCTATAGGATGCCTTACTTGAATGATATTTCGAACTTTCATAGGCAATTAGCTGGGCTTGGATAAGACTTGATACAAAAGGAATACAAAGCCTTAGATGGCGCTCATCTCTTCGATATATTCGACTCTGAGTCTTCATCACCTTCACTTTCTGTGTTGTGTGTTTCTTTAATATATCGTGTGTTTTTCTTATCTCCATCATTGTGTCGAACATAATAAATTATGAATTGTCTTCTTGGACTTTCTGCTCTTCAATTCTTCACTCGAGCACTATCCTCAGGAGCGAATGGGTAGGATCAACTACCCTCGAATAATAGGAGTCGAATTACGTATAATTCATTGGTGTCTTTGTAGAACGTCTGAGTTTAAGAGGTGTTAAGGGAAGGGAAGGGCAGGCCATGAAGAACGACCAACACAGGCTATACAGGGTTTTTCGCTAACAGCCGTGCCTTCGGACTTTTCTCATTGGATCAAAATACTTTCGTCAAAGGCTGCAGTCTCAAGTGTCCGGTTGAACGGAATTCGTGAGCAATGGAAACGGGAAGAAAGAAAGACCAAACACCCTAAAACGTTCGAACTAACAGGGACACAAGATCGAAGCCGCGAGCAGTTGTTGCTATTATTATTGAGCTTATTATTATTATTATTATTATTATTATTATTATTATTATTATTATTACTACTACTACTACTACTACTATTGTTATTATTATATATGTTTCACATTATGCTGTTATCGCCCATGATGAGATAAGTGAGTGTTGGCAATGTCTCGAAGAGGCAGGCTGCGTTCCCACGCTGAAGAACAACCCAGATACGTTGGAACAGAAATGACGTCTCCATTGGATCGTGGGTTGCAGCACTCGTTCGACTACCCAACTCTGAAATGAACTGCAGTCCTTCACTGCTCCAAGCGCCGCCGGATTCCAAGGAGAGGGCTACGAAGTCGTGGGTGTTGGTTATGGTGGAATACTTGGCCCTCTTCGTCTTAGCTGCGCGTTCGGCTGCTTCGCCAGCTCTGATAGATGTGTCGACAAGATGTGACTTGGCGTAGGTGTCGGGCACTGTCACATCCCATGCCAGACATCGACCACGTGTCCAAGGAATGAGCGTGACGCAGTCCGGTCGCTTTCCATCTTCTCTTACCAAGCCGAGAGGTTCCTTTTGCGCTGGAATCTTCGCCCTGCCAAGAGCTCTCCAGATGACATCGTTCAACATGCTATGTCGTTGATGTTTTCCGCTGCCTCTTCTACAAATTAGTCCATGGAGCCCTTTTGCGTCGACGCTCTCTTGACATTGGTGACACAAATGTGGCTCGCAGAGCGTCGTTCCTAGTCTCAACCCGGCTGCCAGTCGTACATCCTCGTTTGAGAGGCGCAGGCCTAGGGCAGTCATAGGGGGCGCTAGCATCCAGTCTCCAGAATGAGGTGCTCGTGAGGCCAGCAGGCGAGCACGGTCGCATGGATTGTTATTGGAATCCAGCAGACCTTTCCATGCCTTGTCTGTGAATCGGAGGTCCCATTCTTTCTGGCGATGACTCGCTGCTCCTGTTGGTGGTTCTGCATATGTCAGGGTCTTCCAAGCGTTGAGTGCTGAACTCGCAAGTTCATATGGGTCCTCAGCAGACTCTGTTGGTAGGATGTATGCCTGGAGTTCGCTTGTACTAGCAGCAGAAGCCAGAAAGGCAGAAAGTGCCAGCGTAGATGCACAACGAACTCCCAGACCACCATCTCTCACCGGCAAAGAAGCCTGGAGCCAGCGGTCATTGTCAAGGTCCACATTTAAAATGGTTGACAGTCCTTCTCTCATCAGTTGATCAAACCGAGCCAAGCCCGGGCAATCAGCGCAGACGGCTGTGCGCAGACTGTACAAGAGCTTCGGTACACTTAGACTGTTTCTCAGCAGAACCAGAGCGTAATGTGTATAAAGCAAGGACAATCTTCCGATTGCCCTCTCGAGGTCTTTGGCCTTTGAATTAACGACCATGTTCACAGCTGGACCTGAAATTAGAGGTGCACCCAACAAGGTCATGTCCTCGAGGGCTATGCTCGTGAACTCTTGGAACGCAGGGTCATTGTTCGGCATCTGGGTGTTGTGACACGCGATTTCGCATTTGCTGCGGTTCAATAGCAATCCAAGATTCTTTGATTCCTGCTCGATTAATTGAACGTCGTCGGCCACTGTTTCCTTGATACCTCCCAATGTCAGGTCATCCAGATATCCGATACGCAGATCCGAACGAAGCTTCATCAGAATCGGTTGCAGCACAAGACAGAATTCCAGAGGTCCCAAAGGATCGCCTTGCTGCGTTCCTTCTTCGGATCGAATTGTGTTTGAACCATAGCGCAACAGTGGACGGTTTGAATAGGCAAAGTAGTAGAGCTCTGGGATCTCTCTAGCAACTGCCTCTAGAAGACAATCTCTGCGCAGAGTGTTAAAGACATTGGCGAAGTCGAGCTTCACTAGGACGCTGTCCTCAGGCATTGTGGAAATCCAACGACGTGTCGCATGGACAGCTGCCTCAGCACCTCCTGGAATGCCTACCCCAAACTGAATGGGGGCGAGCAGTTGAGACAGCCTTGTTACCGCATGCGAATTAGCGCACGTTGCCGCCAAACGACGCCATGTGTAGCCCACGGCGATCGGTCTTATGCCTCCGTCCTTCTTGCTCAGGGCTAAAAGGTTTGCCCCATAGATGACCTCATTCACCTCTTCGGATAGACCTCCCTTTAGGAGCAGATTGACAAGGTCAGATAGATGTTGCCCGATGTTGTCATCTACTCCATAGGCCATCAGATCCTTTAAGTGTTGTGGAGTTATGCCATCTGGACCACCAGCCGAACCCGCAGGGAAAGAGGAGATTGCCCTAGCGACATCTTCTTTAGAAACTTGAAGCGGGATGAAGCGATCGGAACTGTCTGGATCACACGGTGTTCTCCTGTCCACTGGTGCAGGCGGGTGCTTTTTCTTAAGCGCGGCCAGAGTTTCCGGTGTGTCCAGCGCCGGTTTATCCTCGCTGCAGATGAGACGGATGGCTGCTTTGAAATTGCCTTCCTCCAGCTTGCTTGCAACTGTTGAGGCTAAATACCTGGCGTGGTCGCATTTAGCGGACTTGAGCTTACGACTTGACGTCAATGGCAATTCATCGTTAGTCGACTGGTCTGGCCCCTGCAGTCCCCATTCAGTAATGCGGGACAAAATCATCTTGGTCATGTTGTGCTTTCGTCCACCTCTTCTTGGCTTCACTAGTACAGTTCCACCGAAGGCCAGCAAATCGAACCATTTTGCAACGCAATTTGGTTCTCTTACAATTGCTTGGATTATATCGGCCAGGAGAGCAGCACAAGATGGCCTTGCTACTTTTGGGATTCTCTTAATCAGAAGACCGGGTGAAGCAGGATGTGAGAGCTGAGAAGCGAGCGATCGGCTTATTATTATTATTATTATTATTATTATTATTATTACTACTACTACTACTACTACTACTACTACTACTACTACTACTACTACTACTACTACTACTATTAATATTATTATTTTTTTTCATTCCCAATGACTTATAGATTATTAAAAAAATACGCTAGCTGTCTGGATGGTCATGCCTCGTCTTCAGGGGGTCAGAGGAAAAGAGTCTTTGAATGCAACCAAGTTCAAGCGCTGTTATTATTAATAATATTATTTATTTATTTATTTACAAGCATTATCATTATTTTAATAATAGTAATGATTTCTAAGGCGCAACTGAACAATAACTTAGTGTGCTAATAATGGATGAAACTGTTTCTATCACACCTATAATTAGCTGCGAATCATCCAGCGATTAACGTGTGTTACACCAATATAGGCCGAGGTGTATTTACTAATCATAAAATATCAAGGAACCATCTTTGATAACTCCAAAGTGTACGATGGCTATTGAAGTCATTTTCTATCACCAGATAAACGCGCCTATGACGAATCTGAGAGAGTCTGAGAGAGAATATCGGTTGTAAGTGTTGAAGTTTTGCTATAGCGACCGTATAATTCGACCCTGCTTTGTTTTCAATGAAACGATTCGGTGAGATCCTTCACACCCGCATGTATATCTCTTTGCATGGCTCAAATGGGTGACACGCAACTTCAAGTCACCGTGCACTCGATCACCCAAAATGCACTCAGCCTACATGTTAATGACGCATATTTACTATTAGCAAATCTTCTACAGCACTGATTGCTGTAACAACTCCTTTCCTTACCTGGTTAGTAACGGTAGGGTGTCTTATAAATAAGGCTGGTAGAATGATTTCGCTCAGCAAAGCAAAACGAACAACTCTCAGAAAATATGTTAGCACCCGTAAACACAGAAAACTTTGTTCTTGTAATCGCCGATGAAGAGCGTGAACACGACTGAAGTGTCTCGCTTGACTGACGCGTCTATATTTATACCCTCTGGCAGCGACTGGCTCAGTTGTCCCCTTAGAACGGTCGATAAGTTGACTGTGGACTTGGCCGTCACTCAGTTATTTGTCATTCGTCTACTATGCTTACGAGGACTTGACTTGGAGCGTGCATGACGCACCGTACTACGCGTGAATGACGCCCACAGCTCACGTCCTACCCTGCGGCGGCCGAGCGAACGGCTTCGGTAGTGGCAACGTGTTTTAGGAGGCGGTCTCTTAGAACTTGCCATTACAAAGAGACTAGTCGTGTAGACTGCACGCGTGTATATATTTTTTTATTAGATTCGCAATGGATCAATCTTTGCGTTTGAGTAAATCCGTGTTGACTATAGCTATAATAGGGCCTAACGCACTAATTATAATACTGTATTAAAATGTGGTACGTCAAAACAAGACAGACGTAGAACCAAAGGAAAAAATGAGCAGAAATAAAGAATTACAAAGTGCATCAATTATCGTTGTATAATAGGAGCTCGACTAAATGCGCACAGTTGATAAAACTAACTGTGCACTTTATACAGCAAAGCTATGGTATCGTGTTTCTTCACGAATAGTGAAGCAAGGCAATCATCAATATCGGATTTATCTGATGAAGGTGTCCAGAAAATACAACACGGAAAATTGTTACAACGACGGCCTGCTTTCATCAAGCACAACGTTAATTGGCGATAAAATCGGATGAATACGGATTGCGCTGAGCTAGCAATGTACACTGTCAAATGATAAATTAATATACGTAGTAAATATTGGTTTATAATCTGTTTTGTTTCTTTCCGCTTCCTTGTCTGTCATTAGTTATTTTGAATATATATTTTGTAAGTATAGCCTACAATGTAAGATTGCTTCAGCAGCCTGTGAAGCGGCAATCATGGCTTCATGAGAACACGTGCGTCCATTTGCGTTATCTGGACAAGAAAAAAGCGATACGAAACTATTCTTTACAAAAAATGATACGAAACGATTCTTTACAAAAAAGATAAAGAAGATCAATCAAACAACCACAGTGCACTTTGAAATGTAGCACTCTTTCGGAATTAGCTGAGCATTGGCTATAATTACAGCTTCTTAATAAATGCACGTCGACATTAGAATCTGTGAGGACATTACTTTGGTGTCATCTTTCTGTTAGTTTCTTCTTGGACCTTGGTATATAACCTGCTTTCAATAGTATAGCCGTTTGATAACGCACTGCAATTCAGCAATTCAAATAGGCCATTAGTAAGTAAGATTTCTTCCTAGATTATAATAATCTAGAGGATCAGCTGACCGTAATAACCATTATATTGTATGTCTAGCGTAGTCTTGTAGAATCTGTTTTGTTTGACTGATTAATTTTTTTCACTAATTGATCGTTCGATATTTTGATTGATCGATTGATCACTTGAATCAATGATCGAATGGTTTACTTAGAACTCTTGCCTGAAGACAAACAGAATGAAGAGTCGGTGTCAGTGTTTGAAATTTATCCTCTGGCTGAAGATGCGTTCGACAGAGCGTGACCATGGTACCAGGTACCAGCGGATAATAGTAGGACGATTGTTGTCAAAATACTACTCATCACACACTTCCGGTCACTCCCTTAGTACCAATGACGGTCACCAGGTGAGTCTTCAATGAACGTTATGGCTCTGTTTACTTGATCTCCATGGCTGACATCAACGCTATTCGTGCCTTCCAGCAGGTCTTGGATTCTTACATGTTCTCCTCTGGGCTGTGAATTCTTAGGCAAGTGAGTCGTGAGGAAACAGTGAGGAAACAGTGGGATGAAAGCCACGTATAATCAATAAAAGGCCGAGATATTTATAGCCAACTATCCGCCCACATTACCAACTCTGTAGGCTACGCATGCATGTATATATATATATTTATATATAAATGTATACATAATTATATGTATATGTAGTTATGAATGTATGTTTGTAGGTAGGCCTACAGTATGCATGTCTGTATTATTTTATATATATATGTATGTATACATACCTATACACAATGTGTGTGTGCATGTATGTATGAAGAGTCAGTGATCTTCTTGTTTTTTTCTCAGGAAGGCCTATGATGGTAAATTGTGTTTTTAGAGAGTTGTTGCTGAGGTGATTAGATGATATCCATTGAGAGATTAATTATAGGCTAACCAAATTGAGTTAATGTGGAAACAGCTTGAGGCGAAGGAAGCATAGATGCACGCAGATGGTGGTAAACAGAGGATTAGTGTATGAGATGACTTAATGGTGTGCTATACAAGATCTTCGAAGAGGAGTCAACCCAGGAGGGAATCTCAATATATATATATATATATATATATATATATATATATACCTTCAGAGAGTAGGAATTGTTGCAAATAGTGTCAGTGCCAGTAGGCCTAGGCTTCGATAGAGAAGAATCTCGAGGCAAGTAGGACTGGAGACATAATTGACCAAGAGAAGTGCTATAGAGACGCCAAACCGAGAAGGCGATCTTTGAAGACCGTAGCCGTGATCATTGGTGTCGAATGCATGGGACAAGATATCGAAGAGACAGAATCAGAGAACTTGCAAACGGCTGACGGTTGAGACGAATATATTACTAACTAGCTGGGGAACCCGACGTTGCCCGAGTAAAGACAGGTTTTTGGCCTGGAGAGCAGGATGACGGCGGCCTCGGTTTTAGCCATTAAAACTGTGAATTTTGCTGCTCTGTAATCACCAACTAAACGTGACAGATAATTTCTGCTAGAATAACGAACACGTGCCTCGCGCACATTTGTATTCAACGAATTACGCTACACTAATCAAACAGCTTCAATTTATAAAATTCATAAACTAATTGTAAATTATTTCTGTTGTTTTAACCTGAGGATAAGAACATAAAATAAAACAATTTTCACTGCCTGTATGTGGGTAGTGCGCACTTACGATAAAGGGCCGTTCATAAATGACGTCACGCAGTGTTGGACGATTTTTTACCTCTTTCCCCCCTATTCACACGTCATGACCCCTCAAAAATGAAATCACAAAGCTATGACTCCCGAAAAAACCAGATTCCAGAATGTTATATGCAAATTTTCTAATAATTTATGAAAAAATTGACACCGTGCGTAAAAGTAAACAATCCAAAAATAAAGAATTTTATTGTGGCATCAACTACTACTAATTAAGTGGAATTTATTTAAATGAGTGAAAGCTTTTTTTTAATAAAATAATGCATTTTGCTGTTTGATGTGACTGCGTGACGTCACATTCCATCTGCCTCTTCCCTTCATCACACACCGTCACAAATGTGTGACCCCTGCCCCTAGGCGCGTTACGTCATTTATGGACAGCCACTAATCTCCAGCTAATCATGCTCAATTGTCTTAGGTTATGATTAAGATCATGACAGAAGCTCTCGCTATTCTTGGATAGAGGAATTTGCAATATTGAACATATTGCGCAACTTAAGCTAATAATTGTTCAAATACTTGCAGTTTATTTTAATTGACAGCAGATTTACTAGGAACCACATTATTATTATTATTATTATTATTATTATTATTATTGCTTTGATTTTTACTATTATTATTATTATTATTATTATTATTATATATGTTTCACATTATGCTGTTATCGCCCATGATGAGCTAAGTGAGTGTTGGCAATGTCTCGAAGAGGCAGGCTGCGTTCCCACGCTGAAGAACAACCCAGATACGTTGGAACAGAAATGACGTCTCCATTGGATCGTGGGTTGCAGCACTCGTTCGACTACCCAACTCTGAAATGAACTGCAGTCCTTCACTGCTCCAAGCGCCGCCGGATTCCAAGGAGAGGGCTACGAAGTCGTGGGTGTTGGTTATGGTGGAATACTTGGCCCTCTTCGTCTTAGCTGCGCGTTCGGCTGCTTCGCCAGCTCTGATAGATGTGTCGACAAGATGTGACTTGGCGTAGGTGTCGGGCACTGTCACATCCCATGCCAGACATCGACCACGTGTCCAAGGAATGAGCGTGACGCAGTCCGGTCGCTTTCCATCTTCTCTCACCAAGCCGAGAGGTTCCTTTTGCGCTGGAATCTTCGCCCTGCCAAGAGCTCTCCAGATGACATCGTTCAACATGCTATGTCGTTGATGTTTTCCACTGCCTCTTCTACAAATTAGTCCATGGAGCCCTTTTGCGTCGACGCTCTCTTGACATTGGTGACACAAATGTGGCTCGCAGAGCGTCGTTCCTAGTCTCAACCCGGCTGCCAGTCGTACATCCTCGTTTGAGAGGCGCAGGCCTAGGGCAGTCATAGGGGGCGCTAGCATCCAGTCTCCAGAATGAGGTGCTCGTGAGGCCAGCAGGCGAGCACGGTCGCATGGATTGTTATTGGAATCCAGCAGACCTTTCCATGCCTTGTCTGTGAATCGGAGGTCCCATTCTTTCTTATTATTTATTATTATTATTATTATTATTATTATTATTATTATTATCATTATCAATTATCATTATCATTATCATTATCATTATCATTATTATTATTATTATTATTATTATTATTATTATTATTATTATTATTATTATTATTATTATTATTATTATTATTATTATTATTATTATAGTGGTTTCTATCAGCTCTAGCTCATGCTAGTATTCTATAAAATTCTCGAGTCCCCTTAAATTGCGAGCCCCATACGATCGCAATGGTCAGGTCAGCTCAGTTCCTTGCTTAATCATCTTTAGCATTACGTAACCTGTAGCCTTAGGACCGTTCCCAATTAATTGGCGCCCAATACATTTGCAGTTTAAATATTAAAATTGCACATTGGCTTTCAATAATTAATGGATACATATAAACAGGAATGACTGTTTAACAATTTTAAACAATTAAACAATTTTCTGTAATTTTAAGCAGCATTTACTAATAAGTAATTATCCCAGTGAGACTTCTAAAACTTCATAATTTAAAAGTTTTAAATGGGACGTGAGTCGTAGATTTCAACGGACAAACGATGGTCATTGACAGAGTTGAATCTGCATTTAATCAGCTGCTGACGCATGCGGGGTTTTGTATGTTGTCTACTTAGAATAAAGTTTTATCTGCGTCGGCGTATGTCGGTTTCGGGGTGCTAAGCCAGAGGGAACGACGTTATTAAGAGAGAGGGAGGGAGAGAGAGAGAAAGAGAGCCAGAAAGAGAGAGAGAGAGAGAGAGAGAGAGAGAGAGAGAGAGAGAGAGAGAGAGAGAGAGCGGGCATAAACTATGCAGCGTCATAGAACCCAGTCGACGACTATGATAAATCGCAGCTAATTCTGCGCTTTGTTGACGATGTCTTGAACCGTCGTCGATATATTCCTTCATTGCAGTTATACGCCGCCAGCAGAGGGCGTCCTCGCACCGCGTAGTGTTCGCCAGACGAATGAATCTCGGTTCGGGGTCTCAATGGATGACGTAATCGATTTGACCGCCATTGACGAGTCAAGCGTCGGTTTTCGACTAATTGCTGTTGACTGATGATAATATTAAACGGACGATTTATTAATAGAGGAGGGGACTTGTACTTAACAGTCAGCATTGTCGAGTCAGGGTGATGCATCAGGGCTTCGCTTTTGGCGGGGTACAAGCAATTTCCTCGTCAAAGTTGCCTGGCCGCAGCTGCTGTTGCTGCCGAAATTCTGCAGCAGCAGTCAGAAATGGAGGATGCTGGGCAGAGATTGACAAGCACAGACGCATTCGGTCTAATTTGGCGCTATAGAAATTTTTGCGATGCAGATATCCTTCTTAAAGTGTGACGGGATGTAATGCCATGAAATTACGTCATAATATTTGTGACTGGAGCTTTTATCAACTGGCTTTGTCTGAAGCTGTTACGTTAGACAAGGCGGGATTTGATTTGTCTGCGTCTCCTCTATGCCTCGGTCACTCCGTGCAGAGCTGCCATCTACTGCAGTTCCAGGAAATTCATTTTGTTTCATACAACTGGCTAAAGTCCTTTTCTACATCAACAGCATTGTTGACGAGAACCTGCTCAAGAGATTTAACATTCTAAATTATACTGAACAGTTATTTTTATTATAGTCTGTCAGACAATTTAATTTAAAATGCCAATATATTTCACAGACATCACCAGCAGTTGCGTCTTGTCTGCCAACTAAATGTCCAGCGCATACTGCGATCGTATTATCCTTGTTATGGATGCGTCGTTAAATAAATTTACATCAGTCAGAGCGTAAGTTATTTCAACCGTAGCCCTATTTATGGCTTGCGCAAACATGTACGTTAGCGCAAAGAATAACGTACGCGTACCGTACGTACCTTCTCGGAAAAACGTACACTTGCGTTAAGCATGAATGATACGTACGAGCGAATAAAATTAATTATTAATCTAGACTATGATAATGACAGAATGGCCATCGCAACTAACGCCTTGAACTAGAGTTATCTTCTAGTAGGATATTCTTGTTTGGTTATATTACTTTTTGTTGACTTTTGTTGTGCATATTCTTATTTACTTTATTTTAGTCACGAACTGATGTTAACCTACGCCAACGTTGTCAACATACGCCAAAGTAGTCAACCAACGCCAACATAGGGCATAACAACTCACGTGGGTCGTTAGGTCCGCCAATTCCGGGTTCCTAGGCAGATAAAGAGCAGTCAGTGCCAGTCTCTTTGACGGAAGTGAGTCTGTTCTATTATAGGAAACAACGAGAAGAAACGAGGTCATATTCAGATGCCTGATCAGCCTGAAGTTTACTATTCCAGCTAGGTGCCAGTAATATTGCACTTCATAAGACCTTAATCATAAACTTTCTTTAACTGATCATGATATTTTTCATATGTTTATTGCAGTCCCCCAAGACTCGCCGGGCCCCCCCCCCCGTGCATTTACCTTCTGCCCCTCTCGGGGGGCCTGTGTACCGTACATTCAATAAAGAAGGCAGTAACGGAACGTACTGTATGTTCATAACCACGGCTGTGCATTGCTCCATCGAGCATTGACATGGCCTACTCAATGACAGATCTTGTGAAGAGTAGGCCTTGGCTGGACGCCTGAACGACTGTCGCTTCAACGCTCTCGAAGATACAACTCAATTAGCGCAATAAAATATAACGCAATAAATCGAGAACAATAAAAGTTAGAATTATACGATGATATAAGTTTATTGTTGATCGATAAGTGCATGTGCTCCCCTACAGTTCAAGCAACCAAGTTCATTTAATCGATATATACATACGCACATAAGAAGCAGACAACCATTTACGCTTTACTATAGCTTAACGAATTATACTTTATACTAAATTCACTTCATGTACGTTTATAATGTATATGTATATATTTAAATATTATAATATTATAAATATGTTTCAAATGACTGGCTTTCTTTGATGGGTTGTTGTTAACATACTTTGGATTAAAGTGCAAACAGTGTTGGCATACGCAGACTGCAACGAATGGTCGTTAATCAACTCCAGGCTTCAGACATTTTATGGTTGAAAAGTATTCTCGGACCACATCCGTTGAGCTGAACGCTACGACTTCGTTTGGCAAAGAAACGTTATAGGCAAGATTAGGATTCGATTTCAATCGTTTATTAAGTGAATCGTCTCTGCTTTACTCGGTCGCCTTGCACAGGTCTTGTTGCGCAGATCCAGGTGGAAGAGACTCGTCTTCTTCAGTGGATGTAAGTATGTAAGGTCGTGGCTAAGGTATAATGGTGGCTTTATAGGATATCTTGTTTAGCCTTCGTGGACTGGTCACTGGACAACCTCTATGGGTTGATGCAGCTCTTGTGAATGAATGAATGATTGAATAGTGTGTATCAATAGTTTGCTAATTTTATGTAAGCTCAATTACAAAATTTATCGTTGTTGATTAACTTTGACATCACTCATTGCTAATTAATTGTGAATTAATTTTAACCTCATTTAGACAAGCGAAAACAATAGCGTCTAATCAGAAGGGTTGTTCAGTGATCAGTCGACGAAGCTCTGTAGGTTTTCGTGAAGCAACGCTATGCAAGTGTCTGATTAAAATTGAATTTAAAATCAGAGCGACTTAATTTTATATAAGCTATAAAGCTGAGTTTTCTTATTCGTGCCTTTGCACAGATGACAAAGTAGACGCCATTTCAATAATCGTTTCTGAGGCCTTGGAGTCATGCGGCGTTACAGACTATATTGCAAAAGAAACACGGTAAAACTAGTTTACCAAAAATAGACCAGCAAGAGAATAACACAAGTCAAATCTCATCGAATACCTTATATTCTGCTTTATAAATCAACATTACTACCATTATTATTATCATCTTTATCGGGGTCATCATCATCATAATTATCATCGTAATCCTCATCGTCGTCGTCGTCATTGTCATCATCATCAACATCATCATTTTTATTTTGTCAGAGGTACTAAAGATTCCTCGGGTTCTAGAAAAAATAGTTATAAGGAGCATGGAATTGGTCTGGAGGGTCTGACCTCGTCTTTGGAGTGTGTAGGAAAGGTGCCTTTGAATGCAAGCAACCAAGTAATAGGGTTGGACACACTTAGCCAGACGCTGCAAGAGAAAGGAGGTTTCGCGTCTGTCGCCACAAATAAATGACTTACAACTTACTTATTCAATTAGAAATTTCAGGTCCCAAGGAGTAAGAGAGTCAACGACCTTGACGGCCGCTTGCTGAAACAGAATAGATGCAGGAATAGCCTCATCTCTTTTAGGTCTTTCACGGTTGGCTACCTGCTCTGGAGCCAGGTCCGATGCAAGAGTCTGGGCGCCCGCCCGAGCACCGTGGGTCATTATGCGTCAATAGATGCCATTAATGATATCATATAATGATGTCATAAATGTCATAGTGACGCAGAGATCGCCAAGATGCCCTCCAACACACAAAACCATGCTGGCCATCCGAGCCGACGAAGTCGCCACATTGGCACCAATGAGGCATACGTACGCATGGCAGTTTCCAACCACTACCCGGACTGCATCGTTGTTCACAGCCCAACCAGAAGTGCCGAAAAGCACTCCAACGAATGCGAATTATTATTATGAATTTTTTCACAAAGCTCAGGTGGCTATAAATAAATACAATTCAATAAACGCATGGTAGACTCACACAACAGCAATCAATTGAAAGTTGCTGCCAACAAAATCGCATTCCTCAATTGCAAATCTTTTGTCATGTTGAATTCCATGACCAATGTCCAATGGATCGCTTACTAGGACATTATTCTCCCGTGGAATACCTTAGTAATGGAAAGATTAATCAATCAATTAATTAAATAATCAATCAATCAACCAATCGGCTTGTCATCAAGGTCGCGGCTCTTCAAAGCGTTTGCGAATCTACGATTACAAAGACATTAATCTCCCGGAAATCACGATCAGGTGTTAAGCGCTTATCGTTGTTTCGCTCTCTCTCAGAGTACCATCGATCTGCGGCGGTCGCTGCCAGAGCGAAAGTCGAGAGATTCTCATCGCTGTAACTGAGTTCCGTTCTTTGAAATGAAGGCAGGAGTCAAAGAAGACTCCAACGAGAATGGTATGACGCCGACAGGTGATGGAATTAAAGACAGTTCGCTGACGAAGAAGGAGGAGGTAGGATTTATCACTTTCATGTATTGCCATAACATGACAACTCATCTCTTCCGTATTGTCTTGTCTCTCTCCCTCTCTACGCTCTCTGCCTCTATCTCTAGGTCTTTCTCTGTCTTTGGCTGTCTCTGTCTGTCACTCTCGTTAAGCCTCTCTCTCTCTCTCCCTCAGCCTCTTTCTCCTGCTCTCTCTCTCTCTCTCTCTCTCTCTCTCTCTCTTTCTCTCCATCAGCCTCTTTCTCCTGCTCGCTCTCTCTCTCTCAGCCTCTCTTCCCTGCTCTATCTCTGTCTCTGTCTCCGATATAATTGCGGAGCGTCGTAAGAAAACATTAAAATGTCAAGCGTATTATTTACCCGTAATGATGCATTCATGATACATTGGCAATAGGGTTAAGAAACCGTATTTCTTATCTACGTTTGTTACTGTCCCTCCAACCCTAGCTGGAACAATACAGGCTGTGCTTAGGACGTCATCTTCGGTTGCCCGTATGACCGGATGATTGAGGATGATTAAGGGTCCGAGGCGGCATAACCATGCACGGATAAGGTTCGGAGATGGTATACATAGCCAAGAATTACATGTAGTATTTAGGTGTGGTTTAACCTTGAATTGAGGTTCGGTTGTGGTTTAATCGTGACCTCTTGACGTGTCCCTATAGTCTGAACTTCTACAAAGAGACCCGCGCCTGTCAGAATAGATTATCTGAACGATTCTTCCTCTGATTCCGATCAAGGACCAATATGTAAAGGGCTGGAAACTCCATATGTTCATTCGGGTCACTAGTTTTGGGGCGATAATCGATAGCCAGAAATTTTCAAATTTTTGACATACTAAGCTGATTCATTAACGTTTAGCTATGAAGATAAACTGACGAATAACTATGACAGAAAAAATGTCGTTGAAGCTTTAAAGCATCATAATTTTAATTATTTTCAAGTAGAAGCAAAAATTGAGATTGGAGTGGCATTTATGTTTAAGAGTAAAACACGTACATAAAAATTGGACGAATGAACATTCCTCTGATCTGGATTCCTTCGATTCAGATTTTGCCTCGTGATGTGCGGTCACAGCTGAATCGATAGCGTCATCCCATTTTAGCAGCCACTGTCCAATCACTGAGCTGGAATTGCGGTTAAACAAGGTCACCATCCCTTGAAGAGAATTGGCCTCCGAGGTCATTTCAGCTTCGGTCCACTGCATCTTTTTGCTCCTATGATAATAAAATCCTAATGTTTCAACTTTCGAAATGATCTTTGACTTATTGATCGAATTTGTTTTAGCTGCTATGTACACTCTACAGAGGTGTGCGTAAGTCTTGCATCACCTACATATAGGCCTAGACCTATGTTGTGCCATTTTCAACTTTCAGTGCTGTTATCTCTATTCAACCTAGTACAATTAACTATCTTTAGTAATACGGAGTTTGTGTTTTGCTATAATAATCCACATCTTAAGACTATGATTTTTAATTCACAATAGTAATGGCACGATGACACGAACTCTCATATATAGAAACTTCCCATAAATGACGGATTATGCGTCAAAATTGGATTGAGATTAACCGTGCATAATGCAATGTGTTACCACAAAATAGCGAACATTTACGATCGTTAGCCTTCTCTATCAAGTAGCAGTGGCCTTGAAAATGACCGTTTTATATTTCACTCATGGGTCAGCATTTATGGGCCAGTTCTTGCTCTTCACCACTTGTCTGCAACGTGTCGGCATTGAGTGGACCAGCTTGACGAGGTGGTCGTAGGGGGACTACAGTCTTAACACGGTTCCAGGCTATGATGAGCGACTGGATAAGCTCACTCTTTTTGGTCGAATATCTCTAGGAATACTCAAGCGCTAGAAAAATGTGGGCAGTTTAGCAGACGATCTTGCGCCGACGGTTGAGATTTGAATTATCCGTGTCTAGTTCATTGCCTTACATCGAATTATCAAGCATGGCAAGTCGTCTTCTCAAGCCCCATCTACATATTTTATACCATATAATGCTGGCATTTAGATGCAGGTAATTAATTAATTTCATTAGACGACTTCACTGCGTAATCGAGAACTCTAGGGTTGGCAGATAAATGGATACGGTAACCAAAAGAGGACACAGAAAATCGGAAAGGCGGACAAAAAAAGGACGCACTGAATGTTTCAGAGATCTCCTTAGTAACCAAGAAACAGTCACATTCTAAGCTGCATATAAATCAGTCCAGGCTTTTTTAGCCTATTGTTTCTCTGAGGAGCAAATACTCGCCATAAATCACAGACGCATATATAGAAATGCTCACAAGAATCATTCTTCAGATTGTATTTTGGATGAATGATTCTCATCATAGAGTGAGTAGACAGAGAGAGGTCTCCTAAGTAACCAAGATACAAAGTCACATTCAACATAAAATGTCTCTTTCCTTTCTCCGTTAAAAGGCCACAGAATAACAGCCAACGGTCCAGTACATGTAGGTTCCAATACAACAAACATGCTGAAAGCCGAACATTTTCCAGGTGTCTAGCTATACCTGCCGGACAGTGGACATTGGGCCAAAAAGGAGAGCATGTCCTCCTTTTGCCGGACGTCTGGCAACCCAATCATATGCATGACACAACTTGTAACAAAACTATATTCTTCTTTGATAAGACAAAAATAATGTGTAACACAAGGACATCGTCACTAAGGCTGTCAACGGGTGCCCGGGTAATTAAATCGGTCTTCGGGTATTCGCGGGAAGACGGGTACCCGGGTCGTAATTTCATTTTTTGACGGCCTTAATCGTCACACATGGTAGGCTATATTATGAGGGTAGTATGTCAGGCTGTTATGGGTGTTTGCGCAGTTAATAAGCATTTGTCCTATAATACTATGGGCACCGAGGTCGAAAAAGGAAGGAGGAACAGAGGAAGGCCAGTGAAAACCTGGAGGAGCACCTTTAGACAAGACTTGAAGGAGATGAGCATGATGGAGTCGACTGGGAGTGTTTCAAGAGGAGCGGGAGGAACTAAGTTTAAGTAAGTAAGCAGTCGAAAAACTTGTTACCTCGAAGACGATAATGAGCATAAGACTTTATTTAACGCCGGTGAATAAGCTGGTCTCCCTAGTGTGGCATTTTGTGGGCGCTGAGAAATTGTCGAGGATTTACAATACATTTACCTTACTCCACCACAATAAATGAACAAACTCATTTCCGCTGGAAAGCTTATAGGCCTACAGAGTGCAACGTTGCCCAAGGGTGAACTTATTTTAAGCTGCGATCCGCCGATAGATTGATGCTTTGCAATCTAAAATAATGGCGCTATTTATAAGCTTATAGGTGATTAGGTGTATTAAACAGAACAACGAGACTCGCTACATTGGTTAGAGCGACCGTCCGTCCCATACACCTCTGCGTATTAAGAGTCGATTTGCATATACTGGATTCGCAGATTAGATTGGATTGGACTGTGACGAATAAGATTGGATTAGATTATTAAACGATCGTAAGGTTTACATTACAACAGGCGTGTAACAGCCGAACGAGTATTAGAGAGCATTTCTATGCTGTGTACGCATCATTTGTGTCTGGACGTTTTTATTGTAGTCTGAGGAAGACGCAAAAGGGACGGATACAACCGCCTCTACCTCCTCCAGTTCCATTGACACTCCAGCAGACGTGGAATCATCGGATGGAGAAGTGGAGCGAGGAGAGTGGGGCAGTCCAGTCGAGTTCCTTCTGTCCTGCCTTGGATTCGCCGTCGGGTTTGGAAACATCTGGAGATTTCCATATCTATGCTACGTCAACGGTGGAGGTATATGTATAAGCTGACGTGATTGGTTAAATACTGGCCCTATAAAAAGACGAGAGTAGCCCTGCTAAATAAAATGGAGTCAATAGCATCTCTCAGATATGGGTAGACAGTGTCCTGTATCCCATTCGAATTTTCCTCGTCCTAGGTGTATATTCCAGCTTGTCCAATTTTTGCCGAACCTAATCAACTGTAATCGTATCAATGGCCATAACTGTCTCCAGCATAACGGATAACCCATTCTCTCGGCTTGACCTCTTCGAATTCTGGCACCGGAACAAAACGAGCTGGAATAGGCTGGTCTCCCTGAGTTGTTTTTGGTCGCTGAGAAATTTTCAAAGATTGACATTACATTATACATGTGGTCTGATCGTGAATGAGTAGACCACTTATGAAGGACCTGTGGATCATTTGCATATGCATAAAAGCCAGAATGACAATAGCAAAGATATTTGACTAATGATATTAATCTGCTATGTCTGCTATTATTTCACCATTGCTTCAACTCTCACTAAGGACCTTTCATTGGAAGTTGCGGCTTCGTTTTTCATCAAATTCAATAGTAGGCTCTTCTTCAGTGCCGACTGTAGCCTCCTTGAAACCATCGGGAGGAGTTTATCCTATTTATCTCACTTAAAAAGTCCTAATCACCTTCGTGTTTACTTAACTTATTTAACTGCACTAATTACTGAAGCCTGAATGAATGATTAATGACGATTCCGTTGTTGTCGTCGTTGTTGTTGTGTTGTTGAGGTGCGTTTCTCATTCCTTACATCATAATGTTGGTCTTCGTTGGACTTCCTGGTTTCTTCGTCGAACTGGCCATTGGTCAGTACTGTGGAGGGGGACCGATGAGCGTCTGGTCAGTCTCTCCCATCTTCCAAGGTCGGTCAACTTCATTTCTTTAAGGACACCAAATACACTATTATTCAAACAGAGTGTTAAGTGTATACCTTAAATTTTAGTTTGATTATATGGGTGCACGAAAAGGTCAAGTTAAATCAGAGATAATAATATTATATTATACACTCAACTCGATCTATATTTATAAAGAAGAAAATTATGTATGTTTCTATGTTCAAAAAAGCATTGATCCATCTGACCGATTGCTCCCAAAATTTGCATGAATTCTTCTTGGCAGCCGAGAAAAAGCATGGAGGTTTGCGATCCCAAAATCTTACCCCTACACATGTTATTGGTTGAAAACGTGTTCTTGCAAAATTTGGGATCAAGCGGTCCGGTGGATCAAAGCTTTTTAGGCACATATAAACGTACATATTTTTCTTCGTTATAGGTATAGATGTCAGTAGCACGTCTAGATGCATGCAGATTCGCCAGTTATAGGAAGCCGTGTCAGCTTCAAAGTGATCAATCTCTATCTACCAAGAATCGTTAGGGTGTATTAAGAACACACAAATAAGGAGTTTGCAACACACTCTGCAACGGCTTTCTGCTGCATTCTCCACTGCCACTGGAAAAGCTCATTGCTGCTGATAACACTCAGACCTTTCAGTTGCACTGTGGAGCTGTTCTATAAATTTCCAATTGGACTTTGGGGTATTTATATTAAGCGCTGTCCTTTACTTTAAATCTTACTCTAGCTGTCGTTTAGCACAATCGACAGTTTCATATGTCGGATTAAGATATGGGCAGTGG
Source organism: Bimastos eiseni (assembly GCA_959347315.1). Taxonomy (NCBI): domain Eukaryota; kingdom Metazoa; phylum Annelida; class Clitellata; order Crassiclitellata; family Lumbricidae; genus Bimastos; species Bimastos eiseni. The sequence goes on along the minus strand of OY365809.1, from coordinate 6,978,363 downwards.
TAGGTCGTTGGCCACTTTCAGGGGCTAAAGACAAAAAGGTTCAGCTACGATTTGGCCTAGTTATGAAGAATTCAGGAATTCAAACACAAGTGCATTCAATGAATCAATAAATTCAAGATGACATAGGTACAATAAATACTCCAGTGATTAGCATAATTATTCATAATTATTCATGCATGCACACAAATACACGCATATTAATATATAGTGCATACAGACTCCAACGCTTGCATATGCACAGGGTCAAGTATATATATAGATATATATATATATATATATATATATACAGGCCTAGGTAGGCCTATGTATGATCATATGCGATTATTATATATGATTGTATATTTATAAATGATTATAAATTTATAAACAGTGCACATTGTGTATTGTAGGCCTATGTATATTGTAAATATAGGATAGAAGATCATATATTTTCAGTATATAGTATACATATATATATATATGCATACTATATATATATATATAAATTATCATGTATATATATATCTGTTGCTACAGTAAATTGCTCGTGATGCGTCTGATTTTATTAAAGAGTGTATACGTTCCTGCGAAGATATATAAATCATTATCCCATAATTATGGGAACGGCCTTGAATTGTTTTTGGACGAGTCTCTTAACCTCGTTATCGTTTGCATTAGCTTCAAAGTGATGGTCCCTAACCATCGCTAACATGCCGACGCTAAAAGCTAAACAATAAGGCTGGCACGAAATCAGAAAGCTCCGATCATAATAATTGTATACGCCTATTTACTTGGTCTGCTAATGCATACCTCTGTACTAGGGGGTCTCTGCCAATCAACAATAATAATCGTCTAACGTATGCGTCATCCTGTAATGTTTCACTTATTCCTGGGCTTTTCACTAAATTTCACTGCATCAGGTGCTGCTTACTGCAAGGTTCAAAGGGCGTGTCGTATGCAAATAAGGTTCAGAGGAGGTTTGACGGGTCATTTTCCACGGGTAAACGTGTATGAGTTATACATCGTGCGATGTAGTATACTGAATGGAAACTTAACGAATGAAACTCTAGAACAGCGCCAAGTGCGGCTGAATCTTGAGCGGAGAGCTCACCAACGTAAAAAAAACACTTCAGCGTTTGGCGCAACAAAGCACTCAAAATAAACATACAAGACGCGAACGGTCATTTCGTTCTAAACAAATAAAATAATGTGCAGCCTGTGATTTTTCACGGATTAAGTACGACCTGTGATTTTTCACGGATTAAGTACGACCTGTGATTTTTCTCGGATTAAGTACGACCTGTGATTTTTCACGGATTAAGTACGACCTGTGATTTTTCTCGGATTAAGTACGACATGTGATTTTTCACGGATTAAGTACGACATGTGATTTTCACGGATTAAGTACGACCTGTGATTTTTCTCGGATTAAGTACGACATGGGATTTTCACGGATTAAGTACGACCTGTGATTTTTCACGGATTAAGTACGACCTGTGATTTTTCACGGGTTAGTAGCTAGTTAGATTATCTTTACCATACTTACACTTGACCCTTTGGCGGTGCTCACATTATGACGCTGGCAGCTGTGGTCAAATGGAACATTATAGGCCTACTCAACCTCAGTGTCACCCACATACACCGTGTTTGCTAATCCCGTAATCCGTATGGGTGGCCTTTGTGTACCAATTTAAGAAGAACCAGAATTACCAGAATTAGAAGACCAACCTGAGTGGCTGCTGGTGACAAGGTTAGATGATAATGGGGTTATATAGTCGGTAAGGACCACGTTGGCCCTCAAGTTTTCTTTGCATCCGCAACTCCTAGTCGTGGTTTTAAATAATTGTTTGTTGGTTTGGTGCAAGGTATTGGAGCTGGAATGATTATGATCACATTCATATCGAACATCAACTACAACATGTTGCTCGGTTGGTCGCTTTGGTACATGGCTTTGTCTTGGCAGAAGGTTCTTCCGTGGTCTGTCTGTACCCACGATTACAACACCCCGTGTAAGTTACCCATCTTACGATTACAACTTAATGTACCGACATGTTTAGGGAAAATGTTAATATCTGTTATCATATTAGCCATTCCTAATCGTAAACGTTAATTCCAAAATTCGGAGACTCCAAAAGCTAAGCTCTGGGCATCGGTTTCTAGTCCGCATAACCTCCTAGGGCTGTCCAGAACCATCAATCCGAGTCACGTGACCAGTAGAAGACCAAGGAGGGACGGAGGGAAGGATCTGCCGAGGCCGAGGAGAGAGAAGGATGAGGCGTTGATAATGAATCAGAGAAGGAGTTCTTGAATAGGTTAGCCAAGGCTCAATAGCCTATAATTGGGCCCAAAATTATAACACATTATTACAATCTGTCTGTCTGTAAATTGGACTGTCTGTCCGTCCGTATGTCTGTCTGTCTGTCTGCCTGTTTATCAAGATGTCTGTCAGTCTGGTCTGTCTGTCTGTTTGTTTGTTTGTTTGTCTGTCTGCTTCCATCTATCCGCCTGTATACACTCAACCGTACATGTATGTCAACCTGCGATGTGACTCCTGCTTTAGACTGCTATACGAAACGTGAGGCCGATCCGTGCGAGAAATTAGATCCAGGTAATATCTGGTTCAACCAGACATGTTACAACGTAACCTACATCAGCGAATTTGATGAACCGATGGCTAACTGCACAGATGTCTCACTGTCATCCACCGTGTCTTGGCTGGATACCAACTGCTCTAACAACTCCTTACGAGATTATCTCTACGACGCCATGAAGAAAAGAGTCAGCGCCAGCGAACAGTTCTATGAGTAAAAGACAGACAATCAATCGGTCAATAGAATATCATAGAACATAGAGGAATAGAGGGAAACATGAAATGCAATGGATCATCATCATCATCATCATCGTCATCGTTGTCTTCGTCGTCGTCGTCGCCACCGCCGCCACCACCACAACCAATCAGTCAATCAATTAATATATCAATCAATCAGTCAGTCAGTCAATCAATCAGTCAGTCAGTCAGCCAGTCAGTCAATCAGTCAATCAATCAATCAATTAGCCAATCAATCAATCAATCAATGTGAACTTAATATAGCGTCTCTTCAAGATATCTACTCAAAGGCGCTCATCATCATCATCCTCGTTTTCACCATTATCGTCATCATCATCGTCGTCTTCACCATTATCGTCATCATCATCGTCGTCTTCACCATTATCGTCATCATCATCGTCGTCTTCACCATTATCGTCATCATCATCATCATCGTCGTCGTCGTCGTTGTCATCGTTGTCGCAGTATTTGTTGCAGCAAAGCATAACTTACGCCTTTATAAGTATGTGCGTGTTTAATATTTAACTTTTATAGCGCTTTTCATCCGGGGTTTGGTTGGATGATTGTTTGTGTGTGTGTGTGTTGGGTTTCAACAGTGGTTACATTTTGGATCGGAGTCCGAGCATCGATGAGCCTGGTAGGATGAAGTGGGACTCTTGTGTCGCTCTGCTTGGAGCCTGGGTTTTGTGCGCCGTCTGTCTTGTCAAGGGAATCCAATCAGCAGGAAAGGTAGGACCACTAAAACACACGCACACACACACACAAACATAGGCCTACGGCTACGTTATATATATATACACATATATAATATATGTACTATATATATAGCTCTATATATTTATATAGGCTTCGTCCTCTGCACTCATTTTTGTGTTACAGTTTGATCAAGTCGTATCCTTCACCAATTATATTAAAAAAATAACAGATTGTAAAAAATCAACATGGTGATTGATGATTGGTATATGCGCATATGTCAGCACGTGTAATTATGTGGCTATATATATATATATATATATATATAAACATGTATCTAATTATGTATACAGGCCATATAATTATGCGGATAAACATCGATTTCCATAAATCACTCAGAGAATCAGGCAATGACCATTTCCTTCTCCTTGTCCTTGTCAGTGTCGTTGTATGTCTTTCTCTTTGTCGCTGCGTATACGCCTATAGGTCGTCTACTTCACTGCCCTCTTCCCCTACGTCATCCTCATCATTCTATTGATCCGTGGGGCTATGTTGCCAGGAGCGATCGAGGGGATCAAGTTCTACATCATACCAGACTTCGACAAACTCTCCTCTCCCAAAGTCAGTAATGCGTGAAAGTAGTTCATTTGTTTTAAGTTAATTAATAACTCCACGAAGGTCAAGAATTGGAGATATATACTCGTGGATTTTGGAAGAATACGAAGACGACGACGACGAAGAAGATTGTGACGAAAAGGGATGAAAAAAAGAAGAAGATGAAGAGGAAGAAGAGGATGGAAAAGAGAAGAAGAAAATGATGATGAAGAGGAAGAAGAAGAGGAGTTGGAGAAAGACGATGAGGATTAAGAAGAGGGAAGGACGATGAAGAAGAAGACTGGTTATCCTGGAGAGATTTATGCATTTCACTTAAAACGAGGTTATAAATTATGATATTGACACAAATGCATGCCGTGTGTTCAGAGAAGTTTTTCATATTAAGATAGATCTGATAGAAGATGGCGACTAACTTCGATAGGAGTTAGTCGCCATCTGTTGAGCGGTAGAGAGATCGCGAGTAATTCGCCACTAACTCTCTTGTGTCAGACCTACAAGGCTGCATCAGATCAAGTCCATTAATTTATGCAGGAGACAGGTGGTCGCGATCGGATGAATTTCGGTCTGCGTCGCCCATCCCATCGTCGTCGTCGTCATCGTCATCGTCGTCGTTGTCATCGTCGTCATCGTCGTCATCATCATCGTCATTGTCGTCATCGTCATCGTCGTCATCGTCATCGTCGTCGTCATCATCATCATCATGTGACATGTGGGCTGATTGTAGGTGTGGGCTGATGCAGCAGGTCAAGTCTTCTTCTCTCTATCCGTTGGAATGGGAGGACTGATGACATTCGCCAGCTACAACAAATTCCACAACAACATCTACCGGTCAGTCACACACAACCATCATCATCCGTACAACGACAACAGACAATTACAACGACAACGATTATTTCTGACGAATGATGATGCAATGCAATGTGATGTAAAATGTATTGAAAATGATCGAAAATTTATCGGCTCTCACAGGAATGCCATTTTGATGACCGACGCTTATCACACGAACCCACCATCAAGCAGTCTCTTGTTGCTGGTAGAAGACAATGGGTGAGGGCATCTGATTGGCACCAGGTCGATGATGTAGATCAAAACATGAGTGTAATGAGGACGAAGTGATGATGATGATGATGATGATGATGATGATGATGATGATGATGATGATGATGACGATGATGATGATGACGATGACGATGACGATGACGATGACGATGACGATGACGATGACGAGGACGAGGACGAGGACGAGGACGAGGACGAGGACGATGACGATGACGACGACGATGACGATGATGATGATACGCCTGATGCTTCGGATAATGATGACTAGACTGGTTTATCATAACAATATTATAATGATAAAGTGGCGGTGGTAGAGGTAGTGGTGGTTGCAATGAAGGCTGTGGTGGAGGTGATAATAATATTAGTTGATGATGATGATGACTACGACGACGATGGTGATAATGTTGATAACAGGGATACGTTGGTCGTTGTCATACTCGATCTATTGACGAGCTTATTCGCCGGATTTGCCATTTTCTCGATCATCGGGTATCTCGCCTACAGCCTCGACAAAGAGGTCTCGGAAGTGGCCACGTCAGGTAGGCACACGCACACACACACACACACAGACACATTCACAAGCTCATTCACACGCGCACACATACACAGACATTCGCGCACCCATGCACAGTTGCACACACATATTCACAGACACACAGAGACCCACCGACAGATTCCCCAGGCCCCTTGGCAGAACAGTCACGGACCTCTAAAGTCTGAACCATCTTTAGTCTCGATGAGACAAAACCGTCGGGCCACTGGGCACTTCCCATCTCTGCGGGTCTGCAAACAGATACATGTACCCGTACCGTCACACGCACATGCTTACAAAAATACATGCACACATGCAAAAGGTATGTATGGATGTATGTATGTGGGTATTACAATCCTTAATGTAATTACTGAAATTTGTATGTCACGAGCAGAGCCAACCTATACTTGCCTGATGCCTTACAATGTGATCTGCTAGCACAAATGCTGAGAATAACATTGTAATAATTGTTAAAGTATTTTTTAAACAAATGCATGCCCGATATACAGGTATGTGTGGCATTGTATGTGTGCATCCATTTACGTATAGATGTATGTATGCATGCATGTGCGTTTGTGTTTATGTCTTGTATAGGGTCTGGTCTGGCATTCATTGCTTATCCTGAAGTTGTGACTTTCCTTGAACCACCTCAGCTCTGGGCGACGCTTTTCTTCCTCATGCTTATCACCCTCGGCATCGATAGTCAGGTATACATGAAATATGCAATAGGCCTATTATGTAGGCTAATACTCTGTACATTCTGATGGAATCTATATAGAGATAACATACAGATTACCTAAATGTATATTATAATCTATGCTCTCATCTTGCATACATATACAGACACGTGACTACGTGTACATATTGTTCCTAGACATGGTGCATCTAAATGCAGAAAAATAATTTGATATTAGTAAACAAATCTTTGTCGGCCTCGCTGCTCCAATTCTGTGCCATCCACTGTGTCGTCTGATATCCGGCCTCACGATTTGAAACTATTTCTGACCATGCTGCTCTGCCTATTCATTTGGCTTAATTAATATAGCGTCTGCGATTGTGCTGGTTTCCGCAACCTCGTTTGCTCTAGGCGCAATTAGAATCTTGCTATTACGATTGTGTTGATTTACGCAGATTGTAACTGGTTCTGTTACAGTTTGCAGGAATAGAGACGATGTTGACTACGATCATTGACTGGTTTCCAAAGTTGCGTCGTCCTCTTTACAAAGCCATTACTTCCTCTCTCCTATGCGCTGGATTGTACATACTCGGCCTGACTATGTGCACGCAGGTAAGAAGGCTGCAGTGATGGGGAAGATACTTTCTACAAGTATTTTGTCTAACAGTATAGATACTTGATCACAAAGTATTTAGAATACAAGCACAATATTTATTTTGTACAGGTATTTAAAATACAAATGGAAAATATGTCATGTTGGAAAAAGTATTATATACACTGAATACAAAACACTTTTAGCCAAAGTTTATCACAAATTGTGGAAGGAGGAGAAGGTTGAAGATGGTATAGGGAAGAAAGATGAAGGGTAAGGATAAGGAAATAGCAGAGAAAAGAGGGAAGGGAGAGATGAGAGAGGCAGGGAAAGGGAGTATGAGGAGACCGGATTTGTAAGAGTGGGAAGTGGAAGGTGGAGGGAAAAGAATTGGAGATATAAGGGGAGATAAGGGCAGAGTGGAGAGTATGAGACGGGGAATGGGAGGAGAAGTGGGAGTGGAGGGGAAGAGGAAGGATGGCTAAACGTTATCCTTCTAGGACGGGCAAGATAATAATGATCATAGCTTTCGATGAAGACTCATGTCGATGGTCTCAGTAACGCAGGGCATGACGGGAAGACACAGCACAGATCGGTTTTTGTTCTGATTGCACTGATCTGGTAACTGGTGACTTCTATAGCACCATGCTCGTGATGAGGAGAATGAAATTGGGGTGACGATGATGATTATGAGCACTAGAAGCCTTGTGACCTATCCGCAACACTCACCGCACCGACGTCGAGCACCCATGTTCCATTCCTCCTACTCCCTCTGTTGCAAGATAACACAATACAAGATTCCATTTCCTATTTATACATGATACACTGTGCTATGTTATGCTACGCTGCTCCAGGCTGGAATCTATTGGTTGGAGTTGATGTCTTATTACTCGAACGGATGGTCGCTCATTCTGATTGGATTGGCAGAGTCTCTGGTCTTCGCCTGGGTCTATGGTTAGTAAACGGACCATTGACAAGAATCAATCGTTTATTCATTCGTTCGTTCATCTCATACATCTGCATTGGGATAGCAGACAACCGTCTACGATCCTCGTCGAAGCATCTGCTATAGGCCTAAGTTCCGCGGTCTTCTAAGACGTTTTGCGGATTGTTCCTTTTCTGTCGGCGGACGAAGTGCATGGAACAGTCTATTCTGAAATTTGATACCACCCTTCATCCAAAATCTTTTGCTCAGAAGTGCACATGCCTTGACGGCGCAATCGCAGTTGTGCTGCAAAGCAATTGTGCGCGAAGGACTTGCTTAAAGTCCCAACACAGTGACTCCCGGACGAGGGTCGAACCCGCTCACTCAGCGCACACTGAACGTTACGGACCGACCGCTCTGGGAGTCGCTGTGTATGGACCTTGAGCAAGTCCTTCGCTCACAATAGTTGCTCTGCAGTACAAATGCAATTGCGCCGTCGAGGCGTGTGCACTTCTGAACAAAATATGTTGGAAGAAGGGCGGTATCAAATTTCAGAATAAATTCATTAAGCGCTTAATTTGGTTTGCTAATAGATCTAACTACATAAGCGCTTCTTATAATAGCATTATTGTCTAAATACTGAGACCTGAAATACTGAAAACAGATCAGAATTGCACGGATATGGCAAAAAGGCAAACTCAAACATGTATGTGTGGGAAATGCTTCAATTGTGCTTCTTTTTGCTGTTGTTGTTTTTGATGTCGTAGGTGCCGGGAGAGTGATAGATAACATCGAGGAGATGTGCGGCTTCCGTCTGAAGATTCATTGGTGGATCTGCTGGAAATTCATCACTCCAGCACTTCTGATCGTAAGACCATTTCCAATGTCATCGTCTCAACTCGTTCTTTCCAAATCGTAAGCGCTCGTGAATAAGCGGGTGCCCTGCGCTTGGCGTTCGATTGGCGCTTTATATGTTTGCAGATGCCAATTATAACTGTAGCGTTGCGTCGATAGTCACCTTATGTGTCGCTGTAGACCGTATAAATACACGTCACGTTAGACAGGCTTTGCTTGTTATACTCGGCCAGTAAGTTTTTGAGCCTTGATCGCAATAGTCTGTGCTTTGATATTATTCAACAGACATGTAAACGTAATTGAAAGGCAATTAGTTAAATGTCTAATTACATGCGTGCATACTTACATACACGTACATTTATATTCGTTATATTGTCCCTTTGATTGCTCTCTCCAAACGCAGACTTCACAGAATGTAGCGTACAACTAGTAGGCCTATAATATGCTTCAGGGTTACATATAGCCTACGGCAGACCCAGAAGAGAATCTTGAAATGATGTTTGATAAACGCATAGCCTACCTTTTTAAAATGCCTTAACAGTTAACACAATACAATAGAAAGAGCTAGAACAAAGAATCTTTTTTAACAAGAACTATAACTCACTCAATGTTGTCTTTTATTCACATAATATGCACAAACAGACTTTTTGAATAGCCACATATAACCTAGTAGATATTTCCCATAGATACTAAGAAATACACAGGCATGTACATGCATGAATTTGTACCCATGCATGCATGCATGCATACCATGTGTACATTTAATAAGATACGAGTACATACATACATGTATCTTTAATTTTGCACACATGTGCAGGGCCGTACCGAGGGAGAGGCCAGCGGGGCCGTGGCCCAGGGCTCAAATGTGGAAAGGGCACAAATTTCAGGATGGAAGAACTTATTATTCCATAAAATGCAATATTTTCCAAATGTGGGGGTGCCAGCCTGCCAGATTGATGCTAGGCACAGGGCGCAATTATAGCTCGGTACGGCCCTGCACACATGCATAAATACATGCATACACTTATTTAATCATACATAAATACATAAATGCCACACCCCTCCCACTCCTCCAGTTCCCCATTAAGAACTGAGAGACAAATATAGGCAAATATATATAGACTGTCGACATACGCAGTTTGCCCTTATTTCTCTGTACACTGCAGGCCATATTGATCTTCAACATGATTGACTTTGTTCCGCTTTCCTACGGTGACTATCTGTTGCCTGACTGGAGCCAAGCGGTCGGTTGGCTGATGGCCGTTGCTTCCATCGGAATGATACCCATCTATGCCGTCTATAACACGTGGAGATCATACAAGCAACCACGCTACGATGGACTCTCATTTGGAAGGGTAAGTTATGACAACAGCATATACAACAACAACGGCAACAGCAGTTGTAGCAACCAAAGCAACCCAGGTAGAGCAGATATTCGGTTGCAAAACATTTCAAAACAAGAAGTAGTTTTTATTATCAAGTACGGTAATTCAAAGCTACATGAAGTTCAAATTAATTGCAGTTACGTGTCATTAATAGGCAGAGGCGGCGATCTGGTTTGACAGGTGGGGAACACCCAAATGAGTGGGCAGAAAATGTGGGAGACACACGTATAACGTGTCCCCTCTCTGTAAAAGGTAGGGGACCTGTCTCCCGGCACCCGCCCTCGTCCCTCCTGAGATAGCCGCCTCTGGTAATAGGCTATTATATTTTAAAAGGCATGAACTTTGTACAACTGATAACGATATAGGCCTTTAGTTGATTGCGGGTCGGATCCCTGGGCAAGCGTATTCTATGACCCCTCAAAAGCATTGGTTGGAGGAAACCCTCAAATTAGACCACTCGATCGCTGCTCAACGAGCTTGATGTAGACTAACAGTATAACTCATTCTGCGATTCTAACCTTCAGTGTTGAGCGAGGAGCCTATTGGGGAATGGGACGCCACTGGGTTCTATACTACCCTCCTGTTTTCAGAGACTATTGAAACTGACGCAACCAACGGAGGAATGGGTACCCTCGACTGAAAAGAGAAAGAAGAAGCAGACGAAGAATTCAACGGTGACCCCTGTCAATGACAACCTCGAGAATGGCTCCATGAAATCTGGAAAGGCGCCATTGGACTCAGACTACGCTCTTCCTCCCTACACCGCCTTCTCCCCTCCTTCGTCTTCCATCGGAATGGACCATCTGCTGACGAACGGCGTCGATAACCACAATTTCTTACCTGATTCTACAGTTAAAGATACGGCGAAATTATAGCAGACTGACGAAATCTGAAGAACAATTTGTTGATCTGAATGTTATAAATATACTTAATTAAATTTATACTTAATTAAATTTAGCGATTACTGACCTGCATGAGTGTTTTGATGAATATATGTGAAAGAGTGGTTTAATTATAGTAAAGTCTGGACCAAAGTTTAAAAAATATACTAAATAACCTGTAATTGCATAACTGTAACAATAATGATAATAATAATAATTGTTATTATTTTTATTATTATTATTATGTTCTACACCTATGCACGTTGTTAATAAAGATATAGTTGAAAATGTTATGTTATGTATTGGCTCTAATGTTCATCTGTCTATGAAACCCTAAATTATTTACATAATATTAATCAATTATCATGATTATTATCTTTGTGGTTCGTTGCTGAGGGACTTCTGTTCCTAGGCGATCGGGATTCGAATCCTATAGCCAATGTGTCGCTTGAAATGGTTCAGTTGTCAAATCATTATGAAGTCTTCAGGCCTGGCTTTGCAGAGGTGAATAAACTAGTAATCGATTAAACACCGGTCGTCTTCTCTTCCTGCATTAATCCTGCAAATTTCTTTGCGCCACAGAGGAGTCTCGTTGGGAGGAGCAACTTTCTTTCACGGTGGTATATCAATTCACCAAGGTAAGTTCACCCAGCAGCCAGTCACTGGTGGTCACTTAATTTCAATCATTTCCGGTCGTATAATAACTAACCGTAGAAAGCGTATTCGAGGTGCTGGTATTGATGGTGATCATGGCAAAAGAGAAGATATCATTTTCTGTCTTGTCATCGTAGTTATTATTCTGTGTTGCTAAACTGTTTTTATTGACGGTTCTGTCGTTGAGAGTGGGAAAAAATACAATTCTATTAATTCCTTTTGGTAGTGTTGAGTACATCTCATATTCTCGTGACCTAGGGTGTATACATGTATTGATCACTCGCCTTCGTAATTCTCCCACATCTCCTCGTTTAGGATAAATCAATTGCACTGGCTTCCACGATTAGCTCGCATTCGGTTAAAAAATGTTAAACATACCTTGCGCGTCACAGGCTCAAATCGAGGTTTAATGCGCGCGCTACGTAGGCTGTAATTATAGTTCGTGCTCGCTACAACTGCTAAACTGCTGATGAGCAGTAGCACGCTGCTCAATTACTTAAGTTATGTCAAGCTTGGCTAAGCCAAAAAGTAGGCTTAGGTAGGCCTATAATCCTGACAAGAGGTGTTTACAACAAGGTTTTGAAAAGTGAGGGGGCATAATTTCTAAAATATTGGGCGATCGAAGCCAAAAAAAACTTTTTGCCCACCATTTTGTGAATTTCCCCCCACCCCAGAAATTTGAAAAATGGGGGCACAAATTATCTTAACAAAAGTCATCTTAAAAAGCCATTGGAGAAATATTAAATAAACAATTTGGGGCGCACATGGGGTGGGGGCATTGAACACTAAAACTGGGGGGCCGGGGCCCTCTGTTACACCCCTGATCCTGATAATTAAGGAATAGTGGTGACATTTTTCTGACGGAATCTTACTTATTTCACGGCAAATGTAGGCCCATTCCTGTGAACGGCAGAGCGGATCACGAAGTCGTCAATAATCGCCTCTACATCGACCGTCTCGAGATCAGCCTAGTTTTGTGAGAGTTCAGTTGAACAATGTTATTTGACCAATTAGGCTTACGTAGTCCTACAGTGCCAAAATAGCCAACCATGGCAGAGCCATACTTTTGTCCTGCTGGTAGGTTCCAATTTAAAGTACAGAGGAAAAATTTCCTTTGCCCCGTGGAGTCGGCGCATAATGTGTTCGTCAGATACACTGAGGACAGAAATTATATTCCTTTGACCAGATTCTGAATTCGACCTAATAAGCTGCTTAAGACACCATAATTATGTAGCCTATCAATTATCCGGCGATCCGTAGGGCCTACCTCACATATTTTCCTACTACTCACACATAGGCCGATGGGCCTTCTCTTTGATCGCAAACATCATTGCAGAATCTTGTGTCTTGAACTTAACTTGACCTACAAACTACCAAACCTTCAATGAATCAGTGGATCTCTTTATGTGGGCAATCTCAAAATACTCTTGGCTGAAGTTGACCCCTATTAATTAATAGGCTAATTAAGGCCTATGTGCAGCTGATTCAAAACCAAAGTAATCGTAATCGTAATCTCCAAACTTCTAAAGCGCCACGTGAAAGCCTAGCGCAAGACACCAGCTTATTCACGAACGCTGCATCAAATCAGAGGGGTTGTTCAGAGGGGTAGCCTATTCCATGGAAGGTCAGAGCCCGGTTTCGAGAAGGTCAGCAGCAAGGAGACAGAGCAGCTGTTAAGGAGGGTGTCGTTTTGGTCGGGGATTAACAGGTGGGTAAAGATTCTGGATAAGAGTTCTTGAAGAGGTGATGGAGTCTTAAGTTTAGAATGGAAGGCATAGGCCTACATACAGGCTAATACGCCCTACCAATAACGATGTTTAATAGGTCTATTGGTTGCTCAATTTAAAAAAATGATGCTTTGTTCTACTAGTTTTCTATAGTCTGCAGTCTGTGCTCGACTTTAATAAATTTAATCGGTTTGTCGGCCAACTATCCGCCATTTCGCTGTAAGCCTTGTTTACGCGTGCTGTGTTCGTTTTTGCTCGAGCGCTCTGATCGTACCCTTAACTAGATTTGGAGCGAGACCTTTATAATGATTGCTTCTGGACCGGTTATCAACCAACGAACATCAAATCAGCTGCTTTGGGTTTGGTCGTCGGTTACCTGTGCCAAGGTGTTTGGAGTAACAGATAATTAACTACATAGTGCTTTAAGTTATTTAACTGTGGTTAAAGTCAGATTATATTAATTTACGAAAAGTTTCGGACTCTCAGAATGTTGGCGTAGGATCACATTTGACTGAAAAGTAAAAGTTTTTTACACATTGTGATCGCTTGTTTATAGTAGGCTACACGTTGCACGCGCATTATCTGCCTTGGCACTATGCCATCAATTACGTTATTGATAGAAGCGTATTATTATCATTTATTTTTTTGGTCTAAACAGAATCGACAACCTCATTGTTAACTATGTATGACCGACACCGTTAGGGATGTTTTTCAGAAGCAGTGAAATCGTATAGAGTAGTGTAAGCCGTTTCAATTAAAGCGGCAAACACTTACAATTCCCGGGACACAACAGGAGTTCACAAATTCAATCAATACAATATTGGTGAAGCGGGATTGGTAGATGCAATTTGTTGTGTGACGGCTTCCTGGTATTCCTCTTTCATTATGCAGTTTTTTCATTGCTTGCTCTTCTGCTCATGAATTTAAATACGAACCGTTTCAATCAACAGGTCATCCCTGTGGAATGCTTCATTCTGAGTCATAAGTGAGAGTTGACAGAGTTATATATATACTCGGAGCCTTAACCTCTTTTAACCTCTAGCCTTTTACCTCTGCCCCTAATGCTCTGTCCTTATATAATTCCCCTCAAGTCCATTCCAGGGCACTGCAACTTATCCATTCTCCATACTTCGGAATCATGCACATCAAGTCTTTTCCAGCTCTGATAATAGGCTTCACTAGCGAATACTATTGCCTTCCTTTCATATAATTTTCATGCTTTAATGAGTATCTAATTTAGTATTTAATGATTATCTGTGTGATAATTAAATTGGTGCATGAAAATATTTAGTATTTGCCTTAGGTTTGCATTCAGCAATGGTTAATACTCCAATTCCTCACAGTCTTAAGTCTGAGGCAAGGAAGGCTGCTAAGATTTTGAAGGATTTCACCATACCCAGTGCCAAGACTGGACCGGACAAAATCATTCCAGGTTGGTAAATGGATTACATCCACTCCTCCTACTTGATTTAATCACACAATTCACACAGAATATCACGTCAATCCGGGTGCATCAGATTTAAAGTTTTGCACATTGCTAGTGGAACTATTATATGCTGAATATGATATGTTCTGTTTTCATCTGGTGTATAATAGTGTAGTGGTTAATGCGCTGAATTGTCAGTTGAGAGATTGAGGTTCACATCCCCACCAGCATCCGCAAGCCAATGGGATATATCGAGTGCACGGACTGTATGCTGTTAGTGGGAAGATGATAAGGCAAGGGACAGGACTGGCCACCCACTCTCGTAGGCTGAGGCTAGGAAAATTAAGTCGCTGACATGCCATACCCAAGGCTTCTTCCCAGGGTATTAGCTCTTCTTCTTTGTGTGATTCACCTCAATATAATAAATGTGCCTTTTAAATGTAACCCTTTAACAGCCTGCTGCATAGGTTTCTCGTACATCTTGGTACACGCTGGTCGTTAAAGGGTTAAGAGTAAAACGTGTTTTGATTAGTCAGTAAGTCAAATGAAACACTAGCAAGGTTTATAAAAATGCTTTTTGACCCTTTAACGTCCAGTGTTATTGATTATGCCTTACGCTACTTTAATACACGCTGGTCGTTCAACGGTTAAATTCTTGTATATGTTATCACCAATGCATAAGATCAACTTACTTCTGCAGTCAGCCAGACCACAATTTGCATCATCATTGAGCTACACATCAGTCTGTTACAGTCTAAATCCCTTTGAATGCTTCACATAGTATATAACTGTTTATTTAATTGTTGATCAATAGGAATTTCAGTGGTTTTTCAGTTTGGGTATTATATCGAATATTTAAAAGATTTCTGCACATGGTTCATTGGTTTTTAAACATTTTTGCATCGGACAACTGTTTTAGAATTTACTAATAACTTAGCAATTTTGATTGCCATCTTGGCAGGTCACCCTGCTGTCATGTTTAGTATTTTCTATTTGTTTTTGAATGTATCCATTACTGCTGTCTGTTCTTTAGAAAATCCATGTCATAAGAATGAGTTTTTAACTGTGCAGCTGGAATTCTTGCCAATTGTGAGGGTCTGGCTATTCTGACTGTGGTCAAGATAGGATTTCTGGTGACCGCTCGTGGTGGGAGTGGCATTGTTGTTGCCAAGTTGAGTGATGGCAGTAAGTACAGTGTTACAGTATAACATGCAGTCATCAGTACTTTACATGCATTTATTTAGCTACAGTGTGTATTTGTTTACATACCATTCTGCTTAACGCCTATGTGAAGTTTATAAATAGAAGTGATTTGGGGTTTTTTGCAGTTAGCTTTGTGACAATAAGTGTTTATAGAAGCTCAATTTCAACATGATTTCTGCAATTGGTAAAAAATGATGGGTGTTCGACTGTTTCACGTGAAGCGTTGAGATGATGCCTTCTGTATTTTGATGATGTCTCCAGGAGCGTCAATCGCCCCCCCTCCCGAGAGACGGAGGCAGACTCCTCAGTCCCAGGTGTCGGAATAGCAAAATATCCCCCTACCTGAAATTGGAGGCATTTGCCTCCAGACCCTCCCTCTATCTGGATGCCCCTGGATGTCTGTTATAGAAGTTATTTGGTTAGATTTGCTATGGAAGTCTTTTGACTTGCTGTAGGTCATGTCATTAAATTTGATTAGCTATAGGAGTCATTGGATTGGAGTCACTACATGAGATTTGATTAGCTTCAGAAGTTGTCAGATTAGATTAACCGCAGAAATGATTAGATTAGAAGTCATTCGATTTGATTAGTTGTTGCACATGTTGCAGATTCGGCCAATGTAAGACTGTATCTGTTTGTTAGGATGGTCTGCTCCGTCGGCCATTGGCATTGCTGGTCTCGGAGGTGGCTTCGAAATTGGAGCAGAGGTAAATCTTCTTAGCTCTCCAAACTCACCATTGTTTTATCATTGTCGTCGTCGTCATCATCATCATCATCATTGTTGCCATTGTTGTTCATTGCAGAACCTGTTGCGTTATTTATTTAGTACTCCGTAACTGCCTTGTCAAGAACCAATGACTGGAAAGACCTTCACCAAATTCGTGACAAACTTCGCTTCCTCAGTCACTGCAGTATCATTTGTACTTGTGCTATATAAATGTTTGAAAGCAAAGCATGAAAATATGTGTGACTATTTTGTCATCTATTTTGTTATAATTCTCAGAGTTTATTTGTATGATTTTTTTGTCTGTCACACTAAACACATGCAAATGTGACACTGAAGTGACATGAAACTGTTACAGAACCTTCTGCTGCGAGTTTCATGGTAGCATAACATAATAAAGGTTTAAAGTGGTTCAGAAGACATTTAAACTGTGTTAAAACCATTCTTTCCAGCTGCAATATTTTTCCATTTCCGAGATATAGATATATAAGTTCACTTTGGGTCCTATCTTCATTTCCATTACAAATAATGACATTGAGAGTCAGCATAGGTAGAACTACAGGGAAGAAATCTCAGGGCATTGTGTCCATTGAATCCATTCATATCGGCTCTGAGGAAAAGAGTGAAATTATCGAGGAAGCGGACATCTAATTCGAAGGTAAAGTAGCAGAGCAGCTGAGTATGAGCTAATAAATTCAATGTGAAGTGGCAGAAAAGCTGAGGGAGAGGTAATAAATGCAAATACACTCGTGAGACTGGGTTAAAAATATATAATATATATTATATAATATATATTATATAATATATGTCTCATATGTAAACATATAAATTATGCACACACTTATTATGTATGTAAAGCAAATATATTTGTGCGCTGCAACAATGGTTAAATTTGATGAATCAATATTTGATGATGTTTGCTCATGGATGTTATGATTATGACTGTAATATATCCATGGAAGTTATTTGTCACTTCAGGTGCTATATAAATGTTTGTCGTTACGATTACAAATGAATGTGTCATGTGCAAAGCACTGAAGTCGCTTGATACCTCTCCAGGTGACAGACTTTGTAATCATCCTGAATAAGAGATCGGCCGTGGAGGCATTCTCAAAGGGAGGCAACCTCACCCTTGGTGGGAACTTCACAATCGCAGCTGGACCTCTTGGCCGTAACCTTGAAGGCGACATATCCGTACGTAGTCCTGCAGCCATATATACGTATTCAAAGACAAAGGGTCTCTTCGCTGGAATCTCCATTGAAGGCAGCTACCTGGTCGAAAGAAAGGACGCCAATAAAAAGCAAGTGATGACTTTCGAGCATTTTTATTTAAACAGCCTTGTTTGAAAAACAGTGAAGCAGAATTTGTCAACATTTCTGTGATTGTAAGTGCTCAATTAGCAATTGCACCTCTTCAATAACACACGTTCAAAGTGCTACTATGTAAGTTAACAATGGAGCGAAATGATCTTCATGCAATCATAAAGTAAGAAGGTTGTCTATTGGTTATGCACCTGACTCATAATGTAGTGGTTGCAGTTTTTGGCTGCTGAGTTGATCCATTGCTCCTCAGGGTGACCGATTGGTTAGAGGTGTCGGCCCGTAACGCAAAGAGTGCAGATTCAACCCTCGTCCGAGAAGTCACTGTGTATGGACCTTGAGCAAGTCCTTCATGCACAATTGCTCTGCATTACAACCGCAATTGTGCTGTCAAGGCGTGTGTGCGCTTCTGAACTAAGTTGTAAGATGGCCAATATCAAATTACAGTTGTATTGTATTGATATAATAGGAATGGGTTCCTCCCAATCATTTCACTTTGGAATCTTTACTTACTTATTTGCATCATTTTGGCTGTTGTTCATTGCGAAATTCCTGTGTAGGTTTTACTGTGAAGAGATCCGTGCCAATGAGCTTCTGAGTGGAATGATTGAGCCTCCAAATGGTTGTGATCAGTTGTACGAAGTACTCGCTCAACATCAGACGATGTACGAACATTTCCTCGAAGCTAAGGCCAAACGAGATGCTGTAAAAAGTTCTTCATTTGGACGTGTAGAAGTAAGAAGGATTTGTCTGATTTATTTAATTTGATTTCTTGACGTTGCCGAATCTTTATTTTAAACTTTGCCATTACAAAGAGCTCAGTATAGTATGGTACATCTCAAAGATGTCCAGTGAATGTCACATTATATATCACAAAGCATAAAAATGAATTTAAATTCTGATGATAAACACACATCTGCACAATATAAAAATCTTTGCATTGTAATGGCAGAGTTTAAAAGAAAGATTCAACATAATTGTGTTTTTGCCTCTCACGAACACTGTTTGTTAAATAATTATTGTGGAACTTTTCCTAACGGCATAATTTTGGCATCCTTAGATGTGTGAGGTACATAATAGACGTATATTAAGTGTCTTGATACACATTGCGATAATAGGCTAATCTGTACAAATATACATAGATCCTAAACTAGTGAGTAAGTAAGTAAATATATTCTTTAATCTTTAACTAGGCATCTGAATTTCACGCCTATTCACCCCTACATCACCCCGTTGGAACTCCTTGCCGTTACCAATTCGGATTCTCCCATTGTGTGTAGCATAGGAGACATTTTCTGGACTATTGAAGATGCATTTATTTCAGCACTGTTAGATAGTTTCGGTGTGCGCCCTCATGAGGTTTTTGAAGGGTGCTATATAATTGTTCATATACATACATACATACGTACATACATATACACACACACACACATATTTATGCATACCTATACACCCATACATGTGTAGAAACCCTTCATACATTAATAGCTAGATAGGCTACGTGATGCAAATATATACAATTATTGGCTGAGTATTGCATGCATACCTACAAAATAGTTTACTTTCTTACATTAGGTACCGTAGCTTGGCTTTTGTGTTTACCTTACATCAACACAATTGACATTTGATTCTCTGTGGTGTGTAGAGCTTACGACAGAGCAGTAGGTCGACTGGTTCTGGGTCGGCGACCACCAGGTCACGCTCCAATACAGACGTCGGAGGTTCATCGTATAAGGGATTCGGATCAAGGGACTTAGACTCTGACGATGAAGTTGCTGCCAGAGCTCCAAGGCCAGGAAACAGCAAGGGGAGCATGACAAGATCGTACTCTATGAGGCCAGCGTCATCTGTTCCGACAAAGGCACCCGCCTCTCGACAGAATGTCGGTCGGTGGGATAGTCCATTTTTTATTTATTACACCTTTTTGTGTCCTTAAAGTCTGAAAATGTGACTCTGAGACATAAGAAAAGTGTCCTGGGTTGTTAGTTGCTGTTGGATCAACAGGTTTAAGCTTACATTCATTGCTCATACCCATTGCACAAGAGACCACAACAGCCCTTCGACATCTTTTTGTCTAGCGATTAACTCGGTTCAGCATAACTTCGTGAATAATGAGGTGCCATGTTGATACTATTCGATATTTATGGCCAGACAGTTTTTCACAACAGCTGCTTGGGTGTGCATATATGTCCTATGTTGACCAATCTGTTGGAGCCGTGTTACTTGTGGCCAAGGAGTCCCGCTGGTGGATGGACTTAATCTTCTGTAGCATGTAACATTTTCAAAAAATGCGGCCTGTGCTTCCAAGCAGTGGAAACTGCACACAGAGGGAACTAGAATAAGTTTAATCAGTTTCTTTTATTTCTGTTGTCTCTGCAGGTGAACTGTTTGTTGGTGAAATTATGCGATGAATTGAGTTCATTGTGGTAATTTCGTTCATGGAATGGATGAATTATGTGATGCTGAGAATACATCGTGTAGAATAGTGTTTTGTCTCTTCCAGTGACTAGTGGTGTTGACTGGAATAACATTCCACTCTGTGAGGCTATCTGGCCTTTCAAGGGTCAGTTGCCCTGCGATCTCTCCTTTAAAACAGGTTCGTTCAGAGTGAGTCATATAACATACACTAGAGCTGTATCGATGTCACTTTTCCAATTATGATGATACAGATTATGAAGCCAATTAATTATTTCAAAATTTGATATTTTTCTCTTTTTGTAATGGCTATTGGATGAAAAACATTTAGATCATGCTCCACTATTCTAGGTAGATGACCCATTCTGCCCAAAATTGAAGACTTTTTTTCCTTGGTTGAGGGTTCTTTGAAGCTGCATCTAAATGTTGTATGTGTTTATTTGTAGTATAAATTACGTATATGCATTGATGTATATGCAATTATGCATTGAGGCATTTAATACATGTGGCACCTTTCAATAATTGCTTCTTGAAATGGCAATGCATGTGGCCATCCCGAACTGATCAATGTGTTATGTTAAAGTATGTGAGCAGAATTAAGCAAAGTGTCTGTGTATGCATTGGAGAACTATTACCATTACAGTGGCATAACGTAATGTAATGCCTGTATAAATGAACACCAGAAAACTCATAACTGTAACCTTAAAAGTTCTGAATACACCGAGTTCTGTGAGTATTGCTTGAGTTGTGACATATCTACGTTAATGCATTCTCGTGCGTTGTTTGTTTCAGGAGAGCGCATTGAAATAAGAACGAGAACTGGAACGCAGAATGATTGGTGGGAGGGTGTGATCAACGGACGTATTGGCATCTTTCCAGCCAATTACGTTAAAGTCCTTTAGCAGCTCATGCTGAATAGGATTTCTTCTCTACAAGGGTTTATTGAGGGCCATCGAGCGATTGGCATGCTTGGAGTTTTGAACTCTTTTGAAACAGGTGCTTTTCTTTTTTATGACTGTCATTTGAATCCACCGATATTTATTTAATATTTTTTATAGGCTCTATATTATTGGTATTCGTTATTATTATTATATGATTATTATTTTCTATTAGGTGCACATTTGTCTTCCCAGCTCATACTGGTTGGTCTGTGATGGATGCTGCAAATCAAACACAGAGCTGAACATTGATGGTGCTACGTAATTTTCAGGGAAAGATTTGCTCCGTGTTCTTGTGTTGTAACTGACTTAGGGGTTGATTCAAGTCCATACTCATTGAATGATGAGCACTCTTGCCTATTGGCTACATTCCAGACTTTCGTTTACTCTGTTGTGATATCAGTTGGAGCCACTACTGTCGCAGGCAAACCATAAACCAATCCTTGTTTTTTTCTGCTAATTCCTAAATATGTTGTACTCTGTGATAAATACTTTGTGCTAAAGAATTAAAATGCTCGACTAATCAGTAATCATTCCTGTTCACAATTCTGGAAGTAGTTAGTTGTGGGTGTTACATTGTTCTGCTTGCATTCTTAAAACATGGTTTACAGTTAACATTAAAACAAATGACTTGAACACTTGAGTTCCTTGTAAAGAACAACAGGACAATAACGGAAACGAGTGAAAAGGAAGCAGAAGATATTTACATATGTAGCGGAAGTGGAACTGCCTGTGGACTGGCGAGGGAAAGAGTTGAATGTTGAATTGCTTACAACAAAACAGAGTTTTATGGTCTCGAGATGTCTCGAGACAGTTTTTTAGTGTTTCGATCTCGGAAGCCTGCTGTCTCGGTCTCGAGGTAGTGTCTAATAAACTGCCTTGAAGTGAATGTCTTGTTCTGTCTCGAACAAGCGGTCTCGATAAGTTTAGCGTGAACTGTCTTAAAATCTTGCGCGGGAATATAAAAACTGTTCTCAGGAATTGGTACTATATACATTACAAGGTTCAAATTGAAATTACAAATAAACATTATTCCCGAAAACTGAGCCATTAGCATTTTACAGCATTTTATATAGGATCACTTGTCTTCTACTGTCTCGGCACCTCACTGTCTCGTCTTGGTCTTGAAGTTAAAAGTCTTGCATACAACACTGCAACAAAGATAATGATGAAATATTAATAATAATATTTTTGCGCCTGTGAATAAGCTGGAGCCGGTGCATTTCGCTTCGCTTTCAATTAGTGCTTCAATAATTTGTAGATCTCGATTACTATATAATTTCGTTCTCCAGCCTGATAGTGCCTGAAGACGGCGCAACCATTCCTCAGTCTAGAGTCCTTGGTCTATGCTGCAACAGAAAATACACGAGCACACAACAATACTCACACCCAAAGGCAAGCCCACTTTCTCTTCTGATCTTTAAGTAACAATATTTACTATCCAGTCAATTCTAGTAATTTATATTACTTTTTCATTTAGAGCACGTATTTCATCATTTACAGGTTACTTTCAGATTGTTTTCTAAATAAAACTTATTATATAAGTCAATTTTATTGAAGAAGGTTGTAAGCTCGCCACCTCTCGTGCAACTTCTCCGAGAAACCAGACCAAGAAATCAATCGAGACGCGTTGTTATCTCTGTACTTCCGGTATGTAGTTGTTTACCTCGACGACTGTTAACGTGAAATATTTTCAAGGTGTTATTTATTGTATATTAAACTGTGCTAGTTTAAATAGTAGGCCTTATTTGGTTTAAGCTGTTGTTATATCTGGCGGAAAACTTGCAGGTAAATATTTGTGGACTTATTATAATTATCGTAGTGTTCAGTTTTTACTGGTCGTTCCAGGGCCTGTGCTAGGATGATCGTATTCATACCTACAATGTGCGAGTTGCTCAAATCTGACAGAGAGCAACAATTATAAGTCTAGAATCTACATTATCTGAAAGACTTTGTGCTATATAATTTGACACTGTATGTGTATGTATATATATATATATAATATAATATATAATATATATATATATATGTCTCAAACTTATATCGACGTTCTGGGTGCTATCAAGTGCTTTAAATTAATAATGGAAATAATTAACATACGAATATAGCACCCTTAGGGAACCATTGAAACATGGCTAGGCGACGGAACTAAAGGGCGTGACCTAAATGGAGCTTTAAATTATTTTTTGAGCTTTTTTACTCTGTTACTCACCATTTCAGACTGTCAGTAGAGAAGACTACTTTAGAAGGGTGGTTTATTGTGTATGAAATCACGATTTGCTAGTGTTACTTTACAGACGTGTCAATCTAAGAGGTCCATACAGCCTGTATTATTTGTCAACCCTAGTGGCCAAAGGAAGAACTAGGAGGATTATCTTAACTGTATATAAGAGATTTGTATCATATGCTAACATAACTGACATCTGACATGGCCTTAATTGAAAACAGGCTGAATTCACTCAACTAAAGAACCAAAATAAAATTAGATAGCATCTAAGAAAAGTGCAACAAATAGACAGCAACTGAACTTATTCTACAGTTCTCTGTCTTTCATGTCGACTGGTTTTAGGATTTACATTGCAGAGGATAAGTTTTTGAAGTAATTAAGTACATAGGTAGATTTTTTATTAATCTAGCTGCATGGACAAGATTGCATTCTTATATAGAACATTTCTCATGATATGATGAGCTCTTTAATTATCAGTATTACTTTACATAACAAAATTTAGTTGATTCTGATTACTTGCTGTTCTTTTAAAGTATTTACAGTAACATCTTGGTGCTGTGCTTTATCAAACGCTCTTGAAGCGGCAAGGCTGCATTACTTCACTCTAGAAATTGTCCGTTTAATAATAATAAATAATTTGTTTTAGGTTTCGTTGTTTTGGTCAACTGAATCTCATGAATGCAGGAGGTCAACGTGCAAGTAGCAGTGAGGGTTCGTCAATTTATGGATTAAAGATTAGCATAGTCTGCAGGACTGTTACATAACTAGCATTATTGCTGTAGTCTAGTCTATTGTGGGCACTGAGAAATTTTTTGAAGGATTACATTACATTGCTGAGATTGGATTGATCATTGGATTCTATTTGCAATAACAGTCCAATGCTTATGGAAGCTTGACATGCCATTTAACAATGTGGAAGTGCAGGTTAATCATAAAACCATTGTCTGTGGCACGTTTATCTGATCAATTTTTTGTTTTAAACCGGGCTTTTCTAGGAGATTACAAATTTTTAGTTTTATTTAGTTTTAAGCAGCAATTGATTGATGTCTCATTAGGTTCGATTTGATTTGCTGTAGAAGTCATTTAATTAGATTCATTTAGATCCGGACAGAATTTCAATTTCACTTCACATTCTCGATTTTACTTGAGATTTGAAGCTTCAACTGAGTGGTGCAGGAAATAAAGGCATTGGCTCTTTGCCAATGAACAATTATGTTGTGGTTGCCTTATGGGTTGCTATATTTTGATTCTCTGAAGGCACGACCGTTGCTGCCAAAGGAGCGAGTTGGTGGTGAGACGGTGTGCGTTCGGGTGATTCCGGGCACGAGCCAGATCGTCCTTGGCAGAGATCGAGTCTTTACATTCGATCATGTCTTCTCAGCTGCCTCTACTCAGGTGACCTTATCAACTAAACTTCAATTCATTATACGATGAATGCATATGGTTGGTATCTATGGCTATTGACATTTGCTTTTTTTTATTGTTGATTATTTAGGAATTGGTAATTAATTGATAGTTTATTGTGACTAAATGTATTTCCAATGTGTAATGACAAATAAAAATTGACATTATTCATTGTTTATCTGTTTTACCAGCAGACTCAAAGATAATTATTGTGGCTAGTGCATATGTAGACTCCTGTGCAGCCTGTTGCTTGACCAATGACCATGTAGCTGGTTGTTGGTGACCTACTTGAAAGGGAGCTGAGTACCCGGGCCATATTTTGTTGCCAGACTTTTTACACGTTTATTTGTAAGTCCTTTATTTCACAGCATTATGGTGTGTTACACTAATCAAATTACATATTATTTTATTTGATCTCATTTTTTCAACAGGGAGAAGTCTACAGTCGATGCATTGAACCTTTGGTTACAAGTTGCTTTGAAGGCTACAATGCCACAGTGTTTGCCTATGGCCAGACGGTATGATTCGAATTTAATGTTAAACTCTCTTTCCTGTAATCTAACATCTGTAATTTCAATGACAATATTTACTAACAGGTTTGCAGTTTGTGAATTTGGCATTATTCTTGTTTCAATGTTGTGAAATATATGTTTTATTCTGACTTTTGATGTAATAAATACTGTAAAATTTTATGATTATCTACTCGTAGCATTTTGACTTTTATACCACGGATATGTTACTATTCAGGCATAAATCTGTGGTACACATAAGTCTGTTTGCAAATGCAGATAATTGAGCTCAATGTGGCAAGACTGAGAAAGCCTAAGAATATACATATCAGGGGAGGATGAATTATGTTTAGACGACGATGAATGATGTTTTGAATCACTATGATAAACTGAGGTTTATTCTGTAAATAGTTCTCAGATAAATCAAACACAGGAATGATGTTTGGCAATGGCACCATTTGTAATGTGATTTAATAAGCTTATTTATTAATAATATTCTTAAGAATATCAACAAAAAAGAAATGTTCCATTTTATAACTTTTATTTTAACATTATTATTATTATTATTATTATTAAATTTGTAAAAGTGAATCTGAGGTGCTGATGGTCAACCACCATTAGAAGATGCCATTAGATATCTAAGTGCTTGAGGGCCAAGAAGAAATTGTGATTTGATAGCTGCCTTTTTTTGAAGAAATAAACGAATTTGTATTTTAACGAGAGAGTGGCAGTTGGTTCCATTCCTTGGGGCAGAGGCATGGAATGCATGGGAGCCAACGACTGTTCTGCATAATTTTTGATTGATTGATTGATCATGATTCAGCTTAAGAGATCTGTTATGGATGCTCAGCATATGATTGATTGATGCGTAAAAACACAAATGGGTTTGATTGATTGAAAGAAGAATTTGTGGTAGTTGACTGAATGGAAAAAATTAATTTCAGGGTTCTGGTAAGACATACACGATTGGTGGAGGAAATATTTTTAGTCAAACAAGTGAAGACAGCGGTATGGTTGCTCGAGCGATTCAACAGATATTTCGAATGATTCAGGTTCCGTTTTGACATTTGCTTACATTTTTAAACATTTGGATATATCTATAAATTTTGCTCTAATTGGAAAGCAGACGTTTCTTCTTTCAAAGGTCTTGCCTTGTTTAGTAAGATATCTTTGTGGTAACTTGAGACTTTGTATATTTGAATCTCATTACAAATCAAATTACATATAATTTTGTTTGATCTAATTTTTTCAACAGGGAGAAGTCTACAGTCGATGCATTGAACCTTTGGTTTCGATTAATTTTTTCCATTAAGTTGATAAGTCATGATAAAATCCTGTTCTGTTAATTGAAGCTGAGGTGAAGTCAAGGTATTTAATACTAAGCTAAAACTTGGCAATCAAATCAACCAATATTAATGCGGGACAGGCTAAAGAACCGATTTGAGCATGCATTGACTTAGGATGGATATAATTAATTGTTCTATGTCTCAATGTCCGATTTCTTGATGATGATTATGATAATTATGATAATATGGTGATGATTGTGAAGACAATGGTGTAAATGATAATGACAGAGTTGATAAAGCTATTGTTTGGCACTTGACAGAATGACTGCAGTCGCAAGTTCACCGTGAAAGTGTCTTATATCGAAATCTATCGAGAGGAACTGCATGACCTCGTCGACCTTAGCTTAAATAAAGACCTTCACATTCGTGAGGACAACCACGGAAATACGAGTAAGCCTTGTTTGACCTTTGTAAAGTTCACATAAATAATTGCGCAACATCATCTTTTATGTGTGACTAGTACTTTGTCGAGGTACTTAAGGCACTGTAGAAATATTAAGACACTGTATGGGGGTGTTCAGTGCTGGACAATCAACTGAGTGGTCGAGGGTTCAAATCCCTGCCAAGGCAGATATTTGTTTTGAGATTTTCTGCTCAGTGTGAGCTCTGGTCAACTCAGCTATGATGAGTACACCGACCGACCGTGCTGTGTCAGTGGGAATATGAGATGCTGAGGATGTTGACTGGCC
Source organism: Bimastos eiseni (assembly GCA_959347315.1). Lineage (NCBI taxonomy): Eukaryota > Metazoa > Annelida > Clitellata > Crassiclitellata > Lumbricidae > Bimastos > Bimastos eiseni. Next base: position 6,950,762 of record OY365809.1, on the reverse strand, counting down.
ACCTGCCTTTCGTATGCTGAGGCTAAGAAAATATGTGGCTAACACTTCATGCCAATGGCTGCCTTGAAACTGGCTGCAATGAGTGCCACGTGAGATTTCTGTGATATGTATTACATTACTTTACCACATTGTAGCAAGCCATCACTACAAAATTCTCTGCCTCTGTTTTGCTGGTGATTGAAGAGCATAGGAGTTTGTCTGGTCAAATTGGTAGTACTTCTAAGGCAACTCCTTTTGTGTTAAAAGTACTTCTAATTATGATAATGATGTCACACTGTATCGAAGATATGACTTATCCACATTTTTGCGTGACTGTGCTCAACCTCCTCAGAAGCATCTGACGTGGATGGATTGAAGGATTTTTACGTAAAATTGCAACTGAACCAATTGCACTAAGAAGTCATTTTTTCCCAATTATTTCAGTGATAGTTGGTTCTGCGGAAGTTGAATGTGAGACGGCTGATGACGTCATATCGTACTTGGAGCGTGGTTCCGCCTACAGACACACTGGTTCCACGCAGATGAACGAGAAGTCAAGTCGCTCACATTCGGTCTTTACGATTCTTATTGGCAAGTTCCTTATTGATGTCTCGAAGGCAGAGGCTTATCTCTTCAATGACAGACTTCATTTGTTCCCATACATCTTCGTGCATGCTCTTCGTTTAAAGGCCGACATTTGTACTGTTGTGTTCAGATGCTAATAGTAAATTGTGTCTGTGCTAGCAACTTAATCGATCAAGTGGCAAACAGGTTTAAGAATATTGTATTTATTAACTGTTGTCGTCATTAGGTGAAAAATACACAGTATCATTTTGCAAGCTGTAGTGTTGACTGTTTGATAAACAATGTATGACACTATATTAGTCATTGTTGTGATTTCTTCAAAGTCTAGTGTTTGACTTTTCAGAGCAGAGAAGAATAACTGTAATGGGCGATCTCAGTGAAAGTAACAGAAAACTCGAGGAACTGACTTCTCCTGTTGGTGATGCCATTGGTAAGCCTATACATAGTTACTTATCGACGTTGTTGCATGTATGTTATGAATATCATTTCTTTTTACTTGCATTCAAACTGACTCAGTCACATTACGATTACATGTATGGTATGAACGGATGATCACAAGTTATTACAGGAGTCGACTTTAACTGTATGGCAGCCACACAAGGTTCCATCACGTCCTATGACTAATTGAACCAATGCCTTAAAGGAATGGCAGGAATCTATATCTCTTCCTGCTACTTTTCACAGAGTACTCTACATTCCCTCCTATAGGTACATACATTACCCTGTCTTTCAGTTGGTTCATTTATCCATGGCGTATATCGATACATACATACTTGAGTTCACAGTAGATGATGTAGTTATATTTTTGAGCGTTTGTCTAATGCTGTTTATGAATCAAATGTTTCCAGTCCCTTGAAGAAGGTCTTGTTGTGTCTCTTTAGGAATTCAATATGAATGCTTTACATTCTTATAATCAGTGCTTTGTTCTGGTCAACACGCCGGAACGACGTTCCGGGACCTTTTTTCAATTACTAAAAAATGTTAATAGTTTTGCAAAAACTCTGGAATTTGATATAAAACATTACAATTTAAACTTGTTGCATTCTAAAATTCATAAGTAGACCCAAGTGTATATCGATGATGATCATTGTGTCCTATAACATTTATTTTATTTGGTAGCTAATTTTAGCTTAATTTTTTGACACTGCAGATGTGTTCCGGCACTTTTTTTTCTAGAAAAAATCCACTGGTTATAATTATTATTCTTAATTTTTTATTGTTACTCATTTGTTACGTGCCATTCTCTAAGCATCTGTGAGTGAAGTACTTGCACGAGGTCAATACTTAACCAGTAACCATTTGAAGGAGGCCTAAACTCACACCGTCTGTGTCACAAGGCAAATACTATGAGCAATCAGCCTCTATGTTTCGTAGATGGTGGGTAGCTCTTTGGCAGCATATCTATGCATTTATATTTTCGTTTTGCAGCAGTAAATTTATTAAGGCTGTTGACTTTAGTTGATGATGAACTAGTGTACATTCATAATCTGGTGACTTGTTATAGGTCACTAGAGTAAGACAACAATCCCATACCTTACTTTGCCTTCACTTGCTTACGTTACAATACTTGTCCTACCTTATTTAATGGTACCTTACTGTAAACAATGATCCAATATTAATGTATTTTAATCGAGCATTTATGTAGCGTCTATATTAACAAAGAATGAAACATATGTTCTGCAGCTGAAAGTGCAGAAATGTTAAAGTCTTTGTCTCCTTCAACTGAATGACTGTAACTGTTGGTCGGAATGGACATTAAAATGTAAAACTCGATTTTCTTTCAGACATGCACTACAAGTGCGCAAAATTTCACTTTGTCGATCTCGCTGGTTCGGAACGAGCGCACAGAACGGGCAACGTGGGTCAAAGATTCAAAGGTCAGTCATGTGACGGAAGAGATTACTGGTCCACTGATTAGGATACATCATACACAGTTAACTTACTCTTTTGATTGTTGTATGAATTCAGGTTTAATAAATGTTTAGGACTGACCATCTTCTTTATCAAAGTATAAATCAGTATGAATGAAGAATTGAAGGATATTATGAGTGAAGAGCAGAATTACTTGTTTTTCTTTGATTAAAAGCATTCCTCTGATGCAAGTGTTACGTCTGGCAAATTATTTTTCACTGCTGTTTTATTCTTTATTGTTAGTATTTGTACTACAACTATAATTATAATCATTTTTATTGTATGGTATTTTGATTTGATTTTTGTGTATAATTTCTGAAATTAGCAGTTTGTTTTTTTGTATCTATAGGTAGAAGTGTGTGCTGTTGTTTAATTGTTGTTTGTCTTTATTAAGCTCATTATCCTAATAGTTCTAATTAAAGTATTGAGTTCTTTTCTGTAGAGTCTGTTCATATAAATACTGGTCTGTTGGCTCTTGGCAACGTCATCAGTGCACTCGGTGATGTCAAGCGAAAAACAACTCATATACCATACCGAGATTCAAAGATCACACGTCTGCTCAAGGTTTGGCAGTCCATACATGTTTTTGTCTTGTATACACACATACGTGTGGCACTGTTGTTTATCGGTTAGAGCGCTTGGCCTGTAACAAGGGAGCATGGGTTCGAGTCTCACCCAAAGCGGTTACTGTGAGCAAGTCTGCACTCAATTGCTCTACTCCATCAATGTTTTGTGCACTTCTGAGCTTTGGCAGAAGGGTCATCCATCAAATACAGTTGTATTGTATTTTGCTTGTTTGGTGTGCTCATTGTCCTATTTGCCCACGCAGCTGCTGAACATAATCGTGTCTTCTCAGTGGTGGACCCCTAGCTTTAGACCAGGCGACCATTATGGTTCTGTGTGTCCACCAATATCCACTCTGACTCTTTTTATACTTGCGTTACAACTGTTCCTTTAGCCGTGCTGGGGTCAGGAGTGTTCCTGTGTAGTAACCTTGAAGGAGAGCTATGTAAATCTTCATATTAGTGGTGCTATAAAACTAACAATATAGATATATATATGTATAATTGCATGTGCATGTACTTTGTAGGACTCTCTCGGAGGAAATGCAAAGACTCTGATGATCTGCTGTATAAGTCCTTCTTCTGCAAATCTCGATGAATCATTGAATTCTCTCAAATACGCCAACAGAGTCAGTGCTGATTCATTCTCAGAATTATTTGTTTCATCTAATGCACAGAGCTTAATATCTACATAGTCTACTGCTATTGATAATTTATTCCAATAATGTTTAAATGGATTAAATGAATTCTTTTGGCATTTTTTTAAGATCAGAACTTCGTTGCTTAATGGAATGTTAGTGTTAACCCTATATTCTGCATAATACCATATGAACATGTGAAAAACCATGAAGGGGTCTGACAGAGGTCAATTGAGTTACATTATTACATTATAACAGGAGAATTTGTCAGTCTAAGTTGCAGTGTTACATTGTAACAGGAGAAGTTGTCAGTCTAAGTTACAGTATTACATTGTAACAGGAGAAGTTGTCAGTCTAAGTTGCAGTGTTACAGTGTAACAGGAGAATTTGTCAGTCTAATTTCAAGTATTACATTGTAACAGGAGAAGTTGTCAGTCTAAGTTACAGTATTACATTGTAACAGGAGAAGTTGTCAGTCTAAGTTACAGTATTACATTGTAACAGGAGAAGTTGTCAGTCTAAGTTACAGTATTACATTGTAACAGGAGAAGTTGTCACTCTAAGTTACAGTATTACATTGTAACAGGAGAATTTGTCAGTCTAAGTTCAAGTATTACATTGTAACAGTTTTTGTTCGGAAATGATTCCTAATCATTCATACACTTTTGTGTTAAGATTTGTCTTTCTGAGTTTAGCTTTCAGATGTCTTTTATATTTTTTAGCCATGGAGTAATTTGCTGAATCTTGTTTATTCTTCGATGCTCTGAATTATATTTTCAGGCGCGTAACATCAGGAATAAACCCATTGTCAATCTTGATCCTCAGTCGACAAAGATTGAAGTCATGGAGAGTGAGATAAAGGTGAGAGCTTGCTACTCAGTCTCATGATAAAGATAAATGGTTTGTCAGCAGTTTAACAGTCGTGAATGTTCAAATGGATGAGCTATTGCACATGTGTTAAGTTGTTATATGTAGTACTTTTCCATTTCTAGTTCTCTGCCTCTTAGGTAAATTCAAATGTCTGATGTTGCCACTCTGTTGGGCCTCTTCTTTAAGCTTTCCATATCTATTTACCAGCATAAAATCTAGCTTCATCTTTCTTCGTCTTTTCATCATTCCCTATATTTCTTCTTCGTTGACTGTTCTTAATCAAGTAAATAAAAAGTTAGTATGTACTTGATTGAACTGCTTGCAGATGCACTGCAGGCACATCATATATCTACACTGACAAAATAATCAATTTCCTGTAATGAATCTCCTCTCAGCATCTGCCAAATCCATTTCCTATGTCTCTTTCGTATTGTGTGTATCAGGGATCTTTCTTCTGCAGTCCTTTCTATCTCAGCTTCATTTGTTTCATGTTCTTGTCCTTGTACACATTTAGAAGCATGAAAACACATACATCTGTGCCAGGTAACGATTTGCGTTAGGCAGGCAGATCACAGAGAGTCAAAGGGGCATTTTCCTTGGAAGGGTCGTGTTGTCAAACTAGCATGCCGAGGCAAATGTCGTTTTCCTTGGAAGGTTCACTTTATCAAGGTAGCATGGAGGGGTCATATTCTCCTGAAGGGATATTTTGCCGAATTGGCATGTAGAGCTTAAGGCATTTTTGTAGTAGGGGTATTTTTTAACTAGCATGCAGATGCTCTGCGCAGGATAGGTTGGTTATCGTAATAACTACCTTTGGTTATTTCTTTATTGGTTTCAATTTGAAATTGATATTTTTGTCGCTGAAGTCGCTTCGAGAGCAGTTGTTTAGGGCAACGACTGCATCAACCTTTGTGCGAGACGGAGAGACAGGAGAGGATCCCGCTTCAAATGATCTACGACGAGAGCTGGAAAAGTAAGCAAAATTAATTAATTGCTTTAATTACTTACGTAAGAACATAAAAATATTCAATGGATGAATTAAATAGACTATGGTTTAATTGACCTGCATTCTTCATATACAAATTATATAGTTTCAGTTACATAAATGAGTTTATGCATTATAGATTATGCATGAGTTTTGGTTTAAGGCTTGAAAAAATAATTAGCCACATTGTGCTTCTGACTATTTTGCCAAGGAAATCATCATTCTTGTGACTTCATCGTCTCGTCATCATCATGATCACAATTGCTTGCTGTTATTGTCATATATGCCTTTAGCTGATTTGTTATATATGCTTTTGGCTGCTATAGTCATATCTGCTTTTAGCTGATTTGTTATATATGCTTTTGGCTGCTATAGTCATATCTGCTTTTAGCTGTTGTTGTTATAATCCGCATTTACTTAACAGTGCTGTTATTGACAAGTTGGTTGCACAACTGAAGGACCCAGTAATTAATTACCCATTGATTAATTAATTAATTAATTAATTACCCATTAATTAATTAATTGCCCATTAATCAATTACCCTGTTTATAATTAATTGCTCAGTTATTACAGTCTTTTGTGGAAAGGTCTGCATTCACGTCTTCTGTATTACGAAGCAATAGACATTTGGCTGATATTGTGTCATCAATATGAGCTTTATCTGTTATTATTTTCATATTTACTTACTTGTCTTTCGTATTTAGTCTCCATTTATCCTGATTTTGCATAGACAATTAATAAGCCATGTGTGATGTTTGACAGAGTGCATTCCATCTGTATGCATTACCGGGCTCTAGCAGAGGAAGCCTATTCGCAGCTGTCCGAATTACGTGACCAGCAGTTCCTGTCGGATCATCAGAACCAACGCCTCTACGACTATCTTGAACTCATGGAAGAGGCACGACCTTCTCTTTGACCTAATCGTTTTAGTTAAATTATGATGACCAATATTATTGTTCAATCTATTATTGTTGCAAATGTATTAATCACCGCACTATCTAACGATCAAGCATTCATGCTTAGTGGTAAGCAATTGTCAGTTAAGGAATTGTCAGGGTCCCTATGCAGAAACCATGTGAAGACGGCTTGAGCCTGTACTCTCCACTTTTCAAGTAATTATAGTAATTTAAGGAAACTAATTTTTATCTTTGTGAGTCATATTGAGGATCACTTTCTGAATGAATTGTGTTCAATGAGGTAATTTTTATACTGAATTAGATTTATTGTCTGTTTTACTGATTGCGTGTTTTGTTTATTGCAATTACTATGCAATGATATGCATGCAGTAGGTATTGTGTTAGTGCATATGATGTACTTATTTAAAACAATGCCAATTAACATACACACAATGTAACAGTACATGTTAGTGCACTTTTTATTCATGCAGTAGGAATTGTGTTGATGTTAATTTTTATTGCTTTCAATTGAAATTTCGATGTTGCTTTGAATGACCAGATGACGAATAATCGAGATGAGTCAATTTTCTACAAAGAAACGAACGTCAATCCCGTCATTCGTCGACTTCAGAAAGAACTCGAAGAGGCAAGATCCAGCTTCCTTTTTTCAGTCATCTTTACGGCTTTCTTTATGCGCTGCTATGACTCATTCATGTGTTACCCATATTGACAGATGTTTCAGTAGGTTGGTTGGTTGAGCTGACTTCGAGACTCTCTGATCCTTATGTTACTGTCTTGGTGGAACTCTCGCAGCTTCTCTATGTGGGAGATTCGAATGACTTTAATAATCTGCAGTCTTTACATTAATTATTTGTTTAGTTGAAAACTAGAAACCCAGTTTATGTGATGTTTTTGTATGTTCTGTTCACAGTTTCTGCTTAAGACTGCTATTAAAACATATAATTATTCAAGCAAATAATGAGATGTATAATTATTTAAATTTATAATTAATTAGACAATTATATAATTTGTAAACATATAATAAATTAAATTGGCATTTCAGTGTAAGAGAGATCTTCAGAATGATGCTGAGATCTTTCTGGAAAAGTCAGAAGAGGTGAACAGTATGAAGGAGAAGACAATGCGCCTTGAATCGGACAATAGTGAGCTGATGCTACGATTGGAGGAGGCAGAAGACGCTATCAATCGCTTGAAAGGCGAAATACTGGAGAAACAATTGGAGATTGATAAACTGGCTGAGAAAATTAAGGTGTGGAATTCTTTGGGATTAAGATTGAATTTGATAGCTTTGTGGTTCACAGATTAATCCTATTATAGTTTTTTAGATGTTCAACTGAACGTTTTTGCTGATTTTAAGTATTATTTCGTTGTTTAATTTAGTTCTTTGCATTGCTTAATCTTTTACCATTGATGATGATAATACTACATTCGTGGTCATTATGTTGCAATTGCTTTCATGATAATGATGTTGAAATTATGATGATTATTATATCATGAAGCATTGCTAAAGCAATCTGCAATATTATTGCTATCATGATTTTGCTGTCATGATCATGATATTGCAATCCTGATCATATTGTAGATTTAGTGATATGAGATAATTGGCATGTAATACATTTCATATATTATGAATAATTATTATAGTGTAGTTTTAGTTTTTGATTACTTTATGTTCTGTGTAGGAGATTCCACTGCATAGAAGTGCAGATGTCATTCTGAATATGTCGTCTCCCATCGTGGCTCCTCATTCGTCACGTCCTGGTGCCAAGTCGGCCCCTATACGTACCCTGGATGACCACTCAACAGCTAAAAAGGTTCAGCAGATTGCTTTAGTACTGCTTCTATTTGTTATATCTGTTATGTAACAGAGAGGTGCAGTGGTGTGCTGGGCTCTCAGTCCAGAGGCCAGGGTTCAAAATTCATGACAACTGAATGTTTCCTGGTTTCTGCTTACGATTGTGCCAATAAACCATAAGTAACCTGATCATAACGGTTCATGGATAGCTCGGGCAGCGAGGGAAAGAACTGGATACCTTCCCTCTCTCACTCATCCCAGCTGACACTAAGAAAACTGAAGTTATTAGCGCATCATATTCACCGCTGCCTCTCAAAGTTCACATAATGGCCTGCTATTATGTATTATATATATTAGATGTGTGTATATATATATATATATATGCATTATGCGTGAGGTATTTACCAACATAATATATCTACATATCTAACAAAAATGCATTCCAATGTGAGCGCTGCCCATCCAAATCTTACTTGAACTACTCACATTTAGGATTATACATTTCTTTCTGTGCATATCCAATTTCCTCTTTCATATTATGTCACTTATATGGTGGAGTTTTGTATTAATGTTATTTTTCACTACATTTGGAAATTTACTTTAATGATTACATAATTTTGGTTATGTATCCTTTGTGATGAAATGATTGTTAGTGTTTGTATACATGAAGTGTTTGTGGTTTGACAGTTGGGAAGTCGTAACATCCACACAAGTCCTCCGATGTTTACCTTGGACCACGTTCTGCACAGTTTTCGCGCTCGGAGTCAGATGCTCGTCAATCAGTTGGAAGACGAAGATGAGGTTCTGACTAAGAACTATCACAGCGACTACGATGAAGAGGAAGAGGAGGAAGAGAACGGAAAAGGGTAAGTGGATAAAAAATCATAAGAGGAAATGGAATTTTAGTGGAAAAGGATAAGCAGATGAAGCGGATGAGAAGGAAAAGAAGATTAATGGAAACGGAAAAACAGAAGAAGAGGAGGAGATTGTTAATGAAATACGGTTTGCAGTGGGAAACTTCACAGATATTAATTAAAAATGTGTCCTGCACACAACAGCCTGCAGCAATCTTAATCTGAGGCGATTTCAATAATTGATTTTACTGAGAGTTGTAGGTATAGATATCTATATATTTATATATATATATATATATATATATATATATATATATATATATATATATATATACACTTTGATTTAGTTTAATCTGTTTTGATTAGCAGATAATGATAAATGTTCATAAATTGTAAAGATGTTTGCTTTTCTGCCATGTTTGTCAATTTTTTGTGTTAACTGCTCCGCTGCAAGCACAACATTTGCTACATTTGTTGATTGCGTTTATGTGCTGAAGATTCAAGCGAAATGCGAACTCTCGCCAGACGTATCGTGTGATGCAATCACATATCTTGTCGTCTGTATCGAATGCGGGGAAAGATTCTCGGTTTTCAAATCAGCCGACAACAGATGGTTCTAAAGGTTTGAAACTAGTTTTCATTTTTGTACCGTTTTCTTAATCTGCTTTCGTGGTCCAACGATGCTGCTCGCTTTTTCCCAAACAAAACCGGACTCGGTCTTTGCCGTGATATGGATGTATATGTAATACAAATAAATTATAATAAAGGCAAGTTTTATAGCACCATCAGTGGCAAACTTCTTCTGTGATACTTTACACTCTTTTTAAAAAAGTTCAGAGAAAAAGTCCAATCCACCGATATCGATGTTTCATCATTTCTGACAATGATGATTATGATAATAATGATGATAATGATGATAATGATGATAATGATGATAATGATGATAATGATGATTATGATAATAATGATGATAATGATAATAATGATGATAATGATGATAATGATGGGGATGATAATATGTTTTGCTATCATATTTACTATCTTACCGGTCACTTTTATTCGATTGAGTGAATGAGATTGTAGACATTTATACTCTGTGTTTGCTATGTGTTCACTGCTTAACTTAGATGCAGGCGATGAATGCTTTGTCACTTCGGCTGATGCTGCCGTTCTTAAGAACAGCGTTGAATTGAAGCAACAGAAGTTGAAGAAGAGCGAAATAAATCTTCGGCAGTCGAATTCAAAATTCAGAAACTTGACGATCAATATTCGGTGGGATATCTCGACTTTGATTTCAAGATTGAGTGACTGAACATTTACAGTGTTCTAATTCTGCCTTTGGTGCACTGATGCCTTTAACCAATCAGACTCTTTGCCTTCTTTATCAGCTTCTATGCTCAATTTTAAAGCTTTAGTTGTTTGCAATGTATTACTCTCGACTGGTCATCATCGCGTGCAATCCGAACGTCGATGTTGAGGACACTGGGTGCTCTCGAGATACAGTCAGATGTAATGATTTCTTTGAACAGTTCAGCTTGACTCAGCATGTTAAGTAGGTGAGTAAGTATATCATTTATTTTACCAATTGCTAACAGCACTTTGGCTTGTGTAGAGCCGCGCTTTAGAAATCCGTATGTACAATACGAATCTACGATGGCCTGGTGAATCATCTTAATGTCTCAGAGCCAACGCATTACTTGGTAATTTTAATGGACGACTTTGTTGTTCAAAATCTCAAGGTTAAGCCACTATTCAACTATTTGATGAGAGGTGATATATATATATATATATATATATATATATATATATATATATATATATATATATATATATATATATTGTTTATGCAAAATCCTAGGAATGTATTTGACGACATCTTTCTCTGAAAGTGTGAGTATGTGTCTTAGGCTATGCTGAGTCGAATAAATTGGATGGAACTCTTACCTAAGCTGCAGTTGAAGTTCCAATAGTTTAACTCCACAAAGTGACATGACATTACTGGGGCTTTCATTGGGGAGATGTTACTCTTTATACCTTTCTGATGCGACCCTTAACACTGTCCGCAACATCATTCTCTAATAGCACCTTGAAATGTTCTTCAACATTATTGGTACATTTACCGCAGCTGCATGCATTCCTGTCTAGGCATATCCAGGCTGTGGTGTTTGGTAGGGGTAGTTGGCAAATGTATTTGGAGGTTGAGATGTCAGTCATTTGCTCTCTTGACAGCATGAAGGAACAGCTGATACGGCATCTGGTGAAAAACGAAAAGGATGCGAAAGAAGTGAACCGGATGTTTCTCGACAAGATTCGGATCCTGGAAAAGGAGAAGGCGGCAGCCAAAGCCGAACTGGTCAACCTTCAGAAGGACTTTGAACTGAAGCACCAACAGGACAAGATGACAAATGAACAGCTTCAGAGGTCAGTTGGAATGCTGTCTCAATTTCATGAATTAATGGAAAGATTAACTTAAAATAAGTTTCCAATGTAGTTTAGCCTCTTGGTAATGGAATATTGATTACTAATTTAAGTAATAACTTAACTATATGACTGTTTTAATTATGCATTAATAATTCTCATCAAAACTAATATTGTCAAGATGCCTAATGTCAACTTGTCTGTTAATTTTTTCTTAATGGCATTGAACGTAATTGCTGCCTCCATAGAAAGTCCTTTTTAATAGTTTCTCTTGTAATGCCGCTATATAAATGTAAAATTGCAGTCATTACAATGATTGCTCATATTTTCTCTACTTTACAATATTATTTTATGCTCGTTCTTGGTTAAGTTCAGTGGTGTTATGTATTATCAACCAGAGCATTAATTTGTTTACTTTTGGTGCCAAGTTATTATTTCCTTAACTTTCTCTTTTATAAGCACTTGTAATGATGACATTTTCTTAGGATTTAAAAATTGCTGTATTTTTAGCTTCATAGCAGTTGTTAATGCTTTATAAGTTTGTCGCTATTACCTTCCTTCTATTATTACCTATTGTTATTTCATTCTCGATTTTTGTGTAAATATATAAAAAAATTAAGTATTTTTCTTTGGAATGCTGTAGTGAGTTTCGTAAAAAAATGGAGGCAGCAAAACAGAAGCTGAAGTCACTGAAATCGCAACAAAAGGAAACTGAGTCTATGGTCAACTTGACGGACAACACTAAAAAGTATCTATCAGCTGTTCTTTAAGTTTTCCTGGTTTTTCTTTTCTTTTCTTTGTGTTTCATTTCTATTATGCCATATGATGACATTGTCTTAATTAATTTATTGGTCTTGAAGTCCAAGGAAAGCCCTTTCTTGGTGGAATGTAGGGTATATGTTTATTACTCAGTGGCAGTTGGCAAACTCTAAGGTAACCCCTGGCCATGGATTCAGAGCATCTCATGACTTACTCTTTATTTGTCACCATATGATGGTATTATCTTCTCTTGCTTGATGTTAGAGGAACATGTGTGCAAAAACCTGGTTACTATCATCATCACCCTAATCATCAGAATCGTTAATGAGTTAATGAGGAGGAGGAGGAGGAGGAGAAGGAGGAGGAGGAGGAGGGTGGTGGCAATGTTTTGCTTTTCATAATCTGTCGTGAAAAGATTGTATAGTTTTGCATGTATGTCAATGCTTGTTTAGAATACTAGCAGTTGTTGGTAAGTAAGTAAATTATATACTTAGCCAACTGCCTATTCACACTTAGTAGATACAGTATGACATTCTTGTTATGAACGATTTTTGCATTACATTGCATGCCTGAGGGATAATGCAGCCATGGACACATGTTGTAAGGAAGGGTTGTTACTGGCTTACATAGGACTGGAGTAGACGCAACTCGTTTGAGGCTTTTCTGAATGTGCCTTCTGCGTTATTTGTAGAATTCAGGATCTGCGGATGTCTGTTAGTAGCATGCAAAAGCAGCAGGCTGAGATCCAGAGGCAGCTGAAGGATGAGTCAGAGATGAAGGTCATTTTGGAGGTCAGTTGATCGCATCATTTTATTTACCTTCCTACAAATGGTCATGACTGAGATGTTGTTTCAGCTGATGTACCGGCACTGGCAGACTTTTCAACAATCAGTTTGAATAGTTGTTTAAAATAACTTACTGTATTTTATCTCATTGATGTAATGTATGACTTCACCATCGTCTGTTTGATTTAACGATCAGATTCATTGACTTTGACCAAATTCTGTAAAAGAGAGAAGATGATGGATGCATTGATTGATTCAAATTGAGTGGGAGGATAGGACCCTAAATGACAAGAAAGAATTCAGATGGATGGTACTGTGCTTAATCTAAATTACAGATGCATTATTATGTGAGTATTGAGCAAAATTTACTTCTTATCAATTTTGTACGCGTGTAACATATGCATTGATGGGGGTGCTACATAAGTGTGCTTACATAGGACTTATGTGGGACTTATATAGTGCATTTGAAGTGTCTCTCAAAGGCACTTTAACATGACTCTGTTTGTATGTTGTGTTGAGAAATTGAAAGATTTGCGTAACATGTCAAGTTGTTTTGAAAAGGGAGACATGAAACAAGGACGTGAAGAGCTGGAGCGGATGAAACACCAGAAGACGACAAAACGAGATCTTCTGACGGCCAACCTCAGAGACACTTTGGAGTCGGGAAAGTCTGCGAAGAGCAGCGTCACGAGGTCAGATATATACACAATCAACTTTGCTTGGCAAATCTGCTCAAGTGTATAACTGTGTGTGTAATGTTACACTAAAGTTTGATGACAAACCATCGCTGGAGGGTGCTCAAGTCCTATGTAGTGGGCGAGCACAGACACCACTAGAGGCTGTAACAAGCATGTAAAACACAAATTGGGCTCAGTGAGCAGAAGAGAGCACAGTGAGCAAGAGAGGACACTTTGAGCACAAAGAAAACACTGAGCAAAAGAGAGCACAAGGAGCAGAATAAAGCATAGCGAGCAAAAGAGAGTGCAGTGCACATCATGCCTCAACTTTCTGTTATGCTATGAAAGACTCGTTTCATTTCGGTAGGTGGTGCTGCTATTTTGATGCTAGGGATACATTTTCAGATTCTTTCTAAGTTGTCTTATTACTGGCAAACATCTAATTGTTGTTAGTATTGCTATTAAAAATATTTTAAATGAGTGCAGAGTCATACAGTAAAGTGCATCTAATACACAGTTAGTCAGAACAGTTGGATGTGCTGGTGTTTGCAAGCCAATGAGAAAATGAGTTAGTTTTGAGTTGCTTCTTAAAAGAAGAAAACGAGTTCAAGCAACGGATAAACGTTGGTGGTCGATTTCATTCCGTAGTGCAGCAACACGGAATGCACAAGACAGCACTATATCGAGGATCAACCAAGACCCACAACTGAAGGTGACAGGCTGGAAGGCGGAATGTACGGAGGAACTAGAATTTGGATATGCTTAATCTGAACACAGTCAGCATGAAGTGCATTGAGAAGGACTTTGAGGAACAACCAGTTAAATGTTCTCTGTCATTTCAACAGATTGTAATCACTGACCAGGCAACAAGTGATATGCGGACGTTTCTATTTAGAGCCGGAAATTGATTTGTGCCTTCCTATCTTCATTTCTGTGACTCTGTATTGATACATTTTAGTGATGAACAGATTCGATTGGAGGAGCAGAGAAGATGGCTGGACATGGAGATTGAGAAACTTCTGGAGCAGAGAAGAACAGCGGAAGAACTGGAAAAAGTATTCGCTTGCAGAATAGTGTTCTTGAGAAATTCTTCGTTTGTAAAATAGATTTGTGTTGCTGTCATAATTGTCATAGGGAAGAGTACATGAAGAGTCCTTCATGCACAATTGCTCTGCAATAAAACTGTAATTGCACCATCGAGGTGTGTATGCACTTCTGAACTAACTGTAAGAGGGTCAGTATCGAATTACAGTTGTATTGTATTGCATAGCTTAGGAACATTTTTCAAGGGAACACAGAGAAACCACATTGGAACTTAACTAAGTCTGCTGATTGAACTCGGTTTTGAAGTCGTCAAGCACTGTTCTAGATTCCTTAGGATTTTGAGTTGTGTCTGTATAACTGATAATTACATTGTGCTGTGTTTTCACAGGAGCTGAAGCAGCGAGAGGAGCTGCTAGCAAAGAAAGAGGCAATGATGTTGGAGAAACGAGGACTCGAGATGAAAGTTCTTCGATCAAGTCAAGTTGTCGTTGATAGGGTCAGAATGAATGCGAAACTGGTTAAATCCTCATCTGTTTATTCTGCACAAAATGTAATTGTTTAATATTAAATTTAATGGTTTTGAGAATTCTGATTCTCTGCCTTCCAAGCTTTCTCATACTCAACCAAATTTGCCGTAAGAGCTGCCCTGCCTCTCTTAGGTCTCCATGGGAACCGCACTCTGGACACCCCTCTGAAATGACGCAGCACTCGTGAATATGCTGGTGCCCTGCGCTTAGCTTCAGAGTTGTGCTATAGAAATTTTGAGACTATGATTTAAATCGTCTCTGTATCTTCAGAAAGCAGCTCGAAGTTCACCCAGAGCAGAGAATCTTCACCAGAAACACGATGAACAGATGAATGAGATGCGACTGGAACGTGACCGACTGAGCCAAGAAAGAAACTCACTCAGCACAAGGATGCAAGAGACATCTGGGCTCTCTACACAGGAACAACGCAAGTAGGATTTCTCTATTACAGCCATTGAGGCTTTGATAAGGTGCTATGTAAATAGCCAGATGCGTACCGTTACATTAATATGCGTAATGTGATGTAAGAAACAATTGACATGTTGTGATTTTTGTGACAGAATGTGATATGGCAGAATATTGAAAAGATCTTTATTTAGCTTTTTGTACCTTGTGTTTCCTTCTGGTAGCGTCGAGGTTCTCATATGTGGTTTAATATGTGGTTTAATATGTGGTTTAATATGTGGTTTAATATGTGGTTTAATATATGGTTTAATATGTGGGTTTGATGGTTGGATGTTATTTGTGTGCTGTCGACAGGTTTGTTGGTTCCATGCTTGTGTGTGGGCCAAACATTGGTGACTTTTTCAGCTTACTCGGCACTGTTTTGCTAATGTTGCAACATATTTGCTATTAATGACATTTAACATCATAAAATTGACCAGCACAGAGAGTAGATATACGAAGAGACGCTATATAAATGTTCAATTGCATTACATTTTTATTATTGTCGTACAGGCAGTAACAGATTCCAAATGCTTGTATAATGGTCAACCGTGTTACTTTACTTTACGCATAGACTGATGGAACTGGAAGAAATGATAGAAGCGATGGATGCTGCCCTGGAGTACAAGTCGGAGCTCATCTCCCAGAAGCAGATCGAGATGCGTCGCTCCATTCAGTCTCAGCAGAACGCCAACTCCGCTTTGTCTAAACTTCGCTTCCTTTCGCTTTCCGAAGCACGTTCTCTGCTGGCTAGGTACTTCGAGAAGGTCGTTGACCTCCGTGACAATCAGCGCAAACTAGAACATCACTGTGAAGAACTTGAGGTTGGGAATTTGAACTTTGAGCTTTGGTGCTTGACACATCTGATATATATGTATATATATATATATGTATATCTATATGTATATATATATATATATATATGTATGTATGTTCTGTCTTTTATTTGTGTGAATGTTTATTGCCTAAGTCACTATTTAGGATGCTTACATCAAATGGAAATGTATTTAACCTATTGCTCATGGTGCCTAAGAAAGGGTTGCCCTGCTAGTGGGACCTTCAGTCCCATTGGGGTTGTTCTTTTTCCCTATTGTTCCCATCTACCTTGTATTTGACCCATTGTATGTATAACTATTTCTGTTCTATTGATGGAACCAATCAAAACACATGGTTATGGTTATACACACATGCATATGTACCATAGGTGCATGCATTCTTCATACATACATGCATACGTACATATGGATTCTTGCATACATACGTCATGGATATATGTATAAATGCAGGACAGACGATGCATATGTGTGTATCTATAACTTAAGTTTACTAGTCATTTATATAGCTCCTTTTGTAAAAAAAATGATCTAGAATGTGCTACCAAGTTCTACCATCTTTCATTTATTTAGCAGTTTCTATTTTTCCACCAGATGGCTATAGATGAGGAGCGTTCCATGGTTCAAGAACTTGAAACGAGTCTTCAGCACAGCGCCATGGAAACAGAGCGAAAGCTGTTGCAGCAGCAACAGGAGTATGAGCAGAAGCTGCAGCTGATGATGAAGAATCTCACGGAGTCAGAATTATCGTCACGACCAAAGTGAGTCACATTTTCCAAGAGAACCAGGAATAAAATTTCCTTTTGAAGCTGAGACAATTCATCAAACATAGTTGTAATTGTAATCTCCAGCTTCTAAAGTGCCACTCAAGAGCCAAGAGCAGGACATCAGTTGAATGGACTGGTTACTCAGAAGTCACATCTGTTCTGTGTCATTACATGGAAAACTAACTACCAACTTAAATATTATATTATAGGGATATTGGTTGGGGCCAGCTTCCTTTGCAGCTCTCTACACTTTATGTGAAGCCATCTACCCGTGCATATGCGCTGATGGTCTGAGGCGTCAGGTTTACTGATCCCTGAAACATTTATATTAAGTATTAAAGCAGAAATTTGTTAGTGTTAATTAGTTATGCGTCTTCATAAATAGAATTCTTAAATTGCCCTTCCCAAAGAGATTATTTCCTAGTGTCTTTAGTTTCAAATTTCTTCTGGACCAGTTAAGGAATATGGCGAAAAATCTAATACCTCGATATCATTTTTCAAGCGATCATTTTCCAAGAGTCATGTAGACAGGATCTGTCTAAGTTGGGTCTCTTACCTTATGTGATGCTTTGCATATTAGTAGAGTTCTTAAAATGACTGCCAGATGTGTTGAACTGTCATGAGAGCTAATTTCTCAAGTTAACAGGAAGTTCATGCAGATGTTGCATTTATATCAGCCACCATTTTGCACTATCCACTGTTTGATGTGAAACGTTCAAAAGTTTTAATCAGCTTTCAGAGATGAGATATGAATTGCTTTTGAAGGATTTCTGAGCTTGAAAAGGAATTGTATTTCTACAAGACAACTTGTCGCAACCTTAAGAAGCACCTACGAGATGCAACTGGAGCGTCATCTGGGTCTGCCTCCTCATCCAAACTCAGCTCAGCTGATGATAACCATGTGTCTTCCAGTGAGCCTTGTTATTTATTAGCATATCTAGCAATGTCATAGAGTGTAACACAGGATGGTGATGATGATGATGACGACGACGACAACAATGGCGATGATGATGATGACGACGACGACAACAATGGCGATGATGATGATATGATTTATATAGCGCCTTGGCACAGCCGAGGCCAAAGGAAAAGACGCTGTATGTGAGTGCATAGTTGATGGCAATTGCTTGATTCTTCAACAAAGATATGCCTTGAGCTGTTCTTTATAACATCTCCAGGGATGATGCATTCTTACATGCCTTTGTGGCCATCTAAACTGTCGTTATTATTAGTATTTATTATTTTATTATTAATAATACTATTACTATTCATTCGATTCTATTCTATTCTATTTACGGATTTATAAAGCGCCTCTCACAGTACAACCTAATCAGAGGCGCTCCCAGTGCTAAAACCCTAGAGAAAAGAAAAGTCTTAATAGAACGAGCAGAAACTGTATATATATATATATATATATATATATATATATATATATATATATATATATATATATATATATATATATATGACGAACGCATGTCCTATATCATGTCATATCCTGTGTTGTCATATCATAGCTTTGCCTTGGTGTATTATTTTTATGTATATCTGGTTCTTTGTAGAGCACCTTCTAGAAACCAAGGCTGTAAAAAAATTTTAAATCACGGCTGGCGTACCTGTCGATCCGCGGAGTGGGCACCCGGGTACCCGACCGACCGCGCTGACATTTAGTTAGTGAATGTAGGGAATTGCAGATATTTAAGGAATCTTGGGCTCCAGAGAACCAATTTCATTGCCCGGACGGTCGGCCTCGGGCGGGTACCCGTTGACAACCGTACTAGAAATCTCTCACAGGTCTTTATTGTTTTGCTTCTGAAAGTATGCACAAATGTTTAGCATATTAATGCATTTGATTCGATTAACAGCTTTCGACTATTGCTGATCGTAATTACGTAGCAGACATTTTAAATGATTTAATCAGATGGTTGACTCGTTATTGTTACTTGTTTGTTTAAGGTCATTTGGTGGATCCTTGTGTTGCGTCAGTGATTCCGTCCGATCATTCCATATCGCCTCATGCTGCTTCATCCGCCTCCCAGGACATGACTGCTCAAGCAAACTATGGCTCCTCAACCAGAGGAGCGACACGTAATGGAGCGCAAATAGTCACAGGATCCAGGGGAGACCACCAATCAGATGCCGATCGATACATGACCGTTTCACCAGTGGCACTCCGTGTTCTCTCCCCCAGAGAGGAGGTGGTACCCCCATCGAAAACCCCACACAACGTCGTAGAGGCAGCTCGTGACGTCAATCTGACTTCTGCGCAAGAAGCGACACCGAAAGATTCAGCCGTACGATCGCAGGTCAGTATCCGGCAAGACGGTGTCTTGGATGAGAGAGAAAGGAGTGGAACTCACCGGAAGACGACTGCCGACAGTGCTTCGGTAAATTCCTTGGAAAGAAAACCCCACAGAGGTCAGGGAGGAGGTCACAGTCGAAAACAGCCGAGCGACCGGATTGACTCAAGCCGAGTGCAAGGCAGTCAATCCCAAGAGGCTGCCATCAGTCACCGATCTCAAAGATCAAGCGACTTTAATAGACAGATTTCTAATTTGCCGGCTGTGGCTGAATTGGCTGCGAAGTCGCCGCGATTTAATAAAATGGATTTGTCACAAGTAGATTCGAAAGCGTCTAAGAACTATGACTCAGCACTTCGATCGCAGAGCGAGATTGATCGGAATATGGATGGAGCTGATAAGCTGTCATTCCAGACACGTGATCAGGACAGGACAAAGCTATATGGTAAGTCATGTCATGGAAATATCGCTAGGCAGAGGCATTGTTAGCGATAGAACTATTGCAAATTTCTCAGTGGGTTCAGAGGTGAAGTCTGAGAATCAATGAATCTGCCACAGATTACTATTCCTAACGTCTAGGTTGGGGTAGCTGTGTCATTGTACTGGCAGGGAAGGTTGCCTTGTATCGCTGCTATGTAAGGGTGGCTTGTCACTGCTCAGCTAGAGTACCTTATGTCACTGCTAGGTGAGGTTCCTGTGTATCATTGTTAGTAACATTAACTTTAATGATCTCGGTGTAATGTTTCCCAGTGGAATGAGTTACTCTTTGAAGGGTGATATTGGGAATAAGTTACCCATGAAAAGTTAGTAACACTGATTGTCGCTATCTTTACCGTAACCTTCATTGCTTACCTTTGTTTTTACCTTCATTTGCAGACTCACTTGAAAACTGAAATTAATTCTTGGAAACTAGCGAGACCAGTGTTGCAGCTTTGTTCGTGCTGGATAGTCCTGAGACCGAGACCAAAGCGGTCCAACAGAAACTTGTACTCAAGTTATCCACAGCGTGAATGACCTAGAATTTTTTTATTAATTCACTCGTACTCCTTGTCTACTAACCATGCATATGAATGAGACAGTTAATGTGGCCTGCTACAATAAGCGGTGTAACTTAAGGTCACAGTTGCCTATGATGACATCATATAAGAATAATCAGACATACCTGTTGACATCTACACCATCTGCACTACTTGTTAAGGTCACAAAACCATTTTGTTAGGATACTTTTAACTCCTTTTGCCTTGCTGGCATAGATTTAATTATTGACAGACTTTAAGGCTTTTGTTTTTGTGTTAAGTAACTACTTAAGTTAAATAGAGCAGTTAAGGCATAATATAAATACATATGTCATTGTCTGTTGTGTGTACAATAGAGGCATTTGCTTTCACCAATTCTGTTGTTTACAAATATGTAGGGTCTAAATGACTAAACTGTCATTCTGTCTACAGCATTGTCTGTTTGATTCAATGCTTAATAAACCCTTGGACTCTGCTATGTTACCAGTTAGCAATGTATTGATAAGGGCTACCGATGAGAGAACGAACTTCATAGTCGCCGACAGAGGGCGTCCAGATGGGGGGAGGTCCAAAACGAACTTCATAGTCGCCGACAGAGGGCGTCCAGATGGGGGGAGGTCCAGAACGAACTTCATAGTCGCCGACAGAGGGCGTCCAGATGGGGGGAGGTCCAGAACGAACTTCATAGTCGCCGACAGAGGGCGTCCAGATGGGGGGAGGTCCAGAACGAACTTCATAGTCGCCGACAGAGGGCGTCCAGATGGGGGGAGGTCCAGAACGAACTTCATAGTCGCCGACAGAGGGCGTCCAGATGGGGGGAGGTCCAGAACGAACTTCATAGTCGCCGACAGAGGGCGTCCAGATGGGGGGAGGTCCAGAACGAACTTCATAGTCGCCGACAGGGGGCGTCCCAATGGGGAGGTCCAGAACGAACGTCATAGTCGCCGACAGAGGGCGTCCAGATGGGGGGAGGTCCAGAACGAACTTCATAGTCGCCGACAGAGGGCGTCCAGATGGGGGGAGGTCCAGAACGAACTTCATAGTCGCCGACAGAGGGCGTCCAGATGGGGGGAGGTCCAGAACGAACTTCATAGTCGCCGACAGGGGGCGTCCCAATGGGGAGGTCCAGAACGAACTTCATAGTCGCCGACAGGGGGCGTCCCAATGGGGAGGTCCAGAACGAACGTCATAGTCGCCGACAGAGGGCGTCCAGATGGGGGGAGGTCCAGAACGAACTTCATAGTCGCCGACAGAGGGCGTCCAGATGGGGGGAGGTCCAGAACGAACTTCATAGTCGCCGACAGAGGGCGTCCAGATGGGGGGAGGTCCAGAACGAACTTCATAGTCGCCGACAGGGGGCGTCCCAATGGGGAGGTCCAGAACGAACTTCATAGTCGCCGACAGGGGGCGTCCCAATGGGGAGGTCCAGAACGAACGTCATAGTCGCCGACAGAGGGCGTCCAGATGGGGGGAGGTCCAAAACGAACTTCATAGTCGCCGACAGAGGGCGTCCAGATGGGGGGAGGTCCAGAACGAACTTCATAGTCGCCGACAGAGGGCGTCCAGATGGGGGGAGGTCCAGAACGAACTTCATAGTCGCCGACAGGGGGCGTCCCAATGGGGAGGTCCAGAACGAACTTCATAGTCGCCGACAGGGGGCGTCCCAATGGGGAGGTCCAGAACGAACGTCATAGTCGCCGACAGAGGGCGTCCAGATGGGGGGAGGTCCAGAACGAACTTCATAGTCGCCGACAGAGGGCGTCCAGATGGGGGGAGGTCCAGAACGAACTTCATAGTCGCCGACAGAGGGCGTCCAGATGGGGGGAGGTCCAGAACGAACTTCATAGTCGCCGACAGGGGGCGTCCCAATGGGGAGGTCCAGAACGAACGTCATAGTCGCCGACAGAGGGCGTCCAGATGGGGGGAGGTCCAGAACGAACTTCATAGTCGCCGACAGAGGGCGTCCAGATGGGGGGAGGTCCAGAACGAACTTCATAGTCGCCGACAGGGGGCGTCCCAATGGGGAGGTCCAGAACGAACGTCATAGTCGCCGACAGAGGGCGTCCAGATGGGGGGAGGTCCAGAACGAACTTCATTTGTGCACTGCATGGGCAAAAATATCCCCAAAATTTAAAACATACCTTGCCTGTCACAGCAGCGTTTGGCCTAATGTGCGCACGACGTAATCGTTACAAATGTTGAACGGACAAGTAGTAGCACTCTGTAATCGTGTCACAAAGGTGCTACACTCATGAATAGCATGTTTTAAAGCAGTTTGAAACTTAACAATTTCAAATACGATCGATTTCAGTTTTTTTAGGGCATCCAGTTTGTCCCAATGGCTTACGTGCATCTCTTTGTCTTTGGTAACAACGATTTACATCAGCTGTAGAAGAATGGTTTCTTGTGCCCAGTCAAATATCTTTGGGTGGGGAGATGGTTGAATGGCATTGTGCTGCAATGAAGATCGCAAGGACGAGGGTTCGTTACTCGCTAGCCCTAAAAAGTTGACTAGGCCTTCCACTTCCTAAGCCTAAGGGAAGACTGTAAAATGAGCAATATTACAGAAGGATGCCTTGCAGGGTGTCATACAGTGAATTCGACTCTTATTAAACTTATCTTCTGTTACTACTATGATCATAATTGTCATTTTAATTAATAGACGAATATTATTGTTATCGCTCTCCAAACTGAAATTCCTTGTCTCGCAGTTACGGTTCATACTGTTAATGCCATAAAGGCTGCAGTATTATAAAAGTTACTGTTATATAACTTTTAATGTAATGGTTTGTAGGCACACTACTACGTGACATACTTTTTCATCTGCCTTGACTGACTTTAGAGGCACCATTCTTTGCCTCATAAAACAACTGTAAATTATATGTCTAATGTCACCCATTACTCTTCAAGTGGTCACCAATTAACTGCAGTTGTTATCATTAATGATGTTCAGCTGGGGGATGGAAAGGGCAAGAGGTCATGACAGAGGGCAAGAGGTCATGACAAGTCAGAACACCCATAACTTTTCATATCGCACCAAACCCAATTGAACTAAATATTAGTGAAAGTTCAAATAATATTAAGCCCAGTTTCATTTGACTTAACAGTATTTGCGCTCTATCTGTCATCACGACACCACGTACACTCCCATAAAACCACCGTTGAAGCCACGCAACCCTTCGCCCAGGCACTGGCAGGCAGGTGCCATCATTGGGCCCACTGCATGGTGGGTGCTGCTAATGGCAACTGGTTACCAGCTGTAGAACCAATAAAAGTGGCTGTCCAGGTAATGGTTGTTTAATTGTTGTTGTGGTCATGGTAACGCTGGTGCACTTAACTAAGAGTTCTTAAACCCAACGAATGTCACTGCTGTCCATAGCTGACCCATATAACCTGGAAAGAAAGCCCACATATCGGATTCCAAGAAAAACGTAAATGTACGGTAAGGGCAAAGTTAACCGTAAGGACAAAGTTAACGGTTCAGGCAGTCACACGACGTCGTTAAACAGTTCCCAATATTTCAAGTGCATATATACTGGTACTTACACTTCACAGTATTTCAAGTGCATATATACTGGTACTTACACTTCACAGTATTTCAAGTGCATATATACTGGTACTTACACTTCCCAATATTTCAAGTGCATATATACTGGTACTTACACTTCACAGTATTTCAAGTGCATATATACTGGTACTTTGTTCTCTAGTGTATATTTTACAACAGAATGCAACATGCATTAACATACCTAAAAACGACTGAAAAAGCTCAATTCCTTATTGCTCTCATTTAAATGAATCACAACCATTCAGAATTGAACAACGGTTTAATTAACACAATGTCAGCATCAACGCAAGTGTGACAAGAAATGATGAGCACCAGTTTAAATGTTAACTGGTAATAATCCGCCGTCATATGCAACAGTTCGTCATAGACCACGCTGGTTATGCCAACGAAAATTAACATTTAGTCCACCACTCGTAGCTCATCAAAATCTCACTCCGAAAGACGACAGCCACTTATAACAACAACTAATAAAATCCACCTTGTCCAGGCTTTCAAACGGAACAGTCTGCAGCACCTAAAAATCTCACTGGAACAACACAGCCATTTAAAACAACGAACCAAAACCACCTTTTAAAGCACCTAGTTTTTTCACGGTTTGCAGCAGAATTTGTCTAAGGAAGACAGCTTTGAACGGCTAGTGTTGTTTGAACGATCTTAGCCACATCAATGGACCTGCATGGTTATCTAGCAAACCAAGGGTAACAGCATTCATCAAAGGCGTGATCCGTTGCCTTAAGGTTGTTTAGGTTGAGGCAGACAGACGTTAAAACAATAATCAAAAGCATTTGAAAGACCCATCATGGATTAGCTTCTCCTCAAGACACATCCTGAAAACGTGCTATAAAAATACTTGCAATGGGCGAGAGGTGAAAGGTAGAAATTTTATAATATTTCAGGTCAACAGAAGTTGAAGAGTAAATTATAAGAAATTAAACTGAAACATTGACAAGAAGGAACTAACTTTATGGGAATGTGAGAGAAAGAAACAGCACTTGGAGATGCTAATTCGAAAGCAGCAAAAAAGAAATATGTGAAGCCAAGTACTTGGCACAAATGACATCAGGATTTTATATGAGAATGTCAACACCTTAGAAGAATAATTGATGAGCACTATTACACAACAAACTACAGGGGGGGTCATATTCACAGCTAGTCACGATGACAGTCTCCATCCACGTGTTTAAAAGCAGGTCTTTCCATCTCCCCTTTATTTGGGGTTTTTCAGCAAAACAGTCCATAGACCATACGTAAATAAGTTGCACGTCAAATAACTTTTTTCAGATCATTCGTTGGGATAATAACTTAAATCAGCCTCCCTGGGAGAGCTATCAGTCAAATACTGCTCACATATTTTTAATTCAAGTGTTTCGAAAGTGTTCGCCATAGTCGTAAGTTAAAAGACAACAAATGTGTCCACTGTTGAAAATTTCAACATGAAAAGAAATTACAGAACTTTGGCTGGTCATTTAAGTAGACCTTCTACTCTGACACTCCATGCTTTCATGAAAAGCATGTCATCATAATGGGATAAAAATAATTTAATACGTTCTGAATACATAATCTGAACACGATAGCCTCCTTTTCAGTTGAATCAACTTCAATTTCTGTTGTTGAAAATTCTCCAATGCTCATATTCGCCTGTCCATTTTCTTAGTATCACAGTTCCAACCTGATTTCTTTCTCCTTTCATTTAACTCACTCACATGGCAGCTGTTAAATCTTAAATCTCTGAATTCACTTCAGTTAAACTCTAAAATCTCTGATCTTTTGAGATTCTGCAACGCGACATCCTCGTTCTGAAGCACTTTCTCGTTCACCGAAAAGTTGCAGTAAAATTGGTCAAGGTATGTAGGGGGCGCGGAGGGGGTCTCGGGGCAGCACTGACAAGCCATGGCTCGAGACAGTGTGTCTGAGGAGAAGTGAACGGACTGCTGGGTCGACGAGGAGGAACGGGAGGAGGGGACAAGGATGGCGTATGATCCTCCTCGTGAACAGTATCTTGCGGTGGGCAATAGTTCATCGGGGTCTGGTCCCCCAAGGACGATGCGGACTCGTCGAATGACTCACTGAATCCGCTGTCTTTGCGACTCATCTTGGAAAATGGTCGCCACTTTGAACCTGAAATAGAAGACTCGATTTATACGAAAATGTTGACTGCGCTCATACCCACGAAGGTTCTCAATAATTGGAATAGAATATTATAGCTTTGCTAACCCAAAGGTAAATTCTACATTTTTTACACAAAACAACAAAATATAAACTTTGGAAAGGTTCAAGTAGATAGGATTCAGGACTTTTTTCCCGGTTTTTATACCTATCTGCTACAAATTTAACTAATTCAGCAGCAAAACAGTGCTTGTATATCTCGAGCACTGTATAGTGTATTGACAAACATAAAAACTACAATGAAATTTACTACCAACAGATTTTTGCTGCTATTGGCAAATTTATACCAGTAAATATATATTATATATAGATGTGTATGGTTGTACTATATATATATATAGTGCTACGTTTACATATTATATATAAACATAGCTCTACAGTACAAACATATGCATGCACACACACACACACACATATATGTATATATATGTATAATTGTATACATTGCTCAAACCATACAACACAAATGTTTTGGCAAGTTTTCGACAGCTGATGATGATCTATTTGGCTGCGTGCTTCCAACCTAACTGACTTAAGTCTTAACTGATTGGGCAACTGTTTCCCAGCGCTGATCCTTCCAGCAGACAGTTGCCAGAATGTTGTTGCACATAGATGGGTCTGTAGGCTTCAATTATGAAGGGCAACAGTGAGGCGAGATGTGAAAGAGAGCATCATGCTCATCATAACTTGAACAAACAGATGTATACCAACAGTTCAGTTTCACTGACGCCCGAAAACCATGAACACATCGAAGTTTTATCACGACTGACAGGGATAAATAAGGAACTAATATTATCAGTAACTTTATGACAACATCCGAAAATAAACTGAAAGATAGGAGGGTGAATATTCTGCAAAATGAAACTGCTAGGAAAAGCAGCACTGTGTAAAATGTTATAATTTCCCAAACATCTAAACTTATAAATTATAATAGACTTCAGTTGCACCAACTATTGGTAAGCTAATTGGATAATTTTATTTATGAGGTTCACAGTTGAAAACAATCAGATCCTCACCAGATTCTTTGTGACTTCCCAAGTTTGCGAAGAACGAGTTTGACGAGATCTTTTTGGAGGAGTGATAGTCGGCGAGTGTGGTTGTAGGAAGCGGGGTGCGTGGAGTGCGAGGAGAATCTGTTTCAACAACGTCTATGTAACTGCCATCTGAAATCATTACATCCATTCACCATGGTTTAGAGCCTTAGATGATCACAATGATCATTACACACAAGAAGATAATGAAATGCTTAATTGTAATACAACACAAATGTTTTAACAATGCTAAATTATTAATGCTGGACCGTGTAAGTGGAAAATTGCAAATAGTTTTGGTTGAGTTTGAATCTGTACATTTCTGCAAATGTTGCTAGGTCATACTTCATTACATTACAAGATGTTTCCTAGTCACATAAACTAACCATATTAAAGGGGCAGCTAGGAGCAAAGTGTTGATAATGTAATTCCTTAGCACAAGAGAGCATGTGTCCAATCTTCTCCCTCGTCGTCTCACCATCCAATCAAAAGTCTGAGGTCAGTTATAGTCAGTGTACCATTGCACTCCTTTTAAAACCAAGTACCCAGGGAGGCATGAGTGGAGCAAAAACGCTAGAACACCTGACCCCATGGGTCAACTCAAAAGTACATAATTCTAGTCACTAGACAATCACCTGATGTCGTCATTGTAAGATTTCCCGATGACGACATCTGTCGGTCCATCGAATGATGAAGAGATCCCCCCGAAATGAGCTTGAACAGCTGCGGGGTACTTCGATTCAACCTATTTGCCAAGGATAACGTCCCTCTTGCCGTCTTCTTCACTTCATGGAACAGGTTCGAGGGACAGCTCGGAGGACGCTGTATCCGAGACACGAGCTTGCTGGCCTTGTCTGCAAGCACCTTAATGGCGGCCATCCATCCCTTCATCTCGAGGTCCGACTGAGCTCCGAAAATGACCGGAAATCCATTCGAACGATTCACAATAAGCGCATGGACAAAGGAGCGTGACTCGAGATAGCGGTCAACGTCTGTGACGTAACGCAGGTCGACCCTGTAAGGGTGACATGCAAAGAAAATGGAACCCTGCGTCTTCCCGTCAGTTCCCGGGGCGTCGCATTCTCGATCGTAGATGTCGAGGGTGGTTGTTCCCGATTCCTTCCAGTCGTCTCGAAGGACGAGATATTTCTTCTGCCATGTCTGAAACATTTCGATAATGTGAAACTTAAGGAAGTGCAATTTGGAAAGGTAAATTAAAGCCACATTAGCCAATTAAAGTGAACTTCATACAAATACACAATCAAAAGAACACTTGATATTGACTTTGCACCAATTTAAAGCATGAATATCCGAGGCAAATAATATTCAGAATGTCAGACATGAATTGTTATCTTGCAAACAGACATTTGCAGGATCCGATACACTAACTAAACAAATTTAAGTTAGGTACACTCCACTAGCAGCTGCATTGAGTATATTCAATGCAGTGAGTATAATCAATGCAGTGCTCAACAAAACGCAAGACTGACGGGAGGGAACATGGGACCAACTGAGGGACTGATCGATGACGATTGATTGAGGGGGACCGACTGACAGGGGGAAGGCCAGATGGGTTGACTAGGCAGTCCAACTGACAGATGGACAGACAGAAAAAACTGTTCAAGTTGAACAAGTAAAATGCTAAACTACCCGACATTGGCAAGCCAACACTAACTGCCTCATTTGTAAGCAGCCAACTTTTCCTTCACTTTTCCATCACTCCTGTCTGCACAGCACTCCAGTCCTATCAGCTTCTATCCTTAGCTTTTTCCCCTGTCAGATATTCTTCACCCTCATCCTAGACCTATCCTATGTCGGACTGACATTACAGCCCCTTCTTCCTCCCCCTAACGTCTCTCTGTTCTCCCTTCCACTCTGATCATTTCCAAAACAAAATTCCAGGGATATTGCAAATGTTGCTTCAGTTATCTGATCAACGCGTCGTCCCTCGGTCCACGGGGATCATTTAGCATTCCGTGCCAGTCCTGAATTCCCGTGCCAATGCTGAATTCCCGACATGGCAGATGGCTAATACCCGGCTAATTCCCGGCAAATTTCTGGAAAGCCTCAGACCAAATACATCAGCCATGGAAAGCTTTCATACTCGAAGCTAATGAGGTACTATTACCATCGGACCCATCCTTCAAAGCTCCTTTCTCTGACCCCAATACCGTGATAAACTGTTGTCATAAGAACCAAACACCCTAAAACAACGTACACATGATGGCAATGACACATGTCACACATTCACATGTTCTGCTCTTTCTAAGAAACTGGTCTGCATGCAGGCAAACTATGTGACAGGATATAAAAAAAATCCAGCTTCAAACAGGATGGACTTAAACGACTTTTAACAAAACTACAGCTCGTGACTTATTCACACGAACAACCGCAAAAAAATACAAATTTAATCTACAACTCAATTCCAATGCTCAGTGATTAATCGCACAGCCACAGGCCGTCTGCTTACAATAAATATGTATATATGCACACATGGTGTGTGTTATGTAGGTATGTGCCTCAGTATTAACACCTTATACAGACCCTGTAAGTGTTGCTGCATGGATTAAAACGTGCTTTTGTGTGCATGCAAGTAAGTAAGCATGTATCGTATGTAATGGTGTTAGGAACTGATGAAGAATTGAAGATGATGATGATGATGATGACATGCAGCTGAAGCAGAATCCTTGAATCAGAGGTCAGATTAAAATGGCAGGCAGCATCAGTGGCTCATCATAATAGCATTACTCAGAGCTGTGACTCCCACCTTTAGGTCTACTCTAGTATTCTGAGTCATCTCAATGGCATAATCTTCCAATATATGGACTTCGCATTTATTATTATTATTATTATTATTAAAAGTTTTAATATAAATACCATCATTAATATTTATATTTGATCATTAACAATTTGCCTCAAGATAAAAAGGATCGCTCAGGGACTTCAGAGGAATTTATTACTATTTACAGTTTATCTCATTCAAAGGTCTGGCCATAAACCCTTGTACGTACGTCTGATGCAATCATGTTTGGTTTGTGTCATCGACAGTGCTCTTTCCTTCATTCCAATGTTGACCTTGCTGGCACTGTGATTTCTCTACCAAAAACTCTACAAACACTATTACTATTTTATAGGCCCTTAGGGTCTGAGCTGTCAGCCTTGCTTAGTCACAGGGACACAGCTGCTGTTGAAGGTCTTTTCCCACATCAATCGACTGATGAATGTATTAGAGATGTTACAAGTGGCCATACAACGTCTGCATAAACACACAGTCCCTATAATTATTAATTTACAAAGAATTAAGGGAATATTCACTGAGACTTTGTGAATCTTGCAGGTAAAAATATTGTTTCTAGCTTTGAAAGCCCTCTGAGTTTAACCACTGGACTCATTTCCTCTACCATTCCCCTACCATGGATCAACAAGTAAGTAAAAAGATCTGTAAAAATGTTGTGTTAAAGTGAAAGCGCCGCAGTAATCATGAAGTGCGGAAAAACTTTAAACTCAGAAACTTTGGCCTCTGGATGCCTCTTAGAAGAGACCGTGAGGGTTCTTGAGACAGCAGAAGTGCTCAGCAGACGAAGCAGCCACTCAACGAAGCAAACACGTTTTAACATCATCCTCAAAAATGAGTCACGTGGCAAGATGTCTGCCCATCGAAAAGGAAGCTCTCTGCTATCAGTGTTGACACAGCATCACACAGCACCGACCGTGACCTAGGCCACTCCTCTAGGCTTCATCCTGACTCATCAGCTCTTAACAATCAACGACAACCAACTGGTTTAAGACAACACGTCGGCTGCTCCAAGCTAAACAAACCAGTTGTTGCGCAATTCCCAGCCAAAAAACCAGAGTGCAATTCCAACGCAATAATCCGATTTCTGGACACAGATCCACTGGACCTCTGCTATTTCATGATACATATTTCGACATGTTTTTGGCAGTTATTTCCACTTGAATTGAATTACGCTTGCTTATCTAAAACATGCAGTTTAGATGTCAGTCAAAATAAAAAGCATACAGATGTTCCAGAACCTCATTATAATATGCTTAACTATCGCAAGAATCTTGATATATGAGGTCAGGACAAGTATACTTTACAGAACATTACATCAAAAACCAGTTCAACCATAGGAACTAATCTCGTTAGAACACATGGTCTTTTTTACAAGGG
Source organism: Bimastos eiseni (assembly GCA_959347315.1). NCBI lineage: Eukaryota > Metazoa > Annelida > Clitellata > Crassiclitellata > Lumbricidae > Bimastos > Bimastos eiseni. The sequence goes on along the minus strand of OY365809.1, from coordinate 6,919,156 downwards.
GTTAGAACACATGGTCTTTTTTACAAGGGGTTAGAACACCAAGGGTTAGAACACATGGTCTTTTTACAAGGGGTTAGAACACATGGTCTTTTTTACAAGGGGTTAGAACACATGGTCTTTTTTACAAGGGGTTAGAACACCAAGGGTTAGAACACATGGTCTTTTTACAAGGGGTTAGAACACATGGTCTTTTTTACAAGGGGTTAGAACACATGGTCTTTTTTACAAGGGGTTAGAACACATGGTCTTTTTTACAAGGGGTTAGAACACATGGTCTTTTTTATAAGGGGTTAGAACACATGGTCTTTTTTACAAGGGGCGGTACTTACAAAAGCTCATAAAGACAACAGCGTAATTGGTTTCTTAAGCAAAAGCATACATTTATTCATCATGTATGATGTATTTATTAAGTACCAATATAAAATAACAATTATCCATGCATCAATCAATGATGCTAAGCCATTGTGAGCAAAGAACTTGAGGATACTCAAAACCGGATTCTCTGAAGAAGGCAAGTTTTCTCACGATTCAGGTTTGCAATATTAATCCTGTTAATTTTATTACTCTAATTCTAATGTACATCAGATTTATGTAGGTCTATTGTATTGCACAGCGTCTCAGAGGTGGCTTATAACTGCACTCCTTGCATTACAAGGCCAACACTACAACCAACTGAATATGGCCTTACGATTGCATAAGCCTGACCAGCCACACAGTGTAGTGAGCATAGCAAATATTCATGAATCAATTGGACATAGTCTATGCATTTAAATTGCGGTAATAAGACGGGCAAAAGTTTCTTTGAAATTCGTCTTCATCCTTTGAACTCTAAACAGGTTCCGGATGTCAGGAATACAGTAATTGCAACTGGTACCAAATCACTCTGTGATGTCAACTGTCACAACTGACCTGACCCGATCTTCAAAGTCACAAACAAAGTAATTATTTATCCATACATTTCCAACTGAGTAATGAATGGAAAAGTACACATTAATATACAAGGCACATGACATGAACCTGTAAGAGTGTAAAGCCAGGAATTGGGTTATGCACAATTAAGCACTCACATGTATTACCTACTAATCAACGAAAGGTATGAATCATCATTTGTAATCTCAGATTTCTAGTTGGCTAAAAGAAAGCTACAATCACGAGAATCAGCTTATTTGCAGGCACTATAGTAGAGCCTATAATCTCCCAAAAAACAAATCTCCCAAAAAACAAATCTCCCAAAAAACAAATCTCCCAAAAAACAAATCTCCCAAAAAACAAATCTCCCAAAAAACAAATCTCCCAAAAAACAAATCTCCCAAAAAACAAATCTCCCAAAAAACAAATCTCCCAAAAAACAAATCTCCCAAAAAACAAATCTCCCAAAAAGCAAATCTCCCAAAAAACAAATCTCCCAAAAAACAAATCTCCCAAAAAACAAATCTCCCAAAAAACAAATCTCCCAAAAAACAGAATAAGAAAGCCACGTACAAATCACATGTATTGAACACTAACGAGGCATTTATAATGCAAAAACCATTTAAATTATTACACAGAGCCTATAGATATCTAATATGCCTATAGATATCTAATATGCCTATAGATATCTAATATGCCTATAGATATCTAATATGCCTATAGATATCTAATATGCCTACAGATATCTAATATGCCTATAGATATCTAATATGCCTACTAATCAAATTGAAAATCTCATAAAAATACTTTGGTACAAAAGTCCTAGCAAGGGAGTCAGCCCATTGCAGGACTTGCAGTTCACTAACTAAGAAGAAGTTCTCGACTATAGAAGTACAGCAACCAAATACAGAACATCTACTCCAGTACTGCTCAGATCAGTGAAAGTGCAGCAATGATGGTTGAGACCCTCTGAGTAGACTAGCCTTTCACCCCACAATCTAATGCAAGGACTTAACGGAATATTAACAGAAAATCTTATGGCTCATAATCCATAACTTTGGGATTTCTGCTCAGCCAACTCAAGAGACCATGGTGAATGAGAGGTGAGAAAAGGCAGTGACACTAACCAAGAATTGGAACACCAATCTTACTTACTATTTAAAGTCACAAAAATTCAAGTACTAATCAAGTACAAGCATGATGACGATTTATATCCCCATAGAATTGCTTTTTGGACTACACCAAACCACAGCAGTTTCATGCATGACATCAGCAAAACATCAGCTCTCTAACTGAAATAACCTGAAATGAACTCCTGAAGGCAACCATTTCAGACCCTCAACTCATTAATTATTTATTACATTCTGTAGAAACGAGAATGCCGACAATCAGCTACTGGTCCGAATTTGCACCGGATGAATCAAAGTGAATTAATCTCAATAAATTACTTTAAAATTCCACCTGCTTCTGTATCAAGTGGCATTACTCAACCGATATAATATGATGCAGCCTCAAGTGGCTCTAAAAGGCTCTTGTTCTTTTAGCTAGAAAGTTTCCTTGACTCACCAAAACCTCTTGCAAATGAGCAACACGTGAAATATCCTACAGAGTTGCAGAAATACAAAAACAACTAAGTCAAACAATCACATCCTTCACATGGCAGAGTTTCCCTAGGATTTTAATTGAACAGCTGCAATAAAGGATTGTTTAGGCCTAATTATGTAATCAAAGGATCGTGTGAACGGGTTCACCATCGAACACCGCGTCACCCGGTTGAAAAGCACTGATGTGCAAATGCAACCTGATCTTCAATCAACACCAAATGATTCATAACTGAATGACCGAGTGCCTGAGCAACTGACCAACCTATAGTTACTGAATGACTGACCAAGTTGACCAACCTAATTACTGATTGACTGACCAACTTACTTTGATACTGATCCTGACCGATCTTTTTGTCGGAGCTCTCTTGACGTACAGAAGTCCGCGCTTGACGACGTCACATCCGGAGCTGGAAAGGGGCGAAATCGATTGGGGTGAATAGCCAGACGATGGAGGAGAAATCGGTTCTCTGTAGATATTTGGACTCATCGTTGTTCGGTCCATATTCAATTTCACTGCGTATCAAGAGCAGCAGTTTTCGCAACTAACTTTGAATTTCGATAGCCTATCGGTGTCACCCTATGATATGTCGCAAATAAACCGCATCAAACACAAACTGCATATGCGAACGAAACTTCCTGGTAGATCTATCTAAATTAGAAATGTCCCCAAAGCATCCAGGCCACCGGAACTATAGGCAACTTCCTTCTTGACTGGGTTTTAGCTGCAGAGATGGCTGCGCGAACGCCGTTTTATTTGGAAGCTTTAGCGATGACAGAAGAAAAAAGTTCTCTGTTCGTTCTGCATATTCCCTCGGTGCTTTGGCTATCGCGTAACAACGCCAAAACGTCTTAACATCACTTTATATAATCTGCCAGCAGGTTGAAAAAAACTGGCCCTCGTCCTCCTTGTCCTGTTCCTCCCCACTCTATCAGTTACTGCCTCTGCAGCCAGCCAGGCTCACCCGGCGATGTGTGAACTCGCAAGCTCAATGAACGCTGCAACCATTCGACAATTTTCGTTAGCGCTATGGCCAAGCCTCGCCAATCGCCACGACGTGCGGTCAGATGACATTTAGCATCACATAAATAAGGCTAGCGCAGAGTAGATGAGTACTCTGAGTAGATGGCTGGAAAGCGCTATAACAATGTTCGATCAGATGCAGTTACGAACACGCCTCGACGACGCAACTGCAGTGGTAATGCAGTTGTGTGCGAAGGACTTGCTCAAGGTCCCTAAACAGCGACGCCTCGGACGAGGGTCGAACCCGCTCAATCAACGCGCATTAGGGGCCGATCACTCTAACTAATCGGCCACCGTGCCACAATAATGTTAGTATGATAATTGTCAGTCCTTATGAACTCCATCTATCCTTGAAGCGCCGAATAGGTGCAGTGCACATGTAGACTTATTATAGACAGCGCGTACCGATTAAAGCATCGCATTCGGGGAAGCCCATTTATTATCGGTAGCAAGTGGACGGAAAGGCGGACGGACGGACGGACGGAGGGTTGAAGCATCCAAGGCCTGCGGGGAGCGACGTAACCTCTGCCGGAAGCTTTGGCGGGTGGACAGACAGGCAAGGCAGACGTTGCGACATCCGTCTTCATCGGCTATGGAAGGCCAATTATTAGATAAACTCACAACACTAGTTGTTCAATTAGACGTGCCTATTCTCTGCGAGGTACCGCGCCGCCCAAACTAGGCCTATATATGAAGGGCTATGCCCTATAAATGGGAAGGGTAATACACGTACATGCAGAGTCATATCCTGATTAGCTTAACGCGGCCTAATTACAGTTCAGCTGTAGGCCTTGATGTAAACTACAATTAGAACAGAAGGACGATAGTTAGGCACTTTTTCTGAACTGTTATTTCTCTTGAGTTCTCGCCGCTGAGGTGCTGGTGAGATTGTGGTTAGCGTGATGCATTGTCATTTTTGTCAGCTGAGATTTCATGGCTCAAACCTCAGAAATTTGTTTCAGCTTCTGTTAGTTTGTAGTCCTGCTAACGGACGAGGCGAAATAAGTACACTGCTGTCAGTGATAAGATCAGACTGCAAAGGAGAGGACTGGCCACCCACTCTCATATGCCGAGAGTAAGAAAGTGAGGTCGATGACACTTCACAACAAACTGAAATTGAAATTCTAGAAATTTGATATCGCCCAAATTCCAACATCTTTTGCTCAGCCACCCTGCCGCACAAGGTGGCTTCCTCTCGAGGTAAACTTAAGCGATAGCTAAAACCAATGTTAGCTAATCAGTCAATGCATATAGGACCTCTGTGGAGCTCATACGGGCAATCTAGCGATCCTGGGCATACTAGACATATTGGTTTGTGACATGGTAACCGAGTTGTTAGAGTCTAGTAACATCTACATGTAGTAACATTGACAGAAGGCCTTACAGGCAAGAGTCCACTGCCGTCAAGGAACTATATGTCAGTCGACTCCTCTTCCTCATATACACCTTCATATCTCCACATACACCTCCGCTCCTCCTATACCTTTCCTCGTCCTCTACTTCCTACTCTACATCCTACTCCTTTACTTCCTCCTCCTCTACCTCCTCCTCCTTCATCTTCTCCTCCCTGTTATTTGATGGGATACTTAAAGGGAGGAAATGATGCCACGTCTTCCACTTACTATCGTCCAGTATATCGTAAAACGTATGCTGGTCTTCCTCGATGCAGTAGTCGAGTGTCTGATTAATTGCCTCATTTATATCAATACAACGAGTGTCTTTCCAAGCACTATAGCAGACAATATGTGATGGTCGTAAAAAGAAGTAAGTAAGTATGGATTGGATGTAATGGCGTTAGTCATCGCAGCGGTTAACGTAATCGTATGTTTGCAGCCTACATAGCATCTGAGAGAGAAATTTTAATTTTGTGTTTCCGGGCAAAACAAACGACGAACACTCAAGCACAAAGAAAGACCAAAAATCTAGTGTTGAAGAATCTTGGCAACATTATCCAACATAATTCATCTGTTTTATGCACACTCTCCTACACACACACACACACACACACACACACACACACACACACACACACACACACACACACACATGCATGCATATATATATATACATATATGTATGTATAATGTATATATATTATAGTCAGTGGCGGCGATCTCGGGCGGTCGAAGGGGACAAGTTCCCTCACCTTTTACAGAGAGGGGACAAGTTATACGTGTGTACCCCACATTTTCTACCCCTCTCGTTGGGTGTCCCCCCATCTGTCAAACGAGATTATAGTGTTATGCCAAGGCTTTGGAGATGTAGCTTGAAGTCTTCGAGCAGTTTTGTTAACGCTGAAGAAGGAAAAGTAACATCACAGAGACCAGGTTACAAACCGGTTCTATATCAAATCAAGTAGGTAAGTACATGGCTGCCTGGTCGATTTCGGAGCCAGATGGGATGAAGCCGAGGTGGAGGAGGAGGAGGAGGAGGAAGAAGAGGAGGAAGAGACAGGATTATGCAATACCGGAAATTGTTTGATGATGGTGGTCATAATGGTACGGTGCACGAGCGGAACATTAAGATAATAGCTGAAGATGTTCAAATTCCAGTCTTGAGGAGGATTTTGAAGAAGGTAAACAGACACACATATATAGAGAAAGAGTCAGGCAGAGACAGCCAGAGAGATAGAAAAGGGGAGACAGACAGACAGAACTACTGCTGGGCAGACAGTTAGATCGAGAGACAGAGACAGAATGAGCCGGAGAGAGACGAAAGATGAAGAGTAAGAGAGAGAAAGAGTCAGAGAATGAGTGAGACACAGAGAAAGAGAGAGTAAGAGAGAGAGAGAGGGAGGGAGGGAGGGACACACAAGAGTGTGATTGGGAGGCAACGGAAGTTACACACTGACAACGGTTGCAGTTATAGTAATAGTAAATAAAAAAATAAATAGTAGTTTCAGCTTAATGACACTGTGTATTATAGCAATGATCGTTAGCTTCGCCCTCCTCCTCCTTCAACCAGGCTTGGGACTAGCACTGTAAGAGGGCAAACAGTGTTAAAGTGAAAACGATTGCATTGGAGATGGAGGGCGTAGTTCATTTGCAGACGTTAGCTTAGGCTTACAATCAATCGACATGTAGGCCTTTATATACACAGACCCTGGACGAACATCGCAGATGGTTTCCTAAAGCGACATCATATGGCATATTCGGAAAGGGGTCACGTGCTCAACTGATACCCCTATTATATCTTATGCGGGTAAGAACCCTCGCCAAACGATACAGCAACGGTTTCTCATGTTCTCAGATCATTTGATTCGAAAAATCGACCAAAATAATGCGACAGTGACGACAGAAATGTCGTCGATGACTGCATGTGCAGCTGACAATGCGATGGACTTCAGTGGACATCGATATCTGTCTCTTTCTCCCTCCCTCTCCATCTCTCTTTCTGTATGTCTGCCTCTCTGTGTATCTGCCTCTGTCTGCCTCCCTCTCCCTCTACGTTATCCCTAGCATATGAGATAGTCGACATCATTTGGCCAATAATAGCGTGAGAGGCGCTGTGTAAATTTTCAAATACGAAATACGAAATAATATTGAAATGTAAAGTTGGCTTTAAAATGTAAAGTTGGCTTTAAAATGTAAAGTTCGCTTTATGCCATAGATTGCCATAAATCAGATTGTCGAATGCAACAATTGCATCATTGCGTGTAAAGTTCACGGGTGAGTCAGGCACAGATCTAGACTGATATGTTGCATGCGAAATGGGCGATACACAATTGGCAGATTGGTTATACCCGGACCCACCCACTTACCCACTCCTCCATCCCACTCCTCCATCCCACTCCTCCATCCCACTCCTCCATGTGCGCCCTTCATCTTCAATGACACTCCTCATCTGTTGCCTCAATCCTTTTTTGGTCTTCTGGCAACCGGACAATCCCTCTAACATGACGCAGCACTCGTCAAATAGCTTGTGCAATGCACTCAACTTTAAAGTAGCGCTTTGGAAATTTGGAGCAGACGATAAAGATTTTCATTTTAAGATGCATCGATATATTGTATGCATTCGCCTACAAGGCGCGAAAACTTATGTGTCTAATTAATTGCCGCCGTATGCATGCATATGTTCGTGGTCAAACAGCTATAGCTTTATATTATGTATAATGTTGGGCCTGTGGGCATGTGCATATATATATATATATATATATATATATATATATATATATATATATATATATATATATATATATAAATATGTATATATATAGAGCCCTTTACACTATATATATATATATATATATATATAATGTGAAGGTGTCTGGATGTGCGTGGGTGTGCATATAAATTGGTGGGTATATTCTGTGTGTGTCACCCAGAGTGGATCTCTCATTCTGATAGCACACATCTGCAAATGTTGTCTTTTGGCGTCGTCGTCCTTCTATGGCGATTTTCCGCGGTTAAGCATCGTTCATGCAAAGCCCAACAGCAGCAGCAGCAATAGTGTGGCATAGGGCGTATACACGAGTCTTGTGCAAATCCCATTCAGCTATTTTCGGCAGGGTAAACCGTGGAAACCCTCCCACGAGTCCTCCGCATCTCCTCTTCGCTGTCTTTCTCTCTCTATCTCTCTCTTACTCTGCCTCTGTCTTTAAGTCTTACTTTTAATACCGCGTGCGTGTATGTGTGTCCGTTCTCTGGTTATCTGGCTCTTTGTCCGTCTGTCTGTATGTCTGTCTGTCTAATTTCTATTTTGTCTAACCGTATGGCTGCCTGTTTGTTTATTTGTCCGTCTGTCTGTCCGTCTTTCTGTCTGTGTGTATGTGTGCCTACCTACCTGTCTGTCTGTCTGTCTGTCTGTCTGTCTGCCTATCTGTTTGAATGTCTGCATGTCCGTCCATCTGTCTGTCTCATCAGTTTCCTCGGTCTATAACATATCGAGAGTAAATTGTCTGCTTCCGTTTGGCTATTTTCTGTTCAAAGCGCCACCTGTCGTATCTCTCACGGGTACATCCACACCACGTCTAGACCTGTAATATGTCTTTCTTGGAAGCTTTGATGCCTTGAATGGGGTGAGGTACGGTTTAACGGAAACGGGCCCAACCAGATCGACATAGCTGGTGTTAAACCTTAATTCAATTAACAGGTGTCACTGGTTGAACTGATGTCTTCTTCTGGTGTTCTGCCAGAGACATCCATCCATCCTGTCAATCATTTTGATGGACGCTGATGCAGCACGTGCCACAACGTTTACGCTGTTGAATAGGGAGGGGCCTACTGAACACAGTTAGGACTTTTAGGCCTACATGATGTACTGCAGTAGGTCTACTAGTGCACATGGGATCAGCTACGTGTAATGTGACCTTAAAAGGTACGGAACGGTATGATAGGGATTGAGGTATACCAAATAATTTATACTTAAAGTATGGTAAGGATGGATCCAGTGATGGAAACTGGGAAGGTAGTGAAAGTGAGGAGGTTAGGTTAGGTAATTTGGGTTTGGGTAAAGTTACGCAAAGTGAGAACGGGCCAGATATGGTGAGGTAGCGTCAGGTAAATGATCAATCTACAACCAGAAACATCCGCCAATAGCAGGTTTATAATTTTATGGAATTAAAGCGTTATCCTAGTATTATTTGTATGGAGGTCATTTTGCATTTCTAGGACTTATACATGAATTGCATGTAGGCCTAGGAATAGCAAGGATCAATAGCCAACGGAGGAGGGGTGCTGAAATTAGAAGAGATCTTCATTCTGTAAATGTTTATTAATTCGTTATTAACTAAATTTACATGGCACGCTAGGTTAAGCCGAAATGTGAATCTGCGACACGGATGGGTCAGTCGTCAGGAGAAGATGCACTCATTTTCAAATCATTGAAAGCCAATGAAAAATTGCATACATGCATGCACGTACGCACGTACGCACGCACGCACACATACGTACATGCGTACATGCGTACATACATACATACATACATACTTAAATTGTTAAATTTGCTTAAGTTACTGTATATAGTTTGATAAATAAAGACTTGCCACCTTCCAGGAAGAAACCGGCTATGGATTCCGTTACCCAAAATACCAAGGGGAAATTCCGCCCATAAAGCGTAACCGCATACGCAGCTTAACTCGTAAACCTTCAGCATGGTTTGTGTGGACCCGCAGTCAAGCTGTCAACGCGTAATTAGATCGCGCTGGCCTTTAACTGTTAGCGTAGGCTATGTAACCACATCGTATTATCTATTATCCGTGATTAGGCCTATACAGCGTATATATATATATATACATGTAACGTGTGTGTAGGCTGTCAATATCATTACTCTTGGCTTCCGACTTTCCGCAAAATGTAGTATTAGTTTCCAGTGTTTAACGACTCCCAAAGGCCGCCATGCCGTTTAGGTCACCCTCACCTTTTCAGGCCTGGATTTGAAAACACACGAGAACGACAACCACATTAAATTGATAAGGGTGGTCTAATTTTAGTCGTGTGGGCGATCACACGGTATGACTTCATCCCTAAATATAGCTTTAGTAAGGCGTCGACTTATGTTTGCAAATTGAAGGCACACCCATCTGTCATGATTGAGACATACGGCAGTCAGACACTGCTTGACCAATACTAATTGTGTATGAAAGTTCACAGTTTATTATGTCTGGCTGCATGGGCGGAAGCCTCCGTATATGTGGCGAGGCTTGCTTTGTACCAATTGCCAACCAATCAAGCAATCAATTAATGTTTATTGTTCACAACAGAAAAACGAGGGATGCATTGAAATAGGCCTAATAACGGTAACAATATAACAATAGAATAATTTCATATATAAGTTGTTCAGTTCGACTTAGTTTTCAAAAGCATTTCAACGACTTATTACAACGATCTATTAAATTATTAATCAAGTCAACACCCCTCCAATTCGTTATTCAATGGGTAATTGCCTACCCTGGGTCAAGGAGACCTCAGCAGCCGTGTTAGATAAGCAGGAAAAGTCTTGGAGTAAGCGTCAACGCAGGCATAAAGCAACGCTTAAAGTAACATTTACAGTAGGAGTTACAGTTAAATACATGGAAATCCTGTTATTTATTTTCCTACCAAGGAAGTCGTCAGAGTTGGGCCAAAGAGCGTAGAATGGACAGTTGAATAAAGGCTAAAGTCTGTCGTATCAATGCTGCTTTTCGCACTTAAAGGCGACTGGAGCCTATATGAATGGTACAGGCCCTACTGTTTAATGTGTAATTAATTGCCGTTCCTTGAACTTGATTCATGCAAAATAGCGCAGCCTTGATTATATCGCAAAACAGATTTAAACTGAGGTCCAAAATGTGCGCTGGGTAACTGTCACCACCACGAGGAAGCTGGTAATAATACGAGTAGGCCTACGAGTTAGGCCTAAGCCAACATTACGTATATTCACCACCACTTGTAAAACCGCTCCGACCTTCTAATTATTTATATCAGTGTGCACGCAGACATACATACATACAAACACGCACACGCATGCAAATATACACAGATCGACACAGAAACATAGGCCAACTCAAGAACATACACGTAGGCCTATGGCTGCTGTCACAAAGCGTTGGTGTGGCTTACTGAAATGAGAGTTACTACCGTTGTATTACCTTTCATGGAATTATATAATCCGGTGGAATGTGTAGTTCTGTTGTGCCGCTTTGTCGATTTTGGATTTTCCCCAGTGACTAAAACCGCCAAATTCCATTTCCTCGCTGCATGGTCATCTGCGTTCGGGAACAATCTCGGTCGGGTTTCGCTTTCCAGGAGGAATAAAACAGAGGCGAAATGGATCCACACAGGAAGTAAGAAGGGAAAGAAGGAGGGAATGGAAGGAGATAAGAAAGAGAGGAGGAGGAAGTAATGAAACATAGTATATGAGTAAGAGGAAGGAAGGAAGTATACGGAAAACACCGAAAGGATGGAAGGAATGGAAGAATGTAGGTAGAGATGAATTGGATGGATGGAAGAAGATTAGAAAGGGGAAAAGAGAATAAGGGACACAGAAACGGAAGAAAACAGAAGGTTGGGAGGGATTATTAAGAACTGAATAGAGGAATGTGGAGAGTGAGGATGACAGGATGGAAAGAAAAAGGGAAAGAATAGCATAAACCAAATTGAGGCTGATAAGCGGAAAAGGAAGGAACGAGGTGATTATGAAGGAACGAAACACGGAAAGCGATATACATGCATAATCATATTATATTAATTATATATATATGACTATAGGCTATATAATTATGTAAGGGAAAGCCCTGGAAAATATTGATATTCGATAAGAACACAACACTGACGATTTCAACTTGAAATTTGCATTGCAAAAATCAACACAACTACACGTACTATAGGCTACATATCGGCAAGCACTAAAATCTATCTGCCGGATTCTTTACTATAGACTACTGACTCTCACTGACCGCGATTTCACTTTACTTAAAAATCTGCTCAGGAAGAACCTTAATAAGCAAAGAAGACCTGAATGCACAAAGAGGAGACGAAATGGCTCTAAGTACGTTGCTATGGCAACCATTATCGAGACGTCACTTCTAAGGAAAGGAATTGAACCTAATTAATTTTATTCTACAGTGATTGTGCATATCATAAATAGATAATTATATATATATATATATTATATATAGGGCCTACATATATACGCAATGCAAACATAAGGATTTAAGCCTATGGAAAAACGTAGATAAAGAAGAAGAAGAAGATGAGGAGGAAGATTATTCAGAACTCTGGAAACAGATTTTCCTCTCTTGAACGGATCTGAAGTTTGAACCATTGACCTCTTGGCTGATAGTTCAGGGCGCTTTAAACAGACCATCGCTCAGCCCGTAAGTAGGCCATAGGCTACCTCCCTGGATTATATAAACGGTCGTTGAAGCAGACATCAGATGGAGACGATCGAGTAAACATCTCGTGCGTTTTGATAGCAGGTTGAGTTCTAATACGAAACAAGTCGAGATTTTTGTCAGGCGATTTCCAGGGCTAAGCGGTTCTCAGGTGGCAACCGATCTGTGGTTAGATACTATATGACAGGAAACAGAACCGGCAGACAGGTGCATAGACAACACCCTGACAGACAGGCACATACAGACGGAAACCATGTGTTTTCCAGGCTTTTCCTGTTGGCATACAACTTTCCAGCTCGTGCCTAGATGCAGGAGCCCCAGACATACAGGCAGACAGACAGGTAGACAGACAGACAGGCGGAGAGACATATATCCAGCTAGAAGCCATGTGGCACTCCTGTTTACAATAAACCAGCTTTCTTATGCCTGGATGTCAAACCAGAGACAGACAGATTCAAACGCACAAAGCACAGTCACATACAAGGTCAGGCAGACGGACGAACACAGCGTATACGGGACGAAGGGTCGGTCGGTCGAAGGCAAAGTCTGCCTGGATGCTGGTGTCAGATACGGAGGCAGAACATTTGAGTGAAGGAGGAGGAGGAGGAGGAGGAGGAGGGAGACGATGGATGAGTGAAGACACGGCTGCTCTACCCGGTCGCTAATCCAACGAGAACCTATAGTGATGCGTCGCGTCAAAGGGATTGTCAAGAGATTTTCAGGGGATGATGCCAGAGAGGCCATGCATAGATAGAGAAGGAGGAGATATATATATATATATGTAATATATATGACATATATATATATCATATATATATCTATATATTATGTGTGTGTGTGAGAGTGTGTGTGTGTGTGTGTGTGTGTGTGTGTGAGTGTGTGTGTGTGTGTGTGTGAGTGTGTGTGTGTGTGTGTGTGTGTGTGTGTGCGTGTGTGTGTGCGTGTTTGTATGTTGACCTTCGACGCAACCTGGTCCAGAGACTCTAAACATCCTTGCCATCTTTCAGCTGTTGACGGGAATCCGTTGGTTTTACCTACTCGCTTGTATGTGGGCCAGCCATTGCCCATTGGTTACTCTTTTAGCTTACTGCCGATGCATGATTGCTTTGCTAACTGTTCTAACACTCATTGAAATCACAAATGACGCTACGCACCCATTGAAGGGGTCATACATATGTGACGATTTGTGACGAAGGGGAGGAGTCTGAGATATGTGACGTCACGTCATCACATCAAATATCGATTCGAAATACGGCCATACGCAACTTAATTTAACTTGATTAAACAGTGAGCCAGCTTCTGGTGGCGATGAGGCTCAAAACACACATCCTTCGCTCTAACCAACACAGCCTAATCGAGCCGATTGATGTTCACAATAACAAAGCAATTATGAATTACCACACACTTGTCACGTGAATGCTTAGCCGCAAAAATAGAGATTTTAAATTATTATATTGAAAATATTTCAGGCGTGAGACATATTTTGTATGAAAGTTTTCATTTATTCGGGAGTCCCTCACGCTTCACTAAAACCTCAAAACACCATCATATAACGCTTTCATTATCCTCTGCTACTTTCCATTCACGACTAAGAACCGAAATCTTCAATGTGTCCTATCCAGATTCTACTCCTGTGTCACCACATGACCACCCTCATCATCAACTACCGCCGTAGCACCATGCTGTCTCCTCGGCTTGACCCCCTGGATTTCGACCCGGCACCGAAAGGAAACGAGAGGATTGGATATTGCGGACTTGATTTGGCATAGCGCCGGTGAATAAGCTGGTCTCCCTGACGTGGCTTTTGTGGGCGCTGAGAAATTTTCGAGAAATTACATCACATTACCGCCCCAGAGATGTCATTTTGTGTTAAATTCTTTCATTCATTTGGGGCCGTTATTTTGTATTTATGTTTTCATCACTTGGGGGCCGGGGGCCCTCTGAGTTGTTGTTTTGTATGAAATGTTTCCATTCATTTGGGGCCCCTGAGATGTCATGTTGTATTTAATGTTTTTTTTCGTTTGTGGGCTACCTGAGATGTCATTTTCTATTAAATGGTTTCATTCATTTGGGGGCACGAGACGTTATTCACATTAACTCACATTTTGTATTTAATGTTTTCATCGTTTGGGGAACCCCTAAGATTTGGGGGAGCTAGGCGCGCGCCCAGTGCGCCTATAGGTAAACGCGCCACTGCCTCTGAGTAGATTTCTTAAAGAGGCGCTATAATCAAGTTTCATTGATTAAGTCTAAATGATTAAGCGATGTTCTGAATTCATCTTGTGCGCGATTGTTCGTACATTTGAGTTGCCCGTAGTTTGTTCCCCGATTGAATTGGGGTCATGTCTGTTTGGTCCCTGGATCCGCTCTTGGGTGGCCCAGCCGAATTATTATTATAGATCCCCCCACTCCCTCTGTACCGGTGTAACCTATTTATCACTGCATGCGCGCATAATGAAAGCGTTGCTCTCCCATCTTTCCGTCTGAACCCTATGGCATATAGGCCCAGCCTTCGGCGATTCCAGGCGAAGAGTGCTGTCTGGATGTCTCGCCGTGTAAATTAGATGCATACTATACGTTTAAAAATCCACCTATAGCCCAACCACAGCGCTTACATACACATAATATTTTTATAGGTATACTAATAATTACTATAATTATTATGAGCCGTACGAAAGCCTAATGTTGGATTTGGCAGAGAACTCTGGTTAATGAGACTATAGGCCTACTGTGGGCCTTTGCATTTTTATGTATATATATAGGCCTAAATGGTAAAGCAAACATTTATTAACGTCTTTTGTATACAATATAACACACAGCCTACATAAACTTATATTTAATATAATTGCATGCTGCAAATCAATAAAGGATCATATAGTTAATATATATATATACATATATATATAGGCCTACTGTAGATGTATATATGTATATGAACTATATATAATATATATATTTATATATATACAGTTATCCATTTTAGATGTAGGGCCTACGTGTGTATACAGACCATAACTATAGGCCCCTTATTGCAATCAACCAGCATCTCGTTTTGCGTAGTTGTTGCAGCTGCTGTATAGGCCTACATGTAGGCCTAGCTCTGTGTAGGCCTACGAGTGCGCATGCTGATGTAGACGTCACTGTTGTCATGGCAACGCTGATGGTCACATAAGTTCTCCAACGATAACGACTTTCCCGAAAGTTCATCTGATAAAATCACGCTCAGATCTGGGATTAAACCACCCTAATTATAGGCCTACGCTCCATAGGTCTAGACACGAGCTCTACATAGTCCTAGACTATAATTAGGCCTATGACGTCTATATACAAGCAGCGCATAATTCGCTATACTTCCTCTTACCCAATGTTGGTCAAGATGTAGCAACAACGTCTCCACAGAGTTGGGAGGATATGGAATGTTGGAACAACCCCCACCATCTACCTGCCTGTGAGTGTGTGACAGGTTAAAACTCAGCCCAACCCAAATTTCGTGTTCTTTAAACTCATCTCATACTAATTTTGTTAAGGCAACATCTTCTACGGTTGAATATTCAGTTGCTGAGATAATATTTTTCGGTGGCCGAAAACCTTTGCGCATGCGCAACTATCGGCGAATGCGTAGTTAAAAAGTCCTAACTTCTGTCAATTGGTGTCGTGATCAGAGAGTCGGCTAGGCTCATGTCAATTAATCATCGTGAGATTTGACTAGTGTAGGTTACGCGTCGTGATGGTCGATTATAGGGTTAATACCGTAATTAATTAGATGAAACGCGAAAAAGCTTTGGGTACAGAAGTAACTTCTCTATGCGTTGCGTGACTGAATTTCTGGGCCGCAGAAGCGCCACGCTTTTTCTCGAAACCTCTTTGAAGTATGGCTATACGTAAGCCTATGACCCCGTATAGCTTATATATATATATATATATATATGTATATATATATATATATATATAATTTACGTACTATAGTGAAGCATTTGAGTGAGCATTATATTTGTAAGTGCAGTCAACACGTACTTACTAGAGGTCGCTCGTGTTTGACAAATCAGTTAGAATTTTATGAGTGGATAGATGGGATAAATTTGTAATGTATTGGAACATTTATATAGCACCCATTCGGTGGCGCTCTCTGTGCTATCCTAAAGTTGAAGATGTTAAATGTCATTTCATAAATACGAATATTTTACATAAGCTAATAACACAGTAGGCCTAAGCTGAAAGAGTCACCAATGGTGGGCCCACACACAAACGTGGAACCAACCAACGGATTCCCGTCGAAAGATGACCTGGATGTTAAGAGTCATGATTTAAGCAAGTGCGGTTATTATTGACACATTACGTATAGTTAGGCTATGTATTAAGTAATGGCTATATAATATATATAAGCTATATATATATATAAAGTATATATATATAAACTATATATAAACACTATATATAGTGTGTGATACTCTGTGTGTGTGTGTGTGTGTGTGTGTCCGTATGTGTTACTAAGGTGATGCTGCAGTCGCATATAGTACCCTCGACTGGTCGAGTACTCTCCTTGAAGCCGTGTGTTCATTGATCAACCACCTTTGACTTACTGAAAGCTCTTAGATGCAAGTTCTCCAAAGACTGTCATTGTGCCTGACTGATGTTTTAGTTGGACATTCCATGCACCCACTCATCAAAGAGAATAATGTTGTATACATAAACAACCATATGTACATATATATATTTTATATAAATAACCATATATATATATATAAACAGTTAAACACATATTAAACAAAGATATATATATATGATATATATATATATATATATATATATATATATATATATATATATATATATATAAGTAAACATATAGCTACATCTATGTATATGGGATGGTTGAGATGAAAGGTCGGTGTCCCAGTCCTGAGAAAGCTGATCAATATCATAATTATTCATTAGTGTCACCAGAGTTCTGGAGTTATGAAAGTGTTCAGTCAATAACAAAAGATAACCCAGTAATGAAAGTCAACAATTTCTTTAGAAATGCAAGTCAGACCCTACAATATATACAAATATAAAGGTCATAACTTAATATACGCTCATACACTAAACTTAGTAGCATAGCATAGCATATAAAGCATACGTTGAATAGTATGATACAAACTAATAATACAAAATACTGTGATAGCAATAAAAAGAATAATAATACAGATTCTTGTATTTATGTATAACATCGTATATTTTAAACAATACCTTTATCCTCATGCAAACATTCACGAAATCAAACAATACTTTCATGAATTTAAATAAAAAGTCCTACAATTTCTATAGAAACATTGTCATTTACAATTTTATTTACAGAAGTCATTTAGAAATCACAGCAGCCAAGATTACTTTTCTCAAACAACAATTGTTAGGACCGTCAAGACAGAAAGCTGCACTCAATCCTCGTCACGTCGACTCCATTTGTGACTCGATATCTGCCTAACATTCTTTCAACTCATCGATCCAGATGAAGTTTACAAGTATGATTCGCAAACTATTGCTTGAGTGATTCTCCAGGGAACATTGATCCAGATCGCACCATTCGCTTGACTTTACTGTCCAGATTTGATCATTCAGGCTAAGTTTTTCATATGAATAAGTAATCGTAATCAAAAGTGAAGTCGCGGGAACAAGCTTATTCACAGGCACCTATAACCTGATCTGAATCCGTATCCTATTTATAAAAATTGAAAACCAATTTAGTTTCCAATGCAAAGATGAAGGTGTAGAGTTCATGAGGCCACTGAAACAATTAGGAACCAGCTAAGCGACTTCAGAGACCTGTTATAATAAATCTCATTGTAACACGTTTTGATTTAACTCAGTCAGGATTTGGCTAATCATAAAGTTTGTTCATCCATAGCAAATAATATCATTGAAACACACCAGTGATTTTTCTAGGGGCCTCCAAGGTCATTGCCACAACAAATCTGATGTACTAAGAAAGACCTTAATGAGAGACTCTAGTCTGATATATTAAAACTCTTTTCAAAGAGAGTCAGGGATCAAGAGAGATGAGGTCATGTGGTACAACATTTAAAACTAGACTGCCAGGTGATGGTAGAATCTGACGAGAAGAATCTTCCTGAGGGAAGAAGAGCAAAGCATAGCAGAAAACAATAGTTTTGAACCCAATCAGAAGCCACTCAGTGATCTACAGGAAACGTTTGATGTACAACAGAGCAACACTGGTTGCTAATTTTCAGGGCAACTGTTGTTCTCTTGTCTGTCGGTTGCTATCTGCGTTGGTGTGCCCGCTTCTTCCCCCCTCCCCATCCGACACTTTGGTGAACTTCGGATCTGTGCCAAGTCATCTCATGAGTTAGACCGGCTGAGGATGGTTTCGAGTTCACGCTGAGTGGAGGGAGTTTATCACCTGGAAAAGATATTAATACGCATGTCAAATGCACAAAACAAAAACTTCTTTTTTATCCATTATACCTAAAAAAATACGATATGGCCCTATCACTAACCTACAACTGACTCCAATCATATCTTTGTCATACACACAATCCAACCATATACTCTGCTTACCCGGTCCTCATCTACCCTAACTCTGCCTTCCCTTAACTTTATCCCTGAAATTTAGAACTAACCACAGAGCCCTAGCCTCTCTGCCTTCTGGAATAAACTTTGAAAGGAATTACCACAGTCAAAATGACCTATCCTATAAACTCACCAAAACCCTTTAACACTTGCACTGTCTTCACACAGGTATGTAACTCAAAACTCAACATACTCTTCTTTCACAATATCTAGGGCCCCTTGGTTTATGTGATTTCACATAAATTGGCGGTTTTCCCAAATTATTGAATAAAGTTTGAATATAATTTTGGTCAGTGTCAACTACAATTGGCTTGTCCATGCTATTATTAGCCTATAAGGGCTATGGTTTACCAATGAGACAACGTAATTGTTGATGACTAGGAACCGTGGTCTATGCCATTATGCGATTTTTCGGATAATTTACGAAAAATGTTCGCATAAGCCACAGGGGTCTAACAATAGCCTCTCATTCTATGGCTTGTAGCACAGGGAAGACTTTCAATGGTAGCTTAGTGACTGTCAAACATCTGTCTTGCAGTGTAGGGTAGAATTCAAATGCCAAGTACTATGGTTCAAACTGGTTGTCATTGATGTAAATGGCTGCATGCTGTTATCCATTGATGTTCAATACAGGAAAATACAAAACCATACAAAACCGGATTTCTCCTCTTCTCCAGTATACCTCTCTCATCGTTCCAATTCTAAACACCCTTTAGCAGACTGCTGATTCAGGTTTGTAGCAGAGCCTATTAATGGGCTGGCTCCTGTAACTTAGCTTTCTATGGGTGCTGACAAATTCTTGTATTTAATGCAAACAGCACCCACTGAAGGCACGCCCAGATGAAGCTGTAACCATGTTGATACCCAGAGATTCAGAGAGACAGCTTCTGGTGGGCAACCCAACAGAAAGACATTTGTATCAAGTGAAGACTATAAAATGTCACAAGAGTTCCATGAGCTGAATGAACAAATGCGAGATGCAGAGGCGGTGATCACGTTTGACAGGTGGGGGGAGGGTCACCCAATGAGAGGGGTAGAAAATGTTGGGGCAAACGTAAAACGTGTTCCCTCTCCTTAAAAGGTGCGTGGGACTTGTCCCCTTTTACTCTCCTCCCCGGGATTGCCGTCTCTGCTGGGAAGAGAGTGACTGAAGACCAGATCCCAGTAAGCAATCTGAATGGCATCAATGTTAACCTCAATACATCAGTCACACAAGCTTAAACAGCTCTTCTGAGAGGCTCTGAAATGGTGCTATATAAATGCTTTTACGTATTTACTATCTGAATCCAGATGTTAGATGATGTAATGAGAATAAGGACTGACTGTTGAACGAAAGTCTGCGTTGCTTGATTGAAACATTGGCTGCACTGGCACCACCTGCTGACTGGAGTTCATGTGACGATGGACTACACTGTAACAGATGAATTAGCACAGATTTAACTTTTGAATACATTCATTATCAGTTTTATTGATACATCATCCTGACCAATGGATGTGTTTATTGACTTGGAGAGTGTTATATAGAGCCTAAAATTTTCAGTATATAATATATGTATGCTATTGTGTCTGCATTACGACGTTTGAAGTATTTATATAGACCGTATATTGACATATACCCACAGGGAGTGCTTCCATTTAACACTTGCAAAACAGAAACATTGTCAACATTCTGATGAAAGGTTTATTATTATTAAGGTACAGGAGTGAATATAAGATTATACATCCCAACTGAATCCCTAGTGCTTCTAAGAACCACTGATAGGCTGGTCCATATGATGCTGCTCCACGCAGAAGGGCATGAAAGAACTGGAGAATAACCATTGCAAGTGTATGGCACAGCCACTAGAAAAAGTGTGATACTGCGCTGTAGGAGAATAAGCAGCTGGAAGAAAAAGTTCACATTGGTTTGTGGACTGAAGAATTCCGCTTCCAGTCAAACCCAATCAATGTAGGCAGTTCATGCCTTGTCAAGGAAGAATTTTTAAGAATATACTTACTGGAAAAGCCGCTATCTTTCCACCCAAGGACCCTGGATTGATCTGCGGAAGACTACCCTCGCTGCTTATACGTTTCAGTCTATCCAAAAAAAATCAAAAAACATTTAAGCAATTAGGCCTAAGTATGTATGCATGAATGCACATATGTATGTATAAATGCACAATGTGTATGTATGAATGCACAAATGTATGTATGAATGCACAAATGTATGTATGAATTCACATATGTATGTATGAATGCACATATGTATGTATGTATGAATGCACATATGTATGTATGAATGCACAATGTGTATGTATGAATGCACATATGTATTTATGTATGAATGCACATATGTATGTATGAATGCACATAAAAAAATATGTATTTGAGAATGAACATATGTAATACTGTATGTATGAATACACATACAAATGTATGAATGAACATATGTAAGTATGTAGTCACACACTGTTAGCATGTGCATCATGTGACATATATGCACATGTGAAAATCCATGCATGTGTGCATGTATTGTATGTCTGTATATGTGAGTTTCTAAGAATTTATATATCACCACAATTTATGAACCTCTCAAATGCACTTGACCACTGCATTACTCAACTCTTAAGGCTTCAAAACATGTTTAGTTGTTCATATTAAGTGTACTGACGAGAAAGGAGAGTCGCAGTGTTCGACTTGAGCATGAAGCCATTCAAAAGTGTACTCGGCCTTCTGATGGCGCTCCCTTTCCACCTCCGAATCCCTCAGCTCTTCCTGCTCCCTCAGAGCTGATAAAACAACGGATGGTAATTGAGAATTTATATAGCACCAATGCATCAGATGGACATGTTTATACCAAACAGAAGAAAACAATGGATCATATCGCACCGTGTATGACTCTGCGTGCCAACGATTCCATGGGCATTAATGAAATTGGATGCATATGGGATTCATATGGGAATGTGGGACCCATAAAGAGTTCCCTGTTTGCATGCCGGTATATGATATAACAAGCAGTACATATATTTATGTGTCAAAATATTTATATAGAGCTTTTATGAGATTATCAGGAGCACTGGTTACATGGCCACCTAATTGATCAACACAGGTCACAGATGTGACTTAAGGAGAACTGACAATATATAGCTGCGTTTGGTGTAAACACGTATACTGGTGCCACCAAGTGCCGTATGTGTGTACGTGTGTGGTATGTTTATTTAATTGCCACCAAGTATCGTGTGTGCTTATTAAATTGTTTGAAGCACTTATAAAAAGTGCAAAGTCATTAAGCCAGATTCTGAAAGACAGAGAGACAAAGACATTATTATTATTATTATTATATTCGTTTATAGAACAGGCTGGCAAACCGCAGCAAGTTACATACATCAGAACACATGATATGATGCAATGATGACATCTACTGATGCCTGGCTGTTTAACATGTTCAGCTTTCTTAATGGAAGCAGCTTTAACTACATTTAGTTATGAATGTGTGACTTTATAATCGACTACTATTTTAAACCTGTATGTAATTACTGTATACAATGTCAGATGCAAATAAAGGTCACTTACTTAGTTACTTACGTGCATCAGGTGCCATAAAAATATCCTGTAATAATTACAGGTTACAAATTACAGTAGCAGTGAAGCACATGATGTTACGCTACCTTTGAAGTATTCCTTGCGTGGCTGAGGTCGTTCTCGTCTGAGAGATGCAGTCGACAATGGGACTTTGTTGGTCTCTTCCAGGCGACGCATGATCGCCAGCCTCCTAATTGGGTCTGTGGCTTAAAGTAAATTAGGACAAAATCATCAGGTAAAGTAAGCATCTGTTTGAAAAGAAATCTACTAAAATGCAAGAATTAACCATCAAGCACATTAATACAGAATATTTTTCTACTGTATATAATATATTCACTCCATCAATACAATTAAAATATGCAGAACCCACCATCACTGTTACTAACTTCTTCCACACTTTCTCCTTCTCTCCTCATACTTCATAGTTCTTCCTTTTCATATTCTATTTCTTTGTTTTCATCTTTCTTCAATTCTTTTTTGAATTCTTCCCATTCGCATTCTTCTAATTCACTCGCTCATTACAAAGACTTATGTGGCACTTAATCAAGGTTACTGTTCAGAGGTGCTCCTGACTTCAGCACTGCTAAACAGAACAGCTTTACAACTAGATTAGAATGTGTCAGAATGGGCCATTGGGAGCAATTGGAGTGCCAATGGGGGCTCATTCTATACACAAGAAACTCTGAACATTCATCTGGTGACGGGAATCTGTTGGTTGGCTCCATGTGAGTGCATGGGCCCCCCATTGGTGACTAATTTTCCAGTTTACTGCACATTGTCTTGCTACCCAATGTTTTAGTCTGGTTGCAACTCACATTTAACATCAGATACAATAGTGCAGAGAAAGCGTTTTTGAGAGAAACTTAAAGATGCGCTATATGAAGTGTCATAACAAACACATGCACATCGGTAGTCATGACAATAGCATTTGACTAGAGCATTGTTCATCTAAGACGCCATTGTTTGTTTGCGACAGATGATGATGATCCATTCATTGAGTATTCAGCCGTGAACTGGGTCAGCAATACAACAGTTGCAGGTTCTAGCCATGCTGTATGGATTGCCAGTCATGACCTTTAACACTGTATATAACACTATGTTACATTACATATGAACCAGTTTTGCTTTGGCTTGACACGGAAGTGGTCCTTACCAAGGTCGGTCAACCTCTTCTTTCGACTCAGCTGGTCCATATTCTTGGCTCTCTGCAGAAAAAGTTCTGCTGTTCTTGGGTTTTTGAAATCCCTAATGCAACAAAAATCCTGCAAACTTAAACAAGAATATCATCACTGACAGTGTTTCACCACTTATCGACAACATATCTACAATAAAGAATATTATATATACCTAAATAAATATATATACAATAAATATATTATACACTAAACTCTGAAAGCTTCAACAAGTATATTATTGTTCACAGTATTCATAATTTATTAATCCTCTGTCTACAACATCAGCTTGTTCTCAGCCCATTTTATATTCGATACAATACAACCCTACCGTATTTGATATTGGGTTCCTTCCAAAACTCAGAATTGCACATACGTCGACCATATGACAGAACATCAATGGCATAGAGCAACTGTGCATGAAGGACTTGCTCAAGGTCCTTAGACTGAGCAGAGGATCGAACCCGTACTCTTCGTGTCACAGGCGAAGTGCTTTGTCCCTTCAGCTAATCTCATCCTTGCTATTTTCATCCTTGTCTCACATTCTTTTTGCTGGCTGTGACGTCTGAAGCAATTGGTGATTCTGATTTACATGTTTCATTCAAAAATTTATATAGCGCCCTGTCAAGGTACCTACTCGAAAGCGCTCCCAACTCCAGCCTGGACAAAAAAAGTAAGTTTTAAAATGCCCATCCCATAAAAGGTACAAAAACACGATTTATGGAACAGGCGTAACTCCAGAGAAGGCCAGTCCAAACCCTAGGGCTTACAGCAGAGAATGTCCAGCACTCAAACTTTACAGCAAGAAGCAGACGATTCTATGCATTGACGATGAAGCAAAAGCCAGAATATTACATTTCACTAGATAATCTACCATTACCATTCTTCCATGATCTTTTCCTGTCGAAGCGAGTGACCGGCGGTTGTGTTGGAATGCGCATCAGTCAGGTTACTAAGTCGTGATGATGGTGGAAGCGGGGGTTTTCCAGGTGGATAGGGCCGAAGACCTCTTGGTGGAATGAGTTCACCAAGTGGAGATGGTGTATTATTGCTCCTCCAGGCCTGCTTTGGAAATGGAGGGAAATCCATATCGGGGTTCGCAGATGGGCAGTACACTGGAACATGGTCACCTGTGTAGCTATTCCTTCCAACCAGAGTGACATTACAGAAAGAAAACAATCAGAAATCATAATAATATAGAAAAAGAAATGTGGAAATATAAGTTGTGTATTTGAAAGGTCATGTCTTTTATCCGAATTCATCTAAACTCAACCAATATTAAGTATCTCAAGAACGTGTTTCAGTGGGAACATAATCTTGGTCAGAACTTCATCTGCACCTGGATATTGTCAGAGATTTTTTAAGAACCTACCACAAGCACAACAAGTGATCTCTTGCAGTCGCAATAATCTAAAATCACAAGTACATCGTCCCCAATGGATGTATATCTCAACCTCAGACTAAGACTGACTAACCTTGTACTTGTAATAAGCACTTCAAATCAAACAAATGCACGTTGTATGAAACAGATGAAAGAAACTCACTCGATCGGATTCCGTGGAGTGGGAGGCAAGACCAAGTCTTTATCAAAGCATAGCTGAACAGATAAAAACCATCAAATTCAAAGTCAATAATTACAATCTGCAGCATCACCTATCATCAACCAACATATCGGTATTAAAATACTGTAATAAAGTACCGTAACATATACGGCTTATAGCCAGCCACTACTATAACCTTTAATCATTTAACAATGACCTGCATTGGTCTACCAGTCACTTTTAGTACATGCTCGATGCTGAATGGTTAAAGTACTTGTACACAGAGAAATCAACATATTATATTGTAAGGAGAAAATGAATGTACTGCGATAGTTGACGCTTTATTTTAAAATTAACATCAGCAAGTACTTATCTTCAGAATGTAAATGACTCTTGTTATATATGACATTCTATGTTATGTGACTGTTATGTTCTGCTCAATATTATGCCAGGTGTTCTCAATTATATAGCAGCTGAGGTTATAATCGCAAAGCAGTCTAATTAAAATTAAGTGTAATTAAATAATTCATCTAAAATTACAACAAGTAAAGTCATTCATTCATTAACTTGCAACTCTGTCACAAAATCAATTACTTACTGCAATTTCAGCCACGTTTGATGTATATTACAACTACAGCAATTCAACAAAACAATGGTTTGGGTTAGCAAAGGATCTGATCAATACGACTATCTGGACTTCTGCAATCTTATCCATGCATACTTGCATCGTGGAAAAACCACTGAGTTTTCAATTCAGAATTAGCTCTAAACAATGTAAATTCTATTCTATTCTATTTACGGATTTATAAAGCACCTCTTACAGTACAACCTAATCAGAGGCGCTCCCAGTGCGAAAAACCCCTAGAGAAAAGAAAAGTCTTGAGAGAACGAGTAGAAACAATTGTGCTACTAGATAAGATTGCAGCACGAGTCCCAGCAGGAAGGCTGTTCCATAAAAAAGGGCCAACAGAGGCGTAGGCACGATGTTGAGCTGTGGCAGTTCTAGACTGCGGTACTAGAAGATCGTGACGGTCTAAAGAACGATGAGAACGTCTGGTGGTGGCTGAGATAGGTTTCCTGACAAGTTCACATAGATAGAGTGGAGCTTGACCCAACAACGCTTTGAATGTAAGAAAGAGAACTTTGAAATGAATCCTATCAGTCAAGAGAAGCCAATGAAGATGTTGAGTCATGAAAGTAGAAATATGTGAGAAACGTGGAAGACAGGCGATCAAACGAGCAGCTGCATTGAGTACAGACTGGAGCGGAGTGAGGCGGAGTTTTGGTAGGCCAATGAGTAATGAGTTACAATAGCCAATGCGAGAGCAGATGAAGGTGTGAACCATGGTCGAAAAAATGGCCGAAGACACAGTCGCCGCAAATGTGGGGCTTGGCTGCCAATTGCCTAGAGTGCTGGGCCTGAAAAGCAGAGAGTACGAGTCCAAGATGCCCCTGAGGCATTCACAGTGTTGTGATCTTGAGCAAGTCCTTCACTCACAATTGCTCAGCATCATCTGTGTTCTGTCATATGGTCGTGTGTGCATTTGAGAACCTTGAAAAAGGCAATATCAACAACAGTTGTATTGTATAGTAAACGTAAATAAACGTTAATAAACGATAATGCCACAGATAATTATCTGAACTCACATCATTTGGCATCAGCGCTTCGATGTTGAAGTCGTCAAAGTCAAGGTCACCTGTGACGTCATCTGTCAGATGAGCATCGTTGAGAATGTTCTGGAAGCGCTTCCGGAAACTGTAGCGCCTCTCCACAAAGACTGAAACATATTCAGATACAGTAACATAAAGAAGGCTAGATTAAGGAAGAAGATGATATTAAAACCAGTCCTTCTCACAGATCAAGTACATGCTACTACAACAGCAGTTCAAATCCGATTATTAAACATTTATCGATTAGGCAAATCTCCTATCTCGTAGACTCCTCTGTTGCTCCTATGTCAACGTTTCCCATGAAAGTAACTACCAAATACTGGCTGTCGGGTTCAGACGAAAAAAATATCTCAAACAAATATTTGCTCTGGTGGGGATTTGAACTCCGACCTTTCAGTTGACCATTCATCCCACTGAACCACTCGATTAATTCAAAGTGAGAGTGAATCTGCCTGTGACCTGAATCTTTGCAGCCGCTCTGTCTAGGTATCCAACATTTCCAGAATAAAGTTTTGATTG
>OY365809.1:6767730-6891579 GCA_959347315.1 Bimastos eiseni | reverse complement strand
AGGAGTCACAGGCGGCTGAGGTAACATTTTTCCACCATATTCGTGGAAAAACCGATGGTGAGTGGCCATCTGGTGACTAGAAGTAAAGTATCGCTCATGTGTGTCATAGATGTTCGACAGGCCATCATTGTCTGCAATTCTGTAAAAATAAATAAATAAACAAACATGCTGCATTACAATAGCCAAAAAATAACAGATCACACAAAAACAGATATTTTTAAAGTGTTGCTCTAAATATTATTATAAAAGATCTTAAGGATTTTGAATGTATATAAACAAAGATCTGAGGACCTAAATTTACTATCATATCATATAAATCATTTTCTACTCATCAACATACAACTAGTATCTGCTGTGTGTGGCACGGTGGCTGATCGGTTAGAGCGGTCAGCCCGTAACACTCAGTGTGCGCCGAGTGAGCGGGTTCGACCCTCGTCCGAGGCGTAAGTCGCTGTGTGGGGACTTTGAGCAAGTCCTTCGTGCGCAATTGCTCTAAAACTACAATTGCGCAGTCGAGGCGTGTGCACTTCTGAGCAAGAGATGTTGGAAGAAGGGCGATGACCTATTTTCAATAAATTATTATGGCAGATTTTGCAATCCACTGAATCAGGCAACAAGAAGTGCGTAAGAGTGAAGGATATCACCAATAAATGTAAATCTAGAAGAGCGAACTAACTCGAGGGATTTCGCGTAGTCTCCATGGAGATGACGATAGCCATCAACGTGGCTGAGACATGTTGCCAGCCAACTATCTGGTTCCATGCTCGGCACAGATGCAGAATCCGTCATCTGCTTCTCTTCATTCAGATATCGCAAGCTCTTGATTGTGCTCAACAGAATATTCCTAAACAAAAGAAATCTCACTCGTCTTAACTATACCTCTGTTATGCACAAAAGAAAGAACTAAATGATTAAATGTTATGAATGGGTTATTACCGACCTGAATTATCTGGAACTATGAACACCATTCATCAACAAGACAAGTCCAAAATTTCGAATAACTTAAAAATTCTAGTACTCATAGAATTCTTTTGTTTTGGTTTTTAACATTCGTCAATTTATTCAAACTGACAAATATACCATAAGATTATATGACATAGTAGTCATAGAAGGTAATTTTAACAGCAGTCAAACTTAACTGTATGACAGCCTGCAAGGCGCTCATCTGTCTTACTGCTCGTTTTATAGGTGCCTTTAAGTGTTTACGGCTGAGTCGACCTTATAATGCCATGGGTATCGAACCTGCATATCCTTCAGATCTTCATGCTAGTATGTTACCATTCAACCCATTTATGACTCATGATTTCTAGAACATAAGAATCAGAGTAATATGACCACATGAATAATACATAACATGACCAAATATAGCAGAAATTATAATATGACTAAGAAGAAGTTGCTTTTGAGAGGTTTCAAAAAGGTGTTCTATATTTGACCAAATACATTCATGCATACCTGGTAGAAGAAAATAGGGTTTGGGCAAAGTGAATAAAATTTCACTTCTCAAACATGGATACGACAGGTCTGAAATTTTATTCACTTGTCCCAAACTATAGTTTTTCGACCTGTCCCCATACCCAACATCAAGTCTTAAACCTATGCCCCAAAGGACTGGAGCAGTCAATAGGGGACTCTGAAATAGATGGCGCCAGTATCAAATGTGGGTAAGCTACCTGAGGTAAAATTCTATGCTTGATGTTGATTGGTTGTTGTGCTGTATGTTCTTCAAACAAAAGTAATCTACTGTTAGCCAGATTATAAAATTTTTACATTTATCCATAATTATAATTCTTACGCCAGCCATCGATCGAACATAAACAAACAACGAATGGCCAATATATGAAAAAATTTATTAGACCTAAGTGCATACTGGCACCACCTGTTTCTACTCGAGGAACTGCCCACAGAGTCCCCCATTAAGGCCATTTGGACTGGAGTCATGGAGATGAATCAGACGACCCTGAAATTCTGCCTTCGTACAAAGCAGAGGTGGAGATGGACAGAGCAGCATTTCGTCATTGCCAGGATGCATGCATTGTATCAACATATTCAGTGAATATAAGATTCCAGAAAAATTCCCACCTGTAGTTGGCGTCTTCGACAACAGCATTCCCGGTGACATTCATCGATTCAAGTCGTTGACATGAAACCAATTCAGTGGAGATGCTGCTGATATCTGAGAAACAAAGGCAAGCATTTTATTTCTTAAAATGTCATATATCAACATATTTGGACATTTATTGCATCCTGTATCAATTCACAATTAAACAGACTAAATGATGACGAGAGCAGACTAATGAGTAAAAAAAATTATGAAAATATTTATCTGGTATTCAATCTTATCTAACGATTTATGTAGCACCTCTATGTTAATGCAATGAGCACCAATGTTAATGCAATGAGCACCAGATGTTGGCCACTTCAGAATGCACAATTGCGCATACTAGTATATCAGCGGTTCTCAACATGTGGGTCATGACCCCAAACTCATGATTTGTCAAAAGATGGCAACCTTCATAAAATAATGTGCATAACATTATTAAAAAAAATTAGCAAGAATGTGGTGAAGGGGAGTAACCCAATAAATATTATTGTTAGGCATAGTATATGAATGCATCTATTTGAATATGCTAACCCACCATTTCCTCATTTCTGGTGTTCTAAACCAGAGATGTCAACTCTATTTTATATGGATAGATATAAATTTACAGAACTAAGAATTGATATTGCTAAGAACATGAAACATAATAATGGCTAAATGATACAACATGGACGTAATCTAATATAATAAATATAGCTTCGTTCATTAGTTGTAACTCTACAAACCTGTAATTAGGTTGTTGGATATGTCCAGAGACTGCAGGCAGAGACAGAATCGAAAGTCAACCAGACAAGTCAGTCTAATAACCATAAGCAAACCAAGTTTGTATAATTATGCGCAGGAACAAATTGAATTGTTTTAGTTAAAAAAATTGACATGTCTGTCATAGAAAACAGGAACACTATTAGAATACAGATAAATAGAACATCATCTACAATAGACAGCCAATGCTTAATTTTTCTTCTAAATTACTTAAACTTTCATTTTATTTTATGACTTGATAGAGCACCCAAACTAAGGTCATCATCAGTCGCTACATAAATGTTTCATTATATTACAGTGAATTTATGTTGTATGAGGTATGAATTGTTGGTCCTTGGATACCTGTTCTCACTCAGCCCAAGGTAGCTAAGGCAGGGCAACCAGGACTTCGAAAGAGTCGTAAGCGAACTAAGGCTGTTCTTATCCAGCAGTAAATCACACAACAACACCTGATTGGTCAGTGAAGGCACCTGTCAACGCAATTGGAAAACAATAAACATAAATATAAATACATATAATATGTAATAAATATAACGTTAATCAAGACGTCAACATTGGTTCATGTACATGTATAAATATATAATGTATATATTACATTATAACTTTTTCTCTAAAAAACACGTGATCATTACAGAAATTAAGGGAGAAACTGCTCAAACAGTCTTTAAAGATGGCTTTTGTTGTCATTATTATTTTATTTTCGTCCTTCATAAATTTAAAAAGTCCATAGAACACAAAAAACCTGTAATGACCATTATTAACATCGATGAAATCAAGATAACGTTTAAATCATGCATTTTATCTTTAGATTGTAATGAAAGAAATCACACACAAATGTCAAACTGAGATTAGTAAACATGCGACTCTGAGCAGGAAAATATGAAACAATTCTCTCTTCTGATCTGGTCTGGAAATAACAATAGGATTATACTAAATTAATGTACATGTTCTGAAAAAGATTGGATTAGTTTAGATAATGTCAAATCAAATTAAATGACATAAGGGGTCGCACAGTAAATGCAGCCGACTGCTATTACATGCATTAGAAATAGCTTACATTATTAACTACAATTATTAAAAACTAAAAATCATTGATAAAATAATAGAGAAACGTTCTGTCAGTCGTCATTCAACACACCACATGCACACTTGAGTTCTTGAGTCCTTTGTAGCGGGTCACTACCAGACACCGCTAAGGAGTTGCTCGTTGCCAGCTACCACTAGGGGCGCTCTAGTCTGATTTCCCTCTGATTAGGTTGTACTGTGAGAGGCGCTTTATAAATTCGTAAATAGAATAGAATAGAAAAATAGAATAGAAAAAGGGAGTGCTCAAGTCTGGCATATCCAGCAATTACAAACCACTCTGCTATGGGGTGACAAATGCCCTAAGGTTTTATTGACTCTGCATTGCCATCAAAGTTCATCAGTTAATATTAAATCCTAATTTAGATAATTCTGTGCTAAATTATTTATATTGCTCAAATTGATTAAATGCTGTTTTGTCAATAGTTTCATGTGACTGAAATTGACAATTTGAAAGACACGTTAATTATGAAAATGAATTGCATTTTGTAAATAGTTTTGCATAACTAAAACTTATAATTGGATCATTGTTACCATCTTAGAAAGGACAAACACTTAGTTCTAAATAATAATCGAACAAGTCTTGTGGCGAACCATCATGAGGTTATTGCTCCTCAGATCGAGCACACGGAGCATTCCTAGATGCTGAAGATCATCAACGATAGACAGATGATTGTTGGAAAGGTCAAGGACCTGGACGGAAATGACGTCAGCAAGGCCTTTCGTTGAGATCATCTGGTTGCCAGACGCAATCAAAGTGTGCAGACGATCTAGCGACTCAAGTCCAGCTGAAATGTAAAGATTGCTTGTAAGTGAAAACACAATCCAAATGCACTAGGCACTAGTAATGACATAGATATAGGAAAAGAGAGAGAACAATGAAGACAGAGACAGATAGGAACAGAGACATAGGAAGACAGAGTCATAG
Organism: Bimastos eiseni; assembly: GCA_959347315.1. Lineage (NCBI taxonomy): Eukaryota > Metazoa > Annelida > Clitellata > Crassiclitellata > Lumbricidae > Bimastos > Bimastos eiseni. Next base: position 6,886,705 of record OY365809.1, on the reverse strand, counting down.
GAAGATACAGGCATAGGAAGACAGAGACATAGGAAGATACAGGCATAGAACATTAAAGAACAAGATTAAGAGAGTTGGTTGAGGGTCTGACACGGGTCGCTAAACATTGCCGAATCCATGGGCATTTGCAGCCCCTCTGCGCCCTTCTTGACAGGTCAAACACAACATCAACAAAAATTACCAATAAAATCCTCAAATGCTGAATTTTGTGCTATTAAACAAATATTCAGATACTCACTAAATGCAGTGAAATACACAAAAACCGAAATATAATTTGACAAAACACAAAAGTCAGTAACTTACAGATTCTTGTGATACGATTATTAGAGACGTTGAGATATCGCAGAGACTTGCAACCAGATAGACCGTTCATTGATCTCAAGGAATTCATTGAAACATCCAGGAATAACAAATTGACAAGATCATTGAAGTTCATCATTTCCAGTTTGTTATTCTGGTCAGAAAAACATCACACACTTATAATTATTAAAATTCATCATATGATAATATCACTAACACTATTGTAAATATTCTCATTGTAATTTTATTACATCGCCATTATCATCATCATAGCCACCACTACCATCCTCAATTTTTTTCATCACCATACCATCCACATCATCATACCATGACCATACCATACCATACAATCACCATACCATCACCAAACCAGCATCATATCATCATACTAGCACCATACCATCCACATCATCATACCATGACCATACCATACCATACAATCACCATACCATCACCAAACCAGCATCATATCATCATACTAGCACCATACCATCCACATCATCATACCATCACCATAGATGTAAACATATCAATTCAAGATGCAATAAAACTACATCAAGCAGCAAATCAAAATCAATGTATTTTTAAGTTACTACTATTGAAAGCAAACAAAAACATATGCAACAAACAATGCACTCTTAAATTTGAACAGACCTCTGATTAAACAATTTGAAGAAGCAGCGAAGGCAGACTCTGACCTTGAGGTCGACATACTGAAGACTGGTGACCCGTTCGAGTCCTTCCGTGGCAACTAGGCTGCAGTTATTCATGACGAGATATTTGAGATGGACGCACTGCGACAGGGTCCTAAGCGAGCAGGCTGAAATGTCGTGCAGTTCAATCGCTACGACCTGCACATATAATGCAGCATAATGTAACAAACATGTTTGAATGAGAGAGAGAGAGAGAGAGAGAGAGAGAGAAAGAAGTTAGTAAGCCAGTATGATCTTTATTTAACCCATTGCTAAACAGCACTCAGCTGAACAAACATCTAAATAAAAAAAGCAATCATTTAAACAGTCAAAGGTCTATCTATGGCCAATTGGTCAGCATAGGTACAGCAATCTGGACATAAAGTTTCAATGATTATACAAGTTTCATTCAAAATGTTTGTCATACTTTAAAGCAGAAGTTCTTAACCTTTTTTGGCACGCGACACACCTAAAGTTGCAACCAAATTTGGCGACACATCATGCAATCGTCATAATGCGAACCAGCAAAGTATAACAAATTGAATCAGAGATTAAGGACAGTTTAGTAAGTTTTTGAACACTTAAAACTGTCATATTTCTTTGTAGCACTTCTGATACAAGTAAGAATGTGTCAGGCTGTCAGCGCACTGAAAGCATCAACCATTGGTACATTTATTGTACCAAACCTTACCTCACTCCAAAAACAAATGAAACTGAAATAGTTACCTGGTTCAGTCTCGCAGCCCTAGATGACAACAAGATGACTTTTTCATCCAATGCTGGAAGATTTTTTGCAGAAGATGGAACGCGTAGACTATTTTGCGACTGAACTACTTTCTGTGACCTTTGCCTTGACACAGATTTGCTGAAATAAGAGAAAATAGCTACATAATTTAAATGTCTTTTAAATAGCTAACATCTGGTTGCAATTGCAATAGGTAATTCATTTGCACTGAACTATCAGTATGTTGGACTGAAAATGTAGAGGTCAAAGGTTCAATTCTCCACCAGAGAAAGAGATGCTCAAAAATACAAAGTCCAACTAAGCTACAAGATGAGTTATACTACAGACTAAACCCCCATTGGCTGCCTGCTGAGTTAACCGAAGGGACTGTTCTTCTTCTTCTCCACTTCCTCCTTCTTCTTCTTCTCCACTTCCTCCTTCTTCTTCTTCTCCACTTCCTCCTTCTTCTTCTTCTCCACTTCCTCCTTCTTCTTCTTCTCCACTTCCTCCTTCTTCTTCTTCTCCACTTCCTCCTTCTTCTTCTTTTCCACTTCCTCCTTCTTCGTTTTCTCCTCCTCCCTCCTTCTTTTCATCCTCGTTCATCATCTTCCCCTCCTTACCATTTCATTCTTCTACTCCACCTCCTTCTCCTCCTCCTTCCTCTTCTTCTCCTTCTCCTACTCCCTCTTCTTCTTTGTCCCTTTCTATTTCTTATACTCCTCTTCTTTAGCTTTTTATCCTTTATCTCCTCCTCAATCTTTTCCTCTTACTCCTCCTTCTGCTTCTTCTCCTTCTCCGCCTTCTCCTCCCTGTTCTTCGTTATCTCCTTCTCCTCCTCTTCCTTAATCTTCTTCTTTTTCTGCACATAATACTTACTTAACCTAAGCATCCTTGCCATTCTTTTCTGCTGACACAACAAGTCTTAGCTGCAGAAGACTGTCAATTCCACATGATACAGATTGGGATTCAAATCCACAGAAAGAGCTTACAGGCAAATGCATCAGCCATTCAACAAGTGATGAGGATTCCCAGAGCAGCACATTACACTGACAACTGATTCATTCATTCATTCATTTCAAAAATTACATAGTGCCCATTTAAGAAACCTACTCAGAGGCGCTCTAGGCTGCATGACTGTCAAACCTGTAAAGTACACCGACAACACACTTACAATAATTAGAATTACTTTACTACAGAGAAAAATTCTAAATGGCTACGTTACCTCCATGACTGGTTTTCTTTCATCCACGCCATCCTTCGAGCTTCCACGCTCTTGCTAACATTCTCATGCACCTCACATGTTGTTTGTCTGTTCCTTCAATCTTCTGTTCTGCTCAACTTTCAATGGCTGCTTCTCTATGTCAGTTCCTTCTGAAGTCTTTAGCAAAGGTTCTGTGGCATTGCTTCCTCCTGAAGCCAAACCAACGTTGATATCTGGCGTTTGTTCTATCGGCTTCGACTTAGATTCTTCCTCCATACTAGAATCAATCTTCTGCGAAGTTGTAAGCTTCAGATCCTCTTCCACTACTCTGAAATAAAGAAGTTTTAGAGTAAATATATTAAATAGTCATTGCTAACAATATTCCATGGCTTTCAATCAGTTTTCACCCTCTATGGGCTCAAAGTGGTTGTCTCCCTTGTAACTATGCCTATGTGGTGCCCATTCGGGACCCATATTCCTATATGGGAAGCCAATAAGGTTCGTACATGTGACATAAACTGCTAATCTGTATGCTGGCTGGCTGGTGGTCCTTTGCAGAATTGGTCTAAACAACAGCTCACTTAACTGGAACAAGACAGCTGATTGGCCTGTAATGCATAGAAAAAGGGTTTGAAGGTTGATCCTAGTTCAGATGGCTGCTGTCTAGGGCCTTGAGCAAGTCCACTACTCACTCAATACATTACATTACACTGCACTGCATTACTGTTGATTGACATTTGGTCAATAGATAGCGGTGCTTAAGAAATGCATAAAAAGTAACAATCACAACAATAATTAAACAAAAATAACAATAATCATAACAATAGTAATAAAATAATAATGACAAAAGCTTACTTTGTTGGTTCATATTTTGAATTCTTTTCAATTTTGTAGTTCCAGCAGTTTCTAATTTCTTCTGTTCAGAATCTGTTTCTCTGATTCCATTTGTCTTGGCCATATCTATCTGCTCAAGTCTCTCATCCTCGATTTCACTCTTGTTCAGATTTTCTCTGTGTTTCTTCTGTTTTTCTTCATCCTGCTTCCTTTCTTCTTCTTTCCTCTTCCTTTCTTCCTCCGCTTCTTTACTCAATCTTTTCCTGCTCTTCCCTTTTCAGTCTCTCCTCTTCCTCCTTCCTCTTTCTTTCAACCTCTTCTTTCTTCCGTTTTTCCTCTTCTTTCTTTCTCTCTTTCCTCCTCAGCTTTTCTAATCTCTTTTCTATTCCTTCTCCTCTTTCTTTCGCTGCTTTGCTTCGTCTTTTGCTCTTCTTTCCTCTTCTTTCCTCAGCCGTTCTTCTTCCCCTCTTCCTCTTCACTTGTTCCTCTCCTTTCTCTGTTTCTCCTCTTCTATCCTCCGTTTCTCCTCCCTTCAAGTCTTCTCTTCCTCTCTTCCTCCTCCATTTTCTTTCTCTCCTCTTCTCTCTTCTTTTCTTCCTCCATTCTCATCCTCTCTCTCAATAACCTTCAATCTATCATTCTTTCTTAATTCCTTCACTTCCTCAATCTTTTCTTTAACTTTGACCCCATAATTTTCCTGACTCTGAAACAAAATAGCAGAACATGAATATGCAAATAAGAAAACAGGACCATTAAAAAAGTGATCATCTCTTTCCATGGAATCTGCCGCTCACCACCCATTACATTACATTACCACCGATGATTTAAACTGAATTACTACTCCAATAATCATATCATTGCAGTAATCACCTGATCAAGTAAATCTAAATGAATTTGAGATGCACCCAGATCCTGTGACTCTGGTCTGGCATTTTAAATAATGCAGATAACAGAAAAGAACTGTACTGCTCTGCAACTACCTTACCGTGGTAGTGCGAGTCCCAAGCATGACGAAATGAGGAGGGCAACGTTGATCATCTCTTGTTACAAAGCATAAACAGCAAATTACCTGAATCCTCGAAATCGAGCCTGTATCTTTATTGCAGGACGTCGTTCTCAGCTGCTCTTCTTGCGAGTTCTTTTCCTCCGTCATCTGCTTCAGTGCCTCTCGCTGTTCCTTAACGCGATCTGTAGACGCTCAATTTGAAGCTGAACATAATCAATCAAAAGGTTTCATTGCAAATGTTTCAACAAATCCAGAGAATGAAATGAAGGATGCAATAGTCACAATCAGATATATTGACAAAAACATAGAAGATAGTAACGCAATCTATTCTGAGACCAGTCAAACCCCAGCATTTAACTTTACCCCCCACAAAGGGGTGGTCACTAATTCCATCCTTGAAATAAGTGATGGTAACTTTCACCACCACTCTTAAAAGTGGTTGTCACAGGATACCATTGTCTCAGTACAGAGTTACGGTTATGGTAACAATGAAGAGCTGTTAGTAATAACACAAATAATGAGATGATTCATGTGTGACTGAAGCACAGCAAACGCCAAAGAAACAATTGGGATATTAAAATATTTAATGAATGTAATAATCAATGGCTATTACTAAGCAAAAGAACAAACCATCATTGTGTGCAGTCATTGTGTGACTTCTATAGAGTCACTGAACGAACGAACGGACGGACGGACAGACGGACGGACGAACGAACGAACGAATCAAGCAAAGCAAGCAAGCAATGGATTGATGAACCAACCAATCAGCCATTTACACAGCACATAATCCCAACCTTTCAATTTTCCTTCAGTGCTCCTTTCAATTTCTGTAATCTTACCTTTGATTCATTGAAAGACTTTTCCATTCGTTTGGCCATGATTTCCTTTTCTTTGACATATTTTGCCTCTCGCCTCTGTTTCAAACAGAAAAAGAAGAACTAGTAATACACTGACATGAAGATCCACCGATCGCGTGAGGTCAACTCAGCCTTCCACTCGCTAGGTGGGATTGGTAAAACGAGTAGCGGGACAGATGGGTGCCTTGCAAGCTGCAATACAGTTTGAACCCTTGACCTCTCTCAACTGACAGAGCGCAGCATACTTACCTATTACACTATTGAACATCAATATATAAAGTAAGTACTAGAATCACAGTATTTTCATCCATTGAAAACATATTTGGCATAAATGGAAGACATTGAATCCTCCCAACAGAGCTACTTTTATGACTAAACCATCGGCCAGGTTAAACTGAGACTGTGTTTACATGAATTTACTTTCCTAGGTTGAATTAAATCCATGTTCCAGTGCCATAGCAAAATTCATTGCTAAATATAATAAAGTACGTTTTCTAGAAAACGTCAACTACATACGACACATTACTGCATTCAATTGTTGGTAAGGGTGTTCTAATCTACAGCACCTCTTAAGAACTCAACACATTAATTTTAAGAGAAAGATTTTTATAGCAACATGTGAATTCGAAAAATAAAGATGTTTCTTACTTGATTTTCTTCGTTTAGCTGACTCACTTCTTCCTCGATCTTCATCAGTCGCTTCTGTCGTTCCTCTGCCAATTCTTTCAACAGTAAATTCTCCTTTTCTTTTAGCAACTCCTCGATCTTGAAGAGATTTAAGAAACAAATTTAGCATGCAGAGATGTGGGCATTACTTAGACGCACCAAATCTTTGCAACTGCTAACAAGAGATGATAATTACAATGTCATTATGATAATAACTACCATGTCCTCATGATAGTTATTACCATTTCCTTATGATAATTCTAACGATGTCCTTGTGGTAATTATTACCACGTAATCATGATAATTATTACCATGATATGATAAGAACACATAACATTCCAAACCATCTTCTACTCCACCATCTTCTGCTTCTTTGACCATCTTATTCAAACTCTTATTAATCTGTTAGTTTTTTTAGCCATCTTGTAATTATTATGACAAACAACACTTGAACTTAAATTGATCAACATGTTGTTGATTTGTTAACGACACCGTTTCATATCGAAGATGATTTGGTGCCACCCTCCTCACTTAAATTGATCAACATGTTGTTGATTTGTTAACGACACCGTTTCATATCGAAGATGATTTGGTGCCACCCTCCTCTTTTCTCCAGGCTTGGGACTGGCCCTGTCAAAGTCCAGACATTGGCAGAGTTAAATTGATCAACAGTATATTATAAGTATATATGCACATATTGTTTAAATAGTGTCAGCCTTTAATGCTTAAATGATGAACTGCATTGGTTTCTTAATCGCTACTAGTACACTGTCATCATAAAGTCATAAGGCTTGTTCATAATAAAACACTTCCAAGTGAAAGCGCCAATCAGTTGCCACAGGGTGAACAATAGTACAGAGGTAGCTTGCTAGACTGTCAACTGAGAGGAGGAGAGTTCAAATATTCCCACCAGGGCAGATAGCTGTGTTGAGATTTCTGTTCCAACTGTGCCCCTAGCCAGCTTGACTGTAATGTGTACAATATCTGTATGCCGTCAGTGGGAAAGGGCTTGTGAGGGAGAGAACTGGCCACCCGTCCTGTACTGGCTTCCACTTCACGTGCATATGTCGAGGCAAAGTCTACGAAGTTGTTTCATACTGATCGCTGACTCTGTGGCATGCTTATTAAGGGGTTGACCTTCTTCATCAAATGAAAGCTATTCACCTGCTGTCTTTCAACTTCCTTATGTTGCTGAGTTCGATCGAATTCCTTCAGCTGAAGTCTCAACTGTTTCTCGAGAGCTTCGCAGTTGAAGGCTTCTGTTTCGCTGGCTGCGGCTGAAAAGAAAAGGAAGTGGTTCTGGTTAAAACAGTCTATAATTTCTCTTGCTTCTGAAAACGCTATCATTTTCAACTTAAGCAAAATTTGCATCTTTAACAACAGATTCTGCCACCTGACCAAGCAGTTTATTGCCTTCCATCATGACACTCTATTGACTCAATCTCCTTGAATGCTGATCTAATGCCAAAAGTGATGCACAATATAATGTCATGCAAATCTAAATTCCTCAGTATCACACATAAGTCGCATCAGGGAGACCAACTTACATGCACCCAGGGGGATGGAAGGGATGACAGGACCATGAGATCGACTCATGAGTGTGTGGCTACTGTCATGGAGAAGTATTGGACAGAATTCACAGTCTTTGTATCGTACCAAGGAAGGGATGACATACAGCTCGCCATGTTGTCACTAACGTTGCTACACTCAGATAAGCCTAGCAGTGCATTGTTGAGATCAACCACCTCTGACCTGAACTTTGAACTTACCTGGCACAAAGGAAATCGAGTCATGCAGAACTTTGGCACTATCATCGGGGAGCTCTCGGCTCACTGGTGCTCCATTCTCTTCTGCAGGACCAGAGTTCTTGAGGACAGCTGCACTGGCTTCCACTTGAAGTGCACTAAGGCTTTGATTGGTAGGTAAAGTGACAATGACATCATTTTCAACATCATCAGAAGAACCATCTGTGACATCATTCCAGTTCTTCTCTGCCTTTTCCTCAGCCTCTAATTCAAGCAAAATCTGAAGACAAAGAAAGTAGATCTAATCAACAGCAACACTCTGATATGAAGCAACAAAACATCATTTCAATCTAATCAAATCTAATCTTATCTAATCTAACGACTTCGTATGAACTGCTATGGTGAATGATGTTATCAAATGGAGCAGCTAGGAACCTAAGGAGAAGAGAAGGACTAGAGACATAACCTTTTCTAACCTAAACCCTAAACCATCATCACAATGCCCAGGGCGTCGTTTGATGTGGTTAATTCAAGTGTTTCATAACAATGCTGTACTTATCTCCTTATAACTTAATTATAACATAACATAATTCTGTTATGTTCTTCTTGTCTAGTGTAACATTGTTGCATATGTTACACACTTCTTGTCTAGTGTAACATTGTTACCCATGTTCTTGAAAATCATATCTGTCTGATGCTCTTTGAAAATCATATCTTGTCTAACCATACTGCCATTATTACATTTGGGTGTCTTTTCACCCCACAGGACAATTAGCTATCAGCCAAAGGCAGTGTACAACAATGTGTCAAATATGTCAGATTTATTATTACACATAACACACAGACAATCTTATGAACAGTTACTGCTGAAGAGAAGTAGTTAAGAAGTAGCCAAGTAGTTAAGGCCTAAAATTAACATTGATAATCTAACAGAGGATTCAGTGAATAAAATAAGTTTGTCTTTATTGTCACCCTTTTCGTTAACATAAACAAATGCGATACAGAAAAATTAGCTAAACACAAAGAATAGCCTAAATAAAACAACAATTGGCAATAATAAGATGAATGGTATTAAACTGTACATACCCTTTGTTTCAACGAGTGAACATCAGTTCCTGCTTCAGCAGCCAAGGCTTCCAGAAAAGCATCATTACGTGGTTGGCGCGCTGTAACTATAAATAGTTACAACAAACATTCCTACATTCATTTAAAGCTTTGCTAACAAAAGCAACTCACAAATAGTTTGACTCTTACAACACCCTGATCTAGAACAGTACTGAGTTCCCAAGCTCTCTTGGTTACTGGACAAACATTGTGCAATTTGCTACTTTTGTAAGTCCAGTTGTCCACTCTACAAGTTCTCTTATCTCATTTTCCAGTTGGTTATTCTCTGAAACCTATTGTTCCATCTTTGGCACATCATGCATCTCCAATGGCTCTGCTAAATGGACAGTGATCTTGTAATGCATTCCTACTAAAGGCTGACCATAGTATATAACAAGTGGAGTTCTGTAGCCCCACCCTTAGTGCTGGGGCAGGAGCTCCCTCCACTCGAATGAACAGCGTCTCCTCTATGTTCCTCATGCATGCACCTCCACCAGGCAGAGCAGTGACTTCTCAGTGGAAGGCACTTCGATTTGGAATGGCCTTCCTTTGATGCTCTGCTCCATTTCTAGATTCCCTTCTCAGGCATTCTTCTCACTCATCTTAAGCCGCGATGAGGTTAGGAGTGCCTCTGAGTAGCCACCTTCAAGAGGTGCTATATATAAATTCTCATAATAAATGAAAGAACAAATATCATAGAGTAAAAAAGAAAGAGTGACTCCATTCTCACTGTAGCTTAGAGAGAGTGACTCCATTCTCACTAAAGCTTACAGGACATACTGTGCAATGTTAGTAAAAGACACAACAAGACTGTCAACACTTGTCATTACCAATCTCTGCTTCATGGAGAACGTCGTCACATTCCCGCAGTTCCGTCTCCATCATCTCAACCTGGCGGTTGACCTTCGAAATGTATTCATCAAGAGCAGGCATCACAACGTCGCTAAACTATAACGATAAAATAAACGACACAATAAACAAAAAAATTAACAACTCAAAAAAATCAAAAACAACAACATGGACAATAAAATAAAAAACAAAATAAACAATTAAGTGTGTAAGTAAGAGAGTAAGCAAGTAAGTAGAAACAGCAGGAATGAAAAATGAAATAAGCAAACAGCCATTAGTTGCATCTGTCCTTATTATGATTGTGTTACAGAACATCCAACAATTGGCAGTATAAGTTATACATTGGTAGTTATTTCTACAAATACCTTATGACGAGATTGACTAATAGCATGAATGTGGTTCATATTCCAAAGCTCACCTAAATTTACAATCCACATCCCCTACTACGCTATATCACAATAAGTGTTTTAACTAAGTGCGCTTATAGTGATGTCTCAGTGTACACCAGGACCTCTTATGACACAGTTCCAGCATGCCATATTCAGAAACACCTTATAATCATTTTCAAAAGCCCAAAGAAATTTGAGATCTACTGCCCTGATCATGTCAGAATTAATGCTATAAAAGAGAATATCCCCAAGTGTGTAACTGTGTGTGTAATGTTATGCTGAAGTGCAATGATTAGCCACCAGTAGAGGGTGCTTGAGTCCTACATTGCGGGTGAGCAACAAACACCGGTAGAGGGTGCTCAAGTTACCCATAGCCAACAAGTAAAACACAAAGAGAGCACAGAGAGTAGAAGGGCCAACATCATGTCATAAAAAGCATTAATCTGCAATAGATTCACCTCTTTCTGCAAGTTTTCACCATCAGTAGTGATGTCATGGTCAGTTTCCCAGTCTGCATCCGTGTCGTCCAAATCAATCGTTAGATTCTTCAGTTCTTTCTCGATTTCAGCCTCGACCCATGAGTCATCGTCATCTTCCGGCAAACTCGTGGCTGCCATTTTCATTTCAGACTTTGTCACTAGAAAGGAAATTCAATATTTTAATTTATCATCGTATTATATTAATTTCATGGTTGGTAGTGATAGATAGGCAATAGATATGGGAATCTGAGGCAGATGATGATTGATGATTTGAAAATAGAGTGGAGGAACCAGAAAAGAGCAGAAATCAGGAGGAAGATCATTCCATAGACATGGTGCAGTGTTGGAATGGCTGGGCTGGAAATCTTGAGGTGAGTAGGACCAGTGACTGGGGTCAAGAGAGACTGAGATAGAAGGATTATAGGATAGAGCAGATTGGTCGAATGGTGAATAGTTCGCGAAGATATCTGGAGTTTGGACTGGCAGTATTGCTGGGAGTTGCAGGTTGGTGATAGAATTTTGAAGCAAATTCGCTCTGTGATTTTTTAAGCCAATGAAGTGATTTGAGGATATATAATAATCTTCGTCAACTTCAAACTGACAAACCACATTATGATCACACGTACAGTATGAGCCTCACGTAAAATGCTTCAAGTATAAGCCGAATAATTGAAAAAATTATACTGCAAGTAGAAGCTGGGGTGATAAAATAATCATTGCCCAACTGGAATTGGAATGATGACAAATATCTTAGTGTAAGTAGAAGTTTGAATGATGCTCAAACAATGTCATAAAGGGCGAACCGTTTTACCGTCCCATATTATTTACGCAATATAGCATACATCCACTCTGAGTTTCAGAGTGATCCATTTTTATCATTCATAAAACTTCTAGTTTGAGTTTTAGCTTGAAATGCCTTCATCGATCGTCTGGGGCGAGGCCCATAATCTTCAGGTCTACGGTCAACCACAAAAACTCCAGATAAAACTCATGAAGAAATTACTTTTAAAACACGCGTGAAAGTGACCACCAGCTCTTATTCATCTTACCCTAACAACAGCGCATCAAACTGTTTACATCCGCCGTTTTTTCAGCGCAACACATTTTCGCAAGGTAAGAGCTGTTTATAGGTTAATTAAAAAGTGCTTCACTACGCCCAAAATTAGTGTGAAAACAATCAACCCAAGGATAATCTGTGTATATTGATCGTTGAATCAGCCATAGCGACATACAAGCAAAAGCGCAGCAGTGCCAACATGATTGAGAGAGAGAGATTTTGGGAACAGCCTAGGATTTTCAAGCCCTGCACGGCCAGCAGGTGCTGAACCAATCCGAAAATAAAACGCCTCCAAACAATTCAGAACGCTCTTGCTCACGTGCGCAGTCATCAAAACCCCAAAGCACCATCATATAACTCCTGTTCTCAAATCATTGGCTTAAAGTCCCTCAACGCATCCACTGCAAATTTTTATCTATCACGTACAATGCATTTCAAACCCCTCAACACTCTTACATTCGTGAACTACTTACAATCCAACCACGGACTCCCAAAGAACTCTGTTAGTTTGCTCATCCCAACATTTCACCCCTCCTCCGCGTTCACTATCTTCTGCTACTTTCCATTCAAGACTAAAAACCGAACTCTTTAAGGTGTCCTATCCAGAATTCCAGACACTACTCCTGCGCCACCACATGATCACCCTCATCACTACCACTGTAGCGCCATGCTGTCTCCTCGGCTTGACCTCCCGGATATTGACCTGGCACCGATAGGAAACGAGAGGCTTGGCTATTACGAACTTGAATTGGTATAGTGCCTGTGAATAAACTGGTCTCCCTAACGTGGCTTTTCTGGGCGCTGAGAATTTTTTAAGATTTACATTACACACCGTGTTGTCGCGCAGACTGCTTACATTCATACTTACTTCAAAAAGTAAACCATGGCGAATTCGTACTTTGTTGGAGGTAGACACTTTAAAATTGCTCGACTTTGCAGTTTGAACGTGTGCTAGAAACACACTAGTCGTTGTTATTTATTTGCTTTAGCGGGCGTATAACTTTACATTTTTTTTAATGGATCGCAATAGCTAACGATCACCGATTTAGCTAAGCAGTTCCTGGACAGAGGCATCACAGACGTTGAGTATCCGTCAGTTGTGAAGCGCACGATCGATGGTAGGCCAGGATCTACTTAGGGCAATCCCACTACGAAATTTATTCGATTAATAATACTACGCAAATTGGTTTTGTGCCTTTTCAAAGTGAAATATGAGCTAATTTGCGAAGTTCTCTGTTGTCTCATTTTCAAATTTGCAGACAACACTTACCTTTTTACCGGATCATCTCAAGCTCATCCTGTCCAATCAGAGCTACTTTCAATCTGTAACTGGGCTTCCTGGACACTAATAACCTTACCTTAAATGGCAGTTTATCGTTTTAGCGTCACAAATTCATTGCGCCTGATTATGGCTGCTTCTTGCATGGTTGCATGTTGTGACATCAATACAATACTTTTCATCTATCCAGCTTCCAGTTAAACATAACTCTTTTCATCGATCAAGCTTCCATTTAAACACGATTCTTTTCGTCACATCCAGCTTCCATTTAAGCCAAAATATTTACATCTATTCAGCTCCCATGCATTTAAACAGGATTCTTTTCATCACGTCCAGCTTCTACTTAGGTAGGAGTCTTTTTATCGCATCCAGCTTCTATTTATGTATGATTCCTTTCATCAGATCCAGCTTCTACTTCGGCATGATTCTTTTTGTCAATCCGGCTTCTGCTTATAAATGTGACAGTGGTTGGAATTTGGGAAGCTGGTAGGAATTTGGGATGCTAAAACGATAAATTACCCCTTAAATTGCTCAAGACCTAATGAAATGATCATTTTCTGACATCGACACCAAACATTCCCTCCCCTCAAATGCCTGTTATAATCCGTATTAAAACATAGAAATACTCAATGTCTTCCTCCAAGATCACTTCAAACTCACAGCTCACATTGACCACCTCACAGCAACTTGCTCCTCCTCTGTTTATGCTATCAGAAAACTCAAAACCAATGGATTTTCTTCCTCTGCTATTCATAACATAACCAAAGACACTACCATTACTAAATTGTTATATGCATCCCCATCTTGGTGGGGTCTAACCCTGGTCTCTGGTAAAGAGTGCCTGGAAAGACTCCTTAAAAGAGCCAAACGTCTAGGTTACTTGGATCGATCTTCCCAACAGTCTCTGAACTTTCAGACATAGCAGATGCCAAACTCTTTTCTCCATTTTGCACAACTCCAAGCATGTTCTTCACAACTCCTACCTCCACTACGTCCCCACTCCATTCACCAATTAAGACCTAGAGCAAACAATCATGTTCTTCCACTCAAAGAAACTCTCAATAATTTATCTCCATATCATTATACAAAGGCATTTACTAATTTGTTATTAATTCTAGCTACTAATAATGATTGATCAATGTCGCTCATGTAAGCATTTCTGTGTTATTTCTGTGATCAATTGTCTTAATTCTAAATAAATGAATATCTATCTATCCAGATCGCAACGAAGTATCGTATCTCTAGATTTATGTAGCGCCTCTAGCATAATAACTATCCAGAGGTGCTCTCAGCACGGAAACCTCGGGCGAAAAGAAACGCCCTTAAAGAGAGAGAAGCCGATGGAGTAAAACCAGTCATTAGTTTAGCTTTTAGGGATGGAGAAAGGTCATTCCAGGTAGATGGGCCCATGCCATCAAAAGCATGGTGTTCGGCCAAGACAGTCTTAGTCATTGGAACAAAAAGATCATCAGAGCGCAAGGAACGAGATGAACTTTGCGGATAACGGCTTTCACAAATAGCTGGGCTTTGGAAACTAAAAACGTCTTTAAAGGAGCTCAGACAGGTGTAGAGGTAGAGCAGTGATAGTTTGTTTTGGCTTGAAATATGGTGCACCACTGACAATGCTTTGCCGATGAGTTTCATTGTCAAGAAGTTTTTCACACCAGAATTAAGATTGAATTCAGTGTGTTTTATGTTGTAACTTTGACAGAAGGATGAGGTTTGCTGCTTAATTTTTTTGATGAACTTCTGGTGATGATTATGTTACCCAGAGTGAAAATAGAAGACCTGATCAAGCGGTGATGTGTTTGACTTCAAAGTTGGACTCTAGTCTAGTGAAATTTTGCTGAAATGTCGAATCATGGTGGGAGAAAGTCAATGCACATAGTATGATAAGACTATATTGTTTCAGGATAAGGCTGTAATAATAATAATTGTGGTCTAATTTCTTCAGCATTACCGATGGGGCCAATGACACCACAGTCCGGTCCAGTAGGTCCGATGATTGGGCCACAGCCACCTCCTCCTCCACCGTTCATTGACCCAGCCATGAACAACCTTCCATTGAACTTTAAGGGAAAACCACGGCCTCCAAATGATGAAGACATTGGTCAGTTGGTTAAACTGTTGGTCAGTAGATCATCTCTGTTATCGTGACACCTCATATATATTCTTTTTCATTGAAAAACTGCATATTATTGAAGCATGAGGATCATTGTTTGGAATTATGGTTTTAGGCGACGACAGTAGTGGAAATAACAGCGATGACAACGTAATTGCAATTATGGCTCTTTATAGAGCACCACTAGCAGCGAGCTTCGTATACTGCGCTTTACAAGACATTTGTTTACAGGCATCAAATAAATCATACTGAACAGCTGTTTAATGAGCTTTTTGTCAGCTACAGCTTAACATATGCACAAGTGTCACCCACACGGAACCTCATTAATTGTGAAAGGACCAGCTCAAGTAACCATGTGGTTATATCCTTAATTAAAAGCTTCATTATTTTACATCCTTAGAAAGTGCTGTCCAATCTTTTTGATGCCATGAGCAAAAAAATTAATTGTGAAGCTACATGCTGTACCAGTAAACTCAAATGCAACGACTAGAAATCATAAAAAATTATTAGCTATATTAACAGTTTATTATGGAATGATCTTAATTTATAATCACATCCATATGTTTGTCATGTTTTCACAATATCAAATGATAAGCCAAGTTTTGAACGAATGGCTTTGAAAGTACTGTGTCTTTTACTTCATTTTTACACAAATTGCACTAATTTTAGGAGCTTGAGCCATGCGTAAAAGAGTTTTAAGTGTTAATTAAAAGACTATTAATATTATAATGATTCAGATTTAAGTGACCCTTATTTTTGCTTTTGCAGACGCAGAGTTGACTGTCTCCAGCAATCCACCGATACTGCCCCCCATGATGGGACCAGGTGGAATGATGATGCCACCCTGGAATCCGATGATGAATCCGATGGGTATGGGTGACCCCATGATGATGTGGGGTGCTTGGGGCCCAATAGGACCTATTGGAATGGGACCAGAACCCCTTCTTCCACAAGCACAACATGAGGTGATCAGTTTGAAAGGTGCCGTTCTCTATCCTCCTCCTCCAAGTAAGTGAATTCACAGTGCTTCTCATGGTTTAATAGTCTATTTATTTATTTTCCTATATGTAATATGTATTATATATATATAATATATAAGTATATATATGCAATTTTTCTACATATTTATTATATATGGTCATGTATGTATGATTGGGTGTGTGAGTGTTTGTATTTGCGAACTGTATTGCCTTAAAAAATCTCTTAGTGTTTTGATTAGTGCCATAAACTTGTCAGTAAATGATTAACTATTTGTTCTAAAACTGATGTCATTGTTCGCACTAAGCCCTTATTTCGATGGTGCTGGATCTGTTGACTTTTGTAGACAGTAAACCTCCGACGTATCGTGAACGCCCTCCCGGATGTCGGACGATCTTCGTTGGTGGTCTTCCAGAGACGGTCACAGAAGATATCTTGAGAGAGATGTTCGAGACGTGCGGCAACATCGTCAGCCTACGTCACAGCAAGAAGAATTTTGCCCACATTCGTTTTGAAATGCACGACTCAGTTGAACGAGCACTTTATTATTCAGGTGTGCTTTTATGTTTTACTGGTTTCCTTTCACGTTTTGACTGTCAATCTTTACATACATGTATATGTCTGTCTGTCTGTCTGTATTTATGTATGTCTGCAGTTGTATCTATCTGTCTGTAGAGTATGTCTGTAGCACTGTCTGTCTGCAGTTCTCTCTCTCTGTGTAGCTCTGTCTGTCTCTTGTGCATTGTGAACTGTTGCCCAACTCCTGGTTTAACTGACCTATCCAAATATGACCCAGAGTTTGCAATGCATTCTGAGTTTTGATTAGTGTTTCACTTGGTCGTTAGGGTTTCACATGTATTGTTTTGCTTACTAATTACATGTATTGTTTAATTTGTTTTGATTACTAATTACATTTATGTTGTTTATTACATTCAATATCGTGTAGGCTAGCAGTTCTTTTCTCGTGAAATAGTGCTATAAAAATTCCAGTTTGAATTGCAATTTACTTGATGCCATTTGGATTGTTTTAATGATGCCAAAAGTCATCAGACTAACTTAGGCACCTTAGACATTATGAGATTAGAATAGATGATATAAAGTGTTGAAGTGGTGTGTAATATACTGTATGATTATGTCTGTTTATTGTCTTGTCATGGTCTATGTTTGTTGATTTTGATAATTTTCCACTGAACTATCTGTTTTGGTCCGTTGTAGGATATCGAATGAAAGTCGAGGACAAGGAAGACAAACCAAACACTGGTCGTATACACGTCGACTACGCGCAGGCACGTGATGACCTCTATGAACACGAGTGCTTCCAGAGGGCTGTTGAACGAGAGTCCAGGCATCGAGAGCGCATGGAGGAAGAGATGAACCGACCGCCTAGTCCGCCCAAAGTCATCCAGTACTCGGATCATGAGGCTCTTATGTTGGTAGACAGTTTAAAAGGTGTGTAATTGATATGATGTATTGGACAGGTTTTACAGAGGTTTATCTCAGTTGTGTAAGGTATCAACTATTGACAGAATTAATTGCTTATATTGCACAATAGTCCAGTTTTCAGTTTGCTGAACTGTTGACCTGGAGTTTGCAGCATCAATTTGGGCCACAAAAATTTCCACAAGGCATAAAGATATTCCAAGATTTCTGCTCGACTAGTGGCCCCATCGACTTGACAAAGTAATGAATTCATAACTGTACACTGTTGGACTGGCCACCACTGGCCATGACTGAGTAATGGAAGTTGTTTGCACTTCATATCAACAACTGCCTGTTTTATAAACTGCTCTTCTACAAAAACTTCAATGAGGAGGTCACCTTCACCTTGTGCTGTTATTTCTTGGAAATCTAGCGACCGCCATGACCAATCCTCTCCAATTTTTTCTGTCCGAAGTTGCATCTCTTAATTGCTCCAGGCTCATTTCAGTTTTTTTATGTATCACATCCATCCATTTTTTCCTTGGGCGCCCTCTTTTCTTCCTCCTCCACATGCCAGCATCATTTCCTTTTCCATTCCATTTGATCGCATAACATGTCTGAAAAACCCTAGCTTCCTTCTCAACGCTGTTTGTTGTAACGTCTCATCATTCTCGACTCCAATCTTCCTGCACACTTCTTCGTTTGTCTTCTTCTCTGTCCATGATATTCTCTGCATCTTCCTTCATATCCACATTTCGCCTGCGTTGATTTTCTTCTCCATGTTCTTTGTCATTGTCCATGTCTCACAGCCATTTAGTACTGTAGGAAAAATCATTGCTCTCACTAATCTTTTTTTTTGTGTCTATGCTCACATGTTTGTCTTTCCATATCTTTTCCAGTCTGTTCATTGCAGCTTTCCCTATCGCCACCCTTCTCTTTGTTTCCGAGTCACATTTTCCCTCTTTTTCTATTAATGATCCCAGGAAAATGAAGCTTGTTACCACCTCTATTTCCTCTCCGTCTATCTCGAAACTGTCCCAATCAGCTGTTGTCATTTTCTTTGTCTTCTTTAAGTTGAAGTATAGGCCTGCCTTCTCACTTTCTCTCTTCAGCCTTCTTATCAGTTTTTCCAGATCTGCTTTCTTCCCTGCCAGTAGTGTTGTGTCATCTGCATATCTTAGATTATTCAGTGTCCTTCCTGCTATCTTTACTCCTTCAGTTGCCTCTTCCATTTCTGCCCGCCTCATTATCCTTTCTGCATACAGGTTGAAAAGAAATGGGGACAGGATGCACCCTTGCCTTACCCATTTCTTGATTTTAAATTTTTCTGTGTCTCCAAATTCTGTTCTTATCACCGCTTCCTGGTCTTTGTACAATCCCTTTAGTAGTTGTATCAAATGTTTTGGTATACCCATTTCTATTAGCGTTTTCCACATCAGTTCATGGTTAATGCAGTCAAATGCTTTGCTATAATTGATGAAACATATGTGTATTTTTTGTCCATATTCCCTTTGCCTTTCCATTATCCACCTCATGTTGGCAATATGATCTCACGTTCCCGGGATTTCCTTAATTCTGCCTGATTGTCCGGAAGCTCTCTCAGTTATATTCTCCATTCTTTTATGAATTATTTTGATTAGTATTTTGCTTGTGTGGGATATCAATGCTATTGTCCTGTAATTTTCACACTCTCTTGCATCTCCTTTCTTAAATAAAGGGATAAATATTGATCTCTTCCATTCCTCTGGCCACTCTCCGGTTTTCCATATATTATTGCATATTTTTGTTATTGTCTTTATCATTGCGTCATCTCCCGCTTTTATCAATTCTATGGGTATTCCATCCTGATCTGGCACTTTGTTGTCCTTCAGTTGTTTGATTGCCCATGCCACTTCTTCTTCCATAACCACCGGTTCCTTTTCGTGTTCTGTTATATCGTTTTGCTCTATTTTTACTCTCTTGTCTTCGCTGTACAGTTCCTCCGCGTAGTCCTTCCATCTTTTCTTCATCCCCTCTTCATCACCAATTACGTTTCCATCTCCTGACTTCAGTGAGCCCATTCTAGGTGTAAATTTTCTCGTTATTGCCTTCACTTTTGAGAACATTTCTTTCCTTCTCCCTTTCTTTCCTTCTTCCTCCATTTCCCTGCACATTTCATTTAAATGTTTTTCTTTATCTTTCTGTGCTTGCTTTTGGAAGGCACTGTTCATTTCTCTTACTTTATCTTTGTTTCCTGCGCTTTCTGCAGCTTTCCTTTCTCCTGCTATACTAATAGCTTCTAGCGATATTCATGGTGTTGTTGTGAATTTCTACTTCTTCGGGATGTGTTTCTCGGCAACTTCCAATATCGTTCCATTCATCTTCTCCCATAGGTTGTTTGTGTCCTCCTCTACCTCCATCACGTCCCTCTCCAGTACTTCGAACCTATTCTTTATTTCCATCCTGTATTCCGGGGTGATGCCTTTGCAGTCATATGTGGTCATTCTCTCTCCTTTTTTTAGTTTCTTCAATTTCGTTTGCAATGTTGCCATTAATAGTTCGTGATCAGTTCCACAATCCGTTCCTGGTTTCATTCTTACATCTCTGATTGTGCTTTTCCATCTTTTATTTATCAATATGTAGTCAATATGGTTCCTGTATTTCCCATCTGGTGACGTCCATGTGTATAGTCTTCTTTTTGGTTGTTCGAACCATGTGTTCATAATTCTCATGTTGTTGCCTTCTCAGAACTCTATCAGTCTTTCACCTGCATCATTTTGCTCTCCTAGGCCATAGTTGCCCATCGTGTCCCCTTCTCCTCCAGTGCGCTTTCCCACTTTTGCATTAAAGTCTCCTATGATCATTAATACATCTCCTTTTGCAGTTCTGTCCATTACACTCTGTAACTCAGTGTAAAAACTTTCATGTTCCTCTTCTGGTGCTGTTGATGTTGGAGCATACACCTGTACAATCGTGGTGTTTACCTTTCCTCCCCGGAATCTTACACTCAATATTCTATCGCTCACAGTGTCATATCCCATTATTGCATTTGTACTTTTCTTATCACACATGATTGCAGCCCCATTTCTTCTTCTCTGTTGTTGGCCTGACATTATTATCCTGTATCCGTTTCAATTAAAGTGTCCTTGACCTTTCCATCTTGTCTTACATAATCCTATTATTACTATGTCTAGTCGCTTCATTTCTTCCTGTATGATATTCATCTTACCACTCTGCATACTTCTCACGTTCCAAGGGGCTACCCTCATTCTCTGTTTACAGCTCTGGTTAAGTTTTTGCCTTCTGATGCGATCCTCCACAGGACATCCTTTCGGCTTTGGTCCTGTTGTTTCAGTAGATCCGTTGGCTCTCGACTCACCGTCTCGCTCTCCCCCAGTAACTGTTGAGGTGCACTCCGGTCTGGGGGTCTTGCCATCTGCAACTATCGATTGTTCTATATTGATCATTAAGGTTTTCTTGGCAGATTAACAAGGGTGGTTTGCCATTGCCTTCCCCTGGGTGTTTTTATTGAGACACCATATCCTTGCGTTGATGACTTCCACCATCCGTCCTTCAAGATCTTCTCCTCTGGGACTCGCATATTCCGGCGAGGGTTCGGTCGTTCACCACACACTTTGCTTCCAACAGGGGTACCACGGGTAGGTGGTGTGATGGGTAATTGAGCAACAGAGGCTTTATGAGACGCATGTTGCCCCATTTTACTCCCCAGGAGGTACGCATTTTTTATTAAATTACTTAAATTTCTTAAGAACCACTGTCCTGTGTATTATTTTAATAGTTCTTGTTAATTAATCCATTACTTATGTCATCGTTGCTGTTAGGTGATGAGACATTTGTGCACGGGACGCATACTCTGCTGACGTGGCTCGATCGCGGGGATTGCAATCGAAGAACTTCCAGCACATTCTATAGTCTCCTACAGAGTACTAACGTCCACGTCCGTCGTCTCATGAACGAAAAACTGCAGTACACCAATGAACTGGAACAGATGAAGCTGCGATTCCGTCAGCGTTTTGAGGCTCTCATCAACCAGCGTAAGTTGTGTTCACTTGGCCTGAGTCTTTTGAACGACTAACTTAATGCACTCTAAGGACGTGCATTGCGTTGTGATGCATCAGTTTGCCTGAAGGTGTTGAGCTAATGCAATTGTAAGGTGTATTGTTTAATTGCTTTATCAAGTGTCTCGTTTTTCAGTTTTTAGCTTACGATTCAGCAAAGAGTAGGTAATGCATTTATCCAGGCGGTTATCTTTTTACGAGTTGCATGTCGGTTCATCTGATGGTAAGTGAACGTATCATAATTCGGATGCAGTGGCAAGCGGAAGTGAAGCCTGTAAAGTTGGAGGAGATGCTGAGAGTTTCTAGGGGAATGGGGTTTGCTTCAAGTGTAATTCTTTGTAAAATGTCTACAGACCGTGTATCTGCTTGACAAAGAAGGTGTAGTGTATTAATTAAATTTTATGCAAGATTTGAAGTTTCTGTTCTGGCCTTCATTACCCTACTTAGTGCACGTATTGCTTTCTCACATGCAATAGTTGTTAGCAGGCAGAAGTTAAGACTCTTTCTGGATATGTCGTATTTGAAATTCTAGACGACAACTTTATTTATCCAGCAGCATCTGCTGAATTTCAGGCGATTAGAAGTCTTTTGGCTTCTTGAAGCTTAGTACAAGATGCAGAGGTACAGCAGGTTGTGAAAATTGTACTATTTCAGAGTGTCAGATATTTCACCTACTATCAAATGATAGCTTTAGCATGTGCAAAAACTTGTACTGAATTGTTTTAAAGTATTATTTTGACCTTATAAGCAATAATTGAGACTTTTTCCTTTACCATCATGAATTCGTACTATTGTTGTGACAAGTACTCAGAAACTGTAAATTTGTTTTACTGGTTTTGTGAAAGAATTGTTGTATCATCTTTGGAAATCAGGTTTGACACTCTGGGATTTGAGTAAAATTTTCACAGGGCTTTGAATTATAAGTTCCTGGACATAAAGTATTGACATGAAAAATGTTGATAAAGGTATAGTATAAGCTAGTGACAGTCGCACAAGCCCTGAATTTGCTCATCTGGTAATGTATGAATGTTTGCACAACAGTTGCAGACTCTGACACAATGCCTCGGGCAGACAAACAGTTTGTACATGTGTCTGTAATTGTGGTGAAGATCTCGCGAGTTCAGCATTTGTAGGTAATGTTTTTCTGCTTGCTCTAAAAGTGGATCAGATTGACAAGGTCTTCTCAGCTGCAAGTAAGCAGAAGGCTTGGGATCACTTCACGAAGCCACAGCGCAAGAACATCGAAACATGGCGCAAGCAACTGCAGGTAAACGCTGGTGCCCTGCTCGTGGATTCCTGTTTTAGTATTATGTTGAATGTGAACCATAATGGTGCCACATTATGTCATAGTGTTGTCAAGGTATACTCTGTCACAGTGTTGCCAGGGTAACTCTGTTATTGTGTTGTCGAGGTACACTCTGTCATAGTGTTGTCACAGTACACTCTGTCATAGTCTCAATGCTGCTGAGGTACACTTTGTCATACTGTTGAATAAGTGAAGTGTATCATAGTGTTGCCAGGGTACATTCTGTCATACTATTGCCAAAGTACACTCTTTCTTAAATTCTGAATGCTGCCAAGGTACACTCTGTCTTAATGCTACAAAGGTACACTCTGTAATGATGCTGCCAAGGTTCCCTTCTTGTAATGTTGCTCTGTCATTGCGTTGTCATGTTTTGCTTTGTTGTACTCTTGCCATATCACACTCTGTTTACAATGTTGCCGGAGTACATTCTGTTGTATCGTAGATTATATTCTTTTATTTGTAGATGCAATATAGCTTCAGCAGACTGCTCTGAAGAGAGTGGACAGCAGGCTTTGTTCATTTTGCAGATGCACTGTGCTTATTTGATGTCTTGTTCAGACTCGATTTGTAAAATAAGCAATTCATGGAGAAGTTCTATGAGCAGGGACTAGTTATGGTTTTTTCTTACCAATAGAAGTTATCACTATGCGTAATCAGCTATAATTAAGGAATAGGGAATAACTGTGTTTCATTATACAATATGCATCTGTGTAGGTTCTAACCTCTTTCGGGTATGATCCAATGTACCTGACTGTATTGCGGGTGCTGCTCTTAAAGAACAGACGTTGCCTGCTTCACTTTCTTTGCGTCTGTTTTGACACGATCCTTATTTGGGCTAAGTTTGTTCATGTCTGCTATTGGATGGAATGATCCAACATATTGGTTGTTTCTTTTGGAAATGTCTGATGCAGTCTGTTCAGATGAAAAATCCAGTCTTGCTTGTATTTGCCCAATCCAGTTGTGGTTCACCCAATCTGCACTTTAATTGACTGACTACTTGCACTAATGCAAGTCTTATCTCTTGCGTTAAATGATTACTAATGTACTACAAGATGTTGTATGTGATTATTATAACAATAATAATAAAACTGATATTTTGAGTAAGACATATGGATTCAATGACGGTAGGTTGTTGCTGTCGGTAACAGAACAGGATTTTTTTCAAAGTTACATTTTGAGTTATTTATTTATTGGCCTGTTTCTATTTTTAATGTTGATTAAAGTGTTAAACTTTGTCAAGGTAAGTTTGTGTCAACAAGTTTGAAGTAGATCAGAAAGGTCATTGTTAGGTTTTCCATTGTGCTTGACTGCTTTGGAGAGAATCTTTAGGAACAGTTACTGCGACTGGCTTGTTTGGAGCTTCAGGGACTGTTGACTGCAGAGAAGACACAGGTTACAGAGTTGAAAAACAGTGAATTCAGGTGAAAAAAATAATGGTTATAAGTGGGATGCATCTGGTATAGAACTGATGGAGTGTTTGTTCACAGTCTCAGGTTTTTGAGGGGTCTTGTATTATTGTTAATCAAGTTTTTCGTGCTAATATGCTAGCACCTCTTATGTTAAAATTGATTTTACCAGTTAACTGTTGCTATTTTTATTCAAATTAGAGCGCTATTAGAATTGAGAATCAAGTACAAATAATTTTATAAATCTCTAACCTAAATTTTATAAATCTCTAACCTAAATTTTATAAATCTGAGTTTGGTATTTGAGCCACAATACCTTCACAAAGTGATGATCTATGGGGGTGGCATTTGTTACTTTTCCTTGTCCCTGAATACCTAAACGACCTTATTTTTTTGGGATTATATTTGGGTTGTAATATATGCTGGGGTTAAATTAATAAAGCGTGTGCTCATTTGAAAGTTGTCAATATTCTGATGCTGAAGTAGTATTACTCTGTGACTGTCCAGGAACTCAAAGTTCAACAGGAGGCCGAGTACTTTGAAAATCGAGACGAAGCGGAGATGGAGATGTCAGATGGAGAGGATGCACCGGATAGCAACGGAGGAAAGCGGAAACGATCGAAGGTGGAGATGTCAACGACACACTCGACAGAATCCATGATGACGATGGCATCTGGTTAGTATGCTGTTGGTATTTGCGAAGCAGATGCCGATAAACTTTTGTCGCCTTACTATAACTGCTTCGTAACATCGTTATATGCCACGCTGAGGGCAATACAACATTTGCTCTCATTCGGGTAAATTATCATATAATCTAGTGCTAGTATATACCAGGTAAAGGCCAGTGAACTAATCCCCCATTCTGGTAACTGTTGATTTAGTACTAGGATCTCCAGAGTTGAAGCCTGTAAGACTTTTGTATTTACTGTGGTAACAGTTTTATTCAGTGCTGGAATTATAAGGGCTGAGGGCCGTAAGCAATTTGTTTCCGATTTGGATAAAGGCTTCATCTCTTCATAATGTTAGCCAGGCTAGACCCAGAAGCCTTTCGAATTCTATCCTTTGTTCTTCAATTTTTCATATCTGCATGCAGGTTAAGTTCACATTTAGTCAGCCTTACATACATGCATTTTTGCATGCAATGCCATGCATATGAGTGGTTGTAGTGGGTTAGGGTTTTCCCACGTAATATGGACAAAGGACATGTGGATGTGATCATTGTTTGCTGGGCTTGAGTCTGGTACTGTATTAGGTACTTGAGCATTTGTGTCTCTGTGTGAGTGATATGAACTAGTCCTTCTCATAATCAGTTGAATACATGGGATCAGAATCATTAGATAGTGTCCGCCGTCTATACACGGATATCGGTAAATCAATAATTTCAAGTTATAGTTGAACTTGTGATTATTATAGAAGAGTCTGTGGTGCTGCAAAATGGCTGAGGGAAGTCGTATGATGTTTCTGTAGATTGGATTGCAGCTAGTCAAATTCGTGACGAGAACGATGTTCTGAAGTGTCAGCTCGAAGCTTACAAGAACGAAGTGAGTCTCCTGAAACAGGAGGCACAGAATGCAGACGACTCCAAAGATAAACAGATCAAACAGCTACAGATGGCGCTCCAAGGCATGCAACAGGTGGCGCTTTCTATTCACCATCTCCTCTTTACCAAGATCTCTACCTGATTAGTGTCTAAATAAGGTTGCTGTTTCCTTTAGCTAATCCTATGAGGTGGCATTGAATCTAAAGTGTTATTGACTTATTTTCGTAATAATGACATATGAAGGCAGGTGGCCAGTCATTCCGTTGCTGGTTTCCAGTTACACCCCCGTGTTCCCTAAGCATCCACGGTTCCAACAGACTGAATCTTCACGAAGTTAGGCCTAGTAATCTCGATGACTGAGTGACTTGCTTGATTCCTCTGTAATGTGAATTTTTAAGTCGCTGCTTTTTCAGCAGTTTTCAGTCAACTCCAACATCTAAGTTGAAAATCCAAATCCTTTAAATATGAAAAATATTTAATCTGTCTTGGTTAAATGTTTCTTATTTTTCTAATTCTGTTGAGACGTATGGAAAAATTTTTCTGTGAAGACATAGCATTTTTTGGAAAATTCATTGTTCGAGATGATGTGTGTTTTCATTTTCAAATTGAGAGAACTTAAAGTTCTGTTATTAACCCTTTAACGAACAGTGCGTAGTAAAACATAAAGCATAATCAATGACGCTGGTCGTTAAATGGTTAAAAAATATGTTTTTATTTTGCAGCAACTCGTAACTCGCAGTCAACAGCGAAAGAAGTCGAACAGTGAATCGAAACAGGTAGACTTTCTTATATGGTCAAATCGTGCTGTGTCGATTTTCTTATACAAGTTGTTATTCGGTTTTCTGATTATGTATGTTACTTCCTTGGTTTTATTTGCTATATTTATGTAGCCAAGAAATCTTTTTTCTATATTTGTTCTTAAATGCTGTAAGTCTAGCCTCAGAAAATGAAAGAATATTGCATGCTGTTTACTTGCTAGAGGCTTTTCTGAAAGTTGTCAAAATGATGAAAGTGTGGTAAAGACATGAGTTGGAAATTCTGCAGCAGTCTTAGCCTGGATATGTCTTACTGGGAATAAGTGATGTTCAAATTTTAAATCCGAGGTTCATTTTTCTATCTTAGTTTTTTTAGGCACACTTGTTTATGCAATGAGGCATGTTAAGTGGGAGCTCCGTGACTAACCTATGCGACAGTACCTGTAGGTGAAATTTGCTGTTGGCTAAAGTCATAGAGGAAAAGACCCATCCATGCACTGGAATAAAATATAGCTTCAATTGATAGTTGAATACTCTGAATCAGCTGCATAAGTTTATCTGTCTCATATCTAGTCTGGAAACCTTACTACAACCTGTCAATATTTGCATCCTTTACATCTTCCTCGATTCTCTTTGTATTTTCAGTGGTGTATTTTCATCATTCCCCTACCTGCAGAAGGACCCATTTTGCAAAATAATATCTATTTTTCTGTCCTGAGATTTGGGTTAAATGCAATTCTAACAAGAGTAAATTTGTGAAAATATTAGCGTCATCGCTTCGTGAGTCTTCTTGACTGCCGACGAAATACCTGAAATGATAAAACTGACCATTAAATTTGTTAGAAATAACTGCATCCTGTTACAGTTATTGTATTTCTGAGGAATCAATAGATAAATAATAACTTGTTTTTGTATAAAATGCTGTTGATTAAATTGTATCAATGATGTCAAACAGGATGATATTTGTATGAGTAGTTTATATTTTTTTTTACTTAGAATCTTAAGTTATAAGAACTCCATCGGCTATCTTCATTTGGGTTAAACCAGAAGCAGTCTATAGATGTGTTTTTATTTGTACAAAAGATTGAAAGCCGGTCGCCTTCAGCATTGGATGATTCTCCATTGATACCTGTATTGGAGGATGGAGCTGTTTCGGGTGCACAGATGGATGAGACAGGTGTCGTTACTACTAATGTATCATCTCAGTCACCTGTCATCATTCCACCTGTTACATCATTCACTGCTCAGAACTCATCGCAGGCAACATCCCACGAGTCGTCAGAAATGGTTTTGACCAACATCAAGGAAGCAAGACTTATCGGTCAGTTGTGTCGAATTTTTGCGTCTTTGTTTAAGTTTGTTGAAAAAGCTGGTTAACTTTGGAGTATTTTTGTGGAAGTCATCGATAATTTAACCATTTTTTTTTTGGGAAACACTGATTTCTCATTTAGATATTTTGTGAAAAATTAGCTTGGAATTTTTTACTAGTAAGAAAACTGTATCGAAGTTTGTTGCACATGTAATGGATTTTTTTTTGTACCAAGTACCATGTGTACCGAGTACCATTTGGCATGGTCTTGTTGGTTTGTCCAGGGTTCAAGTCCTGTACTATCATAAGCAGTTGACCATTCATTGTTGAACCGTGTACCAGTATGGAAGGCCGGTTCGTCTGTTAGGTAAACTAGGCAGCTGCCTAGGGCCAGTGATTTTCAGGGGCCGCCAACTTTGCAAAATTAATGTAAAAAACATTTTCTGGCAAATCCATAAATGAAACAACATTGGCTTATTTTTTAATTCTTATTAGTCCTGACAATTTTATAAATATATCATCAAACCATTGATTTTATATTTCTTTGTTGACTGACAGTGGTAGTTAATTTGACGTCTACTCTCGTTTGTTATTGTTTCAGCTCTTGTTACTACATTTCTTCACGTGCATCCGTTTGGTGCCAACATTGATTACATCTGGTCATACCTACATCGTCTTGATGTGAAGATACGGTCCAGTGAACTGGAGGATCTGCTGGAGAAATATCCGTCTGTCTTTGGCCATGAAGAACTGGAGCGCCCTGCAGAAAAGAAGTGGAAGTTTGTAGGCTACGAAAGTGTGCTTTGAACTGACATCTGTTGTTGACTTTGAGATCAGTCTAGGTTAACAGACTTTCTGCAGAAGTTAGTTTACTAACTGAATTTCGGCGCTGCTGCTGTGCTTAAAATTATTCTACAAGCAAGCACTGATGAAACCCTACTGTTGGCATATTTTGCTTTGGAATACGGCACACTGAACTGTGGCCCGCAACAAGACCCTCTGTATGTCTAGTGTGATAAGAGAACTACCCACAAGTCAGAGTAATTCATTGTCAGACAGATTGTGCATATGTATGGCCAAGTTTAATGTTAGCAAGCGTTACTTACAGAGTACATACGACACAGGTTTTCCTTTCAGTGTAAACGCAGGCTACTGTGTATGACTGATGATAAAGATCAAACTTACAACGACTTCTAGGCAGGGCAGTTAATCAGCCAAATCAACAATTTGAAGATTTATCTTCATTGCAGTTGTGAAACATGATATCAGAGATAATTGACAAAGGAGGATACTAACCATAAGCTGCAATTGGAAATCTTGAAGATCATTGCGACAAAAGACGAAAAAGACACCTAAAAAGATGATTGTCATTGATGGACTACGTCTTGTTTGTTGAAAGTGCAGATGAATGTCTTGGAAACTATGGACAATTACAAGAAGAGGAAAACTGGTAACAATTGGTTGACAACAAAAGAAACTTATGCCAAATGATGTCCATGACGGTATTCCGACAGCATTAAAATGAAGAAGGTTGAAGGGAAGCTATTAAAGATGTTCTGGACAGATCAAAGGGCTTTTAGCCCATGGACAAATTTGATGACAATGTGTAAGATTGTTGTGAAGTTTGGTTTAATTGTTAAATCTAGTTCTTTTTATGCTGTTTAAAGATGGTATGGCAACACCTTAAGGATATAACAAAATGCACATAGTCGTTATTACTATGGTAATTAATAACTGGTTTCATGCTTTGGTTAAACATCAATACCCTGAGCTAACACAGCAGATTCAAGTTGCAGTGTTAAAGTGTTTTTGCTGCAAAGTGATTATAAGAAAAACTCTAAGTTTTGTAAAGGAAGTTTTAAACTGGCAATTCTAGGTTTTCTTTTTTTATAAGAAGTGTGACAAGAGATTGAACATTTAAAAGTGATGAGAAAGTAACCAACAGAGAGAAAGTTTTTTATTTTTGTACATTAATAACAAGGAATGAGGTTGTCCTTGAGAAGTAACATTTGTTTGTTTGTCTTGGCGGCATCTCATGACCCACTCCTCCCTCTTCAGAGATCCTTACTGCATGACGAAACTTGTGTATTCGAATACTACCAGTTCCTTTATCGCTGCCGTTCTGAGTTTTATCGTAGGCCTAATTGTAGAGGAAATTAGATTTAATATGGCGTAGTCTGTAGCTAGCGCCATCTAAAGAGTGTTTTGCAATATCGATTGTCCGTACAAGTACTGAGCTAGCTGAGTTGCAATTTCAATATTATTGTATCTTGAAAGCGTGGACGTTGGCCTTGTATTAAAGTAGATGCCAGAAAGCTCTTCCAGGCACGTGAGCTGGCAAGGCCCGATAACTTGTTTTAGTCTTATTCGCCAATTTTATCGGAACAGATCGTTGCCAAACGCCAATTCTAATGTCTATCACGCCAATTTGTGTCGTGGCATATGGTGCTGAAGGCATCTTCATAATTATTAGCACAAGAACACAGAGAACAAATCAACAGATCGCCGTTGAAAAGAAACTCGGGTAGGCACGAAAATGACTTATAATACATAATATATATGTGTGTGCATATAAGCTATATATATATATATATACATGTATATATATGTATATACTTCACCACGTCTCTGGAACAATAGGCCCAGGGGTGTCAGTCCCCTCTGAGTGATGGAGGCAAACCCCCGGTCCAATGTGCCAGGAAGGCAAAATATTCCCCCCCCCCCCAGATTCAAAAAATGTCCCGCCCCACCTGAAATTGGAAACATTTGCTTCCGGACCCCCTCCTAGCTGGACACCTGAATAGGCCTACTAATTTCCGTACTTTTCCAGTGCCTACATCATTATTGCAAATCATCCATCCTCTTGGCTACCCAGGGACGTCATTTGGAGGGGCATGGGGCATTTGCCCCTGAATTTTCTGACTTAGATTATAGTGCGTGCAAACTTCCATACAAGGTCATAATTTAATAGCCATATTAATAATAAATCTCATTGAATTTCATATATTAACATATCATATCACAGGTGCCTATAATTGAATAATTTCACTTTCTTGAAACTGTATCTCAGCGTTTTTGCCGATACAAGATTTAACAAGCAAAGCTTTTGGTACCACTGAAAACGCAAAAATGAAACCAAAACAAATTTAAAACAAGAAGGAGAAACACACACCCCGTCGCCAAAATCATTCTTGCTTGCCCCCTCTGAAAAAAGCTGAAATGACGTCCCTGAGGCTACCTCAAGCGATTCTATCCATCACCTCTCGGACTTTCCACTCGAAACTAAAGCCCCGCCTCTTCAAGAACTAGTACCCCGTCTCGTCTGATTTCCCACCTTCCAGTTATCGACCTAAACGACCTCCGCATTTTAACAGCTCGTCTGACCCACTGGAAGCCGGACTCTGCTTCTGACTCTGGTTACTGCTTGAGTGTCTCAAGCAGTAACCGTAATCACAAACTTGCATCTTTCAGCATGTCTTGCTCACAAATAACCATGCATGAATAATTGTGGTTGCACAGAAGAGATGAATGAGGCACACGAGTGAATAAATTCATTAGGCCTATTGCATGACCACAATACTAGCTGACAGTGACACGATATCGATACAAGCCTAGAGCTGTAGGCTATTGTAGCATGCTACTTTAGTTGGATATTTTGGAGTTTTACGGCGGAGGAGTAGTAGGGGCATAAAACAGGGGCAAGCAGCGCGTGGGAAATTGGAAATTAGTTTGTGACATTTTGAAGACGTAGGCTAACTTCGTGGTTATAGCTATGATCTGACCTGTTACCCTGAGTCTTCTGAGAGGTGACTGAACTGAAAGTGTTTTGGACGAAGCGAGACTGATAAAAAAGTGTTTAATTGAATTTAAGCGAACACAACGCTCTGACGTTGACTAATAGATAAACTGATGAGTAGTGCAGTGTTGGGCACGAGACCAAAACCTCAAGACCAAGACCGAGAGGTCCAAGACCAAGGCCGAGGGTGCGAGACTAAGACCAAGACCAATACTCTTTTTGATAAACAATTCAATTTATTAAGACGCTAAAACGGAATAAGACGCTTAAAACATTTTTATTGCTGAAGAATACTAATCTTAATAATGGGCCAGAAAACAGTTTTACTGGCCACTCTGAACTTTTGCGGGTTCAGCCCTTGGCTTCGGACTGAGAATATCACACTAAAAATTACTTACAGTATACGATAGGTAACTACTTTAAGGCATCTGAAGTTGCTGAACAAGTAGATAAGCGTTCCATTTGAACGGTGCATACCTACTTGTACTCGGAATTGTAGGTTAACAGTGTCTACACGTGGCCGACCACACAATTATTAGATTGTTCCAAAACCTTGAAATTTGTGAAAGCAAATTTTGAAATGGCTGGTTCCTTTGCAAATGCATTTTTTACTCACAGTAACATGTATATATATATAGATGATCAGCACGTCATAAATCGATAAAAAGCATATGGCCTAAACATCCGCTGTCTCTAATAATCGAAAATAACTGACAAATATCAAAGAAATTACTCTGATACTGCAAATGACCAACAACGCTAAACTAAGACAGTGACAAATCTCAAGACCGTTCCTTTAAGACCAAGACCAAGACCGACGCACTGTACACGGTCACTGTAGACAGTGACAAATCTCAAGACCGTTCCTTTAAGACCAAGACCAAGACCGACGCATTAGAGACCGAGACCAAGACCGATAGTCCGAGACCAAGACCGATGCATTCGAGACCAAGACCGATGCATTCGAGACCAAGACCGTAGTTTTCCGGTCTCGAGACCGTCTCTAGACCAAGACCGCGGTCTCGAGACCACATCCCTGGAGTGGTGAGGAGACAACGAGGGGTTGTTCAGAATTGGAGTGTAGGACAATCCCCCCACCGGACAATTGCCCCCGGAAAATTGCCACACCCATTTTGGCTAGGACATTTGCCTCTCGGACAATTGCCCCACCCCATATGTATGTATGCATGTACATACGTGTGCATATATGCATGAATACATGTATGTATGTATTTACGTGTGCATGCATGTACGTATGTATGCATGTACGTATCGATGTATGTATGGATGCACGTGTGTATGTATATGTATGTGTGAATGTATGTATATATATGCATATACATACATACGTACGTACGCACATACATACATACATACTTGGACGCATGTATGTATGAATGTATGTATGTATGCCTGCATGCATACATATATGTATGTATATATGAATGTATGTATGAATGTATATATGTATGTATGTATGCTTGTATGTATGTACTCGTATATAGTTTGGACTGTTTGGTGGGGGGCGGGCAATTGTCTTTGTTTGGAGGGGCAATTGTCCGGGGGCAATTTCCAGGGAGGGGCAATTGTCCGGGGGCAATGGTCCGTTTCCCGACTTTATTTCAGTGTAGGCACAGTGCATAGACAACCCAAAAGAACACTTCAACGACGTTGGGCTAGTTGTTTATTGACATTCTAAACCAGCATTTATTCGAATAAGAAAATAAATCTGTGATAATAAGGGCATTTAAACCCATATAAGAATTTGATTGAAACGTTAATTATTGATCGAACCATTCTTCAGCTGCGTGTAGTCGCCTGCAAAGACCCTCAATAAAAGACGTAAACGCGACGTGTGCCCATTGATCGGCCTATGTGCAAATGTCTGCGACTTGGTTGACCTAGTTTGAACTAGAATGCACGCTCATACCGGAGAATGTACCTACGCAACACCGGTCTAAATCTACTCGCCTCGGGGTTCAATAGCGTATATAATATAATAACCAACGATGTTCTTACAAAGCTTTGGTATGCGCGTTCATATCACAGCAATCTGCTGCACTGCTCTGTTAGAGCTTCCAAAAGGGAGCTCAACCAGAGTTTAAACTGCATCAATCGCACCAAGTAGGCGATGTCTGATCTAATAGGTTTATTATTGTGGACATTGTTCGGGCTGAATATAAATGTGGCGTTGTGGATTTTTAGCGATCCTTTGAAATAATTGTTACCGTACTGGGTGTGGTTGAGCGATCCGTGGTTACAGGAAGTGACGTAATTATGCATATTAACGACGCACGGACGCTTTACAGGACAGAATGATGAGCGCATGGATAAACGTGTTGATTTGTTGGAATGGGATTCAACAATAAAACTACCTGCGAGGGGGATAGATGAGGCACGATGAAAGGGATCAAGGTGATATAAAAATAAAGCACATTATATTATGTGGACGATATTTCTTTCGGCGTTACGTGCAACGTTACACAGACAAATACAGAGCTTAGCCGAAATTGCGTCCCCGTGGTGCGGACCTCCTCCACCGCTGCCGCCTGCTCGCTCGCTCGCTTGTTCGCACAGAGGCATGCATGCACGATAGGCATGCAGAGCGCGTGCTACACACAGCACAGTGACGCCAACAGCCGTTAGCCGCGCATAATCGGGAACTTATTATCGTTGCGGCCGTCGAGACAACATTGTGGACGTCGTCCGCTTGTGCTGTGAACGCAGCACAGATCTCGTTTAAATGGTGAGTATTCTTACGATTTTAACTTTATGTGGTTGAAAGGTCGTTTTCCAGATAACTAGCCAACATCCATCTTCGAGATGTATTGCAGTGTTTAGGTCCTGTAATGAGCAAACGCATTGATCAGCCAACGCAGTCCAATGTTCGGAAATATATAGTTTCAGACTGGGTATAGCGGCTCTCCGATGGGTTTCATGGCGGGGCTAGCTAACCGTCCATGTGCTTTAAGGTGACATGTTTAGTGGCAGAGTATTTAGTGACGTCACGTCGTGCGGTACGTACGACATCTTTTGTAAATTAACTAATCTTCAGCATCGTCTGTCAAATTTTATTGCACGGATGTTAGTTGTATTGTGCAAACTAAATGTGTTCACATAATTTTAGTATTATCGATTGGCTAAAAGCGCGTTAAACAAATAGTTCGAACGACCTCTTAGAGTTCAAAGCGCATCAACAAGCATCTTCTTTATGGACAAAGAGGTAATATTACGGACGACGACGCGATATTAAAGATATGTTGCGCCATCTATCGACTGGGCTATCGTTAGATATTTGCTGTACTTGAGGCATTTAAAACTTAATATCAGAGCCAGAGGTGCTCTGCGGAATGTTTTCGGAGTGCGTACATAGAAAATGTGACAGTGGGCCTAGAACGAAGATGAGTTACGCTGTGTTTTCTCATCGCAAAGCTACGAACGTTGAATGAGTTGATTCATTGAACGTTCACCAACAGGCCGTAAACACGATGCGAGGGGCTATTTTACGAGTCATTCATACAGTTCAAATTACAGATTCATTTCCTATTTACGGCTCTGTAGGTGTGATTACTCAATTATTGCGTGCTCAATGCCGAATTATAAGAAACATATTTTAAATAGACACGATATTTGATATATATTGCACTCCTACGACTGTTCAGAATTGCACACAATTATGCGACATGGTGCTGTTCAGTCATGAGTGGATTACTTGCCTGAAGTCCCTATACAGTACCTATCCCTGGCGTGGCTCGAGCCAGTTAGTACTGTCCACGTTACAGGCTCTAACCAATAAGCTACTGTGCATACATGTAGCTTTAGTAGTTATGTATCGTAATCGTAAACTACATTTTTGAAGCGTCACTCTTTAGAGCTAGGTGCAGTGCACCAACTCATTCATGAGCTCTGCGGTTTGTGAGCTCGGCGTCTGTATGCAATTCTACGCTTTGGGAGAGTGACTGAAATTCGAATCCATGTAATTAGTAATTACCTGTACATAGACCTATTCATATACATTACACTGTGTAATATGGTTGAGTGATGATATACGTATTTAAGAATTCAAACATTTATTAGATGCAAGTTGCAACACTAACGTTTAGGACAATTGAGGGAATGTTGCCATTGTTGCTGCTACACATGGCGTGTGTGAGGATAATCCTACCTCTATTCACCTTTTTATCCACCTTCCAGTTGTTCTAGAGCTAAACGACACCCGCCTTAACGGCTACTCTCACCCTCTGAAAAGCCGACTCGGATCTTCTTCAGATCACTCTGCAGACAACCCCATGATTTGACACAGCGCTCTTGAATAAGCTGGTTCCCTGCGCTTGCTTGGCTTTTGTGTGACGCTTTAGAGGTTTGGAGGTTACGACAACGATTATTCACGATAATGGAAAAAGTTGAAGTAGATATGTATTTTATTGAACTGCCTGCAACGCACTGGGAATATCGGATAAGAAGAATCTAAGAGCGTTCAATGATTCAATCATAAGATAATCATAATATGCAATTACAAAACTCACATCTTCGGAGCTGTGAGAGAGTAACGGTCAAGTAAAATATAAGGAACAACGATAAAGTCATTTGAATAACATTCGCGTGATAATCCACACCGGAATAATGCGTCAGCTCGCGGCATCTCGCGGTTAATGTTATGTGATCGAGCATTTTTATAGCGCCCCTTCATAGGAGGCACTAGACAGTACTCTAGAACGTGGCTGGGTTGTGAAGCACGGAAGAGAGAAGGGACCAACAAGGTCACAGTGGTAGTGGAAACTTGAGCCGTATTATTTTCCCTATTATTGCGTTAATAATTTTACGTGTGCACTGACCAGCATTATACAATCCAATGCAACTGATTTTGAAATCGCCTTTCTTCTAGAGCTCAGAATTGTGCACACGACCACACATCAGACTCAATGGCGCAGATGCGATTATATTGCAGAGCAATTGTGAAAAACGGACTTGCGCACGGACCCTGCGCAGTAACTGCAGCCTCATGACGAGGATCGAACGCGTACTCTAAGAGTTAGGGTTTCGATCCCTTCAGTTACGGATGCTGTAATGGTTCATGGAGCAGCTGTCAAGATTGCTCGTATTGGAATGGGATTTCCTGAGGGGCGTCACTTTCAACATCTCATTACCTTGTTTCAACGAATAGAGAATCCCTCGTATTCAAAGTCGGCATAGGCGCCGACTTTTGAGTATGGACCCATCCATATATTACGTACGCAAAAAATCGGATTGTCGGATCCCTCTTCCTCTGTTGCACTGCGTACATTTCGTGGACCCCTCCCCCATGCGTGCGTACATTTGAGCTCTACCCCTACCCCATTGCAAAGGTTATATAGCTAAATACATCTATAAGACCTTGTTTTTACCACAGGCCATTTGTTTTTTAAGCGTCATATTTAACTGCTTAAATTTGTTAACTGTTATGAAGAAATAAAACACTAACAATACTTGCATTTTAAAGTTTTAATGCAACATAAAATTTATTTAGCAGGAATATAGTCGGTGATTGAGTTTACAGCTCTGATTTTTTATTATTGTGTATGTCATAAATAGAAAACTATATTTGCGTATGCCTACGTGCATATTTTCGGGACCCCTCCCCACCGTACTCACCCGTACACAAAATCGCCTAAATGCGAAACCCCCTCCCCTCGCTGAGTACGTAATATGTGGACGGCCCCTATAGGGGCTAATATAATTATATCAGAAATGTAAAACATGCGTTGGTCGTCACAGCGAGGTTTTAATGCGCGCGCGCGCATAATCATTACAACTGTCAAAAGTGTATGACTTTAGTAGCACGCTGTTTACTCACTTGACCTCGTGATTGTGAGTCACGTGACTCTTGCGTGGTGATTGTTTTATTAATGAGCCTCTGTAGTCTATTATAGCATATAGAAATACAATAACTAAGCATCACCGTTATGAACAGTGCCAAAAGATGCTGGGGCAAAGCCATACTCCTGTATACATGGTACCTTCCAAAGCACAGAGGCAAAGATCCCCGTTGCCTCTGTGGAGCCTATATTCGTCGGTCTTGTCTCATTCTCTGACTTGAGCTAATCTGGAATGCAACCTCAGCGAAAGATGTGGCATGCTATGCTTGTCATATTGACCATGGAATTATTTAGTCGCATGAGGAAACTATTTAGCTACGAAGTATTAGAGGAAGCGGTTGGGATTGATTCGCGAGGCTTCGTCAATTTGAGGCACAAATGAGTTTTTTAATTAGATGGCGCTATATAACTTATAATTCCACGCGACACGTGTCAACGTGAATTGTCACTGTGAATAATTATTGTCATCAGGTTGATTATTTAGATAGAATAGTATATGGTTCATTTGGAAAGCGATCGAAGTAGTATTTCGAATGGTATAGGTGATGCTGACTATTGCAGATTCCACATAGCTATTAAAACTATTTATATATTACAAGCGACAGATTTGAGTTCAATGTATTGCCAGCAATTAAATGTATTTAAAAATAGAATAGTCTTTTCGAATGCAGTCGGTGCACATAATTGAGTCTGGTATATTTAACACAGACAGAGGCGTCCAGGTAGGGGGGGGGTCCGGAGGCAAATGCTTCCAATTTCACGTATATAGGGAGACTTTTTGTGTCTTAGGGGGGGAGGATATCTAGCTTTCCTGGAACTTGGGACCGGGGAGGGGGGGTTTGCCTCCATCACTCCGAGGGGGATTGACGCCCCTGAACAGGGATCTTTTATGACTTAACTATATCCTGATGTTATCAACGGACAATCAATCAATCAACCATGGGCTCATCGCCCATAGGAGTCTGATGCCTTTTTGACCAGATCTCTCCACACGTCTCTGTTCATTGCAGCGTGGCTAAACTCTTGAAGACTTGTTCCGCCCCATTCGAAGTTTTCTATCATCTTTCATTCTGCAGATATGTCCAAATAAACCTAGCTTTCTCTGGAAAGATTTTTTGCATGAGATTTACTGTCGTGCCGATTCTTCTGTACAGTTCGTCATTACTGACTTGAGTCCATCCTCTTCTGAATATCCTGCGGTAACATTTTCTTTCAATGAGAGCACCCTCTTTTGTGAATCCCTTGTTTGCACCCAGGTCTCACATCCATACATCATGCTGCTTGCTGAATACGCATGTTTTCAGTATTTTCAATTTAACCCATGGTCTAATTGCCTTGCTTTTTCAAATCTTTTCCATAGCTTTCAACTCGGCTTCTCCCCTAACTGTATCTCGCAAAGCAAAGGTAGGGTCTATATAGTAGATTCGCATTCCATGAATTGACGCTCCTTTTACCTCACTTTTGACTCTGTCCATTGCCTGCTTTCTAACAGCGGACGGACTCGTTTATTGTTGGCAGATCTGTTTTAAGCATAATGCTACGTGTATTTTGAAATACGTTAACGGGAAAATAAAAATTGCGTTGTTTCTACAGCGATATTGAAAGTTTGAGTTGTTCGTGGCACGAAGATTTTCCCGGCGACGCGGAGGTTGAGAGTGGAGGGTGAGATGGGTGGGTGGTGTGGGACACACTTGGACGACTTCGACACGGGAGGACAAATCAATTATTGAAACTTTAAAATGGACTTAATCATGCGCATCGCCGCAGAGAAAACGACCAGCAGGAAAGGCAGAGAGAGAGAGAGAGAGGGAGAGAGAGACAGGGAAAGAGACCGGGAGAGAGAGACAGGAAGACACATAGATACAGAGACAGAGCAAGAGGTGGCGAGACAGTTGGAGTGGAAGCGACGGCGAGAGATACAGTACGGGTAGAGAAGGGTGAGTGAAGCCTGGGACTTGTACAGAACGGGGACTATTAATAATCAATACACCCTCCGTGCATTCGGAGACCCAGAGCGACCTCTGCCGAATGAGACTCTTTGCAAGTCCACCGTATGCGCTGGTCGTGCGCGCGTCCGTTCGTGCGGCGGTTGGAGGTAATTGCGAAATCACGCATGCAGAGGTGATGCCACAGAGACGGAGGACGCACAGTAGACGAACATGGAAGCAGACAAACAGACGGAAACACGAGCACACGGATGCACAGACCGACGAACAGACAATGCGTGTATGAGTGTGGATGTTTTTGTGTGTATGTGTGTGTTGACCACATAATAATAGGCTGACTGACTGACTGGCTAAATACTGACTGACTGACTGACTGACTGACTGACTGACTGACTGACTGACTGACTGACTGACTGACTGACTGACTGACTGACTGACTGACTGACTGACTGACTGACTGACTGACTGACTGACTGACTGACTGACTGACTGACTGACTGACTGACTGACTGACTGACTGACTGACTGACTGACTGACTGACTGACTGACTGACTGACTGACTGACTGACTGACTGACTGACTGACTGACTGACTGACTGACTGACTGACTGACTGACTGACTGTTTGCATGAGCCAGTGCCGCAGTGCGTGCTCGTAAGAGCGTACATGTATCTGTGTCAATGCGCTTGGTCAGTTTTTTTATTCTCCGGCACGTGCGCTGCAAATTGACAGTATTATTCGCCTTTGCAGTAGGCTTTATTATCTGATTATATATATATATATATATATATATATATATATATAGAGTATATATAGCAAAATATGTATAATGCAATTTTGTTATACTTGTATTGTATAAGGGATATATATATATGCATATATATATATATATGTGTGTATATATATATATATATATACCTTCTGCGTTTGGTCCATGGACGTGTAAACATGTAATTGATGCACACAAAGACATAATAATGTTATAGGCATTGCTCTATATATAGTCCAGTCCACCGCTGCCTATACCTTATACCTCTAACTATAGATGGCACACGTGCACGCGAACCACACGCACACACACGAACACACTCAGAGAGAGAGAGACAGACAGACAGACAGACAGAGAGAGACAGAGAGAGACAGAGAGAGACAGAGATACACATGCATGAACACACCCACACAACTTATGCATTTACTTATACTTATTATTTATTGTGATATATATATATCATATCATATATCATTATATATATATATAGATGTGTTGTGATGATTTTTCCATTGACTGTGTTATCGTTCATCAGTTATGTTGCAATCTAGCATCTAAATATAATAATGTACATCTGTATCTTTATAAACCTATCCTTACAACCCATTGAATTTTGAACTGAGTGTGTGTGCCCTTCCCCTTTGAATTTTTTTTCGCGTAGCTCTACCAGATTATGTCCCGATCGCGAGTGCTTCATCTGGCGAGCGCTCCGAGTGACGCCGTGGTTTTATAACTAAGAAGCCTGCTTTTCACATTCTCATATACGTCGTAAAGGAAAATGGATGGCGTTATTTCATGAAATTTCCGTAGTTTGGGTAATTCTAAAGTAAAAGATGTCAACATTTCGGAATTCAAAGCAAACTGTCTGCTGAAAATAGTCACGTTGGCCCAAAAATTAGCACTATAACATTTAGACATTTGTTCGCATCATCAGAGTGTTGCATCCATTCGTGAGCTTTTCTTGGGACTAACAAAAATTTTCAGCTTTATAGTTTAGATACCTTTATGCATGATGTATTTGTTCGGTAGAGGTTGTGAATTTCTGCAAGTAAGTATGCCTTTTGCAACAGACACACTTATGTGTAATATCAAGTACATCCGTTATTGCTAATTAATGAAAATTGATATAGCGCCAATTTTTGAGTAAAGACTAATGGGGTTGGAGGTGCGCTCTTCGCTATATATAGGCTCGCATGCTCATTGTCCCATTTGCCTGTACAACTACTAAACAGAATCGTTCCTTCTCAGTGGTTGGCCCCTCGCTCTGGAACATGCTCCCGTTGGCGTTGCAGTTGTCACCAAGGGTCCACTCTGACTCATTTTATACTCGCCTTAAAATTGTTCTTTTTAAACGTGCTGGAGTTGGGAGCGCTCGTGAGTAGTAGCCTTGAAGGGGCGCTATATAAATCTCTGTAATGAATGAATGAATGAATGATTTGGACATTGTGTCATGTCTTATAAGATATATTGATCAAAAGCACCAACAATGGAGGTGCTGTTTGTGTTTAACCGCCAGTATACAGAACCTTTGTCATCAATGCGTAATCTCATCAGTTGTCACTTTATCAATATATATTTATATACATCTTACGTATACAACTATACATATGCTCGTCCATGTGAGTCTCTGTATATATATATATATATATGTATATATACGTGTTTATGTTATGGCTTTTACTGTGCATACGTATACACACATGTATCAGTCTTATCATCTTATATATATGCATATCATGTAGGAACCTCTCAGAACTTGTTAACTGTTGTGTCTGCAGTTTACAAGGAATGACTGAATGATGGACAAATAGATGTTTAGTTTGTATCGACAGAGGAGTTCAAAGAATTTAAGGAAATAGCAGAGAAAGAGAAGACTGGTCTAATTGAAATCCTGTTATCTACCTGTAACCTAGATAATTTATTAGAAAATAAGACGAAGAGTTGGCGCTGAGGAAGCCATGACATAGTGAACGACCTCGTTTTCTTTGCCTCGGGGTATGCTCACATAATCCGCTTTGTCCATTCTGACAACTGTTTGGCCATTACGGACCATGTGAGTTGTTTTTTTTACCAACTAATGGCAACTATATCGGCTAATTCTTTCGGACCTAAACTGCCGTCATCTTTGTCAACAGCTTCATTGTCTCCAGGGTTGACTACTGCAACAGCCTACTGAAGGCTCCACCGAGTGTCGACTTGTCAGCTAGATCGAACATAGTCGGTGTTCAATTCTGCTGCACGTCTCATATAATATGACCGGACACCAGCCGATCATATAACGGATGAGCTAAGCTCTTTGAGCTATACGATTCCTCATAGGATCGCTTACAAACTGTGCGACTTTAAGAGCAATGAATAAACTTGCGCCAGACTACATATCAGACTTCTGCATTCGGGTATAGCAGAGAACCGAAGCGGATGTCGACTAAGATCCTTATGCAAAAACTTGCTACAAGGTCATGTGTTTTCGTGCATGATGTTGTTGGTGACTGTTCCTTCTCTGTCTGTGAACCCACTACATGGAAAAGTCATCCAGACCATGCGAAGAAAATGCACCGGTGAATAAGCCTGTCTCCCTGACGAGGCTTTTGTGGGCGCTGAGAAATTTTCCTAGATTTACATTACATTACATTACCATCTATTCCATGAAGACATTTAAATCACAGGTCAGAACAATAAATTATTATTATATGACTGTCATTGATTTGTCGAACTCATCATGTACACCGCCCTATATCCTTCAGCATCGCCTGGTGAATAGCGCTATGCAAATCGTCTTACTATTATTATCATTATTAATTTTATTATTATTATTATTTTATCATCATCATCATTATCTTCATCATCATTATTCATTATTATTATTAATAATATTATTTATATTATTAGTATTATTTTGATGATGATGAGGGCGGATGACCTGTCTCCTGCCTCGCCGCCTAATCTTCCCATGGACAGTGTACTCGATGTAGTTGAGTGGCACAGGTGAAGCAGAAACGACTGAGTTAAACAAGAGAAATAATAGTCGCAAGGTGAAAACAAGTCACGTGATGTTGGAAACTTCTTAAAGTTAGGACAATATCGACGATCATTTCGGCAGAAACCCTGTCGTCCTTTATCAATGGGAGACTCGATCAGTTGATTTAATAACTGACTGACTGACTGACTGACTGACTGACTGACTGACTGGCTGACTGACTGACTGACTGACTGATTACTTGATCAGTCAGTAAGTTCAAACAGCTGACAAGCGTCCGTGACCCGATCGACCTTTGAACTCGGACCCGTTGCTCCAAGGTCAAACATGGTAGAAAGCCACACGCCAGATCCGATCAACAAACGGTCGGTCTTTTGCGATGATTTTGCCTTACATTGATCATGATCAGGCTTACGTTGATCATCACCCGGCAGTGTGCATGTGCGAGTGTATGTGTGTGCGTGCGGGGGCTTATAATTTAAGCCTGGAACGGAATAGGAATAGGTAGATGCATAGCGAACGTCGGCCGCGACGCATAGGCCCCCTATCGGCGGCATTACTAAAGGCGTCTTACCTAAATATAATGCAACCTACGTCAACAGTATGCATGCAGGCGCATTTTCATACATGCGTAATGCTTGTATATACTTATGTACACCTGCTTAGCACATAGCCTACGCATTCCCACTTGCTATTGATATATATTTATTTATCTATATATATATATATATATACATATGAATATATATATATATATATATATATATATATATATATTAACCCATAAAGATATATATCTATAGGCGAGAAGCATACGACGACGTATCGAATGACCCGCGCATCAGCATTTAGTGTATTCATCCGCTGGATGCGCTCAGGGGCCGGCCGCTCACAGCGTAAAGCGTTGGGCCCTACAGCGCCTCGTGCAGGCATTGACGGCCTCAACTCCTTCCTCCGTGCGCCCCTCCAGCCCGAGTTCCACGGCACATATAGGCCTACAGCGTGTATGTACACACACACGCACTATTTATTTATACATGTGATTATTATGTATGATGTGTATGCGCGTGCGTAGGCCCTCTGGAAGCCGCTGAGGCCGGCGAAAGTATGTGACCTGGCGCTGTGTGTCTAGTGGAATGGGGTGTTGGTGGGTGACAGGGACGATGCATGCATGTGGTGGCATGCGCGTCTGGAGGTGACGAAATTCCAGTAGATATAATTTAGCACAACACATGATTACAAAGAAACAGAGACAGACGAAAACTTCGCTGGATGGATAATATTAATGAAGACATCATTTGGATTGTTATACTATTTTATAAGGTACCAATGAACTTGAAAATGACCAAGGACATTGACTACATGAGTGTTTTC
Organism: Bimastos eiseni; assembly: GCA_959347315.1. NCBI lineage: Eukaryota > Metazoa > Annelida > Clitellata > Crassiclitellata > Lumbricidae > Bimastos > Bimastos eiseni. The sequence continues at coordinate 6,841,912 of OY365809.1, read as the reverse complement.
AGTGACGCTGAGTCAAGAATTGATCGGATTTGTCGGATTCTATCGAGAAGAATCAACTTACAAGCACCTCATGGAGATGGCGATTATTTGAGTTTTGAGGGAAAGTGTTGAGTAAAGGATGATTCCAATATCCAGAACAGAGGATTGTGGTGCCAGTAGAGAGGAAGAATTTGAGGGTGCGTTGTCGTAGCCTGGAGTCCCCGTCAAACCAGATGAGCTCGAATAGACAGACTCCATTTGCAATGTACATGCAACATTTCCATGTCGTCAATGTAGCGTTTGCAGCCTCATTTAGTCGCAGATGCACATGGAGTTGAGTACCATCAGAGTATAGGTGGATTTCTATGCCAGTACGAGAGGCGACAGCTGACAGTGCAGAAGTATATAGAGGATGACATAGCACTGACCCTAAGGGAAGAGCCTTGTGGGACACCAAAGAGCGCAGAAGCGATGGATGAAACAAGGATAGTTTATGGGAACTTAGGCCTACTGAGTTTGACTATAGAAGTAGGACAGACAGCGGTTGATGATAGTAACAGAGATGACAGAGGGATTTTGGAAAATGAGTTGAATGCAGCGATTGACGCGGTCACGAACAGTGCAAGCAAGTCAATTGTCCCCAAATCCGTTGATCTAAACAAGCTTCTAAATGTGTTTGAGCCCGAGACAGAAAATAAAACTTATAATGTTGTTGCATACAGTCACTCAAACTAAGTTGTAGTGATGTTTATAAATTTCGGAAAGGAATTTGAATACAAAAATGCCTTGTATATTAATGTAGCGTGGAGTTGTATGTATGTATACAGTATACACATTACACATACATGTAGTTAGCAGTGGGAAGCAGCAGGAGAAGAGGGAGGAAGAGGGGGAGGCGACGGCGGTGGATATTATGTATGCTTGCGTGCGTATGTGCGGCGTAGTGGTAGGCTATAATCTATGGTCAATGTGCACGCGTGCGTCGTCCATTACGCGATCTTCTGAAGCTCTCTCTCTCTCTCTCTCTCTCTCTCTCTCTCTCTCTCTCTCTCTCTCTCTCTCTCTCTCTCTCTCTCTCTCTCTCTCTCTCTCTCTCTCTCTCTCTCTCTCGTCGACCGGACGACGTGTGCGTGCGTGTGTGTATGTTTGGTCGGTTGGCGTACGTTGTGAGGGAGAGGAGTCCAGTTGGACTGCCAAAGAGGGTGACGTAGGGGTGACGTAGGCCTGAGAGCCAAGGTGTTGATCTAGTGGTTGTGTGGATGGAGGAGGCTTAGCGGGAGGCCGCTCTCTCTGGCTGGCTGGCGTGCATGCGCATCAGAGGGTCGGTCGGTCGGTCGGTAGTAGTAGTAATGTTACACATACCAGGCCAATGCCGTCCTTCCGTTTGCTTGTTATAGTGCCCGATGGGGTAGGGAAGGGGTGGTGCGTGTGCGTGCGTGCGTGCATGCCTGCGCCCTTCATTGGCTTATAGACGCTGTCTCCATCTGGCGTCCGTATATGTCTGGCTATCTGAAGGAAGGCACGAGGGCGGAGGGAGAGGGTCTGAGGAGGCGGCAGCAGGGAGGCACCGATCCGCGCCTCTCAGTCTCTTCTCTATTCCTGTGCGTGTTCAGTAGCGCGTGCGGCTGGCTGGCAGCGCCACTGTGGCTGAGTGTCGTTAGGTCCTACTAGTTGTCTCTGTGGGTCTTGCTGGCTGTCTCTCGCTCCACGTGCACGTGTGTGGCCGTGGACCTCACGAGCGGCCCTTCATCTTTTCCTCATCATTTTCGTCGCAACAACCCTCATCTATCTCAGTCTCTCTCGATTTTTCTCTGTCTGCGTGTCTCTGGCTGTCTACCTATTTGTCTCCCTCCCTCCTTCCGTCCGTCCGTTCGTGCCCTTCCTCCTCTCTGTCTCTTCGTCTCTCTCTGTCTGGCCGTCTCTGCCTCTGTTATGTCTCTGAGTGTGTCTCTCTCTCTTGGTGTGCTCTTTGTTGCTCGCGGCTCCTCCTTCTCCTACGCCTCGATCGCAGAGCATGATGGGATCGAAGACCATCCAACGGGCTGCGCGCACCGCTGCGCGCCGCCGGATGCCACTGCAGCCGCAGCAGCCGTACGTGTGATGGATTGTCCGCCACCTAGCGTCGGCGCTGCAAGTTGCACCGGCAAAAGTTGGACACCTGTGAATGCTCAAGATATAACCTACCACCACCACCAACTCCTCCACCACCATGGCTACCACCGCTAACTACCACTACAACGGTCTCCGGTGGTAGAGAGCGCGCGTGGTGGCCTTATGGCTACAGTCACTCGGCGGCGTGCTCTTTGCTAATCTTAACCATGCGCTAACTTATTCTGAGCACCGCGCGCTGGCCCTTCCCTTCCCCTCGCCCATCCTCCCTCCTCTGGTTTATGCATTTGCTTCTTTCGGTTGGTCGATCGACCGCTTTTATAATGTTCGTGTGTGCGTTGTTGTGGTGTGAGCGTGTGATGCGATTCGCGTGCAGCTGGGTGTGTGTGTGTGTGTGCGTGTGGAAGGGGACTCAGTGTGCTTCGGTCGCTTCCTCCTCTTCCTCCTCCTATTCCGACTCGTGCGATCTCCTATCGGTTCCTTCTCGTCTTCTGCATCTGACTGACTCAAGGGAAACCTGGATTTCTATCACCTCAAAGGTAGGGCGTTGAGTTAGCGGGTTCGGGGCTGGGTGAGGAAGGAGGGTGGGCTGAATTGGCAGCAGTGGGCGTGTTGTGCTGTGGGAAGGTTGCGGTGAAATGCCGTAACAACGATGATAATCCTACGCCTTTATTATTAAGCGCCGTTATCTAATTACCAAGCATCAACCGATGGCGCTGAACAACTTCGATAGAAGGACTTGCTCAGTGTCCCTACACGGTAACCATTTAACGGTAGAGGACTCGAATCCACACGCTCTGCATTGCAAGCCGAGCAGTCTAGCCAATCGGCTGTAGGCCTGCCGTGCCTCTGAAGTAAAGGGTATATGGGGCAGAGGGCCGATTGGCGATGTGGTGGTCCTGTATCTGCACGGAAGTTCATCAGACGATTGAAGGAAATATCAATGTGGTGGTCGCAGTCTTCCTGCCCCTGTAATCATTCGTCCAATGATAGATGTGTCATAGGATGATAAAGCAGACCCGGGTGACCTTTGTCTTAAAGGAACAACGGACACGTGTTAGTTGGGAACAATTAGTTGACTTGCATCCTGCTTGTAACGGCTTAGAAGTAGTGGCAGTGGTTGTGGTGAGACTGGTTTCAAGTATTACGACACTTATAACTAACGGAGATCATTAGTGTCGCCCTCCTCCTTTTTCCAGGCTTGGGACTGGCACTGCCAGAGTGCACGCAGTGGCGGAATTAGTGGCCTGGAAACTGAACTAACTCATTGAAGTAACTCTGAAGTAGTTGCTGGGGAGATGACGATAATAATAATGATAATAATAATAAAATTTAGAACAATATAAATAATAATAATAATATAATAATGATAATAATGCTAATTGAAGACTTGTCTCCTGCTTGCAGCGGCTTAGAAAGCTAACCAACCGGTAACTAATTAATTATACTGTGGAGCAGATAACAATAATAATAATGAAAATAATAATAATAATAATAAAATAATAATAATAATGATAAGAAGAATGGTGATTTCTATTGTGCCATGACAAAGTCGGAGATGTCATAGACAACATGTTCGCCGATATTTAGAGAAGTTTTTGTCCGATGAATGATCTCTTTTGCCCCTTTGCAACTTTCAGGTAGATAATTGTAATCATATGATTATTATGAGTCTACGATACAATTTTATGTCTATTATTAAGATTGTCTTTACATCACTGATCCATACAACCACTAGATGAACACCTTGGCTCTCAGGCCTACGTCACCCCTATGTCACCCTTCTATGGCGGTCCAACTGGACTCCTCTCCCTCACAACATATATATATATATATATATATATGTATATATATATAAATATATATATACAAACCCAATTATATTATTGTATGCATACATGTATGTATTGTGTGTGTGTGTGTGTGTTTGCGCGCACTTTGAGTATTGGATCAGTTGGATTACCCAAGGTGACATCTTGAAGAAGCCATGTATTAGTTCTACTGAGTGACCAGAAGATATCCGAATGCCTCGCGTAATGGCTTTCCTTGGAACAGTTCCAGGAAATTCCATTAACTCCAGATAACAGATTTGAAATGAGGGAAAATGCAACAATGTGTTCCTCTGATCCATGGGTGCTTGTACACAATATATTTTACAGGCTAGTGCAGTAAGACTGAACCAAGGAGTACAGTGGAAAGGTATTTGCTTCACCATCACTATCATCATCACCATCACTATCATCGTCATCATCACTCTCATCGTCATCATCACCGTCAACACCATAAGCTCCTGATGCCAGCCCTTTGGTAGTAATGGGTACGAATAAATGATCTCCGTTGTCTTCAATCACCTGTCCAGTCCATTGCTCCTCTTAAAAGTGTTAGTCCCAGTGACACTGAGTCTTCATTCATATTATCTGTCCATTGTGTTATTAGTCTGCCTTTGTTTCTTTTTCCTTTGAATCTGTCATGTAGTGCATTGTGTGAGTATAATATATACTTAACCTGTTTTCAAATTCATTAATTTTTTAGCTGTATAGATTTCCAAGTTATGATTCAGTAGACGTAATTGTAATCCTATAAAGATGACGATTTACATATCATCAGTAGCAGGTTACATCTAGGTTGCTTTACAATGTCAACTGTCAGCATAAATGATGCCATAGTAGAATTTACACTAATTAGAATTTTACTGTTTTTAAAACATGAAGACTTTGATTCTTGAATTGATGCAGGAAAACGAAATTCACAGAAGGTTCCAGTGTGAGGTGTTATTTTGCCATTGTTAGTATGACAATAGCTATAGCATCGTCAGTGGCAAGCTACTTTCAGGGTGCTTGTCTGCTTGACAATGTCAATGGTTAGCAGTTGCTTAGTAAGTTGATAAGAGTCATATAGTAAGGAGTTATGAGAAACAATGTAAGAAGATAAAAGTTACATGGTTAGTAGATAAGAGCTACACTTTAAGTAGATAAGAATTACTTAGTAAGTAGACAATGAGCTTTGTAGTATGTATAAATATATAATACATTGATTGAATTACACAGTAGGTAGTTGATAGTTACACAGTAATTAGAGATAAGAGTTATATAATAAGTGGATAAGAATGACATGTAGTAAGTATATTGGAATTACACAGTAAGTGGATACGAATTACATGGTAAGTTGATAAGAATTACACAGTAAGTAGATAAGAGTTACTTAGTAAGTGTGTTAGAATTACATAGTAAGTTGTTTCTGCGACTGTTGAAGGTCGAAATCAAATGCCATGGCAACTGAGAAAAGCCAGTGCGCTTAGAGTTGCTGTTAGCGAATAGGTTCAGCGAATGTTACGTACTTGGTTAGACGAGTTTAAATGTTGCTAACGAGTTGAACTGATTACCGAAGTGGAGAGTGGGGGGGGGGATAGTAATACCACGTGTTGTGCGTCTGAATGCGCTCTGCACTGAATGGATCCTGCTTGGCATTCAAGCTGCAGACGTAAAGCTTACATGTGCACAAGCCTTTTCCTGCGTTGCCTTCGTTGAAAGCATCTGTATTGATCCCTGATCATCCATGAACTTCGGCATCTGCCGCTAGACGGCCGAATTTATCACCATGGTTGTGTGGCCAGGGCCGGCCAGCGCTGATGCTGCTGTGGCGCGGACTATAAATCCGGGGTGTTGGAATATCTGGAAAAGCGTGGACAACTGCGCGGTGTCGCTTGTGTGAACTCGGCGGATCTGCGGGTTCTGTTCGGACTGAAGTTGAGACGGGAGATCGTCGAGATAACTGATTCGGCTAGATTGAGAGTTGGCTGAATTCCAAAGACCACCTGCAGGAGGTTAAGGCAGAATTAGGAGACCGTTCATGTTTCTGTAGCGTTTTGCGGTACTCGGGTGATTGATTTAGAGGACTGTCAATTTTGCAGTAGACTTGAGGTTGGCAGATAAAGTGTCCCTCGTCTGCCGAGGCTGAGAAATGAATGTCGTCAACATTTAATACCTATGACCATCTCTGCTAAACCACTCAGGTGCCAGTAGCTCTGCTCAGTGAATATATAGCCTTTGAAATATCCATGTCAGTCTACTGCATAATTGACTAAACATAAATAAAACAATGACAGAAAGGGCGGATGACAGGTCCACTCCCTTATTGGTTTCGTTTACAGTTTCTCATTATAGGCACTTGTAGTAACAAGAAAGCGTAATGTCATCTGTGTAATGTAAGAATCAAGTACTAAATGCCTGTAAGAATCAAGTGCTTACTGCCTGTAAGAATCAAGTGCTTACTGCCTGTAAGAATCAAGTGCTTACTGCCTGCACGAATCAAGTGCTAAATGCCTGTAAGAATCAAGTGCTTACTGCCTGTAAGAATCAAATGCTAAATACCTGTAAGAATCAAGGGCTAAATACCTGTAAGAATCAAGTGCTAAATGCCTGTAAGAATCAAGGGCTAAATGCCTGTAAGAATCAAGCGCTACATGCCTGATGCCTGTAAGAATCAAGGGCTAAATGCCTGTAAGAATCAAGCGCTACATGCCTGATGCCTGTAAGAATCAAGCGCTACATGCCTGATGCCTGTAAGAATCAAGCGCTACATGCCTGTTGCCTGTAAGAATCAAGTGCTAAATGCCTGTAAGAATCAAGTGCTAAATGCCTGTAAGAATCAAGGGCTAAATACCTGTAAGAATCAAGTGCTAAATTCCTGTAAGAATCAAGTGCTAAATGCCTGTAAGAATCAAGTGCTAAATACTTATAAGAATCAAGTGCTAAATACCTGTAAGAATCAAGTGATATATACCTGTAAGAATCAAGCGCTAAATGCCTGTAAGAATCAAGTGCTAAATGCCTAGAAGAATCAAGCGCTAAATGCCTGTAAGAATTAAATGCTAAACAGGTCTACCTGTAAGATCAAGCACAAAATGCATGTAAGAATCAAAGTGCCAATTGCCTGGATTGCAATTCTTACTCCAATTCTCCGTTGCTCGACGCCAAAAGACTGGGTGTGGTTTCAAAAGATCTGCGGCCCTGGATTGTGTGGTATGAAAGCTGTTCAATGTGCGTGCTCTTGAAAATGTAGGATTCTGTGTGTTTGTGTTTAGGATCCCTTATCTTTGTATTTGTACTTGTGAGTTTGCTTTTATGTTTGGGATGCTTATGTTTGTATATATATATATATATGTATATGTATATATATATTGTATGCGTAACCTAGCCATAATTCTGGGTCAGAGGCAATGTTATGGCAGGGTGACCATTTGTGCCTAACCCAGAACGTTGCCACCCAATAGATTCAAAACTTTGACCTGGGTTAGAAAGATGTAAGTTCTGCTGACAACCTTGTGTGACCTAGTTTAAGCATGTATGAACTGAATGTATGATAGTTTGATGGCTGTGTAATTCGATAGCACGTTTTTGAAAGTGTACCAGTTAGCTATATGTAAGTTTTAAGTAGTTTCTAACTTTACAGATTCCTATGTAATGCATGTGGAGGACCATGATATGCTGTGGTATGCATTGGCTGTGTTAAATTTGTGAGTCATATTATAAGACATTATTTTAAATGAATAAATAAATCTTTGTAACTGACAAACCGCAGTATGATTGCAATATGATTGTACAGTATGAACAGTTTGATGGCAAGTTATTATAGGAATCAAATTTGACTGTCGGCAGCATCTTATTTAACTAACGCCCCCGCCTAGCGAAAGAAGGACTAGTCAGCCTTGTATATGGGTCAGTACTTGGGTATACGTTTTGCAAAGTTAAGCTACTAAGGAAGTTCTTAAAAGTCTTTGTTAGTGACTGTTATAGATGCTTTCATAATCTGTGTGAATTCTTTGATGGTTTTCCTTCTTGTTGCAGAATATTTAGACTTGGCGTTATGCTGAGACAGAGCATCCTGTGATGTCCTGCAACAAAACTGAAGTTGGTCTCCTTATCTCAAGGGAACCAGACGGGCTTCAGCAGCAGCAGCAGCTCGAAGGCACCACCAGCCCCATCATCTCAAACAACAATAACAACAATGATGGTGAGAAGATGATATGTGAAAATCACAAGTCATCATCGTCCCTGGAAAGAATAGGCCTCAGAAGACCACCATCCGATACTAACGTTCTCAACGCAGAGCTCAGCAGTGACAGACACTGCGGTGCAAAGACCACTGGCCACGTCAACAGTTCACACGAGAAACCCGAAATTCTAGAAGGTCCGAGGGAGGACAGTTTAAAGAGCGACACTTCACAGCATGGAACGACCGAAGACGACAGAGTGAAGAATCTTTTCCGGAAGTATAGGCTCACCATCAAGAATGAGACGGTCATCGTGAGTCGCATCGACGGAATTTTGGATTCCACTGGCGAGCGATCATCTCTGTACAAGTGCCACCTCTGCGGAAAGCTCGGCGGAACGCTCGAGAAGCTGAGACGCCACCTGGCAGCACACAGCCGTAAGCTGCCTTACCGATGTCGCCTTTGTGACGTGAGATTCCAGCTGAGGCCCCAGTTGTCATTCCATTTGAAGACCCAGCATGGGAGTTTCTGGGTGGGAAGCCCTGAGGCGGAGGAGCGCAACGCCCGCAGTCACTCAGAGACTCTCCAGGTGGATGTGGTTACAAGTCGTGAGGATGTGAGAATAAACGGTTGCAGCAGAAGTTGTGTTCCTGGTGTTTCCACCTTGAGACAATCATCAGATGAATTGGACTCCTCAGGAACAGAAGTCCTTGAACCACCATCAAAGGTTTCCGCTCTGGAGAATGACGTCAATAGCTGGAAGAAGTTCGGTTTCGGCAACGTGAACTCGATGAGTAGTTTCCACGGCCATAGCAAATACTCGTTTCAGGAACTAGACCAATCACGCTCGATTAGTCGCCCTTCATCTTCAGACACGCTGAACGGAAACACAAAGTCGTCGACAGTTCACTTGGATCCACTGAAGGAAGTCACAGATCATGGGGGGTTGTCGCTTTTCACTTGCCACAAAAGCAGAGAATATACCGAGAAGGCCATTTCTGGCATTCGCGAGAAGACGCCTGTCGAAATGCTGGGTAATCAAATGGAGTACGAACAAAGCCAGGGTATGGACATGACTTGCAAGCCATCACGAGGACTGCACAGTCACAGCGAGCCCAGAAACGGTGGCTGCTCGAACACTACTGTCCTTGCTCCCCCGGAGCTGTTCACCGTTGATCTGGCCACTAAGATCCGAGAGACGGAACACCTCGGCGACGACATCACGGTCGTCATTCCTTCCGATGCTCCAATCGAAGAAACGGAGGCGAAGTGTGACGTCGTGAGGAGGACGGGCGAAGATTCGGAGGCGGCGCACCAGAACAAGATCATCCACGCACCGCACAAATCGATCCTTGGTAACTCACAGCTGAGGACGAAGCGCAAGCTGAGTGTGTCTGCTAGTACTCCTACCTCATCGTCGGCCGACTCCCTGCCCAGGACCGGGCACCCGACCATCCCGAAACACCTGGCAGACAATGACTTTTCCACTCATCAGATGTCGGCAGCCTCTGGTGTTTCCACCTGTTCCTTGCCGCTGTCCGTCTACAATCCTCTTGCCCTTTCCAGTTTTGTTCAGGGATTCAACGGCCTCATGTCGTCTTCGCTCCTATCCCCGATAATCACTCAGGCATCCCTCGGATTTCCAGGCATGCTCGTTAACCCGCTGTCGCTCTACGCTGCCCAGCTCTCATCCAGTTCCCTCGCGTCACTGATGAACTCCAAAGTGGCTAACCTGTCTGCTGCCGCAGCCGCTGCGTCCCTCGACTGCGGCCAGAGGGACCTGGCGACATCTGGCAGCGCTGCCCAGCCAGACTCATTGCACCTCGAAACCCTGGCAGAGGGTGCCGCTCGTGTGAAAGAGGAACTGTCGAACAGCAGCGGAAGTGGCTGCCTGTCGTCGACGTCAGAGGGCTATGCCAGTCCCAATTCCAAGTGTTCGTCGCTGTCAAGAACGCACTCCAGGTCGGTTCACCCGTACGTTCAATTTATTTTATTCTTTTATTTCTCATTTTTGCACAGCTCCAACTGTATAGTAATAGGAGTGAGAAATTATTTTCCTATTACGCCGAATTTTTCTGAGGCATGAACCTGATGAGAACTAAATTGAAGTTAAGAAGATCTGTGAAGGCATGCCGTGAATGTAATTTACTCCACCCGTGGCCGTATTAACCACTGAGCATAGTAGTCGCTGTGTCTATTTATGTTGGCATACCACCAGCAAAAGTAAGATCAAAAGTAACAGGCAAGTGTTAAGTTCCCTTGAAATTAATTATTAATTGGGAGAATATTGTAAGTTCTGTTGTAGAGTTTGGGGCAGCGCACCAATCGACAATACACTTGGAGTATTGATGACAAATCCAGCTTGTTTTGAGATAATGCCATTGAATTTTTTTTCAAATTTCATTGCGTGCCACTTAAGCGACAACAGGCATACCACTGGTGGCACGTGTACCTCTGTTTGAAAACCCTGGTGTGTACTGTTACTTAAGACTTTTCTCAACAAGTGTGTATTTAAAATGACTGTGAACACAGTACAGTTTGTCGTTAAAGTGTTATTGGCGCAAATAACCAAACACTGAAACACATCTTATGAGACTATCCTTAGAACCTTTTTATCCTGGCTACCAACTACATGAAACAGACAGTGATTTGAGACTTTTGGGAACTTGCCTAGAACAACAGAAGTCTGTTACATGCAATAATTCTTTTTTTCTTCTCTTGTCTATCAGTGGAGAGAGAGACATACAGACAGACACAGACAGACAGACAGACAATATATATACACACATATATACACAGACAGGCAGACAGACAGAGAAATATATAAATATGTGTGTTTCAGTGTATATATATATGTATATATATATATATTTACACTCATACATACAGACAAACAGACAGACATTCTCTGTATGAATATCTACATGCATTAGATAATCAGTTTGTCCTAGTTTTTTTTCTTTGGCACTTCAGTTGATCATCGTAGGGCAGGTGTTGAACGTCAATGCACAGAAATAGCCAGAAGCTTTGACTTCTGCTTTAACTGTAGCATGTGTAACAGGAGATTAAAGACAATGCAGATTGTGTAGCGAATATTGCCGTTGATATTGCAGCTCATTCCAAAGAGATGGAAAAAGAGACAGAGACAGAGAGAGCCAGAGAGAGAGACAAAGAGAGAGACAGGCAAAAGGTGTCTACGCCAGTCATGATCCATTAGATTTTTGTCAAGTTGTGCTTTCTCATGCATTCAGCCATCCTTCTGGAAATGTGTTCTAATAAACTTATGAACTGTTTAGTCATAGACCTCGCCAAGAAACTTCATTTTCACTTCTACATTGCCGTCTCCTTTGATGATCAACGGAACAGAACATTATTGACACCTTGTCTATTAATGACATTACTCTGGGTTATGAAGGATTTAGCAGATTGTTCCGCTCCTCCCAGTGAATTATATGATCATTATTCTTTGGTGGGTGTATTTAGGTGCGTGGAACCTACTAACAATTGAGTAGAAATCGTCAGCATACTTGACTTGATGTTGAGAGGCTGTAGCAGGTGTAAATCCGAGACCACAACGATGTAAGAGTGACCTCGTTAAATCTGAGCGTCTTTAACAGCAGTTAAAAATGAGCAGATAGAATTTACATTCATACAGGCGTAGGAAGCATTGAGTTGAGGCTGAATGAGATTCAAGAGTGGACCTTAGAAGCGTTTTAATAAGGCAAACAGCCTTCATGCATAAGATTAGCATTCAGAATTTCAGATGCTCTATTAATGGTCAGCAGTTAAAAATGTTAAAAATGTGCACTAGTACTATAGTCAAACCGACACAACGGAGAAGGGGGCCTGAGGTGGCTTGGCTGTGGGCGTCACCAACAGGGTCAGCAGCCTTCTAAAAATATCTACGCTGTTGTGCATTTTTAAATGTGTTTTTGTGGAATTGTTAATGAAATGTTGTCAAGCATATTCTCTAGCAGACCGATTGCAATAGAAGCGATGATTTACTTCTCTGAGATTTCAGCTGACCTCGACCTTGATCTTGCATTGGCCTACATCTGGCATTGGCCTTAAGCTGGAAAGGACCTTGATCTGTGAAGGGCCTTGAGTTGGCCTTGGCCATGAGCTGACAAGGGCATTAACGTTGAGTTTGCAGGTGATTGGTTGCAATTTACTTGTGTAGTCTTCCTTTTGAATTTTGAACATTGTCGTATGATCTTCCCAAAAGAAAGACATTTTCAGCTTGTACTAAGACTCTTCTTCTCTTAGGTCTGCTAGATTTTCATACCTCCATTTTGGGTATTAAAATTGCACCCAAATTATCCAGGTGCACGAATAGGCATAATATCCATTCGGAGGTACAAGTTGTCCGAAGGCAAGGCTATTCCACTTCATTTCCCAGCATAGATTTAACGTTTATATGAGCATTCATTTAAAAGTATTTTGGTGCAAATTGAATTGATTTACAGTACCTGTAAGTAATCATTTAGGGGTTAATGGGAATTGACCTGAATAGATTGAGTACGCAAGCAAAGGCCTGTCCTTGTGTTGATGTATACAAGAGAAGTTGTTGATGTGAAGTACTTGATGTGTTGGCTGTTCATGTGATGACCTACTTGTATACTAATGAAGTCATGTGATGACCTACTTGTATACTAATGTCGTCATTTCATTCATCAATGTCTGTTGACGTTTGATAGATGCATGGCTGAGTCTGTTTCCTATTCTACATACCTTATCCGGCCGGGCTCTACTTGACCTACATAAATATTCATATTAACTTAGTTTCAAGTGTTCCTTATATCACCTTTCTTACCTAATGTTATCTTACGTTACTTAGCGTTACCTGACCTTACCTTATTTCACCATACTTTTATCTTCCATCATTTACTTACTTTATCTAATTTCACGTGAGTCCTTGACCTTACCTAATTTCACGTGACCTTGCCTAATTTCATGTCGCTGTACCTGATGTCATGAGACGTTACCTTTGTTCATGTGACCTTAACTAATTGCATGTGACCTTACCTTTATTCATGTGACCTTACCTTTATTCATGTGGCCTTACCTTTATTCATGTGACCTTACCTTTATTCATGTGGCCTTGCCTAATTTCATGTGAACTTACCTTATTTCATGTGGTCTTACCTAAATATTCATATGACCTTACTTCACCTTACCTTATTTTCTTTGCCTTATCATACTTACGTTACGTTTCTTACTTCCTTTTATCTCTTCCGTGTAACTGGTGATTCCATCCAAAAGCCTGGGTCTAAGAGAGTGTAACGCTATTATCTTCTTTATGCGACAGCGCCATTCAACAGAAACCGCTGTGTACTTATGTTTTGTAGAAGTTAAACCAAAACTTTAATAATGCCTAGTGACTTACGCAGTCACAGAGTGTTTGCGCTGGTTTCTTTTCAATCGGGGTCTTTATCCCTGTGTATCATGTAAGATACATGTCTATGTCATTTCCTGTTGATCATCATCAATTCATCATCATCGGTACCTTATGCCTGGCAAATGACGTCGATGGGTACGAATATATAAGCTCCCTCGTACATTTGTGAAGTCCAATGCTACCCTTAGTGTTAGTTCAAGTGATGTTATGTCCTCATTTATATCATTTGCCAAGTGTAGCCTTGGGTTTAGGAAAGTGTAATGCTGTTTTCTTTGTCTTCCTTTATTTCTGTTTCCTATGTTTCTTTTCCTAATCTTTTCTGAAGCTTGCATTGTGTGGCATTCTGTCAACTGACATTCTCTCTACATGTCACTTATGATGTCATAATATTAATATTGTTAGTGTTTTAATATGATATTGCATATTTTAAGTGTTTTAAGTGTGCAAAGTCAATCAGTCCATCAATCAAAACTATTTGATATAGCGCCCCTTCAAGATATCTACTAAGAGGCGCTCCCGGCCTAATCCTCGACTGAAAAGGACAGTTTTAAGAGAGGCTTCTATGGGAAGTCCATTCCAGATTGTAGGTCCCACAACCGAGAAAGCCTGACTCTGTAAAGTCATAAAACATGGATCTTAGGTACAAAATAGTTCTGAACAAAGAACTCAAACCCGTGGCTCCCTCATTACAAGTTGTGCACTCTGACCCGTCGGCTGTTGTGACTATCGGCAAGAACGATTGTTTGGGTATTGACGTAACACTCGCATTTATAGATCTAAGACTTGTGTGTTTGTCTTAGTTTCCGTCACCAACTGTATTTCTACCAGATTTCTCCAACACATTGTTGCTTTTTCTTTGGAGCCACGGCCGTATTGCTTCAAATGGTTATTACAATAACATCACTATGATTTATCCATTCGTTAATTCAATCATTTATGTCGTGCGTCTCTGACATAAGCCTACCCTTCAAGCCCCGGCTAAACAAACCAGTTTTCAAGTGCATGTTTATAGAAAGTGCAGGCGGAATCCATAGCCAAGACAACGAAATGAGGCGGCTAGACTATTCCAGATGGATGGCGCTACAACAGTGCAAAAGGAACAACTCGTTCACCTCGTGCAGAGGAGCCTAGAAATCAAAACTTCCATGACGACCCCAAGTGTGGCGCGGTGGCCTTTTGGTTAGAGAATTCTGCCTGTAACATAAATGGTATGGTTTCGATCCTCCTCCAATTCATGTAGTCCCTGTGTAGATACCTTGAGTAAGTCCTTCACTCAACATTGCTCTGTGCACTTCTGCACTATCAGGAAAGGCGATATCAAATAGAGTTGTCTTGTATCGTATAGACAAACGTGACATGAGATAGAAATAGCAAATGCAAATAGCCAGTGGCATTGCTCTGTCTACTTACCCAACGCAGAATCTTGTATTCAGTTCACTGGTAAGAAGCATCCAGCGACGAACGTCATGCATAAAATGCGAGAAGCACTTCACTGGCTGTAGAAGTAATTAGACATGATTTGATTAATAATTAAAGCCGTTCTGGTGCCTTATAGCTATGAAGACAAGTGTTCCAGAAACAATGCTGTGTTTACTTAATGAGGAGAGGACAAAGCCTATTCTTCGGCATATTGTTCTTCGTTTTTATTGTGAAATCGTACTCCATTGCAGTCTATGCATCATCATCATCGTCATCATCATCTCATTCCTAGTTGAAGATTTATCTAGTTTTATCCAGAGTGTTCTCTCCTCGTCCTCCCATGTTCCTCCTCCTCTTCCTATTCATTCTCCTCCTTTGCATCATCATCTTCTTCATCCTCCTCCTTGTCCTGTACATTTTCCTCCTCACCCTAATAATTGTCCCCATCATCATCCTCCGTACTCCTTCTATTCTTCTTCATCATTGTCCTCCTCCTTGTCCTCTTCATCTTCCTTTCCTCTTAATCTTCCTCCTAATCCTCTTCATTGCCCTCCTTGTTTTCATCCTCCTCGTCTTTGTACTCCTTGTCTTCTTCTTCGTATTTCTCCTCCTCCCCTTCCTCTCTTCGTATTTCTCCTCATCTTCCTCTCTTCGTATTTCTCCTCCTCATCTTCCTATTCTTTGTATTTCTCCTCCTCCACCTCATATTCCTCTTCTTCATCTTTCTCCTCCTCCTCTCCCTCCTCCTCCTCCTTCTGTGTCTCCTGTCTTCTTTTGTTATTGAACTCTAAGCTGCCTGACGCAAAGATTCGGAAATTAGTCGGATATATCCTTAGATTTTCAATTTCTGTTACTGACACCAAAGAATTTCTTCAATTAGGTATCGCTTTCAGCAATAAGCCGCTGGACTCAGTGCTGTTGGTTGACCAATGGGAGAGTGTGCAATTGTAATAATACACGACGGACCATTTGAGCAGACGAAGAGCAGTCCCTTCAGCTCACTTAGCAGCTCCCGTTTTCTTAGCATTGGCGTATGAGGCCACATCGGAAGTCATATGGAGAACTAATATGAGGGCATATTGCAGGGATTATATAGGAGGGCGTATTGTAGGGCATATAACGAGGCTCATAGGAAGGCATATACATGTAGGATGACTTCTAGGAGGACGTATGACATTGCACTATAGGAGTATTTATATGAGGGCATATTGAAAGGCACATAGAAGACATGTACTCTGTGTGAACAGATGACCATTATCTTTCCACACCACAAACAGTGTGCAGTGATTGTACTCATTTTAATGCCAAGTTGGCTAAGGAGAGCAAGTGGAGCAGAAATTGAAACATCCATGATTGCTCGACTGTATGTGCACCCATAGATATATAATGCTTGCAGTTGCTGGGTAGAATCCAACCCCATTCAACGAACAAAGACTTGTGTAACGCTACAGTCTGAATAAGCAGATTTGATGATGCACTTATAGTAAAGCCTACGGTGACAGTGGTGTGTGTTAGTGTTACGGGTAGTGCACTGGACTGACATTCGAGAGGTTAGGGGGTTCCGTGCGGGGGGGCCGAAATTTGACTGAAGACCCATCTGTGCATCCTAGAGAAAATTCGGCTATCAGTGAGGCATGATTATATTATGTGCTTATGTAAATGAAATTAGTAAATTGTTTTATTGATAGCACAGGTCCACGCATCTAAATGATCAGTCTCTTCTTTCTCTGTGTATGTTACGTTTGCGAGTTTGTCGTTTTGTTTCTTCTGTCTCTACCTTGCCTGCAATTAGCACGATTTCCTAAATTGGACTGTGATTTGAAAATTGTCATGACATGGAAATCTTTTGCAATCGAGAAATCGTTGAGATTTGATATTTTGATATTTCGCATCATTTACAGTTTTCTAGACTGAATTTATTGCTGGATATGAGACTGCGACGACGACACATTGGCGTTGATGAGTGTTTTTCTGTAGAGATTTGATGAAAGTCCTTGTCAAGCAATATATTCTAGACTGCAATAACACCGTCTCAGCCACAGACCATTAAGGAGTTCATGAGCACAAAGTCGGTAAACAAAAGTAGAAAGTTAATGACAGTAAGACGTTTAGGAAGGGTGGAGAGTCAATCGTCAATGGTGGTTGGGAATTGTAAAAGAGTAATTGACAATGGGGTTGAAGTTTTTTTTATTATTGTAAGTTGCAACCGAACATTTACCTCCAGGCGTCTCTTTGAAGTGCTTCTTAAATTCACTTCTGCATTGCATTTTGTTTATGTATTCTAAATCAGTGTTTCCCAAACTTATTGGTCTTGGGGGCCGTCCATAAAGTACGTCACGCTCCAGGCGGGGAGGGGGTGTAAGAAAGTGTGACAGTTTGTGACAGAGGGGAGGGGGGTCAGGCCATGTGTGACGTCACACATTTATTTTTTAAAATATTATTTATAATTTATTTTTTATTTTTTTAGTAGAATTTAATAGCTTTAAAAATAATTTTCAAAATTTTTTTGAAACATTTGAGTTTGGACTGTTCCATTTTTTAGTTAGTAAAGGGGTGAAAGAAAATCTAAATTATAATTTCGTTTTTATTAGAGGTTAACACATGGATAAATATTCATACTGCCCGCTGTAACAACCCTAGAGTCATAAAAGCCTGTTTTGTTTCCGTTTTATTATTTAATCACTGAGTGAGGTCAAGTTTCGCTAATCTACTTCTTATCCTGTGTAAAAAGATTGCATAATCGGAAGATTATCTAAAACTTGACCTCACCTATTGTAAATGAAAAGGCAGCAGATAAATGATGTGTATTATATAATTGTCTAGTCTAATTTTTGCAATTTTTGTTTTCAAATTGAAACTTGATTGAGTTACTGCTTCAATGAATAACTGTGACAACTGTTGACAATTGACTATTCTACTAAGTCATTTTAATAATGTGATAGTTCTTTTAAGTGGAAATTTTATATTTTAATACAGTTTAATAGTGAAGTGTGTTTTAGATTAAATTTTAATTAGGTGTTAATTTAAAAAAAATTTTTTTTCGAAAGTGTGACGTACTTTAGGGGGGGGTCCGAGATTTGTGACAGTTTGTGACAGAGGGGAGGGGGGGGTTAAAAATGGTCAAAAATAGCGTGACGTACTTTATGGATGGCCCCTTGGGACCCACTTCCGAAAATCTTTGAATGCTCGCGACCCACCTCACAAAGGCGAACCATATTGTGTTCAAATTTAATTAGCATTTAAACGTCAAATTTCAATGCATGCATTGAATATTATATGCTCGATACAATGATGTCACTCTAAACTAGGCTCTACTCATTGGAGTGTACTGTAGTAACAATACAACAAAAAAGGCCAAGAGAACAATTTGTCATTTTGTTTTTCTGAATTTATTGGAACTATTTTAAAGCGAACCTGAAGCATGGCGACCCACATGACAAGACACCACGACCCACTTTTGGGTCGCGACCCATAGTTTGGGAATCACTGTTCTAAATTATGTATCCTGAATGGCATGTAAATTGAATGGTGTAGCCTTACTGATGTTGATTTAAGGTTAAAAGTTCACCAGATATTGCTAACTCACCATAACTCAGCCAATTTCATATTCGAGTGGTACCAGTCCTGGGCCTGGCTGAAGGAGGAGGGAGAGGCTTATCGTAATCATCTTTGCAATGATGCTGCATGTTAAAAAGAAACAACCACTAATACCATAAGTCACCACATATGGAAAGCTCACCCAACCGAGTCCAATCTTAAGTTGACTGATAGTTGACACAGTCTTTCAAGTTTGCGTTGCATGGAGGATGATGAATGATGGCAGTTGATTTGGTTCATCGACTGCCTCTCCCTGGCAGATGGTAGATGGCCCAGCAGTCGGTTATCTTTCGTGCCATAGGTCATCACAGCATCCAAGATCTTTCATCAGTTGCAGACGGCACATCTGAGTTTGGACTCTAAGAGTGTTAAGGGTGGGATATAGACACTTTGTTATAGGTCAACCAGTTTGAGTTGGTGGTCATGCTACAGTGCTACAATGCAACGAAATGCTAACCAACAACACCTTAAATCCAAAGCAGATAATTAACTCTGGAATGCAGACTTGAATATTGTGATGTTTGAAACTGTCAGAATTATTGAGCAAAGCCCAGCAGTTGACATGCTAATTGATTAAAATGAGCAAAATGCTGAAATAGTGAATATTGTGGTTACAATACACCATATAGATGCCACCCATGTTCCTTTCAGTACAGGTTTAATTTTGGGATATACGAATATCGAAATATCTTGATGGTCAACAAATGACGGTATAATAACAAAGTTCAGAATCATTCGTGGACTTTAAGGACTAAAATCGATGTCAATGAACCTGTGTCAACAGATAGTGTCTGATTAGTACATGAGGATCATAGATAACAACCATTTGTAAGAAGTATCCTAATATCTTACAATACATGCGGCTGGTTAGCGCTCTCATTCTGTAACTTGGAGAGCGTGAGTTCGAACTTCCCTAAGATGGTCACTGTGTAATGTCTTTAAGCAAGTCCTTCATGGACAAAATTCTCAGCGTCATCGATTGAGGCTTGTTCATTAGGTAGTGGCTGATTGGTTAGAACGCTCTGTCTGTAGTGAGTATGGCATCGAACCTCAGCGAGGGAGTGGATGTGTTGAGCAAATCCTCAACTGGAACTCCTTGGTCACAGATGCCTCAGTCCTATCGAGGCTCTGTCATTGTATGATCATGTACACTTTTGAGCTTCGAAAGGAGGGCAATAATTATCAACTGAAGTTGTATAATAATTATAATAATACTAATAATAATTATAGTCATGCCGTGACATTTAGGGGATCTTTTGAGCAGCACGTTGAGAATGAGAGCCTTTTACACAGTTTTAGTTTCATAGAGCCAGAGAGATCATTTCTACATGGGGCAAAGAAATTGAAATAATAATGATAATAACGATAATAATATTAACGTTAATAATGATGATGATAATAATATTAACAACAATAGTAGTAGTAATAATAATAGCAGTAAAATTAATGATGATGATGATAATAATATTAATAATAATAATAAATAATAATAAAGTCGCTTTTTGTAGCACTTTCTCCACCAATAAAACCATCTGCGAAGATTAGCCATTCCAGAACAATGCCCTCTAATTTTTTTAATTCCGAGGGATCATATGTACCTCGGCGGAAACAAATAATAGTAATAATAATGACGATCATTGAGTTGATGTGCTTGTTATATTATTCTAGGTTGAACGTGATACAGAAGCCAATCAAAAGGGAGAATGCCTATAAGCCAATCATAATGTCCGACGGTCGAACAGCCTATCACTGTCTCTACTGCAACAAGAACTTCTGCACGATATCAGACGTCAACCGCCACATGGACTTTCATGAAGGTAATCAGAAAGATTTCAGCTTACTACATCTTGATGCCGAACCCCCTAACAATCCACTGGTTGGTTTTCTGTTGTCGGCCTTTCTTTTTTCGAATTAGCTACCTTGCAACTGGAACTCCTTGGTCTTTCTTGGCCTTATTTCCGATTTGAAGACCATTTCGATCAATCAGTCGTTATATAGCGCCCCTTCGAGGTCTCTACCCATAGGCACTTGATTTTGTTTTATCACATCTGATTTGTTTCTCTTGGCGGCGAAATATAAATCTTGCAATTGCAATTTCTATTTTCTGAGGTTCATGCTCTCAGTCAGTCTTCACCAGATGATAGTCCAATTGTCAGCCACTGACCTGTGCTTGTATTTCTTGTTGATAGACATTAGCATGTATGTGCTAGGGTGGTCAGAACTTTGTTGATTGCGAAAGTAGACGTTCGTTGATGCTGTTAATTATTGCTAGTGAGTTACCTGATCGAGTTGCCTAGTTTCCTTGTACTAGATATCAGGTAATTGTTCACTTGTGCAGATTGAGCTGCAGATATTCGAGGTTTCCTTTCTTTACGTGCCCAAATTTGTCCATGAATAGGACCTAAAGTCTAAACTCTAAACTCTAAGAGTTTCAACATTAAAGGTCCTGAATTCATTCTTCTACTTCTATTTATAAGATCCTAGCACAATTTTTACAAGTGGTTGATCCTTATGGTTAGGTTCAAGTAAAGCTCTTTTTCTTCTGCTTTTCATTTGGGCTTATGATGCAGAGACAGAGAGATGGTCATGTTAGATGCCCCTAAAACAAGAAGCAAGTTGTCCTTCACTGACAAGTTAATGGTCAGAGGCCGCGATCTCGTTTGACAGGTGGGGGGGACACCAAATGAGAGGGGTAAAAAATGTGTCCCCTCTTTGTAAAGGCGGGGGGACATGTTCCCCTCGAACACCCCTCCCCCGTGGATCGCTGCCTCTGTTAATGGTGCTGTAAGAATTCAAGAAATAGTTACATAAAAAATTTGCCCAGTCAGTCGTGGATGTAAATTATTTGATGCTGCTGTATGAAGAATAAAACCTGGTCCATTACGGGAATTAAATAAAATTTGCGAGAAAAAATCATATGCTGGTGCTTTTCAGATATTCGACCGTACAAATGTCGATTCTGCAACTACTACGCTCGAACAAATAGTCAACTTAAGGTTCACATGATGCGACACCAAGGTCAGTGGAAAAAATGGACTCATTTGTTTCTTCCATTACACCATTTCCAGGAGGTTTTAATATCATTAGTTACTACAGATCCACAGAAATGGATCTGTGTCTCAAAAGGGCCTTGGTCATTTATCTTGGTGTCAGAATTCGTGTCTGGCTTCCTATGCTGACTCTATTAACATTTCCAGTCATCATTTAAAGAATATAGTTGTGAACAGTTTTTCCAAGATGCACCACTTAAATTTGAATATAGTTGCAAACAATGGGGTCCAGTCATACATACATAGTGCATCGGTAAAAATAATACATATTCTCTGTGCATAGTGTTGCATACATATGTGCAACATTCATCGATACATACATACCTGCTGTGCACAATAGCTGATTATACTGATATATACACTATAAAGGTCTAGTAACTTGACCAGGGGCTTTGGTGCCACGTAAGCCTTTGAGCAAATGCTCCATTCAACAAGAGATTTTATTGAGAAATCTCATTTCAGTTTGGGGAAGTTTAAAAATTAGAGGAGGTTTAAAAATTTAGGGTAAGTTTATAAAAAGAGGGGAAGGGAGTTTGGAGGGGAAGTGTGGTAATTGTTCCAATGGCCTTGGGATATAAGCCTCTGCATCATATGACGTCATTGTACATTGTCAGCAGAAAACTTTTTGATGTGTCAGGGATTCGTGACTTTCTGTGTCGCCTGTGCAACTATAAAGGCGTGACACAGTCGGACCTGAATCGTCACACGAAGTCGCAGATCCACATGATGAAGGAGAGGAATGTCTGCAGTCTGTGTCGCGAGGGATTCGTCTCGCCAATGAATCTCGAACAGCATCGCATCGAAAAGCACCTCAAGATGGAAGCGTGCAACGACAACGGTGCCAGCAATGTCAAATACCACCTGACGATGGCTGGACTGGTCAAGGAAAACGCCAGCAACTGACCGGTGGCTGACGGTACCTGGCAACCAACTGACGGACAATGCCAGACTCGGGTCGTCGGACAGTTCGAGCGATGTCTGACACTTTGGCATTGTGTGTTGCATCTGCTGATGGCAAAGATCTTTTGGCACTGACAATGTGGAGTCGTCGAGCATTCTGCCAGCACTGATGATATTGAACTGATCGATTTGGAGTGGCAGAATCCAGCTTGAAACTTACAACACCTGATGAAGAATCGTCAAGCAGCAAAATAGCTAAGAAGACTGGAGATGATGGTGACCAGCTCAGCACATAGTTCATCTGCTGTCAGACAAACATTTGTAAGCCAAAAAAAATTGATGAAAGTTAAATTTTTCTGATGGAAAGATTTCGAATTTTACACACGTTTATTTATATGCGCATAATCTGCATATTATGATGATTAATTAAGGTGTCAGGTGTTGCATGTTTGAGATGATGGTTCGTGGGTCATGTCATGTTCGTGTTGTTATGAGGTTTTTTTATTCTGTGACGACTTGCATAGTGGGTCTGTAGACATTTGAATTGAGTTTTGAGTGTTTTGCAGTTTTCCCTTTTGGAAGATTTCTTTTTCTTAATGAGTTGTTGCGTTGTTTTCCATTTAGAAGCGAGATTCTTAGATGCATTGAGGCAGTGGCATTATGAACCGCTGCCCTTACTTACTTTGGGAATGACACTATCTTTTACTCTGCCTTGTTCAGTTTTGTGTTGGCTCTATGGAATTTGACTGATTTGAACTTTTTTGTCTTCATTTAACATCTTTCTCTGGTGATCATAATAAGATATCTTTGTTTTGTATCAATAGTCGTTCGTCTTCACCACGTTTCATGTGCGTTGGGCGTATGAAACTGTTGGTTGCACCCATGTTATTTGACCTGACTGTAATGTGTCAGCTATTTGCACGAAGCACTATCTATTAACTTTACCCTCTTACTACTATTGGGGTTTTAAATTGTTCCTTTATTATTTATGTTAAAATGAAAGTAGTCAGGCCTGGTTGATCAAAGACAGACTTGTTTGCTATTAAATTGGCAAGAAATGAAAACTTTCCCTCTAAGCACTTCAACTTAACATTGTGAGGTTACATTTATCCATTTGAATGTACGTGCTATTAACTAGAACATCTCTTGTCATACTATGGCCCTCCTATACTAAGAAACTTGTCATACCTGGATGACCCCATTTATAAAAAAATGATAGTCATAAAATTTATAACAATAAATCGACAATATGTAATAATAATAATATATACATGCATATTTCACTTATGTTGTATATATATTTACATGTTTATTTATATGCATCATGTTAATATACATATATATATAATATTATATAATATATATATTTATATCATGATGTTTGATGGATAACTGTCATTAACTGAGCCATGATGTAAACAAGAGTTGAGGGCAAATTTTCAAAGAGTTGAGAGAAGTCAATGTATTGACTAGTTCTGAAAAGAATCATGTCATTCCTGGTTGAAAGCTATTCAACGGCCGGGAATTACAATTGAGCGGAATTGATGTCCAGTGATGAATGGATGGACAGTCCTATATCCCATGAACAGTGGCATGGTTGATGCTGATGAGGGAGATAGGAGCTTTGGCGGATTACTGTGGTCAGCTGTGTTGCCACAGACCGTATTCGTGTTTGCGTAGATTACCTCCGATATGTATGCATACATATCATGGTCTTTATACATATATAAGCTAATGTTTGCTGATATTAAGGTATTGTTGAATATTTATATATATCATTAATGGGTATGCAAATGATATATGAATTTACATATATAAATATATATCATTATATGCAAATGGTACATGGGTATATTTGCATTTCTCTGAGAGTTTGCTGTGATTCAGTGATGCAGTCAGACTGGAGATAGGATAATGCTCGTTTGGGCGGATAATGCCATTCTGGGAGGATAATGCCAGTTTTGGAGGATAATGCAAGTTTGGGACTTCTCCTAAATGCAGATTGCATTTAAACTGGCTGTTCTAATTCAGCGTGTTGTCCAACAGATTGCCTAAATCAACAGCATTTGCAATTCTCATGAATGTAGGATTATCCAGATATGACTGTATCGCATACACTTATACTTGCATATTATGCAGTACCTACATGTGTACTTGTGTATATGTGTATACAAGCTTGCACATGATGTGATCACCAGGGGATAACTTGTCCCCATGAAGGGTTGTGACCATTTCCTTTCTCACTCCCCATCCCTCTCTCCTTCTCCCTCTCCTCTCACTTGATATTAGGTCACCAATTACAAGAAGATGGATGACGTCACCAATTTATGCCACTGTAACAATTAGTCAGTTGGCAAATGTGAAGACATCTATCAGCATTGTGATGTCTTAGAAGTATGCAGAAATACATTGCATGCAAGAGTACAATGCGTGTAAGAATACATTGCTTATAAGAGTACACTGCCTTTGATTTCCGTTGCTTGAACTTGCTTCAAACCAAGATGACTGTGTGTAGCCAAAAAATATTTCAGCACAAGGTCAAAAATGTGATGAAGACTGTCACCAGCACTTTTGAAATTGGTGGTGATACCATACCATACACCACCTCACGATACAGAGTAACACCTACGGTGATCGCATATGCTATTATGTGCATAAGTGCATGTTTATATACATGCATAAAACTACACTAATATGCGCTTATAATATTTAATGTGTGATTATATGTTATATATATGTCTTTTTGTACAGTATATGTATATGTCTGTATTTGTAGATATAAATGTATGTGTGCATAGAAAGCTTTATTAGTGCTGCTGCAGACTTGTATTCTACCTCCAATGTCGATGATAAGATGTTAGTGATGAATGCTGGTTTTTTATTATGTGGTTTTTCTATCCTTTTGATCTTTTTTGATAATTTGTCGCTTCTCGTTTGTTGGCTGATTCGCGACTGCTGTTGATTTATATAAATATGTATATATATGTGCGTGTGTGTGTGTTGGTATATATATAATTAGCCGAGTGTTTAGAGAGATTTGTTTTGATCATCAATTTCTTTTGTGACACCTTTACCTCATCCCATCCAGCTTGATGTGATTGATTGTCGTAGTTTTGGAATGATGTAGGTCAGGCTGTGCTGTTGGTCAGGTCATGTTGTAGGTCAGGTCGTGTTAGGTTATGTGGTGCATTGTAGCCGTACAGTCTTAACATTAAACAAGAAGGTTGCAAATTACTTTAAAAAAAAGGCCGGAACAGTTAGAGAATACCTATAAATAATCCAGTGTCATTGGGAATGGGGGGAGGAGTATTTTGGACAATTGACTAAGCATGGTTTCATATCAGATTTGCTATAAAAGTTGACAAATACGATACAATACTTAACTGTGTATTGTAGAGTTTGCGAGTTTGAGGCTAACTAAAGCAGTCACTGCAGTGCTTTAATTAGAGAACTTGACCCAATGATCAGTTGCTAACTAGAAACGCTCAGCACTTGTACAATAGCTGCAATTGGTGTAGCCATACTTCATTGATGTGGTCATACTTTCAACTGTCTTGTCATTATTAGGTATTGCTGGTTACTTGATGAAAGAGAATAAGGGCAGTCTTTTGAGATAGCTCAGAGACAGCTACGGCTCTGCTATACTACTGATATACATGCTTATTGAGTGAAAACTGTAATGCTTCCAAAACCTCAACTGTTAATTAAGAAATTATCTGTGTTTTCAAAATGCCAAGGTTGTTGATTTGGTCTTAAACATTGTTTGTTTCAGTTGATTATGCTTATCATTTAAAACCTGATCCATTTTAATACTTTATGTATCTGACAATTAAAAATTAGGAATCAAGAGAGATGTGATGCTTAGTTATACATGTACATTGTACAATTTGCACAGGTTCCAATTATCGACCTAAACGACACATGCTTTAACAGCTTATCTGGCTCCTGTGACCCTCTGGAAACCGGACTCGGATCCTCCTTCAGACAATCCTTCGAACAACCCCTATGACTTGACGTGGTGCTCGTTAATAAGCTGGTGCCCTGTGCTTGCTTGACTTTCGAGTGGCAATTAGAAGTTTGAAGATGTTGAGTACCTATGGAAAGAAGCTCTTAGGCATCCAACGCATAAAGCTTCACCACCGGAGTATAAACCTAGCGATTGAATTTTGTAACACGAGCAGATTATACAGTACCATACCTAAGCTAGGTCTTCCTTCTAAGTCTTTGACACTTTGAGTGCAGCTTGGTTTTGATGCCTTATGTCTTAAATACTGATGTGAAAGAAGTTTCAAATTACAATTTTGCCTAGGTGCATTTGAACGAAATTGGTGTAATTATAGATTTATTAATCTGAAGTGTAATCGACTGAAAACAGTTGTCTTCAATGTTTACCTCTTCTGTTGTACGACTGTGTGTTTTATTTGATTGATGTAAAATTTTCCTGAAATTGTATTTTACTTGCCTCGGTCGAAGAAATTTGATGCCGTGACGTGTGTCAAAGTGACACGAATCTTGTACAGTGTGACTTCGATGTCACACTGGTTTTTTTAAATCCAGGGCTTCCTCGTCTACCATTCGGGATCGTAACTACCTCTAGTTATTCAGTGATTTCAGTGTCTAAATGTCTTTCCTCAGATTGTCGGAAAACTTGCTTATTAGGCGATTGGAACTAATGATTAGGCGCAACCAATTTGCTCACGCTGACCAAAGCAATCTTACAAAGTGGTCTCTGCTATCTGCAGACGCCAATATAGCTGTAAAGTTGGCATAGACATATTGTGCAAGTGAAGTAACTCGCATCAAGTTGTGATCTATTGCGATACAGTAAATTTTGGGTAACTGGTGAGAACAACTGGCTGGCCGTTGGCCACAATTTTTTTGCTCATTTGCCGGACACTATATTCACACACAGAGTAATTTTAAGAAACAAGCTTTTGAAACGTAGAGTTCACACATCAGTCGTGTCACAATGACCAACCACAAGTGAACACTTTATCTCAGGCTGCTGTGATGGCAGTTTGCTTATCATTGTGTCGGCTTTAAGCTCAAAATTCTGCATGTGATAATCCATTGAAAATTGAATTCGTCTGTTGGTAAATGGTTTGATATTCATTTTGTAAATGGCTTGACAATTGTAATGAATCATTTGGTGATTACCAAATGAATAACTTTATAGTCACAGAATAAATTTCTGAAGAAAATCTCTTGTTTAGCTCTTGTTAGTTTGAAAACTGCCTTGTTGTGTGGAGATTATAAGTCCGTTACATATCTGAAATGCTACTGTAGAGAAGATTTTTACATGTGCCGAGTTTGAGCCGGTTTATTTTTGAAACGTCTCCTACTATCGGTCACTGTCTTCTCTGGTTTCACTAGAATTATTAATGGACATGTAATTGAGTGGTCCATGCAACTGCCTTAAAAGGAATACCTCTGGCTATATCAACAGTGTCGACAAAGTACATGCAGGTGTCATTTGTTAAACTGATTACCTCTAAATACAGCAGTCAGTTTTTGTTTATTATGTACCTGTGTGTGCAGGTATGAATTGGTTACCAATGGTTAACAGGTGTTTGAATTACCTCTGAGTATAGATGTCATTTGCATGTTATTATGTATGGCTACAGGTGTCATTTGTCCAGTTTTAGAATACTCCACTGTTGTAAGTTTTTTTATGAGTCGCTGACGATTGAATTGTGGGTCGTCGTTTTCGTAGTAATACATTTAACCAAAGAAAGTCTGACTGAAGTCTTTCATAACTTAACAGCTGAAGTTCTGAACCTATTAGTGACTCACTTGTGAATACAGATCATTGTGAATATCCGTACATAATTTTTAATACATGTGCATATATATATATGGTCATGTCCAGGGTGCGATTTGTGGGTCCCCCAAACAGTGGGGAAAGGGCTTGTCACTGATCGGTTGGCAGGGCAGTGGAGGAGCCATTGCCAGGGAAGGATTCGAATTTTGAAAGAAATTTTGTTTATAAATTCTGTTTACCTTAAGAAGTTTATGAAGAGCTTTCATCTTTAACACGGTGGCAGGGATAATCTCTTCCAGTTCTTTAGGGAGAGGGTCTGAACCAGCAATGGGAGGAATTCCCTCCCCGGAGCCGACGGGCATACCCATATGGGTCCTGTACTCCTATATTATAATGTGGAACCCTTGCAGGGCCAAGAGTTGTCCAATCAAACGTTTATGGGACAATCCCCTACAAGTTGCAACCTGGTTTTAATGTTTTACGTGTTCCCTGGCATATTTATCTGCTGGGTTGTGTGTGTTAATGTACATATTAAATATATATATATATATATATGTATATATAATATATATATAAGATGCCAGAAACTTTTGTGCTTTTCCCATTGCACAGATTTTGGCCAGCTTTTTTGTCGATGTTCACTTCGTATATTTTCATGCCATGTGCAAAGCATCAAGCTTATTTGTGTAGCTGCTTTGTGCTTCGCCAACTGATCTATCCGCTAACATATTCATGTTGAAGGCATCATGAATATTTATGTTGAAGGCATCATGAATATTGATACACAAAGCAGATTCATGCCTATTATTTCACAGTGCATGGGTCTGTTGTGGCAGATTCTAGTTTATTACAGTTCCACTAATCTGCTTCAAATATTGTTGTTGCATGAAATTTCTAATGGAGCTCACACTCTAGTAGCCCTATCTACAGTCAACCCTGGCTTTTGTGAAATCTGGATGAAGCATCACTGCAGTGTGATTGCCAGAAAACGGAGTTGGTTTTATGGGTTTCTGACTGTCATTCACCTTCTTCATTAGAGCCTGGTTGGTGGAAGTGCTCAGTCAGCCGTAGTCCTCCGTGTTGTTGAATGCAAATGTATAAAGTCTGTTCTTGTTTTGTCTGTATATATTTGGCAAATGGCTGCAACTGTTAGCAGCGTTAACGTCCTCTTAGCAAGATGTTGCTTGTCGATTCTGGTGAAATTATTACCATTGTTGTTTTTTATACCCCTATCATTATGTTTTTTGTACCCAATGGAGCTATAGTCATCAAAAGCCACGTTAAATCAGTCCTGAGCAAATTGATTGACGTCATTTTGTTATTGATATTATTACTGTTCTATTATTTTCTCTGTCGGTTAACGAATGAATGGTCATGCAAGGCACAAATTTTGCAGTTACAATTGACCTGTAGAGCATGCCAGCTGTCAAGCTCTTCAGATGGCTGAAAGCAGTCATCGTCGGTTGCTGATATTTCCGCACCTGCGATAATTTCAAATTCATATGTTATAATGTTAAATGTGTGCTCTTAGCTTTGCATTCAAACTGACTAGTAATTGATTGTTTTCGAGGGGTCAAGATAATATAGGTTCGAATGCACATTAATTTTGTACAAGCAATAAATAATTTGCTTTGCACATCATTTTTATTTGCAACCAAAGCTGATTTCTTTTTTATACAGACTTTGCAGCTTTCCTACTTTTAACAGAAATGTATACGAGCAATTTAACATTGGCATTACTGATTTTGAACTATGGGTAAATTAAATAACTTACATTTCTTTAAAACTGCTACCTGTTGGGTTAAAATGGTGATAACATAAAAACTGTAGCAAATTTTTTAACAATTGTACCATTTTCAACTCTATTATTGTTTTCTTGCAAATTCTATTAACTTTTATTATGACTGTTGCACTTAATACATTATGATTATTACAATCCTGAGTTGACTATGTGGTTCAACATTGTTGTTCATTTTACATTCGGATCCGGTTGCTCATTGGGTGCTACCCAGAGGAACTCATTGGTATTTAGTGAAAGTTTACCCCTGAGTGATAACTTTGTTCAACCAAATGTGTTCGTTTTGTTGAGATATCTTCATCATTATTGTTATTGCCTTAATTGGCTATCACCTAATTACCCATATTGTAATACTTGCAATTAAAGTTTGGATAGCTAGCTAGGCCTATCCATAATTTAGATTCCTGCTTTTACTACTGCTATTTTTACTATTTTTAATTTCTATTATTTATGGCTTTTGTTTCCAAAGGTATATAATGAGTACTACACATAATTAGTATTAATATTCTAAATCACTGCCCGTTAAGTAATTTTTGTGCAAGCAGCTCTCTTTACTGAAAAATTTTAACCAGCCACATGTGTTTATAAATAAAGTAGTTTGATTGACTGGCATATTTCGCTGCTTTGCTACTAGATTGATTGATTGTTTGAGCAATCTTTGATTGTTCGTTTTCGTCGTTTTCCATGGACTGTTTTCTTTTAACATCACAGTAGACTTTCGAAGCGTATACGCAGAACCGTGTGAATCATTTAGGCCTAAGATGACTTTAAAAGCAAAGAGCTAAGGCTGCTTGTTAACACCAAAGAGGACTTGAAAAACTGTCATAGTTTTAGATTTTCCCTATTGTTAGACGAAGTTAAAGCTCGAAATTCCATTATATTAAACAGTATATATATTTGTGTGTGTGTGCGTGTTGTGTGAACTTTTTTGCAGTGACGATTTGTTCATGAGACGTGAAATGTTTTCAGAAATGTTTGTGTTTGTGTTTTTTTCAAATTCCCCGTGTGATTTTTTTTAGAGAAAAGGGACAGTCTGCGATTGATTTCATGTAATCGAATTATGAAATAAATGGTTAAATACAGACCCCAGACATCCACGACTCGCAGGGCCCAGTGTCTGCCGATTATTATTCCCCACATCGGCCCTTCTCGGGTTGTCAACACGATTTTTGCATCGATTTGCTCATCTAGGCGTTAGAGGGCCGACGTTGTGGGCCCGCGTCTGAACAACGGCGTCTGCCGGCCTTATTTTATTCCTCCGCCTTATTATGCCGTAAGCGGTGCCCAGGGCGCGCCCCTAGAGGAAAACTGGATGACCCATTGTGAATCAGCGCAAACAAGAACAATGCAACCAGCGCGTGGGTATGATATAGGGCCGCTAGCGGGAATTCATTCCCCGCTGTAGGCGCGATGAAGGTATATCTGTCTTTAACCATTGCTGTGACTACAGTTTGTCCACATATGCCACTGTACGCCCTATGAATGTGGAGCGTTGGCCCGCTAGTGGAAAATTATCGCCCGCTGTGGGCGCGATGGAGGCATATGTCTTTACAACGGCTATGCCTACAATATTCCCCTATAGGCCCAACGAGTGAGGAGCGTCGGCGTAATTGGGGCCGCTCTAGTGTCAAATCATCGTCCGCTGTGGGCGCTATGCAGGATTATCGGTATCAAACCTTCACTTTGCCTACAGTATGCCCACACAATTCCACTGTGGGCTCTACGAATAAAGAGCGTCGGCGTTGATACTAGTGGAAAATTACCACCAACTGTAAATCTGGTTGAACATGATTGTCAGGTCAATTCCTGTATAGTTGGCATTTCTGATCTCAAAAGTATATAACATCACCCATACTGCACACTTATGAGATTGGAATGAATAACATAGCTAATACATGAAAGAGAAAAAACTAATCAAGTTTGTTTGATAATTTTTGCATCACAAATAGAAAAAAAATTGCAACATCCAACTATACCAGTAAAATACAAAGTCGCAAGTATGTCATCATTAGAACTTCTGAAATATCTAAACAATTACAACAATCAATATTCAGAAATACTTTTCACACACAACATGAAAGTTTTGATTGTATATATATATATATATATATATATATATATATATATATATAAACAAAATTTTCAAAATTAGATGAAACATGAATTAGGCTATAATTATAATAGGCTATAGGAGATCACATACGATTATTGGAATGCAGTATGACTTGCATGTCCATCTACCTATGCTGTGCTTTACTTTCTGACTGCATACATCCTTTCCTTTATTTGCATATCCCTTTACACCTTCTTTTCTCATCGTTAAAAACTGTAATTGGCTAAGTGACAGGCACAATTTTTCCTAACAAGGTTTAGTACACACTTCTACAGACTTACACTTAAATTTTTACAACATCCAGAAATATCAGCTTAAGAAGAAAATTGTCTGTGGTCTATGGTAAGCAGTAGCTACGAAATGCTCATATCAAAGTGCTACGGAAGTTTCTTGATACAATGCTATACAGACTACAAGATCATGAGCACAAAATCTGAATTATGATGACGATGAAGTAAAATCATTATCCAAAAATCATGATGACAACATTTATAGTCACAATAAAAGTAAGGAAACAGCAGCTCTATACAAATGGCATTTATGATACATCACATCTGAACAAGCAACATATTACAATACACCCTAGCATGTAGAAGATCCAACAATTCCTAGTGGCCCTGTTGTAAGCAGTGATTTTTGTCCAGATGACTGATAAACAGAAAAAGGTATTCCAGGTATAAAATCATAATTTTTTCTACATAAATATTTCAGGAACTTTGCATTAGCCATGTTTTGAGTCATATACATTTCAGCAAAGATATCTCACCAGCTTGAACCATTGAGCCACAAACGTGAAGTATAACTGTAAATCGCCTAATAAGTTAGTTACCGGCGAACGCATTGCTTGGGATTGGTCCTGTCAGAATACAAACCATTTACATATGCCTAAAAAGAAATGAATTGATATGCACCAGCTTGTACATATACAGAGCACACGCATTTGTCTTAGACATGTGTATTTCATTAATTCACACTTGGGTTGAATGTGGACTCCTTTGCACAAGAAGCTTCAGACAAAAAGCCGACCCTTGAAGATTTCCAGCTACACAAAAATTAAGTAAACCTCTATAAGCAGAGGCAAATGACCAAGCAGCTCAAGCTGCAAAATTGTTACAGGACTGCTGCTCCATTACAAGTGAAGAACAGAAACAGTATCTGCTGCTAGTTGTCTCAAGCCACAGAGCTAAGTACACAGAAGCCACAGTACTTGGTTGATACTGCATCGCCACGATTTAAGTGACAAGTTGCTGCCTGTTGGTGATGATATTGGAATAGGACAACTAAATGGGAGGGCAAAACAGATGAAATATTTGTTGTAAAGGCCGACAAATCACATCATTCATTGTGACAGTCAAAACGTATAACTAATATGCAACTTTGCAAATGTAACAAAATGACATTCAACGTTATTTCTACATGCTCGATATAATTCATTCAGCAAATAAATTACAAGCTCGTGCACTTGAATTACGCTCATGCATTGGTCTAGATCAGTGATTCTCATCCTTTTTCGACTTAGGGCCGCTTTTATTTAGTTGAGGACATGACTGGCTACAAGGTCAAAAATGATTATTTTCAATTATTACAGATTTTTTTTAGAATGGAATCAAATGACACAAGGATAAATCCATTTTTTTATTAGTGTTTTATTCAGTACTTTTTGAGGAAAAAATCTGCTGATATGCAGCCGGAACGCATTTGTATTGTTGAAAAAAATGACATCAAAATTAGCTACCAAATCAAATTAATTTCATAGGACAAAATGATCACAATCACCAATAAATTTTATAATGTGAAAAATTGAAATTGTAAAGTGTCATTTCAAATTACAAAGTTTTTGCAAAACTACTAGTTTAATATCAGTAATTGAAAAAAGGTGCCAAAAAAGCACTGGTAATATTTATTTAAAGCTTAATCACTTGATACTTTAAAAGTCATTAATATGCGATTTATGTTGCTGAATATTATTAGCAAGATTTTCAATGTTCAGTTGAAGATTAGTTGTAGCCAGAATCATTTAGTCCATTCAAATTGGAATCATTGAGCCGTGATCTGTTGCTCAATGATAGAGCCTCGTTCCTCCTGCAGCTGCCTGTACATCAATAAATCCGGATGAAATTGTCGATAGAATTCGTTCATCGAGAAACATGCAGCCAATTGTCGAACAACATCCTCAGCCAACCACCAGCTCCGCCAGTCAAGAAGGTCCTGGAGTCTTCTCATCAATAGAAGATGAAGAAGGACAAGTGCATTCATCCATTCCGGCTGATACCTACGCCTCAACAAACGAACGCGCAGCACACGTCATCAGTTCCAATAACATTGTTCTAATTCATCAGTTGGCAGTTTTTACAATTCAGGGAACAGTGGAAACGCGTGTCGTTACACTATTTCCAACTGTTTCGTACTCCTGTCCGGCTAAATCGTAATGTTACCACATCTCTGCAGCCAAACTTGCCATAGGAATGAATGAAGTTATGCCTCGTCAACAACTCAATTTAACCCAGCTGAGAAAGAACAAGAGAAAGCGACCTGATAAAACATCCAGAAGGAAACATCCAAGACTGGACGATGTTGACATCATACCAGCTGGAGATACAGAAGCAACTGAATTAGAAGCACTAATGGAAAGAGTGATCCAATCTCAGGCTGCACCAGATCCAGAACCAGAGAATCCATCTCAAACAGATCCAGCTAAAGAAGTTGTTCCTCATCTAGGGCCAAATGAAGAATCTGAGACCAATGACATTACCATCTGTTATTCCTGTAACCAAGAGGATCCACCTGCCCAAAGAAAATCAACAAGATCAAACAAATCAAAGAAGGCTTGAAGTAAGCCTCACTAGAGTGCATCTGTGTCCACACTGGTTGGATTATCGTTTTCAACAGCAGCGTTTTATTTTTCAACGCTCTAGTTGTGGAGCATTCGGGGGCAGCCATATTGTTTACCTTACATGAATGTATTGTTCGCTATTACTGCTAAACAATAAACTGAGTAGACTGCAATAAACTCAGTGAACAAAGTTTTGCGACGAATGCCAAACATGGACGATAAGAGATAAAAAAAGATAAAAAAGGAAACTTATGGCTGTTCAAATGAATACGAATAATTATACGGCCATTGAAATTTCGAAACGCGCAGCATCTGCGTTCAACGAACATATTGGTTCTGATCTAATTTTACCTTCAAGCAGGCAGCCAAGGACCAATATACACATCTTGCAGTGGAAGTAAGTAAGTACGCACGTGAACGTGTTTTATACATATCGCAAGCCAACGTTCAGTTTTTCACAAAAAATAAAAATAATTGAACGAAGAATGTCAATAGAAAAATAATTTGTGGCTCACATGTCAGACACCCTTATCATCGTTTAGAATGACATTCTCAGGATAGTCTTGGTTGGGTCTCCATATAGAGTTCGCTAGTCTTTTAATCTGAAGTGGTTTATTATACCCGAATGCTATACAAATGACTATTCCCATTGCGTACTTTCTCATTGCGTTCTCACAGCTCCGAATACGCTTTTAATTACTTCTTGTGATTGATTTTGTGATTGTACAATCTTTGATTGCAAATGTATGATAGCCCCGTAGAGCGCTTGCAAGCGGTTCAATAAAGTGAATTTCTACTTACTTACTTTTCCAGGTAATATTATGATTACATATTGGCCCATTACGCTTACGAGATTGAGCATATTTGGCATAGTAGCGAAATAGTAGGTAAGTAAGTAAGTAAGTAAGTAGGTAACTTACTTACTTATTTGCATGCTTGCTTGCTTACTTACGTAAGTACGTAAGTAACTTACTTACTTGCTTGCTTACTTACTTACCTACGTATGAAAGTAAATTAGTAAATAAGTAAGTAAATAAGTAAGTAAGTAAATGAGTGAGTGAGTAACTTACATACTTACGTACGTAAGTACATACGTAAGTAAGTAAGTACATAAGTAAGTACGTAAGTTACTTACGTGCCTACTTACTTACGTGCCTACTTACTTACGTGCGTAAGTACGTGCGCAAGTGCGTGCGTATGTAAGTAAGTAAGTAAATGTGAGTAACTTACATACTTACTTACTTACGTACGTAAGTACATACGTAGGTAAGTAAGTACGTAAGTAAGTTACTTACGTGCTTACTTACTTACGTGCGTAAGTACGTGTGTAAGTACGTGTGTAAGTACGTGTGTAAGTACGTGTGTAAGTACGTAAGTAGGTACGTAAGTAGGTACGTAAGTAAGTACGTAAGTATGTAAGTAAGTAAATAAGCAAGTAAATATGTAAGTAAATAAGTAAGTAAATAAGTAAGTAAGTACGTAAGTACGTACGTCAAGCAAGCAAGTAAGTAATTAAGTATTTTTTTAACTTGAATACTTACGCATGATCAATTTGTGACACCATCATAGAATAATGCCTTTCACATATGAAAACTGCGAAATCATGTGTCAATAATTTTGCCAGATTTTGTGGGTTTTTTTTTCTAAAAGACCACGAGTGATTTAGTTTTTCTCATTATTCATTTTTTATGTTTTGTTACCAATGTTTGGTGAATTATTAATATCGGACCTACATCTATACTTTCCTACTTGCGCGAAAACCATCGTATAGTCGCATTTGGCGCCAAGTAGTAACGCATGTCTAACAACAGCCTTTTGCCTATATGTTGGGACTCCATTGTTGAAGTCCGGCCAAACAGCGCTGCGGGCAACCTTCACTCCCCCCTCATGCAGCCGTCATCACTTGCTTCCCGTTCGAATCTACGGCTGCACCTAATTACTCGTCCAAACCTCCCACCCAAGCTGTGGTTGACACGAACGCGCCCCGGTTTAGTTCATTAGTGTGCGCCAAACGAGGGCCACTGTGTGGCCTCCATTTCGCTAGGGGCAGTGTTGGCCCGCTGGGGGCAAAACCAAGGAACGGATTTGCGCGACTGTCACAGAGATTGTGGCAAAGTAGAGGAAGGACCACACTTCGCCGACCCCCACAGTATGCCACAATTCTCCCATAGTAATCCGCTTCAGGCCCAACGGGTATTGCTGTCTGGGACAACAATCCGTAAATTCCATCGTCATCTTGAAACTATGACACAGACGTATCACGTTGTGAACCAGCAGACGTACTGCACATTTTGTTCTTATTAATTTAGATTCCTTACTTTCGTCGTTTCCTTTGAGTTGCGAATCCTGGCTTTCGGCATAGATCGGTCTCTGGATTCGGCGAGTCCTTTCAGATTTTTAAGCCTGTCTAAACGATCGAAATGCCTGATGTTTTCCCTTCTGCCTGAACCCTTTGATTTTCAAATCCTGACCTCTACATCGTCATTGATTTCACCCCACCAACCATATTCAACGACTGCATGCAGTACACATCAACGCTTCTCGTAATCCTCTCCCTCCTCTGTCTGGTATTCCATACTCCACTCACCCATGTGCTGCCCGTTGGGCCTATAACAGCCATAACCAAACATGGCAGCCTGACAGTCATTTCATTGTCGTATAATCATGGTTTAAACTGGGTGGGAACGGCATTCCCACTGCTCTCAAAATCCTGTGTCTGCGTTCCTACTGCTCACAATGAAATGGAACCCTCGCAACGCATGTGTTCCAATAAAACTCTTCTTCGGAAAGTCCATTCGGTAACGACAACTAATTCATGACTCTTATGAGTCTTATTTAGAATTACTTATTACAGTGTGTTTACTGTCCGCTTGTAAACAGCTTTACACTAACGACATGTAGGCCTATAAGGCCTTAAACCTGGTATGTTAACGGATCACTATAATAATGGGGAGGGCAGAGGATTATTATTATTAAACGGACGATTTCTAAATCGCGGGCAAAGGCGATGATGAGGAGTGGTGGAGAGCGGAAGATGGGCGAGGATTAGAATGGAGGGAAAGAGGAGCATGGAAATGGGAGGAAGTGTTGACATCGGAGAGGATGGGCAGGTGAGGAATGCATGAGAGGGAGAGGTAGAAAAATTGTGAGGGTAGTGAAGGGGAGGAGGGGAAGATGAGGGAATTAGCATTGGAATTGAATGAGAATACAATGGATAGTGATAGACAACGGAAGGAGAGGATCCATGAGAACAGAAAAAACGAGGAGAGGACGAGGAGGAGACATAGGATAATAGATGATGAAAGGGAGTGGAAGTTTAGGGACATTGGCAGAAGTGTTGGCCTACTCTCTCTGAAGTCAGGTACGGTGGCCATCACATATTGCATTATATTGTATTTAAATCTTTTTATTCATATAGCGCCTCTCTCAGCGCACACCAATCGCTTCCAGATAAAAGAAATTCGTCTTGAGAAAGGACAAAAACAGGCTCTACATTGTAACCCATGCAATACCTCTACAGAATAAAGTTCTTCTAGTATTAATTTCAGCATCGCTGTCTTTGTCCATCAATGATGATTGTTGGACAGAAAAAGTGAAGCTTTCTTAAAATAAGAAATTGAAACGTCAAAACGGAAGCTTTGCAAAAGTTGGGAGCCGGGGAACCGCTACACATCCATCCTCAAATGCAAGTGCATTTACTGGACCATAGGGCCTATCCTCAGAATGTGTGCTATCAACCCGTCCACTCCCAACTGTATCATATACGCGTTGCACTACTTATTTGGTATCCTATCAATTCATTCTCAAATAAAGGTGTCTAAAAGTATAGCTACCTTAATCAACTGTCAGCTGCGCCTTATTTTTGACAATCAATTATTGGACTTAAAGGAAAGTAGTTTTATTTACTCACTAAATAGCAGTGTTAATGGTAAATAAGCTAAAGTAATAATAGCAATCATAATTATTATTGTAAATTCAATAAACACATGTACGATGCCACCTAGCGATTCGTGTGCGCGGCACCTCTCAAAGGAGTGTACAATTTTAGATTTAATTAAGATTAATTTCACATCAATCATCGCACAGAAAGGAAAGCAATTTCGTTTAGTCAACAAATGAATACGTTAAAGTTTCATAAATAAGCCACCACAATAATACCAATTATTAGTTTTAATTTCAAACACGTACTACGCCACCTACCGATTGAGAGGCGCGTTCCCATCTGTCCAATGCATTTGAACTTCTGCATTCTCTGTCGCTTAACTCAATACTTGTTTCTTCGATTATGTATGTATGTATATATATATATATATATATATATATATATGTATATATATATGTATATATATATATGAGCTCGTGGGAAGCTTAAAAAATGACAAATGAAGTGCAGAATTAAATATTAAATAATTATGAGTCACAGCGTATAGGCCTACAATATTATGTAGCTATAACAATGGGGTCTATTACCGTTTATATAGATCCTGTCCTGCTGTTTCCTGGATTCATTGTTGCCTATTGTAGAATTATGTCACGCAGATGATCCTGTAATTTCACACATTAGGGGTCCCTTTTTTTAAGTTGCACTGTGTGACATATCTACGTATTTTGCAAAGCCAAAGTTTACAGCAAATTGTAGGCGTATCGTCATTGCAACGATCATACTTCGAAGCAGTGTCTACTTCAAGCTTTGATTTATTTGCGTCGTTAATGTGGTTACCGTCGTTTACTGTCCTTCGGAATGCAGGTCAGTGGCAAGTTAAATTAAGTCTAACGACCTAATTATATCTGAAGTCATTGATTGAAATTGCAAGGCGGTAATTAGCCCAACCGGTGCACTTAAAGATGAGTGTCAGAGTTTGCGAAGATCGGCAGAGACGAAACGTGGCAAGAAGCCAAGGACTGGCAGACCAGAGCGATGATGGAGTACGATCGAGAGTCGCTGCTGGAGGAGTGGCTAGGGGAGCGCATCCAGCATCTAGCCGGAGACATGGCCAAATTTCGGAACGCGAACGACAAGACGTGCAGCAGAAAGCAGGACCCGGTCCAGGCACCGCAACCGCCCAGTTTGGAGGCCTACATAGAGTGAGCCGCAGTAATTTGATGAAGGAGTGGACAAGTGTAGCGGTGGCGTCTGGAGTTATCGAACGAGTAACAGTGCTGAGCTGACGCCACTTTTAGCATGAATCACACAGTTACACAGGAGACGGTGAATGTGAGGCGCAAATGTAAGCTCTTGGTCTTGGTTAGAGATGTTCGGCAATCCTACAGTGTGTTTGCACAATTATTTCACCAATTGATCAGCGAATAGTAGGAGAGCTGATTTAGAGCAGCAGAAATTGTTGGTAACGGTCATGAAACTGGCTAACCCTGTTTTCACAAAGAATTTTGGACTCGTGTATGATACCCTGGAAGAGTTGGCCGATTTGTCCTTAGCATTGCGGATAGTTTATATCACTCTTCCTGTTGATCATCTACTTCTGACAAGACGAATCGAGGTCATTGCAGCTAGAAATGACTGAGTGGACAGTATTATGCTGACGCTGGCCAGGCTGCAGATGCAAGAGCTTTCAAAGGTGTATCGTTTGCTACTTGCAGTGGGAAAGAGAGGGAAATATATCGAGGCCAGTTTTACCAAGCATTGGTAGACGGCATGACAAAGAAACTGTTGGCAGATACGGAGAAGGATCTGTGTAGTTCTAGTGTCTGATCTCTTGATCCCAATGCTTGGCCAAATGATATCGACCCTGAGGGGGCGAGAGATGACTTGTCCATTTACTTGGCAAGTTCCTACGTCAATACACAAGATTATCGAGATTATTAAGATAGTAGAGGTGGCAGAGTTTCTGATCATTTCCGAGAGTCGCTGAATCGAATAAACACCTTAACCAGTATCCTAAGCACGGCAAGTGTGAAAGGAGGTTCAGTAAAATGAATATATTAATCCTGCACATCACTCTGGTTACAGCTGTCTATTGAGTTTCTCATGTGAAGACAACATCATAGACTGAATAGAATTTCTTTAATATTTTCTCTTTTGTTAGGCCCATGTAGCTACAATTGACTATTTGACTAGCTCAATATAGGCCTAACTGTATGTGAGATCCGAACCCTTGCTCTTTGAGTTTGAACTAGACACATTATAGACATTAGGCTGTATACATGTATATCTATTTTATTTAAAAAATCTGCAGGATTCATATTTATTTTTAGGGAAAGAAAGATGATACATGTTAAAAAATCAACGTAAATTATTTATATTTTTTGAGTTTTTAAATGTATTTTCTTTTACATCTTTAATATGTGGAAGGCGGTTTCATCGAAGAACACAATTCTTAAATTTGCATAAGGCCTGGTTAGGGGTAGACTGTAGACATTGATGGTCCTGTCTCCTATTGAGTCAACTTGAACTTTGGAGTTCCCACTGCTCACCAAAACCACTTTAAGCACTGCATACAATTGTACTATTCTCACCGCACCTCGCA
The DNA here is from genome assembly GCA_959347315.1 of Bimastos eiseni. Classification (NCBI taxonomy): domain Eukaryota; kingdom Metazoa; phylum Annelida; class Clitellata; order Crassiclitellata; family Lumbricidae; genus Bimastos; species Bimastos eiseni. The sequence goes on along the minus strand of OY365809.1, from coordinate 6,800,478 downwards.
AGTAGGCCTGGGCCTACTTCAAATCTCATAAATGATTTCCATTGCTTCTTCTTTATCATTTATAAATTGTAACCTCTGGTAAGTTTCTGCATCTCACTTCAACGTATGAAAACTTAATATCCGTTCGTTTCTTAACGACGAAATTACACTTCGTAAAATGATCTCATTTCGCCCTCAGACTACGGTCTGACGCAATCTCCTTAACAGAAACTTGGATCACCTCATCTGTCACCTACTTTAATCGGTGTCACATCCTTCCTCCTTCAATCAACGTAGGCCTACTAAACCATAGGGTTAGTTCGACAGTGGAGGAGACTCGACTATGCATCCTCTGACGAAGCGCTTCGGGTGCTGTCTCCTGTCACCGAGCCATCGTTCACGGCTGACCTTTCCACCATCTATCTATTCGCGGCGCACGAGTAGGGCTGCCGCTAACGAGTAGTTTTTGAGTCGAGTACTCGGTCGAGTAGCTTGGCTTGTACTCGTTAATACCGGAAGTGCTTAATTCGAGCTGCATTGCTTCTATTGCAGACAAAATAGACCCCAGCATGCTAACTAAAGCTCTGGTGCATCAATAAAGTTAAATCTCCGACGTAACAAACTAACAAGCTACTAAACATACAAACAAAATGAAATATAGGCTACAGAAAGCCGGCTGGAAGTGGAAGCATGCTGGTACTAGAGTACAAAAATTACTCGAGTAACTTTTGAAGTCGACTAGTCGCGATTACTCGGTCCTCTCGGCAGCCCTACTTACGAGGATGCTGTGTCGGGCTTCGTTGATTCCTCCCTCGCTCTGCGCCATCAACCGATCCGTTCACACGCCCTATCTCTCTGGTTCAACGCTCCGTCGCCAGGTTCTACGGTTCGAGTGGGTCTACCGTTGAAAGCGTTCTAAGGACGATCGGCGAAGTTAGATCCACTTCGTCGGACACGTCGTCGCCTGAGAATTATCTTCGCGAATCTCCAGTTCGAAAATTCGGAGAAAACGAATTTGAAGTTTTTTTGCGGGAAAGGACGAAAAAGTAAAAAGTAAAATGCAATTAAACTTCGCTCACAGTCTGTACAGATGTAATTTTAGATCAGGTCTACTTAAAAACCCGAATATTGCATAAAAAGTTACATTAAAATATTTTTGCAGTTACAGATGCCTTTGCAAAATTTTGTTATAAAATTGATTTCCGACGATAACAAATCATCAAAACGAAAATATAAACATGACATGATAAATTAAAGCAACAAATAATCATTAGCGAGTGATTTCGTTTAAATGTTCATAGATAGGCCTAGGCTATAGTGCGAATTTTGTAAGGAAAAGTTTTTAAAATAATTATTGCTTGCCTATATATGCCGCACTAAAAATCCGGTTACGCGCACAGTGTTAAACCGTTGGATCTCCTTTGTCCAATCAATGATGAGCTTTTTCAGGAGCTACGACAAAGGAGCGACACAGTGCAAAGTTACTTTTATCGAATCTCCATGCAACTCTTCCCCAGCGCCTTGCATTTCAGATCTCTTCTCTTCAGGCTATTCCTACTCCGTCTCGTATCAGCTCCATCGACCTTAATGCATTCAAACTCAACCTGGAATCTTTTTCCCTTCTACACAGTCTTCGTTGGTTGTGGTTTAGACATTTTTCAATTTCTCATAGTTCATCTTTCGCTGTTCTGTTGAATCATGAGTCGTCGTTGAGATTACCTGTTTTCGTATCAAATTGTCGTTGAATAAACAGAGTAATTAATTTTATAAATCCAATTTAAGTCGTCGATATTACTACCGAGAGCTTCTACACTGTTTGCACTATATGACAGTGCCAGTCGCAGGAGGAGGGCGACGATAGTGAACTTTGTTATCACACAGCGTTGTTAAGCTGAAACTACTACAGTAGGCCTACTGAGCTGCGAGGTGTGCTACGAAGGAGTTCTCTAGAGGGCGTGAGTGTTATGAGAAACATTGATGGAGCGTCTTTCAGGTTTTCTCATCGGACACGGGAGCAATATTATTGCTGCCCGACCAAACATCGTATCAGTAGCTTCTCCACTTGTTGCACTCTGGTAGTACCAGTCCCAAGCTGGGTAAAAGGATGAGGTCAACGATATTGATCTTTGTTATCGCATAGTGTCGTTAATCTGAAACTGCAATAGGCCTATCTCATCTCAGAGATCAAATAGTTTAGTCTATATTATCGGAGAGTAATCTATGCGAGGTACTCAACGTTTTTCAACTCCAGGGGCTGAGGGCCTAGGGCTTATAACTCGCTCGACGCCCCACAATGCCAGCACTGCACATGCTCAGTTTCTGATAGTAGTTGCTGATGATTACGATGACGATGATAATGAATGATGATGATATTCGTTCATTGTTACGCTCATATCAGCATACCAGATGTTATTATACTGTTGTTATTATCGTTGCTTACAAAGAAATTGACTATCTAAGAGTTCATTTGAGTGCTATTCGATCTGTCTTTGGAGGTAATAAATTTGATATTCTTGTGCCGAACCATACTCTAGATGTATAGTCGTTGTTGTCCTTTCTGGGCACTTTCTAACCGCTTCCTATACTTAGGCAATGCAGAGTGGCATCTATAGTTGACGGTGGAAACAAGGGAACTCAGTGCATGTTTATGGTTTTCAAATTCTGTGGATATTCTGTGGGAGACTGCATGCCCTCAACGGATCCAACACGGTCTTCCGTTGTAAGCCTATTCATGTTTAGTGCAGGGTCCACTAAGCTCCAATGTTCAACCTTTTGTTTTCAGGAACAAGAAATAATACTATTTGAACTGTGTCTTGCCCGTGCACACCATCATTTGCTTCGGCACAGACTCACTCGACCGACGTCTGATGGTTTATGTACATATATCTTACCCTCCTTTGGGTATACAATCTTTTTTATTGCTTCCCAACCCTAGTTTTTTCCGCAACTTCTCCTTCCCGTCATAATCTGGACTCGGATAGTATCGCTATCTATAGCAGCCACGTGGGCCCGAACACCATAGTATCAGCGGAATCGGTATCCTATCAAAAGTGCGACTTCGAATGGGCGACAATCGAAAGGGCTCGTGGTTGAAAGGTCGACGTTCAAAAGTGCGACTTCGAATGGGCGACAATCGAAAGGGCTCGTGGTTGAAAGGGCGACGATCAAAAGTGCGATTTTGAATGGGCGACAATCGAAAGGGCGCGTGGTGAAAGGGCGACGAATAAAAGAGCGCGGAGACAAAAGAGCGACAATCGAACAAATTGTTAAACCAACACAAATCTTTATTAAGGAAAATGAATATTAGTACATACGAATAGTCGAATAGTAGTGGGCCTGCATTATTAGGGCTAATATTCAGAAAATTGTTCCGAATTTATCGGAAACGTTCGAATAAACTTATTTATTTCAACGTCTAAATCGATTTAAGTTCAACAATTACCAGTTTTAAAATCGGGTCTGCAAATTCGAGAAGGGATTTTGTAATGAAATTTTCATCACCGAGTTGGTTGCAACAATTGAACCCATCATGCAGTGTATAGCCTACAAGAATGCAAACGTATCAATGCCGCCTTGAATTGGACGAAGAAAGTTTGCAATGTGACAGTATTGGCCTTTTCTATTATGATGTGACAGCCCTCCATCTTCGCGGAATGACTTCCCATTATAGATCTGCGATTGCTGTCACGTGTAAACTCGCCTGCTCTTTAGAAGTCCTTCTAATCACACCTTTATCGCTGTTGCTGGATTTGTAGCGATCTGACCACTGAAAGAAGCGCATAATAAATTCTTAGAATAAATTAATGGTTTACCCAGGATTGCCCTTATAGCAGTTTTTTCCTATGGGACTCAGGCTTGCTTGCTGACCACATACTTCTGAACCGATTTGGTTCAGTTCCAGACGACTCAGACCGAAGAATTTGGGATTGGAGCATCAATGGTGACTTGCTGATGCAAAAGCATCAATGCAGGGCCCTAGGTACATCTAAATAAGTTATTATTCATATATTATATACTCTGGGCCTTTGGCCTAACATTAATTATATTTATATAGACACATTTAGTACATCTGTTCAAACATTGGCATGCCAGTAAAATATTTCACCTCGTGTGTGTATATATATAGCATCGGTATGTTTTAACACGTTTTAACGTTATCAGACGTATTGAACCGGTCCATGAAAGCGGTTCGCAGGCGCAAACTGTTTGTAGGCGTAGGCGAGGTTTACGTCTGATGTAAAAACGATACATAAAAGCTGTCCGCGATCGTCATAGGGCAGCAAAACACCCTTGTCATTTGCATAAACGGTCTCACTCATATATATCATATATATATATAAATATATATAAATATATATAAATATATATATATAAATATATATATATATATATCAGGGTGCTTCTAAAAATAAAAAGTTTGATAAAGGCATTCTCCAACCCACCACTCTGTTTCGTTAGCTCTACAAATGATATAGTTCAATTTTTATTAAAAACAAACAATATTTAGAACTTGACCAACGCGCCCAAAGTTTTTGCAAAATGCTCGTTGGTTCGTCAGGATTTGACTGTTGTTAACGTCAACTTTTTGCTGCTATATTGCAGTTTACTGTGACTTGGCAAATATAATGGCTACAGTTTTGGTTGAAGCTGAAATTAAGCTTCTCTGGTGATCAACAACCTGTAGGAGGTACTGCTTTTGCTCCTTATTTTTGGTGTGAAAGAGTTGAATTCATGAATGAGGGCAACTCAACGCTCAGCCAGGTCATTGAAGACTTTCAAGGAATGACACATTTCCAGACTTCTGCTATAGATTCTGGCTTGTATTCCCAAGTGCATGGATCAAATTCCAGAAATGTCTCATCCAGGTTAAGAATCCTGAAGAATTGCATGGTTGATTTTGTGACAAAATCGTGCAAACCCTTGTTTTTCCCAGGTTCACTGAATGACAAGTTGTGTTTCAGAGGATTATCAGCGTCATCGTTATGTTTCAGGGCAGCTACCATCATTCTCTTTTCGTTGAAGGACACATTCTTGACAAAGAAAGCAAAGCCTACCAGCTGCTAAAATAGATACCACAGATGGCGGCTGAATGATGTGGTCTTTGTCTTCATACAGAGACAACTCACGAAAAAGAGCAACGTCGTTTCTAGGCTCTCCAGTTGCCGATGAACTCTGGAACCAGTATCTCACGTATATACAAGTTACAAACATAGACACTTCTTTCAAGTAATCCTAGACTTGGTTGCCGCATGATGATCGACGACGAGATATTTTTGGTCTATGAGTAAATGGAAACTGGTTATGGAATAACCATATCTTTAAATAAATGGCCCTTGCTATCCAACAAGCACGGTGAACTGCTTCAGGATGCAGGAAACATATACCTCGATAAAGAACAGCTCCAAAGAACATGGTTGTGAGCTCCAAAAGTTGACGATAGTCATCTTGCTAAGTTTAAAACTTGACATCCAAATTCCTTCACGAGTCTGACACATACTCCACCTTTGACTCCTGTGTTTTGGGCGGTGGTGTCAAAAACATATACCTCTGACACGTTCCCGTAATCCCCAATCATCTATGGTCTGTATAATTTCACGAGTCATAGTTGCTGCTATTCCGTCGTGGAGTTTTCGAACAGATAACAGTTTTATGACGTTTTGATCTGATACAAGAGTGGAAAGCTTGTCAACTTTCTCTCTTCCAGGTGCTGTGAAGTCATGCATGATCTTTTCATCCCAGTGTAGCACTAACGGAACTGTGGGGTCAAAAGATGTCTTGACTTCAGAAGCAAATAGTGTCGGTGTTTGATTCTAGCTCTCCTGATCGCACTGGAACTAATAATAAGCTCATCAGCTTTTTGTGAGTATTTTCCACCAGCAGCCGTCGATGAAAATACATGAGCAGCTGTATAAAAATAAAAATCGTTTGGTCAAGTCCTAAACATTGTTCAAACTAAATAATATTTCAGATATATAGTCTTCATGCTAAGTGGCACCGAATGGTAGGTTGGAAAAGGAAAAAAAGCTAACTTTAATTTTTTACATTATGGATGGAAGCACCCTAATATATATGTATATATATAAATATATTATATGCATATGTATTATATATATATATCATTTATACGCTGCTGCTTATGAACTTGAAAGAGAACATTTGACTCAAATTAATTCTAAATGTCGAAGCCTTCCTGTCTTTTTCGAATTATAAGCTTTTTAAACTTTGAATATGCATAACCTGGGAACATGTAGCGATAATTTGATGCAATTGTCAGAAAACATTGATAATTTATCTCCTTTCAAGCAGCCTAATTTTTGTTATTTCTATTTAGAAGGTATAGATTTTATACGCCAACACAAAAAATGGACATCAGTTCAATAAGAACACAGTGTTATTATATATATGTTGACATATTATAAAGCACGTTCTCAGTATCAAAGGGAACTGTAACGTTGCATAAAATATAGAGGACTTTAACAGAATGTTGTTGAAATTCTTTATTGCTCTGCACTCGTCTATATAAACAGACTGAGCTTTGATTTTCTGTTTCACCGTGTACCTCTAAGTAGTCTAAACTATAGGTGGCTTTGACGACTTGAAAAGGCCAAGTGGGGTTGATCATATGCAGTTGTCACATAAATGCCCCCATAGTTCGCCAGCCAATACATGAGATTACGATTCTTTATGTATTTTATAACGTGGGGTTTATAAGTTAAAAATACGCTGCCATATTTAATAGACCTGCAGGGACAAAATTAATACGTCATGCATTCAGGTCTAAACGGGCGCTTATTATTTAGTGCCGAGAGTAGGTTTGACGTGCCTCGCTGCGTTTACCGATCAGTCCCGTTGTTGGGTGGTTCCGGTGGTGTAAGTAGAGCCTACACAGATGAGTGATGGGAAGGGTGAGGAACTTCTCTAACCCTTGCAGGCCCATGAGGAGTCTCTCATATACCCACAAGATCTGAAATCATCTGACCCTCCGAATAATGAAGTTCCACAGCTCCTATTATAAAATTACTCAGATCAACTGAAGAAACATGATGGTGTGACCAATCCTGTGCGACCATGGCACTGGAAGAAAATAGCTACACATTTTACCAAGGTTAATAAAGTTGTTTAAGTAGGCCTATTTCACGAATTTATTTAAAGTTTGATATTTAAGTTGTTCGGTCACTTTATATCGTTTCTCAGATTTTAACGATTTATTGTTTCAATAAAACTTAAACGAATAAGTCCTAATCGTTTCGCAGCCCCTTCCCTGTTATCCAACGAGTATTAAACCTAATTATATGCGCTTGATCAAAGACAGCTGCCGCCGTTTGCTTTTGACGAGTAATTGCCTAAGTCAAGAACGCGGTAACCGATACTCGACGCTAACTTCAAAGGCTCCCGGAGTGCCGGTACAACAGATCGTCGGTTAGGGTATTTCACTAAATACCAATGAACTCGTACGGAAGACAATTACCGACCTCTCAGCCGCACCATAGAAGTAGTCGGCTGACTAAATAAAGGCTTTCTCAACCAACCAATGTTATGTAAAGTGGCAGTATTTCTACCAGGATTATGGAAAATGCAGGCGGTGGGGGCCTAGAGGGGCAAGTGTCCCACCAATTGAGTCGGTTGCCCTCCCCCCCGGTGGACACTCCAAATTTTAGTACATTTTCAGTCTGAAGAAACCTGACATCCAACTGACCATGCACTCTGTCAGCTTCCCTGGAGGCCCGGACCCGCCGTTGTCCCTCTGTTGGAAGTCTTGAGCCTCAATTGTGTATTAGAAATTAAGTACATGTACTAAAGATGAATGGAATTGTTAGCGATTACCATTTTTGCCGGTAAGGGAACGAAACACCTTAAATATAGGCCTATTCCGAATGGAAAAGGCCATGGCTTCATGATCAGGACGTTTCAATATATATATATACATATATATATATACAACATAACTGCGTATTGATATCGTCCTTCGTCCAAAGACTAGAAATGCGCACCAGTGGTTATATTTCCCATCCTGGGATGTTACATATTAAAACATTGTAAACTTAAGCCTAAATCAGCTAACTGTTGAATATATATAACAGACATAATCGCTACCATGCTATAGGAATAAGCATTCCTCAGTAAAATGTGTGAAACAAGGTGCGTATGGATGATTATTGAAACAAAACATGCATTTAGGTGGCGAGTCTCGTCTGTTGGGTGGCGGATCTCAGATCCGGCTGAATCTAACCACTGATGCACACACGACATTTGACAGAGCGTCAATGGCGCAGTTACACGATAATTTCTTCACGGTTCTTACTATGTACACACACACGCACACACACACACACACCCACACACACACACACACACACACACACACACACACACAAAGCAACTGCTCATAACGAGGACCATATATATATGTATATATATATATATATATATATATGTGTGTGTGTGTGTGTGTGTGTGACCCATTTGACCAAAAGGAGGCCTAACATGACACTAACTTTATTGTTCTATGATACCTCTGTCCAAAGTTATGAGCGAAATATGTTGCTCGGGTGTTCCATCGTAATTCCGAGTGAAATGCATTTGAAGTTTGGTATAATTTTTTTGGGAAAATTTTTAATCAACCTTGTTCAGAATTGAGTGAAATTTGAAATAGACAAACTACCTTATGTCTCTTGTCTAATGCAGCAGAGGCTAGACGATTGTCTGGGCTTTCAACTCATACCAAGTTTGCTATCCTAGCCTCAAGCTGAGCTTGGCTAGTAATGGCTGGAAAATGGCAAATTATAAGAAGTCATTAAATTATTAAAACAATGGCTGCTAAAAGTCATAAGAAATTAAAGTCAATACATTTTTTTTAAATTTTAGATTTTAGTTGTTCAAAACATATTTATGTATCAATTTCTATCAAAACAAGAAATTGAAAAAAACTGACTTTGTCTCACATTTTTGCAATTATCTCACTAACGTGTGTGGCTACATTAGCCTCATTTTGGTCAGATGGGTCCATATATACTCAATGCGTTACAGCAACAGGCAGGTAACAGCGACACACTCAGTCCATATAACAGACGGCAACGGAAGAGGTGAAGTCGGATTCAGAGGCATAATTCTTCTACAGAAGGCTCTATATATCTTCGTCATAAAGAAGCGATCAAGTTTGAATCTTCCTCGGATAGAACGAATATTATAATATCATATATTGAGCAGAGATAATTATATACGGAACGGCAGTTTACGTCAAAGTATATAGAAGTGATTATGAGGGTAATTCTGCTCATTATATAAGCCTAAAATAGAAGTCATCTGCATGCGCCATGTTAAGGCTGTTATATAAATCGTTTTCATACTGTATACTACGTAACTCGCAGCAACATGCAGCATTCTAAAGCAACCAGAAAGTAGTAACCCTATATGTAATTATAGTATAGGCCTTTGTAAGTTGCCTACAATGTTCGTATACAGGTGCTCCATTAGCATGTCCTCGCAGCTTGGATCTTTCATATATATATATATATATATTTAGATATACGATCTCTGGAAGTGGATATAACCTGTTCACGTGATGCTGCACTTCAATTGGAGATTCCCTGGAATTGTATAATTCTTGAGGAATCACAGTTTTCGTTATTGTATAAGTTGCATTGTATGGCGCAATATAAGTGATTTTAGACATACAATTAGATATGTGCCTTTGATCAAGACATATTTATAACTATAGCAATAGGCTAATAAGGGCCATGGAAGTTAACGATTAATTAGTCGATTTGTCTCTTTATATATTACAGTGAGTAATTTTTACGATTACATCAACTTTTAACGATTGACCAAAGACCGCTTCTCATATTCGATAAGGTGCCTCTGTATTAGCCAATAGAAAGCACATAGCTCTCTATCTTATAATAGCAGTAGTCACGTGTTGTTTTATTTATAGGTAATTCGTTGAGGGAAGACATTTGAATCTAAAAATGTAACAAGGATCTATGGGCTATAGTATAATATGAACAACTTCAGAGCAAATAATTGCTAACTATATGGCAATAAATATTATCAGTACCATTAAGAGATAAGCAGTGAATTATATGCTTTTTGTTCGCCTTTGATGAATTACATAGAGATTGGGAATATGCTACACAAAATTAACTCTAAATTCTTTAATAATTAACCATTACTTTTTTATCCTTAGCGATATATAGGCTTATATAGCATAATAGTAACCTGGTAGTGGTGGCGATAGTACACTTAGTATAATTATTACTATTTTTATTATTATTATTATTAAGACCATTTATATTATACAAATACCAGAAATATATAATTTTCCTGCATATAATTCATCTTGACATTTTAATAGACATCTGTTAAAATATCTTTATTGCATTAAGAATGTTTATTCGAAACACGATTAAGAACGTTTATTAGAAACAAGATGAACAAAGTTCATTAACAGAAATGTCGATAAATATATAGGCTAAATTACATATTAAGAACGATGAAAACAAAATGCGCATCGCATACACGATAAAGCTCACTGGTGACTATAAAGAAACTGCAACAGAAATCACTTTTGCATCAAGACATTAATCAACTAGAGCAATACTATGAAGCAAACGCAGCACACACACATATGCGGAATGGCTTATTTTACAGATTTAACAGCAAAACTACAGAATCACAAATTTCCAATTAAGGCCTATTAGAGATTATCATAAAATCACGATTCATAAAGTTATTGAAAGTTCTTACATATATAACGATAAGCATTTCCGATTCAAATGATACACTTGAGTATAATAAAAACGAATGATTTTAAAGACCTAGCATTGATATACATGCGTGACTTAACGTAAGAAAATGCTCATAAACGCCGGAAAAGCCACACAGTTCAATAGCAATAGACCTCTACTACAATCAATACTGCATAGAAATCATATTTTAAAACTTTCATTATCAATCAATTAATGGTATAAAAACGGAAGATTAACATGACTTTAAAATTTAATTCCATATATATTCTATAATCAGCCATTTAGCAGATTCACAATAAAACCAGCCGTCAGAAAACTACGTCAACGCTGAACGTATTGAAATTACGTTACCCTCATATAACGTAGAGATACGTTGTATCCTTAAAACCACATTTCGTGTGCTTGCGCGCAAAATGTAGTTCGGATACATGTACACTAGGTACACTAGGCGACTTACGTTTTGAAATCATTTTATTAAGCACATTAATCAGCATTTAGTAAAAAATTCTATGTTCTCACACATGATAATTAACGTGAATAACATTATTTAGAGAAGTTCGCATATTTCGAACCGCACATAGCGTTGTGCGCACGAATACACAAAATGAACTGCATTCGCTATCAATCGATTCTGCAGTACGACGTTTTCAAATATAAAATCTTCATAAAGAATGAAACAAGAATATAATCTCTGTAAAGTAGAAAGTATACCAACAAAACCAACTGTTTTAGAAAACAGACATGTTATGGTCATTCCGAATGCATTGAGTTAAGTGGGATCTTGGACCTTGTTTACTCAGGTGGTGCAGATTAGCCGAATGCGTTTGGCTCGGGCTCTTTAGTGTAGTTAACGGCGTGGGTTCAAATCCCCACAAGTTTAATTTTTCCCCCCAATATAGATAGAATTATTCAATATAAAGGTTTTCTGTCAAAATGGACTCTTTGAATTGTAATTATAAGTATTCAGCAGACAGAAAAGCATGCTACGCTCCAAACTGCGTTGATCGACGTTAGAAGGTTTAACGTAGTTCAATACGTTAGAGAGATCACTACGTCAATCTAACGTAGTATTACTCAGGCCATATACAACGTAGTACTACGTTATGAAATACGTTGATTATGACGTAGTCGTTCTTAGAGTGTACATGAATCTCCCCATGCATTTGAAATAGTTCATATTTGTATTTTATAAAAAGCAATGAGATTGTTAACGTCAACGAGATTCTTAGTCGTGTTTGACTGGAAGTTTTAACAAACACAATAGATAACGTATACACGCAGTGGCACATCAGGCTTAAGAAACAACGGGCTGTCTTGGAAATTCGAATTAGAACATGGCGCAATTGGTGAGTCCTATAGACCTATATGGAAATAAAACTATATATATATGTATATATATATATGGAAATCAAATGGAATTGCGCAAATAGGCCACGCATGAAGTGGATGGCAGAAAAGTGAAAGTGGATGCGCTAGAAGAAAATCCCAGTCACGGACTGAGGACTAAATAATATTATCCAACGATGCTAGTGAATCGTTTGTTGGCCACATGCATTCCTAATAACAGTTTTTTTGCTCGATTTATGGTGAGGACATTTTGGGTGATGATTTGATGTCTACACGGTAGGCCCTATACAAAGTCATTTGCAGGGTTATTGGCCTATAGCCTACATCGGTCAAACTGGCTTGCATGGGAAGATAAGCGGCGTTGCTCTGGTTGCGGCAGAAAAGCCTATCTACATTTTAAAAATCTGTGTTGTAGCCATTGTAAACCAAGCATCTTTCTACGAGTTACAGTAACTGTCAAAATGATCGATCTGGCTTTCGTTACGACGATAATCGAATGAGTGAGGGAATACGTTAACGTAAGCAGTATTATTATTACTTCAGATCGGGGTAACCGTTCTCTGCGTCTTGAAGGCCTGATGAAAGAGTTGCTGCGACAGAGGAGGTGACCTCGATGACCTCTCTACGAGCGATGGGTGGATGCGGGCGCTGAGCAGGGCGGGGTGGATGCGTGGAGGGCTGGACAGGCCCCCGAGAGTGGGAATCACTGACCCGTAGAGGAACTGACAATCGAGGGGCTCCCATGTAGACGGTCGTAGACAAACGTCAGGCGTTCGTCCCTCAACGGTGGTCTGGCGTCGTCCTCCTCCTACTCCAGAGTGGAAAAGCGGCGACTTAGCGGTATCCTTTGGGTGGCTGGACATCGCCATGCCTAGCAACCGATTCTGCTGAGCCATGGCGCTCGACAGAAGGCCACAGCCTCCGGTGGGCGGGGCCTGTAACCCAGTAGAGCGAGGCAGGCCGGCCCCGTATAGAGCGAAGGGGGCGGAGCCAGTGGGTGGAGTTGGGGAAAGACAAGTTGCGTATGAGTAGTGGGCGAGGGATGCTGCTGCGGCTGCGTTCATCAGGTAGGCATAGAGACCAGGGTCGGCTGCCGCCATCCCATAAGGCCAGGCAGCCATCGACAGACGCTGACGCTTGTCCTTCATGCGACGATTCTGGAACCAAACCTAGAACCACAGAACAGAGCTTAATAGGTACAGGCCCTATATACCTCATCGAGGCTTCGTTGGAGTATGGCGTTGCACCAGCAATTGGACGATTTTAATATGCCTAACTGTAAGAAAACGACAAAAGCATGCAAGTCTCTCTCTCTCTCTCTGAGTATCTGTCTGTCTCTCTGTCACTGTCTCTCTCTCTCACTCGCTCTCTGTATCTCTTCTCATCTCTGTCTGTCTGTCTGTCTCACTCTCGGTCTGTCTCTCTGTCTGTCTATCTATCTATCTATCTATCTATCTATCTCTGTCTGTCAGTTTGTCTCTCTCTCTCTCCTTTCATCAATTCAGATCTGTCCTAGCATAAACTCCACAGCTATCGGATTCGGGATTCGAATTGGCCATGGAATTAAACGATTGCTTAGTTTAAGGGTCCAGTTTTCTTTGTGGTTATAATCAAATTTCCAAGCTATAATAAGCTATATTACAAATCTCCTCCTTCTCTTCGTTATTCATCTCTTAATCATCGTCAATAACAGAAGCAGTTTATTTGCCTGCCGCAAATCATCGAAATTCCGAGTAGGGGAGAATGTCCTGCTTTGGGTAAATTTTTACATTTTAGACACAGAATTGGTGTTGGTTGTAGCACTTGTATTTTGTTTTAATTATCAGAAACAACAACGTTTTATGGGTCGAATACTGTTAAACAACAATATTGTTCCAAGAGTAAACTCAAAAATATTGGTGTTTTCCTTGCTGGCAAAAAAGTGTCCCAATGCAGACCACCATGGGAAGCATTGGGTCACTTTTACATATTAATGCACACAATCATTGTTAGTTGTAGTAAATGCATTTTCTTTTAATTAACAGAAACAGTAACGTTTATGGATCGAATGTGGTTATACAACAACATTGTTCCATGAGTAAACTCTAAAATAATATTTTCAATTGGTACAAACTGTCCCAATGCACACCATCATGGGGAGCATTGGGACAGAGCGTGGGTCAATTTTTAAATTTTAATGCACACAATCGGTGTTATCTGCAGTTTATGTATTTTGTTTTAATTATCAGAAACAGCAATGTTTTATGGATCGAATATGGTTACACAACAAAATTGTTCAATGTGTAAACTCCAAAAATTTAATATTTTCCTTACTGGTAAAAATTGTCCCAATGCAGGCCATGAGTGTTGTCCCAATCCAGGTCATCAATGGTCAGTGACTCTAGCACAACTATGCTCTATACGACCTCCAAACTTTACCCCATGCTTCGCAATATACTGTCCTAAAATAGTTTACAGAAATTGTAGGCTAAATTAGCACACAGCGTCTTGTGCGTTGACTGATAGTAAACTATTAATACTTACTTTTCTTATCTAAAAAATAGATTTGCCGTTTATCTGTTAGACGCTATCTTCTTGTCTACGTAAGACGTGATAATCTTCATATTCTTTCATTTTAACACATACCTTGATCGTGCATTCGGGAAGGTTGAGAAGGTTGGCGAGTTCGCATCTCCTGGGCCGAGAAACGTAGTTCTCTTTGAGGAACTCTCGTTCAAGTCTCGCCAGCTGTTCTCGCGTGAACGCTGTTCGGTATCTGCGCAGTTGATTCTCGTCCATGACAGATGAACTTCCTGTTTAAATAAATGCACCATGCAGACATTTCACAGCAATTGGCTATCGGCATATAACACAGATGATCAAGGTGGCCATAATGATTGTTATAATAGTAATAATACCATTAAACGGTCGTTGACAACGGTAGATCTGTGTTAATTGCTTTGATCGTTATGAGGACAATAAAGGCAATGGACGATTGATTTTATCAGTGATTTGGAATCGAGAGATCACAATAATATCTCTGGTTACCTTTGTTGCCATGGTGACCCAGCAGGCGGTTGTCTCTTTGATGTCCCTGTGAGTCGGCATCCTGTGTCTTCGACGGTGATGATGAAGGGGAACTGTCGCGGTTCCACTCAATAACTTCACTCATTTCATCATCATCGTCATCGTCGTAGTTGTTGTTCTGTCTGTCGCTCGTCTTCGTCGTTCTCATTATTGCTTCCCGGCATCTTGCGTCGTCGCCCGAACAGCTGTAGTCGTCGTCGTCATCATCGCTGTCCACAGTGTTGATGATGCGGTCGTTGTCACGGGAGAAGCCTCTGAAGGTCTTTGTAGCAGCAGCATCATCATCTCGTTCCGCATCCTTCCACTCCCTTGAGGCGTAGATGCAGCCGTTGGTTGGTTGGATGGCGAGGGAAGCAAAGGGTCCTCTGGGTCTGCGATCGGGGTGCAATAGGACGGGGCCATCTTCGAATGGTCGGTGGATAAGTGTGGCCACCTGCTTGTGATGAGGAAGAGGCTGCTGCCTATCGGTTGATGATGGGGATGATGATCGATGGGGTTTCGATGAGGTCTCCGCTGACCCCTGGGCTTGTACTTCCGGTGATCCAACCTCGACGATCGTTGCCTCGAAGGAGGAATCGTTGTCGTTGTAGAGCTCACTCGGGAAGCGTTGCATTATGCCTCGAATTATCCGCAGGACTCAGTGTCTCAAAGGTCTTTGTGAACTTCAAAGGACTTGGAATCAGATCGTCCAGTCAAGCCTTCGATTTGTCCGGTACTTCGTAGCTTCCTTTGAGTTTGGTCCCAGTAGATTCCTCACCACTACTATAATTTTACAAAGATAGTTTCACTCTCAATTTTTCACTAATTTTCACACAATTGTCAGCTTTCTCTTCAAGCAAAAACATCAGATCTGCATAGGGTAGTATAAACTGCAAGCACTCCTTAAAAGCTACAAACGGAATTTGTGGTCCTAATATTTCAAGTCCCTCGAAACGTTAGGCTAAACTATCTGTCCTAGACATTCTACTTTCTTACTGCAAGTCCGCCGAATAAATGTCTACTGCGAACCTGCGTCGAACACTTTTAAACAATAGCAACGTCCTGTGGCTGAGCGCATAAAATTTCGGCTCCTTTTATCTTCCTCCGATTTAAGTCGTAATAAAGTTACGTCTGTTGTCATGCGGTTGTAATCATCCGACTTCTTAAATAGTCCGTCAATATCCTGTTCGCTCGCCAGTTTATCACGAAAACGTCCAAAGAAATCGTAAAAACGTAATTGCTCTCGGCAAGAGCGACCAATCAGCGTCGCTGCCTCCGTGATTGACGGACGCTCCACGCGCCCGGCCTAAGTGGGCACGGCCAAGTGGGCGGGCTTTCGACTAATTTTCGGACGCGTGACACGCCTATCGTTCAGTACAATAAATTTTTATGGCGCTTCATTGAAGCCGAAAATGTCTCAGGCTTTGAAGAACAAACAACCATTATATGCAAATTCATAGCTTTATGACGAATTTTCTGCCTACGATTCCGCGCTTTAGTTGAATTTAAACATGGTGGTAGGAGGCGGACTGACAGACAAACAATTAATCGGCTGAGGTGGTCATCAGTGTTGGCTAACTCTACGCTTGTGCGAGTACAATTTTAACAGCGCTTTTCACTTATTAGCGCGTAGCAATTGCGTCATCGCACATCGCCTCATAGCCAATCTAGCAGATTGCTGTTAGCAGGTAGAGGTTCTTTGAACTGTTGAGAATGAGATAAAATCTCAAGTAATGCATTGGACCAGAAGATTGGCTAAAGCGACGTTGGATTTTCATGTTGCTCTATATATATATACATAAATATAATATATATACATGTATATGTATATATATATATATAAAAGGCGGATTTAAGGACATGTGCATACTTCATGAACGAATATAGTAATTATGTCCAGTTTTATACTATATATAAATATATAGCAAATCTATAAATATTAGCGCTCATATATAACTTATACACAGCAGCAAAATCTGTCATACACATTATTTTCATATTGATAATGATATATACAACACTATATAGCGACTATAATCAACAGCGGTGATGAGTGCTTTGTATATGGACTATACTTTGAGCCAATGGCGAATTTAGCATATATATGCCAAATAACACTAACTGGCGTAAAGTAACGCATTTGTGTAATAGGCTCAATTGCAAACTGATATATATATTGTGTAGTGTATGAGTGAAACTAGTATATAGACTGTAATTAATAACGCATTTTATAATCGGGGCCGTGTTTGTCTATATAGGCCTATATAGGCCGTTTTGTTTAGGCCTATATAGGCCTATATAGGCCTACACGTGAATGCCTATACACGGAATCGATAATGATTTTGACAAGCGATTGTATTCTGAAATACAGTTGAATGAGCATCTCTAACGGAATATAGTAAGCTAAACAACTTCAGCCGAATATTATAACATTTAAATGACGTCGTTAGATTCTTGGACGTTGGAGTTCGTCGCTGGTGATTTGCTTATTTCTGGCCGTGTTTCTCTGCAGATTAGTTTAATCAATGACTCAATGTATCAGTCAAAATGACTTTATAATCATTGGCTAAATTTGATGTAGGATGGGCGCCGTTGCATGGTTGATTGCAGCCTTCCCGTTTTGTTTGTTTTTCGTGCTAATGTATACATGGTCACCAGAACGCGGCTATAGGCAATTGTTGTAATAAAGAATTATACTTATTTACTTACTTAATATCTTCAACTGAATAGCTTAAACTGACTATCTTCGACTGAATAGCTTCAGCTGAATATTTTCAGCTGAGTCAGACGTATAGACCTCTTTTGAAACTGAATTGGTTGAACATCGCTTGATGTAGGGATCTTCGGGGCAGAATTATTGGCGTCCTAAAGATGGAGGTCAGAGGTCATCCGTATATAACGACAGCTACTGGGTCGAACACAGATGACATTATCCGTCCAATTGACGACATCATTTTCCCCGACAACCGCGCAGCCTCTCCTTCCCTTCGTCCCTCTCCTTCCCTTCGTCCCTCTCCTTCCCTTCGTCCCTCTCCTTCCCTTCGTCCCTCTCCTTCCCTTCGTCCCTCTCCTTCCCTTCGTCCCTCTCCTTCCCTTCGTCCCTCTCCCTCCCTTCGTCCCTCTCCCTCGTTCCACATCTCTCGCTGTCTTTCCCTTCTCTCTGTCTGCGTTGGGCTTAATATCGCCCTCCCACTCTATACATGTTACGTTATTATGTTCATTTGCCTGTATGTCTCTGTCTGTCTGTCTGTGTGTGTATCTGTCTGTGTGTCCGTCTGTCTGCCAATACAACGAGATCTCGTTCCCAGGCGTCGTCAATTCTCGCGCGATGATCTTGACAAATCTACGTCTCCATAGCGCTAGATAATTGTCACCTCTTTCGCGACCATAATGCACCGTAATCTCGCGGGTAATCTCGGAGTCATGCCACTCAGAAATTGAACCAATATCTGTCGGCTCCGTATCGCCGTCTCAATCGCCTATTAAAGAGCAAATCTCGCCGACGCGAGAGCGAGACCGCTTCCGGTCTCGCGATAAATGGCGAGAACGAGGGAACGATCGTTGCGAAGTAGTTATCACCGGAAATCATGATGGAGCGCTGTGACAGGCGCGTTCTTAAAGATAAGGAGTTTTTGAGCGGACGGCGTAGTGATACGAGAGTTGGTTTCGAGCGCAGGGATAAACATCAGTGTGGTAATTGGACGCATCTTCTGTTATATAGCGCTCTCTTGCATAGTATGCTGGCGTTTTCTTACATCTTTGTGATCTCGAATTATACAGACTGCGCCGTATTATGATAAATCTCTATTTGTCTCGAAGTCATTCTTAAGTTGGCCGCATTTCGGACATAACATGGCGGATATGCCTACAGATTCGACACAGGAAAAATTAAGATTAGCCTACTGCATGGGCTGCAGATGTAGGCTACATTGTAAGAAGATTTCGTAGAATTTGAAGCAGACTCCAAAGAAGAATTTGAAAAAGAACTGGAAGTAGAATTTGAAGAAGAATTGGATGAAGATTTTAAAGAAGAATTTTAAGAGAATTTTAAGAAGGAGTAGCGAATGAAGAAGAACCAGAAGAAAAAGAGGAAGAAAAACATGAAACAGAACAATGACTTCTTCTTTTTCTGCTTTTTCTCCATCCTTCTTTTTCTCCTTCAACTTCTTCAACTTCTTCTTCTTCTTCACCTCATCCTCTAATCCTATGCGCTCCATTTCCTCTCGTTCTTCTCCTTGGATCCTCCCTCCTCCACCTCCTTTTATCCTCTTCAGTCTTCTTGTTCCTTCTGCTCCTGTGCATCCACCTCCATCTCTTTATGTTTATCCACCTTTCCCGTCATTCTTCTCCTCCCTTTCTCCTCATCTTCCTCCTCCTTCACATGTACGGTGTACCTTACTACCTCCTACTCCTTCTCCTTCCCTGCTCCTGCTCCTGCTTCTCTTTCCTCTCCTCCTTCGCCTTCTGCACAGTATAGGGGAGAATGTCCTGCATTGGGTCAGTGGTGGTATCAAGGCCTAGTCTATCATTGTATCGGACGTGCGTCACCTAGCGAACGTATTTAATGTCGCGAAGAAGATTATCATGTCTTAGGCAGACAAAAAGATAGATAGCGTCTTACAGATAAACGGCAAATCTATTTTCTTAGGTAAGAAAAGTAAATGTTAACTGTTTAATGTCAGTCAACGCACAAGAAACTTTGTGCTAATTTAGCCTACAATTTCTGTAAACTACTTTAGGACAGTATATTACGAAGCATGGGTTAAAGTTTGGAAGTCGTATACAGCATAGTTGTGCTAGAGTCACTGACCATTGATGACCTGGATTGGGACAACACTCATGGCCTGCATTGGGACAATTTTTACCAGTAAGGAAAATATTAAATTTTTGGAGTTTACACTTGGAATAATTTTGTTGTGTAACCATATTCGATCCATAAAACATTGTGTTTCTGATAATTAAAACAAAATACATAAACTGCAGATAACACCGATCGTGTGCATTAAAATTTAAAAATTGACCCACGCTCTGTCCCAATGCTCCCCATGATGGTGTGCATTGGGACAGTTTGTACCAATTGAAAATATTATTTTAGAGTTTACTCATGGAACAATGTTGTTGTATAACCACATTCGATCCATAAACGTTACTGTTTCTGTTAATTAAAAGAAAATGCATTTACTACAACTAACAATGATTGTGTGCATTAATATGTAAAAGTGACCCAATGCTTCCCATGGTGGTCTGCATTGGGACACTTTTTTGCCAGCAAGGAAAACACCAATATTTTTGAGTTTACTCTTGGAACAATATTGTTGTTTAACAGTATTCGACCCATAAAACGTTGTTGTTTCTGATAATTAAAACAAAATACAAGTGCTACAACCAACACCAATTCTGTGCTCAAAATTGACACAATGCAGGACATTCTCCCGTAAACGAACAGTGTGGCTCTATATATAGACCACTTTGTCCATAAGGACGGCTATTATACTGATAAGCGTAGGATGGATGACACCTGCCAGCGTCATGGCAACGCCCGGGCCAAATCCTTTGCGTGGAATCGTCATTAGTGGCTGCCAAGTGCCTCGTCCCTCCCTTTACTTAACCTCTCTGATCATAAATAACTCACCAGATCGTTGCCGTAGACACAGAACCAGACTATCGAGTAGCATTTCAATACTATATTATAGTACTGTCATTGAATAATTGCGCGTCCATCCCATGTTGGGCACTACGTGAGTGCGGGTGACCGCCGTCGCTGACATCCCAGTTAGCCTAATGATTGTCAAGTAAAATTCTCCGACGCTTCTAATGAAACCATTCTTTTATAAAACAAAAAACTTTTTTGTATTTTTGTCTTAAGAAAACCGACGTCATTTTTTGCGTTGGTAACTTGGTATACGTTAAAATCACTCGATAGAGGTGGGGGTATAAATCGGACCCCATATATCCTGCTGCAGGCACATGCATGCAACGAAGTAACTTTACGACCCATGTGGATGAGGGATAATCATGCGTTCCTTTGATCAGTGCAGGCGAGGGGCTGCGAGCGCATTCAGGGTCCACGCCATGCCCTCTCCCTCATACGCAAGGTATATCTCCCTCTATTTGATGACGACGTTTTACCGCCATTTGCTCATGCATGTCGTTCGGTTTTAATGGTTGAACTGTCGTCGTCTGTCGCACTTCACGTCTTCATGACGTATGTCTGTCTTTCGTTGACAACAGTGCGCATGCGTCAACTCTGCCTTGGTTGCTCGCCAGATAAACGCGCCCATGCAATCGGTATATATATACATACATATATATATTATATATATATATATAATGCAAACATATATATTATATACCTGAGCAATCACGAGTGCTTTTCTCTTGGTGAATATAAACACCTGCGATGCTATTATGATTATCTCATCACTCGTCTGTTGTGCTGTCACAAAGTAGAGACCGACAGTTGTCACGATGTTACGTATCGAGGCATTTTATGTCTCTCTGTTATAAACTCACAAGTGCGAAACACGACAGTATACCATACAGCACTATTTTATTACCCCATGCTCAATCTTTTGTTTACCCCGCTACCCTGGGAAATGTTTTACCGATGTCCGTACTCCCTACACAAAAGTATTGTCTCTCTTTAAAACGTGTGCACGAAATTGTAACTTTTATAACCAATATATTCTGAAACTTGTACTTACAAGTATTGGCTTACAGCCTATATATACAATGTTAAATGGAAGTATTCACAGTCTTATAATCTTACGACAGTGATTCTCAACCAGTGTGCCGCGGCACACTGGTGTGCCGCGAGGCACCGCCAAGTGTGCCGCGGCGCTACTAATGAAATAAAATTCAAAATCAATAAAAACGATATTCGAATGAAGCTAAAACATAATGTACCTATTTTAATGAAAAGACAACTGTTTCTATTAATCAGTTTGTAATTATTTCTTCTAGTGATCTAAAATTAAAAAAATTAGTCTATTTTTTATATTATTGCTTAACTAATTTCCTGCAATGACAAGTACGTCACAGGTTACCCAATCTATCGTGTGTAAACATCCGCCATTGGTCGTCTGCACTTAAAACAAGCGTGCATATTATAATCAGTTTAGTTAATTGGCAATTCAATATTTTCGTCATTAACATAAATTAGTTTTAACAAAATAAATTAGAGAACTCAAATAATGGACAATTTTTTTGCAAAGAAGGCCATATTAGAGATGGAGAACAATTTTGATGATGATGATGATAACGAAATGAACGATGCGCCAAGTACAAGTACTATTTCAATATCACCTGACGATCCAAACTCTAAGAAAACTATTAAAGTTCGTCGTCAGTACAAGGATTGTTGTTTAAGTTCTGGCTTTACATGGTATGGGGACAAGAATTGTCCTTTATCAGAGTGCATTGTATGTGGCGAAAAACTCAAATGAAGATATATGGTTCCTAGCAAGCTGAAACTTCACTTAGTGTCGAAACATCAACAACTTTAAGGTAAAAGCAGTGAATATTTTGTACTACAGATTTATGAACAAACGCTACCCTATTTCAGAAAAGGATTAGGGTTTCAGATAAAGCTCAACGATCAAGTTATAAAGTAACCGAAATTACAGCACAGCAAATGAAAGCGCATGTATATACTATTGCGGAATCTCTGATTTTGTCCGCTTGCCAGGCAATTGTACAAACAATGCTTGGCTATGCTTGAAATAAAAAATACCACTTTCTGACGACACGATCAAGAGAAGGATTCAGGATGTGTCAAGGGATGTCAAGGAAAATGTAATGCAGATATTAAAAACTTGTGATTTTGCACTTCAAGTTGACGAGTCGACTGATATCAGTGGCAAAGAACAATTACTAGGTTTCATTCGATTTATAAATGGAGACAAGATTAGTGAGCAATTTTTATGCTGCAAGGAACTTGAAGGAACAGCAAGGAGTCAAGGTGTGTTTAGTATATTGGCAGAATATCTGGAACGCATCAAGCCCAGATATCTCATTGACATTGTTTGACATTTAAACAGCTAGGTCTTACAAATTACAATAAGTCTTCTTAACACCGATAACTTGCACAGTTTACAATCAGTTTATGTTTAACATTGTATATGTAAAATTGTAAATGTTCAAGTTAAACTGCTAAAATAAAATGGTTTGTCTACACTACTCTATTTTGAAAATTATGTACAACTCTAGATTAAGCCTTCTTTTTGGCATGGTAAATGCTTAAAAGCAAGATTTAAAAGCAGCAGCATAAAATTGCTCAAAATTAAACATAAAAATTAGTTTTAGTTCAGTGGTGTGCCGTCTGAATTTCCAAAGATCACAAATGTGCCGTGGTACCAAGAAGGTTGAGAACCACTGTCTTACGGTGTTACCCATGCATAGGCTAAATGCTCGCCCTATATGACAGTTCAACAATTTACAATGCGCTATAGCATATGTTATTACGGCTCCGCTTGAAATTGAATCTTGAACTCAATGCTGTATGGTGCGCTCCGTCGGCTCTGAAATTGTTTCCGTTTTGGTCCATCTGCATGCTCGCGAGTGCTCCATGGATTTGGCGAGCGCTCCGTGTGAGGCCTCAGAGTGGGGCCGTGGTTTTCTAATTTCCTCACCTGACTTGCATATCAAAATTATTACAACCTCAGATGATGCGACGGTTGTCAACTATATGCAATATCGGCGAATAATTCGAAAGTAAAAGTGTACAAATCGTCGCCTGAGAATTATCTTGGCAAATATCCTATATCAAAAATTCCGAGAAAAACGAATTTGAAGTTTTGGCGGGAAAGCGTCGCCTGCCTGAGAATTCTCTTGGCGAATATCCAAAATCGAAAATTATTACCGAGTGTTTTCGTTTAAATGTTCATAGATACAGTGCGAATTTTTAAAGGAAAAGTTTTTTAATTGTCTGGAGATATACCGCACTATAATCCGGCCACGCGCACAGTGTTATACTGTTGGATTTCCTTTCACCAATCAATGATGAGCTTTTTCTGAACATACGACTGTATAAGACACTGCCACATCGTTCAAACTTTTATCGGATCTCCATACAACTTTGCAGGTACGATAAACTGTGTCTGCATGGAAGCAGGATATATACGACAGTTAGTTTTTGATGAATTTATTGACACCGAATATAGATAACATATTGCCTGCTACAAATCAACTCTAAACTCATTTTTATAAAAAAGTGGAGATACGCCAAGATAATTCTCAGGCGACAAAATATTGGAATTTAAAGTGAAATGCGTTGAACTATAATTTGCATGCATGAGAATGCCTTGTGAAAATGTTCATGTCATCCGAGCGTTCTTTGTGTGAGCCTTGCATGGAACAGAAAGAAACACTATCCGTTTTATTGTATATACAAATCAGTAATGTACCCTTAGAATTCGTATACCTTTCATCTTTGACGCACCCCTAAAGTGTCATGCTTCACCTCTGGGGAAGGTGTGCGTGCATTCCGGTTTGGAAACCTTTGTGCTAATTAAGGATCCATTATATGCACCGGACTGGATAGTCCCTATATGTAATGCCGAGTTGCCAGTTTTTTTGGCGATAATCGGGAGCCCTGCAGAAATTTTCACATCTCTTTGACATATATATATATATATATATATATAATTGGCTGATTCATTAACTTTTACTAACTTTCAGTTATGAAGATAAATTGACGAATGACTATGTCAGAAAAAATGCGTTGGAAGTAAAAACATTTTTTCCAATTAGAAGTAAAATTTTGATTGGAGCGACATCTATGTTTAAGAGTAAACGTGCAGATGTGCACAGATATTTTATGAGTAACCATTACATATAACACAGATTCGTTGCTTCTATACAGTCATAATGATATAGTTTCTGTCTGATGAAGCCGTGTGTTCGGATGACTTGATTGAGGGAAGGCCATCCATCGCTTACCCTTCGCATAGTAAACGATGGATGGCCTTCCCTCAATCAAGTCTTCAACTGCTTGGTCGCAGAAATTTGATTGCGGTAGCCACTGTACTTTCATGCAGTTTAACGACACTGTGTGATAACATAGATCTTTAGCATCGCCCTCCTCCTTTATCCAGGCTTGGGACTGGCACTGTCAGAGACAAACAGTGGCGGTGTTGCATTGTCATTGTTCACCTCAATTGAAACTCGTCTTATCCTGCAGTACTCATTTCCCTCGCATCGACCATGCAGAGGCTCATCCTGGCATTTGACTTGAATACCGATTTTAATTAATAGCCAGTATCGAATGAAGAATGAAATGCCCTGTATACTGCAGAAGTCCTTCGATTTGATCAGGCTATGCAGATCAGAATGATAGGAAGGGACTCTGCAGAAGTCTGTATGTATACACGGAGAGGCGGTGGATGTACACCGCCAAACGACATTGCGTCGTGTATATATACATACGACCCTGTTTGAAGAAGGATAGGCTACTCAACGGATGGCTCACACTCTCCACAACCCCACATGCATACATATACAGGCAGGGATGGAGAAAACCTATATATGTTATTTCAAGAAAGGTTCAGGTTTGTGAGCTTGCATACGCTGTTATTTTTAGGCTTTTATTTTTAGGCTTTTAACGTACACCGGACATAATTTTACGACCGAGAAGTAGGCCTACATGAAGAACTTCAACCCTTATATTATGGTCTTGCCCTCCAATTATTATACTAAACGCATTAAAATTGGCCGCTCAGCAGTGGTAAGGGATTAAGAAGTAAACGTCTATATAAACGAATCATAAGCCCCAATTCAAATATAAAGTTAGACTGGTTTTGGAATTTAAAAAAATCGACGAAAATTCATTTATTGTTTATATTCATATTAGTATACGTGGTCATTTTTTTCCCAGGACACAGTAGGCTTATATATATATACATATACATATATACATACATATATATATATACACATTTGTATATTCATTTATATATGGACATACTATAGTGGTCAGCAATGGTCAGTGTGATCTTAGAGATCTCAGATATGTTCCCATCAATATCCATAGATTGATTTGTGAATAGGAATCATGAAAGATGTTCAACTAATCGTAATACTCGATCGTCGTATAATAACATGTCTTTATGCACGCATGCAAATGAGACAATGGCGTAACTGCCGTGGTATGAACTTTTATATGGGTCGTCGCACGAATACAGTTTCTAAACGCTGTTTATAGCAATAAACCATGCAGTGGTGTTTATGTCAGAGTTTAGAGTCGTCATTAAAATTATCGATATTTAATTATAGCTGTCTATATACTCCAGTTCACTTATTATTAGGCCTAACGGCATACGTTGCTTGTATCATCAAAGAGCCGCCCGGCCGCTGGATTAAAGATTGTTTTCGACAACAATGACTCTTATTATGCATATTTAATTAATCGGTTCATTAAACTGCCGACTTTTCACTGTTTTGAAGCTCCTGCGGTTAAGTGCGGTTCTATATCTTAGTCACAACGCTCTTGAAGTCGACCGTATTAATCGTCTGAGTTTAAGAGCCTCTCGCCTTAATTAAGGTTTCCGTAATACCAAGAATGCAATCAAGTTGTATGGTTGCTTCTAAGAATGCCAACAACATGACTATTGTTGCATAGCAATTCGTGAGACTAAAAGACTCAATCATCGCGTGGAGAAGAGCGGTACAAAATTAAAGACCATGGAAAAATTTCATGAAATGCATGTATGGATTGCACGGTTTAATATTCGAAACTGCGATATACTGAATATTTTGCTTGGAAGCCGTAAACGTTGAGAAGGGTTTTGATGGATTGCTGCTGGGTCGTATATTGACTTGTGTCGTTCGCAGTACTTAAATGTCGGCCTTTACGAGACGCTAAGCAGATGACTCATAAAAGATGAGAGCTAATAACGTGAACAAGTCATAAATGTCTTCCTAAGAAAAATTATGTTGTCAACCTTAGTCGACATTTCTCGTGTGTAGGCCTAATATTTTCTCGGACCGTCCTTTCGCCAGCATCTTCCTGCAGGACGAAGAAAATATATAGACCGTATTCATGATTTAACATCTTTCTATGATATACAGGTTTCGCAGGAGAAACGTTGCTCGTGTATTGCAGTGAGCAATACGCGAGCCACTTCTGACATCATCATGTCTATAAAATGCAGGTTTCGCATATGAGTACCGGTAACGCCTGAGCAGTTACTCGCTCACATGAGCAAAAGATTCTTTACTTTATCTGATATCATCTTTCTAAAAAAATACAGGTCCCGCATGAGCAACGTCTGAGCAATTGCTTATGCACATGAGCAATTGCTGATATCATCGCCCTGATATCGTCTTTGTAAAATGTACAGGTTTCGCACGAGCAATGCATGACAACATGAGCAATATCTGAGTAATATCCATGATCAAGTGAAGTTGTGGAATTAGCGCTTGAAGATGGTTCTGTGTTATGCTGTGACACCTATATATCTATATATACCGGTACACACAGTTTCTCCTCGAGATATGCCATCCAAATTTGCGATTAAAGATCACAAGTGATAAGTCATAGTTTTATTTGGAATTTCCTTATCTGACTGCGCAGGCGTACATCCATGGGAGAATCCATGGAGCCAAACATAAGCACACGGTGTAAATAAGATGTCGTGGGTGGTCTGCTGCTCACCGCCTAAATCGTACCTGGTCACCTGTGTATTATGACAGCAGTTGAAGTCCTTGACTGGCCAAAAGAATGGCACTAAGCACACGAGCCTATAGATGTCGCCAAACAGCTAATGGCGTTGCCAAACTATTTTGCGCATGCGCGGCGCTGATTCAGTTCTTTGAAAAAGACGAGCCTTAGAATCCACGGTCTCGCTTCTCGCTCTGTGCTTCGGTGCTTGTCCTTTGCAGCGTCCATCTGTCTATGGCCGTTGCCACCTAAACGGAGTCATTGCACGTAAGCTTGTTTTATTATGCCCCAGTGTATTGACCCGTCGTGGGTGGACGTTTCCCTTCGAACTCTTTCCCAGGGACTGCTTTTTAAATCTCGACTGATGCCGCCGGCATGGCAGAGACAATTTAAATTCATCAGGTACGATAATTGCCGCTAAGTTTATGAAGGGTCGTCTGCGTTCAGGTGATCTTCGCAAGGCTTTTGATGCCATTAGCGCCCCGTCGGCTGCCTTTGATCTCCTATCATCCGTCGGCGGCTCAGCTGAGGCTTGGCAGGTTGCTTTACGACTTTATACTAGTTACTAATACACAAACGTCGCTCTCTGTGTGTCTCTCTCTATCTCTCTATCTGTGTCTGTGTCTGCGTCTGCATTTCTGCCTGTCTTCCTGACAGTCTGTCTGTGTCTGTCTGTCTTTCTCTGCAAAGTCAGTTAACACCGGAAACCCGTTTGCTATTTGCTTGTACCAAAACCAAAGAGAGGCGGTGCTGCCGAGAGAGGAGAAGGGGGAGGGTGATTTCACGCTTAACTAGACACGAGGCTCCTTCAACGCAACAAAGGGTCAGCTTATAACCGATTCTTATGAGGACAGTTGGTTATATCAGCGATGCACTCGATGACCTCCAGAGTGATTGGGGTCGCCCGAGAAGAGCAACCCCTATACAGAGGGTTCAGTTTTTATCAGAATTGCCGTTAATTTCGCACTGGGGGTTGTTGGTCGGGTGAATTAAGACTCCTCACAGTCGTTTTATAAATGTAAAGGTCAATCAGGGTCAGGGTTGAAAGAACCTCAATTCTAGGTGCAAGGGTTTGAGCTTGTTTTTGCGCATGAAAACAGTTATTAGCATATATCACAAGGCGCTACCATGGGTTTGAGGTTTTGGTGATTTCACTTACTTACTGCTGTCCGTTCTTTCATTCCTAATGTATGCCGTCAGCGTAGTCAACTTGGTGCCGTTGAGTTCACCAGGGGTCGCAAGTGACTCTCGAAATAAGTTTTGCATTGGCTGGGATTTTAACCTACGAACCATTCACTGACAGCCCAGCACTCTTACCACTCGACCAGCAAATAGTCTCAATGTGGTCAGTGAGATGCGCAGAGGTGCATATATGGGTCAGCGGACGGGTGAAGAGGGAAATGCCTGAGCAACAATTTTTTAAAGCAGACTTCATCCCATTATATAGTCCACTCAGCAGCAATTTCGGTGCGAAGATGAGAAGGTGAGGGAGAGCCCTCGTATGCCGATGGTAAGAAGTTGAAATCGCTGGCGGTTTTTGGGATCGTTATCCGCTCGATAATCCGACGGTTTGATAGTCCAAAAATTGTATACTACGACATTAATTTAACTATAAGCTGGATTAATTGATGAAAAGATTATGTAGGCCTAAAACTTTGAGCTGGATTGGTGTGACAAGAATTATGGGCTGGATGTATGAAAATAATGGCGCAATCCAGCTTCTAGCCAAACATAATTCTTTAATTAATCCAGCTACCATTAAAACCGACGCGTCGGTAGCGATTTGAAAGTTGGGGTAATAAAGATTCCAAACGCGCGAAGCTTCTTTTTCCGAGTCCCCACCCCTTGCCGCGTATTTGCAGAGAGTTGTGTCTCTTTGCAGAGGAACGTGCTATAGTCAATATTGATCTAGAATTGAATTTAGTCTACATGTCTGTACAATACAAAAAAGTTTGTCAAACAAAATACACCTACGGATAGACTGAGAGAGCAATGCACCGAGAGTTGTTAAACTCTCTGCCAAACAGTCTCTTAAGTTGATGTGGTTCAGTCCTTCCTGACACATAGTGGATCGTAAGCAGTTTTGCCAATTTGTCTCATCCTTGGTCCAGTCTACAGATTTGCCATTCGAGGTATCGGCTACATATCTTTTTAATATTAGGCCTGAAGAATGTGGCGATATCTTGTTCACCGCACCACTTTCCAAGCATGGTTGCTATATGCTATATTTCTCTATCTCAAGATTTTATGTAGGTTATAGTGATCTGTAAAGCCGTAAGACCCTCTTTAGTTTTCTGCCCTCTATAGGCAGATTCGTGTGTCCAATATCAACACTCCTCTCTATTATGGGTCTCCTCCTTCATCCACTTGTATCCCCTTTTCCATCATCCAGTCCAGGATCATTGTTCTCGGTCTTCCTCTGTTCTATTTACTGCTATTTTTCCTTTTTAATCGGTAGGGTCTTTTCCAGAACGACAGCAAATCTGCCCTGGTGGGGCAACTGGTCTTCTCAATTTTTTTATCGATGATCAACCGGACATCATGCACTAACAGTAGCAGTAGATGTGGCCTGTCTATAGACCTACACGTTTCAGCATTTCGCAACTTGAAATGGAAAAAATTCAGTTCAATTTCATACGTGCTATGGTATTTAGTGCAACTTAATTAGTTCAATAACTTACTCAGCTCGTCAAAATTTGTATCAAGCCAATTCAACAGATTGTTGCCTTATACATCTGAAAATTAATCACCAAATGCAGCAGACGCCAGAAGCGCATAAAACGAAAATTAATTTGATGTAAAGGTAACCAGTATGTAAAACAGGAATTATAGATATCCATTAAATTATATTACATTATATTACATTACATTATATTATATTACATTATATTACATTATATTATATTACATGGGCTATACTTCAGTTTCTTATTAGGCCTAACTAAGATATGAATTTTTGGATTAGTAGATAATTAAATTCTGTTGATAAGAACGTATGTATAGGGGAATTCCACTGTTGCATGGACGATCATGGACGGCATCCAGGCTTTGTTGGCTAAATAAGTGGCAGGATGGCGTCCAGCCGTGAAAATAAGTGCCTGAACGCCGTCCATGACCGTCCAGGCACACTTTAAGCACTGTAGATACAGAACCGTTGGGATCTGCGCTGGACCCATATTCGGGGGAGCGGGCGACGAGGCTACAGTATACGCGATCAGTTACTATCTTCACGCACCCTCGAATCCCCCGTGCCAGCGACTCTAGTCGGAATTCTGCGGAAATGTGTACGAGCAAATGCATTTCTAATTAAAAAAGGTTCCTCTAGGAATGAACCCGTAATGGTAACATAAGGGTTCTTCTGTTAATTATTTTCTTCATCAAATTATTGCCTATTTATATATATATAATATATATATATATATTATTTATACATATATAAGGTGCGAACGTCAGCTGGATTAGTCCGGAATAAACTACTAACGGAAGTTGATTGTTACAGTTCTCACAAGACATCGGATGTCATGAACACGTGTTCGACCACTTCATTGCCTCTCATCAGTCTGGTATAGTGGTTTATACTTTATAGTTCGTGGGCTGTTTTGTTGCAGCCATTTCATCTGCAAATGCCCATAATAACAGGATGATACGTTGAAATATATAACAAATCAATTGAATAATTATGTCAGGTGTAAATAAAAGATTTCTGATTAACCAATTGTATATATATATATATATATAAAGAGAGAGAGAGAGACTTCGCAAATGCGTTGCTTGTATCCAGTGCTTTTTTTATGGCGGAACGCGCAGGAACGGCGTTCCGGCACCTTTTTTAATCACTAAAAAACAATTGAGTTGTGCAAAAACTCTGGAATTTGATATATATAAGAGTTTATAATTTCAATTTTTTACACTTTAAGATAAGTAAGTAGGTTTATAGACTCTGCTCATTGTGTCCTATAAAATTTATTTCATAAGTAGTTAATTTTAGCGTCACTTCATTTCGGCAGTACAGTTTGCGTTCCGAACTTATGGCACATTTTTTCTCTAGAAAAAAGCACTGCTTGTATCCATAGATCTTCAGACTTTCCTGTGGTCGGTTGTATCTCTTGTAGCCTCTGAGTCCCTCTGGTGTTAAGAATTGTCGTCGTCTAAAGCAACCCTGGTTATTTTTAGCTTGACCACGTGACCGGATATGGAAGCGTCCACGCGGAGTCTGCTGTCCTCCTTCATGGCCTCTCTGATGGTTTTCGTTTTGCCTTGTCATTGCCTGACCAAGAGCGTCTTGTCACCTATCAACAGCACCATCAACATTAAGCATTGCCATGGACATGCATCCGTGTAGCAATCTATCTATAATAAGACATTTAGAACTACGGTTGTATGAGAGATAGCATACCACGATGTGTACATAGCATCCGATAGCACAACAGCATAACATATGGAATAACCTTCCATTGTATTTTGGCATAACATATAATTAAACATAACATAGCATAACCAAACATAGAACAACATAGCATAAGTATGACATAACATCCAATAACCCCATTGGAAAAACATCCCATTGTCATCCCTTTCCACATCGGGTACACCCCATTGCCACCCCTTACCCCATTGGCGATATCTCTCTGTGATCCTTATACCCCAATGGTGGCGTCCCATTATCATCTCTTACCCCACTGGGTAACACCTCATTGTCCACGTCTTACTTAATTGGTGACAGCCCTCTGTGATCCTCTTACCCAAGTAGCGACATACCATTGTCATCCCTTACCACATTTGGTTACATTCCATTGTCATCCATTACCCCATTGGAGATAAACCCATTGTCATCGCTTACCCCATTGGAAACATCCCAAGCCAACATTTGTCTCGCTCTTCTTTCTGCCTCTTTACTTCCGTCCAAAACTAAACCAAAATCCACCGTTGATGACTTCGCCCCTAAATCAGACGACAGAACACACGAAACACATC
>OY365809.1:6676371-6767530 GCA_959347315.1 Bimastos eiseni | reverse complement strand
AGACCAGTTTGTGTTTGTCGGCTTCTTTGATCCAGCGCAAGTTGTCGTTGTACTGTTGTTCGACAGGTGGCGCAACTGTAACGAAAACATGGATTATGGATGACCAAGTGCAACGCAGTCATTTACGAGTCAACTAATCCAGCCAACATCTGGTCTCCCGGTCTGATGTTTTACCACTGAACTTCTGCAGTGCTATACCAGCCTTATTGGTGGCCTTCCTGCTCTCTCGACGCGAGAGAGCGGGAAAGAGAATTTTGAGGTTTGTCCACCTATCTGTCTTCATTCGGGGCACTTAGTACTCGCTTCCGGTTCCCCAGCGCAATCAGTTCAAATCGAAACTCTTATGTGAGATCGTTTGATTTTGTAGCTCCTTCATAGCTCACGATGTTGGTCTATCCAATACAGACCTGACCGCGAGAGGCCTTCTATTATAGCTGAGATACTGAGAGAGAGGTATACTATATTCACTGCTCAGTCCATATAAGCGTTGCTTATTTTGGCCCTTGCGTTTGTTGGAACGACCTTCCACAAGAATCGTGACTTGAGCTACTCATCCTTTCTCTTCTCTGACCCGGAAATGCCTGAAATGCGACCATTTGTTCAGGATGACACAAATAAAACGGGAATCGACAGTTCACAACAGGGAAAGAAACAACCCCTAAGGGACCTAAGTCCCGCTATCGGGAGACCCTTTCAATTTGAAGAAATTATGACGTTCAAACAAGTAATTATGTTGGTTCCAGAGAAAAGTAATCAATCGTATAAAGGTTAACAATTAGAGGAATTTAATCTAATCAGATCTAATCTGGTAGCTATTAACTAATTCAATGAGCTTTATCGATTGGTGAATTGACACACTAAAATTGCCATCCGTAGGTTATTGCATTGTATAGCATTGCAAGATAGTAATCTACACCGGAAACAGTTAAAAGATCATTTTTTGATAGACGGTGTTTTGCGTTCGGGCTAATGTGACCCCTTATAGCTCTATGTAGTATTTGTATTGTCATGAATACTTCTTAGAAAGGATGCCTATCATGGGCATATTTATCAACTATACCTCCGTTGGAAAGAACGGACTCCATGATGTTGGCGGCTATTTGGTCAGTCTTGACTAGGTCACTCGGTTCACCAGAGGTACACACCCACCTACACATTCACATCGACACAGGTATACATCTTGCATATCCAACAGAAACATCTTTGTGTACACGAATATTGAGAGCTAGTGCAGGTAGAGTTATCACAGGTAACACGCGCAAGTTAACACCAGGAAGGACTGCCTCAATTATAAAGGTTAACAATGGAGGGAATGGGTGTAAGGATGTACATTAGAATAATTATTGTAGTTCTCAGGAATAATAGTCACTGCATAGATATTTATTTTGGACTGCTTGTCCTACTTAAGGCATGTCTTCTTATCTATATCTGTGTGTGTGTGTGTGTGCCTTTATCTCTCTTTGCCCCCTCTCTCTGATGCTCTCTCTTTTTCTCTGTCTGTCTTTCTCTGTCTCTCACTCTCTGTGTCTGCCTCTCTTTCTCTTTCTCTCTCTCTCTCTCTCTCTCTCTCTCTCTCTCTCTCTCTATATATATATATATATATATATATATATATATATATATATGCACAGAGAGATATAAAAAATTGACAGCATCATGTATTGATATTCAGAGTCTCTGGACCAAATCATATTCAGTCGACTTGACGTAAAAACAAAAAATGTCTGTGCAATAAAAAATATTTATTTAAAAAATTTAAACTATGTAGAACAAAAACCTAATGACACCATCGAAGTAGCTCACTTTGTGACGCGGTGAGTGTGGTTACCTGAATGGTCCAAATCCGAGAGAAAAGATGTCTCCCATGATGTGCTGAACGTAGGATGGGTAACGATATTCCGACAACGCTTCCTCTCGAAACACCTCCGCACCTATTCATCAACAGTAAGTAAGAAGGAAACAGATCTTCATATACGAATTGCATCAACATTGAGCACAAAGAGAATATTATTTTTATCGGTATTGTTATTGTTACCGTTGCTGTTACAGCTACTATTATGGCTGTTATTATTGTTATTATTACCGCAATTACTATTTCTATTGTTCTATTTATTGTGATTGCTATCGTGTTAGTGGTTATTGTTGCTGTTACTAGTCGTAGTAGCAGCAGTAGCAGAAGTGGAAGTAGTGGAGGCGGTGTAGTGATCATGGCATCGGCTGCAGCAGTAGTAACAACGGAACCATCATTGCCTAATGTTGTTCACCTGCTCTTCCAGCTTCGAGGAGGAAAGCGTTTCCATAATCCCAGAAGGACATTCCAGCTTCAGCCAATCTATTGATGGCAGCCACCTGTCGACGAAGACTACAATCAACAGCATATAATATGCTCACAAGATACTATTAATACCACAGGGAACCGGTGATGATGATGACGACGACGACGACGATGACGATGACGATGACGACAACGATGAGGATCAGTTAATTATAAGTGAATCTAATGGACGTTGTATACGACCTGAATAATGAGTTGTTTGTTTCTACTGATATGCTGATGACGATGCGAAATGTATTAATATGCTACTTTCACCAATGTAAGCCTATGCGTACATGTGGTTGTTGCAAAGTATGAGCGCTTCGTGATAATAAAGGTAACTTAACTTCAGGGTTTTACTGCAAATTCCTGTATTATATATGGAGAGAGAGAGAGAGAGAGAGAAAGAGAGAGAGAAAGAGAGAGAGAGAGAGAGAGAGAGAGAGAGGGGGGGGGGGACAGACAGACAGACAGACAGACACAGAGAGAGAGACAGAGAGAGACAGACAGACAGACAGAGAGACAGAGAGAGAGATGAACCTTTCCTTGACCAGCCTCTGAAACTCATCCGGATTCGTGTGCATCATCTTCCTCGAGGCTTCATATGTCAACTGAAATCAAAAGAAATCTTCTTTTCAACTTTCAAATTTTCCTTCTCTCCAGAAATCTGTCTTCGTGGCAGAAGACAGCGCAATTCAAAGCACCCGCTTCATCTCTACTAGCGATTCCTTTTCCATAAGTTTATATAATGCAATGCAATCAAATGTTTATATAGCGCCTCTTCAAGATATCTACTCAGTTAATGTCACAGTTTAATTCATTGAATGTCTTTGCGAACAAATATTTTATCTCATTTAGGAGTCACCAGTTGTGGGCCCACGCACAGGCGTGGAACCAAGTCAACCAACTAACGGATTCGCGTGTGTATTTATGTATATTTTGTCTCTTTGTTTTCTACCAGACAACAAATGTACATGCACTTAGCAACGGACATCTCATAGGACACGAGGACAGTTAATTCGTCGAGATAGAGGGTCATTAGAGGCATGTACATAATAAATGCAAAATGAAATAAGGGTAATCACACCTGAACCGGATAATACCCTCCCATGTAGGGGTTGTGGCAAGAGGTCTGATCTGTTCCTAGATCTACCAAACGCTCCCCAGTCTCCTCAAATTCTTTGGCCAATTTCTCCCTACAAAGATACAAACATGATACAAATAATAATTCTCCCAATCCGAAATTATGCCGGAGCAAATGTATCACACGCCGTCTAGCGAATGAACCAACATCCAGAATTGTTGCCACTATTCGGTAGAGGACAGAAAGTACTGTTTAAACAGATAAAAAAAAACACAGACAGACACACAGACATCCTAGTGCCGATAAATATATTGGTCTCTCTGACGTTATTTTTGTGTTTTGCTGAGAAATGTCGAATTTCATATAATATTTATATTTCATTGCGTATCACTGTGTAAAAAAATTATTCTAATTTAATCCCTTTTAATGAAAGCGTATTTCTACTTAAATGCAAAAGTATTTCTATTTATATGCAGTTACCAGACATCAACGACGTTGCCATGGTAGCCGATGCTCACTGGTCGACGTTCTCTGATCGCGCTGCGTATCCTAGCAACCAGGTCATCGAGTTCACTGACCTTTTCCATCAACCAGCCTTGCTGGAAACGCTTATCCAGCGCCTCTTCACTTACCTGCGATGGAGAAGCAAAAAAAGGCACGCTTTTATGAGCATCATAGTCTACACTCTATGGATGAAGTGTTCAATGTTACTGAACATTTGCACTTATAGTTTCGTTTAGGTGCACGTTCTCAGGTAATTGGAAACGTCTCAGTATAATATTATGCAAGTTTAACATGGCCTACTTACAAAACACCAAACGACAATTTGCAACATAATCCACGGACTAGTCTTTGGTTGAGAACCCTTTAAAGGGTGCGTGAAAAGTGTCACTTAATAGTCACTATGACATAAACCCCGCAGATCCTTCAGAATTTTGCAAAGAGTTCAAATGTTTTTTTCTCATAACAGGTTTTAATTGACAAAGCGTCTTAACCAGATAAACTGACCTCAGCGATGACTGAGACACACCCACAGATGACGGCAGCCTTCGCCTGAGCTCCACTCATCCCTCCGAGACCAGAAGTTAACAGCACCTATAATCATTGAGCATCACTTGTCATCATCGTCGTCGTCTTCCTCCTCATCTTCGTCGTCGTCGTCGTCATCATTACCATCATTATCATGATCATCATTGTCGTTGAGGTCATCATCACCAATATCTTTATTGTCATCGACTCATTGCCACCTTCATGTGGGAATGATGATGACAACAGAGGCCTACCTTAATGGTCGCTTGTCTCCTGAAATTCATACTTCATGGCTTATTTAATTCTGTCTTCATCTTAGTTGTTGTACATCATGGCCGTAAAATTATTTCGGAGACAGTTAACAACATCTGAAACGGTTACATTTAATCCAACACTGTCAGAGGAAAGGCAAGAACAGTAAGCAACGACGTCATAGGGTGTTTAGGGTGGATGCCTTACGGGGGTCAAACCCCGAGAGAGAAATGCATTGCTGCTGTTACAAATTAACGGAATGTAGAGAATTGTTATCATCAGGGATCATCGGAAAACTGCGGTCTTGGACTTGGCTTCTGACTATCGGTCTAGGTCTCGGTCTTGGTCTCGAATGCTTTGGTCTTGGTCTTGTTTTAAAGGAACGGTCTTGGGATTTGTCTCCGATTAAATTAACATTCTTGGTCATTTGCCGTATCAGAGCAATTTTTTCGATATTTTTCGGTTATTTTTTATTATTAGAGACACCGGATGTTTATACTCTACGCGATTATTATCGATTTATGGCGTGCTGGCCAAACTAATAGATCTTTATGTATGGGCCCATAGTGTGATATTCTCAGGCGGAAGCCAGTGGTTGACCCACAAAAGTTCAGAGTGGTCGGTAAAACTGTTTTCTGGACAATTATTAAGATTAGTATTCTTCATCAATACAATTAATATTTTAAGCGTGTTATTGCGTTTTAACGTCTTAATAAATTGAATTGTTTATAAAAAAGTGTATCGGTCTTGGTCTCGGACCATCGGTCTCGGTCTTGGTCTCAGCCAATGTCTTGTGTTTCGTGCCCAACACTGGCGATCATATCCAACGGATAACCACCCAATAACTAAATCTGCTCAAATTGCTTCTTTGCTGTGTCTCTGCACGGCTTTGAAACGTTGAACAATAATATTTTCGATAGGCGTTGGAATAGATGCATAGTTTCTATCGGATCGCCAGAAATTCGATTTAAACTGTGACCAAGACCGGAAATGAATGTTCACCCAACGCTAATAACAGCTTGTAGCAAAAATAATTAATTATATTTAAACCGAATAATATGAATCAAATAAATAGGTTAACGTCAACAAATTCACGAAACCTTTCCAGAGAGATCTTCGAGTCCGAGATATTTTCTTCCTGCGTTCAAAATTGTCAACTGCAATGAACGACCAATCATCACCAGTTTTAACAACAATCTTATTTCAAACAAGCGAATCAAATCCTTATTATATGTGCATGAATGCATACATGAATGCATGCAGGTGCGCATATGTTCACATGCTTATGCAGGCCTATGCAAGCATGTATGCATAATCAACCATGTTCAAAGCCTCAAAATTTGTCATAAATTATTATTACATGGCTTTCGGGCATATATATTTATTTACACATGAATGCAATTTAATGCATAAATAAAAATATATGCATAATTGTTTATCATGTCTGTATGTGTGTTGGTCAATATATTTATTTATGTATTCATTCTTGAATGCATCTACAAGTATATCTGTATATACACATATATATATATATATATATGTGTGCTAGATTCATAGAGCGCCACTCACTGTGGTTCCGTGTACAATGCCTTGTGGACCAATGTAGCAATAGCTTCCGGCTGTCATCTGCCCGTACCTACAACGTACCAATGACTCCACTCATTCAATAATCGTTACTATGAGGTCACTTCAGGTCAAGGAAGTCTTCTTCCTCTAAACTAATGTGCAATTGTGCACGAAACATCAAAATCATCATCGATATCATAACTTTTATTGTTGTTTTTGCTATTTTCCTGGTCATCGTCACTATCGTCATCATTGTAGTAGTAATACTAAATTGTTGTTGTTGAGACTCACATTGTCACTCCTAGAGCAAAGAGTCTTTCGTACATCTCACGTGACGAGTAATTCGGAATGACCTGAAAATATTGCGACTGCTGTAGTGCTGATACAACTCATCTTGACTCCTTGCAGATCACACATCGAACTAAGAGGCTAACGATTACATCGTCATTCAACTACTCGAGATATTTGAGACTCCTATAATGACTCTTCTTGGGTTGGGTACTGGACTGTTACTCGAGAGGTCGGTGCTTAAAATCCCAACTAGGGCAGAATTTGTTCAAAGATTTCTATTCCATCTTAGCTATACTCAACTCGACTATGATACGTACACTAACCGTATACATACTCTGTTGGTGGGCAGTGGCGTAGCGAAGGGGGGCGAGTGGGGCAAACCGCCCCAGGCCGCACTTGTCCTAGGTAGGGGCGGCATTTTTGTTAAAAAAATAAACAAATAAAATTATTGTTGTATAAGTTGCATTCTTCAAGATTTTTGTTGCTCTTGTCTAAAACTGGCACAATGCGTTTTAACTTTTCTTGACTTAAACTAACATGCACGATATAGCCTACCAAAGTACCATCGACATGATCGAATTGCACCTAACGTTTTTAGACATCAGAGCAGTCCTCGGGTAATTTGGCGCCCTTTCGGAGTAATCTATTATAAGAGCGCCCCACTCCCGTTGAATAAACAGTAAGATGTGAGAAAATATGGGGTCAAACACACACTGCACGGGGCACATAGAAATGTTTCTTCTTAAAATGTATAGACGATTCTGGAAAAGGAAAATTAGGGAAAGGGAGGGAGATTCAATAGAATATCGTTCTTGGAATTGGAATTAGCCTAAAACCAGTTTTTAATAACTAATTTATGAATTTCTTTTTATATCATCATAAAATTTTGTTCCTGAAAACATAACCGTATTATACCTAAAATTCGGCGCCCTAAAATTTGGCGCGCTAGGCAGCTTCTTGTGTCGGATATAGACTTGGCGCAAAAGAGAGTTTAGACATTATTATTATTGCTAAATTTATTTCATTCGATGGGTGCGAAAGTATACTGGCGAAATTAAATTAACTTGCATCCTCTTTCGATTAATATAATACAAACTGGGTTTTCTTTAAATTTTTATTTTCATCCAGACTTTATTTCAACTTACCAGCCAAATATGTTTACACTAACTATAGTTAGGCCCCTACAACTAAAAAATATTCATTTATTTTATATCTTTTTTACTTTTGTACGTTTAATAGATTGTATTGACTGCGTTTAGTAGCGAAAATATCCAGGAAGTAAGACTGCCCAGTGCCAAGTGCCTACAGCCTATAGCCATGCAGTTTAATATTTTAGTTTAGAGGGAATGAAGGTATGAAGCCGTACCGTATCCGTAATCTGTATACTAAATAACCAGTTACTGGTGTCACCAGCCGCCAGACTTACCATGGTCCCAGGCTCTCAGCATGGTTAACTGATATTATTTAGGACTTTCTTTTCAATAAGTAGAGATAAATAATAAATTTTTTACTGCTTAATTTCAATTTTGTGTGAACTTATAATTGTCGATCTAGCGTGCAAGACGTTTAGTAACTTTATTGTGAGGCCTGCTTTTTTATTTGCTTTATAAGTAGTTTATTACTTAATTAATGCTATCTTATTCTATTTTCTTATTTTTATATCAAATGATAGCGCATTTTTAATTAGTCAAACAGTTTTAATTCTGACAGCGCAATGTGCATGCTATTGCCGATGCTGTCACTAGCTGTATATGGCCTATAATGAATTTAATACTGAACAGAATAATCGTAATTTATATAATAAGAACATTCAAAACATGTTTATCTCCCCCATTTGTGCATATCACGGGATATGCACAAGAATAAAGTGATGGAAATATAAGACAGGGGCGGCATTTTGTACCTTCGCCCCAGGCGGCACCTTGCCTCGCTACGCCACTGTTGGTGGGAAGATGAGACTGAGTGGGGATAGAACTGACCAACCGCCAGTTAAGATGTTCAGAATTGAAAATAAACATACCCTTGGCTGCTTCATGTCTAACTCAAATGGGACTGCTCTTCTTTTCTCCTTATACTGCAATAACTGTTTCATAATTAGACGCATATATACATACATAATTTAGCGACGATGAGTATAAAGCAGGGCTGCAAACATGTTGGTTTTTTGGTTGTTTGGTGTAACTGGTTTT
Organism: Bimastos eiseni; assembly: GCA_959347315.1. Taxonomy (NCBI): domain Eukaryota; kingdom Metazoa; phylum Annelida; class Clitellata; order Crassiclitellata; family Lumbricidae; genus Bimastos; species Bimastos eiseni. The sequence goes on along the minus strand of OY365809.1, from coordinate 6,758,805 downwards.
TACAAAAAACCAAAAAACCAAAAAGGCAATTTTTTTGTTTTTTTTAAATATATATTTTTTAAATTTACTAATATTACAACTATATTGGTAATTGTGTGTTATTCAGTCGGAAATCAAGCTAAATCAATAATATAAACAAGTTGGAGCTCTTTTTCATGCTCTGTTTGATGCTTTTTATAACAAAGCTGTTATGACAAGATCCAAAGGAAAACTAAAAACCAAAAAGCCAAATAAAACCAAAAAACCCCCAAAAATATAAAACCAACTTTTGATTTTTAATAACTCTTGGCTTTTTGCACCCCTAGTATAAAGGGTTTGGCTGACCATTCCGTTAGTGATGACGACTCTTGGCGCCTCATCGTGACTTGGAAAGAGTCCGAGTGGATGACCAGAGTAGATGACCAGCGTCTGACCAGTGGTCATCTCTGACAAGTAATGCATCGTCAGACGAAACTATTCACAGCAAACAACAATTCAGGAAATAATGTCAAATTATTCATAGTTTCGAAATTATGTTATTCAGTGCTTCTATTCGGGCGGAACACTCCAGAACGACGTTCCGGCATCTTCTTTCAATGACTAAAAAATAAACAGAGTATAGCTGACACCCAACCCACTCTCCTTAGTACCTGAGCCCAGTTGCTGAAGACCTGCCCATTGCCGCCGTAAGTGACGAGTTCGTGCGGATACTGCGCCACCTGGTGATCGAGATTGTTCATTACCATGCACATGATGGCCGCCGCTGGAGGGCATTTGGCTGGATAGACGCTGATTGGATAGGCTCTGCATAGACACACATCACCAAGGATTATAATAATAATAATAATAATAATTACAATAAAATAAGAACAATGATAATATTTATTTATTTTGTTTCCTTTATTCTGAAATTTGATACCGCCCTTCTTCCAACATTTTTTGGCTCAGAAGTGCACAGACACGCCTCGACGGCGCAACCGCAGTTGTACTGCAGGGCAATAGGCTAATTACTGTGCGCGAAGGACTTGCTCAGGGTCATTACACAGTGACTGACGCCTCGGACGAGGGTCGAACCTGCTCACTCAGTGCACACTGAGTGCTACGGGCCGACTGCTCTAACCAATCGGCCACTGTGCCGAACGGTGCCAATGATATGTAAGATTATTATGTTAATTTTTATCATTATTAATTTATTATCATTCGACTGCAACCTGAGTGGGAAGTCTGGAATCAGACGATACATATAGATGTGTCCGTATGAATTCAGTTCCTCTGCGAATTCCGGTCCCAGCGTCTCATGGAACTCAGATGGAAAATAGCGCAGCGCATTGGACACAGCCAGCTAAAAAAAACAGATAAAATAAACAGCTAAAAACTAACAGATAAATATAATATAAATACATGAAACCAACATAAAAATTACCAGTTAAAATAGCTGGAAAAATAAGCAGTTAAAAGTAAACAACTGTTTGTGCTAAAAATCGAAAGACAAACAGCCACTTGTAGGCCTACGCCTACACAATTTTGATGTCGTTATTGCCCATCCATACAGAAACGTAGCTATCTACGTGTGTTGTGACGGTGGTGTCCTTGCCATGATAGTCAATGAAACTTTCTGAACATCTTAGATGCAGCGTAGACCTATCTAGGCCTATGATCGAAGGAAATATGATCCTCTGAGTACCTTCGCGGCAACTGGCTTGGCACTGAAGCTGAACCGAACACACGTGTTCGGTTCAGCTTCACTGTCATTAAGAGTATACATACCGACGCTCGCTGAAACCTACTTGTATAGGGCATAGAGGCGAAGTTCAAATAGAAACCGCATGTACTCTTCAACTGCTACTTAGGACCTATATGACAGATGAATAAGTCTATTGCAAAGTCAATGATTCATGTCAAACGTTTCAAAAAGCGCAAAAGAGTCACACGTAATAAATTTCAAGGACTACTTAATGCAGGCTTGTAAACGGATTCATAACAATTGTAGAAAACTTTGTAGATCTGAAAGCTTCTTGAATTCCAGTCAATCGATCCTCCATATATTCGACCTCTTGGGATTATTTTCCACTCTCTTCAACTCTGTCATTGAGGAACTTAGTTTAATAAATTCCGAATTCCCTTCTTTATGATTTTATTTTATCACCATAGCTATGTCGGACAGAGAAGACGCGCAGGAGACTGCCAAAGATCGTACGGGTTGGAGAGCTCTTGTCGACCAATGTTCCAGGAGGAACGGGAGGAACTAAGTCTAAGTAAGGAAGTTATTACAGAGTAGGCCTGTAGTCTACTGGCCAAGGTTTAACCCTTATTCAGTCCTCTTTCCTCCACCTCACCAACTCCTCGATCGTCTAATAACGTACGTCTTTTTACTTTCCTCTTGCTTTTCAACGTCCTGCTCATCAGAATTTGCGTGCAATCAATCTTATAATACTTGTGTTATTCCAGCTGATTTTACATAATGTATAGAGCCACACAGTGTTACTACAACTATCAGTAGGTCATAGGTGTTCCAACCTGTTTCTCCGCGTCCGTTAGTTTCGGGTTGCGATTGGGAGCATGTGGCAGGTGTTCGTCCCTGGGTCTGCGATCGGGCAGACGACCGAGGGGCCAGTCAATGCACAGCCTCGCTATGTCTCGAACGATGGATTCAGACGACATGTTGAATAGAGGCGATTTAGAACTTAGAAGTTGCTCAGAGGTAGAGCAGTAACAACGAACATAGTACGCGGCATTTACGGAGGACAGGGCTTATGTAGACCACATGGCCTGGACCTCGAGGGGCAACGCACATATGATGAGGGCAAAGAACAGCCGAAGTTTTAAGCAATGCCAAATTGAGTAGCTCACGTTTATTGGATCTAGCGAACACTTTGCACCCAACTGAAGCTGTACGACGAATACTTTGCATCTCGCACGTAGTCGATGTATACCATTACATGCCCTATGTACCCCTTCAAGTAGGCCTACGTAGGCTGGGTTCTTAACGGACGGAGACGATCAACTGATATGGCTATAGCAACGCAAGGCTTGGAATTTGCTTTGTAGTGGATGAGCCTTTTACCCCTTCGCATTGATACCCTATATATATATATATATATATATATATATATATATATATATATATATATATATATATATATCGTTTGCATATCGTTTGCAACTCGTAAGATGTCTCACCAAATGGTAAAGTGTAGCTGTGGTGAGAGTGAGTGAGAAAGGATATAATCGCATCACAATATTATTATGTCTGCAGGCGCGATTACGACTGTAAGCAAGACGCTCTAGCCTGTATTTACAACGACATCTCATAGACTACTATAGCTGCCAGGACCCTTGGCACCGGCACTAACTGCTCTACAAGCCTAAGTCCCAGAGCCTCGGATTGCGCTACGGTAAATAATCTGTGCAGTTCAATGTAGGCCTACAGCCTGCTACAGGGCGCAATACAACCGAAAGAGCATCGATGCAGAATATGCTTCCAATCTATACGTTTCCGTTGTAACTTATTCCAGGGATGGTGGATCAAACCTTTTTACCTTTGAGTAGACCGCAGATCTAAGGTTCGGTCTAACAGGCCAAGCACTAGGCCTACATGCATCCTCAGCGATACTGAGTACTGACCTAAACCGACCAGCCGACAGCGGCGCTTTGTTTGATCAACACATCATAGGCCTATCATTAATTGCTGGACGATTGGACACTAGAACGCTGCGTTAAGACTTTCATAGGCCTATTGTGCTTAATTAAAAACCACCATAATAAAAATGTCATAAATAAACTGAAGCGAACTTTAAGCGTTCTATTATTAGGGGCCAATACATTGTATACAATCCAGGAATTGGTTAAATGAAGTTATCAATGAATTCTATCTAGCCTTGCGAGCAAGTTGTGGCCTGTCCGCTGCTTATCTAATGCAGGATAGGCAATAATCGTATTGACCTACGTAGTCTAAACCTGCAAGACAGACTAGAAGAGTCTTGAATAAATCGTTATCTCAAAACTTCTAAAGCACCGCTCAAAGGTCAAACGCATTGCCCAGCTAATTCACGGGCTCATTTGCATACCCTTGTGAATTTTTACTCGAAATCGAGCAAGACCTTGTCTAATTCTGTTAGAATTCTGTACTCATATTGAGTAGGCGTACAAGTGATAAGAATGAGTTGGTCACAACAAAATGTTGAGCTAATTGGATGCTTCAGAAATGCGGAGTATGATTATGGACGGATTTTGATGGTGGTTATTAAACTTATCCAGGCCAAATAACAGTGGTTTTAACACAGACTAGACGTCTTATGAACCACTTGAAACCCTTGTTATGTTATGTTATGTAACTTATGTTATGATTTTGACGCTCGCGAACACAGCCGGAGCTCTACTTACCTACAAAATTGGCTTGTTTACATCTCGCGCTTGCTCTCGCGAGTGTTGGACGAGAAGAACTAAGAGAACTTAAATGTCCACTCAATTAATTAACGGTAAATAAATAAAAAAGCGAAACTTTGCCTCAGTTTGACTGTTAGTTTTGTCATTGCATAAAGAGTGAACACATGCTTACTTTAATGCCATATCAATCAAACGTCAAGCGCCCATTTTCCAAAACTGTCCATGCAGCATCCGTAGTAGCGTTATACCTTCTGTAGAAATTTGCCCAGTTTCGAGTATGATTTTACTTTCGAACTTGGCATCATGTTTTTGCTTGAGAGTAAAGAAGGCTCTTCGAGAGACGTACGGTATGCGGGATTCGCGATTGGAGGAGCATTATCTATAATACGTGGGAAATAAATCATGTCTTCAACGTAAACAATTGCGCGATCGAACGATTTTGACTGCAAATGAGTTCCATCGTTAGAAAATCTGTATAGTGTTTCTGTTTTCCTCCTATCGTAAAATGAATATTATGCGCGGGTTCAAGGTGATTTCCACGAAACCATATATAGTTTCAGATATAAACATCAAACTGAAATCACACGTCAAATTTGAAGTGAATTTTGGTTGTAGATGATTCCGGTTGAGTCTCGATCCTTCACCTTTGCAAATCATGCATCACAGGCTCTCCAGGTTATGTCTGAACTGCGTGACAACCATGTCCTTTGCGATGTTGTTCTTTGCATTGGGTCTCATGAGTTTCATGCACATCGTGTAGTACTGGCTGGTTGCAGTCCCTACTTGAAGGCCATGTTTACAAATGGTGCGTAAAAGTGACAATAATTCATTAAATTGTGCTTATCAATTCAAAGAAGATGTTCATTATAAACTTTTATGTTATTCATCGCTGTTTTAATATTAATCATTGCTTACACAGAATGCTTATATGGTTAGTTTCTATCTATATGTTTTTTACAATTATCATTACCATTGATATCAAGAATTACTTTCGTGGATTGTCATTATTTGTCCTGTTCTCACTTTGACCAATTTCTCATGTTGGGGTTTAATTTGAAGTGAACTAGTCCATTGTAGCATTGTTTGGATTAATTTAATTGAAGGCAACTATCTTGCTCTTAGTATGATGGATCAAGCACTGGAATACAATTCATTGAGGTGAATGCCATTCACTTTCTTCTACAGAACTGATTGGATGATTGATTGATAAATCGTTTGCTTTTTCTGTTTTATCCAGAAATCTGTGATAATGTTTGATTGACCTATATATGCTTGTCTGAGGGCCTTAATTTCTTGTACCAGTATATGTGGAAAATTTTTACCAAAGCAGTCGCTTGTCGCTGGATGCAATCAGGCTTAAAATGACCAAAAATGAAGGGAAACCTCCAACCGTTCGTAATTGATATTAATGCGGAAACGATTACAAAAATATATATTTAATACAACTAATATATAAAACTTTTGTTTAGACTTTCTTAAATGTTTCAAAAAAGCATTTTACCAAGAGCCCTATAATGTTGCGAGACAGAAAATCATAATTTAGATTCAGATTTCGCTATCTTTGTTGTCATATTTAATTAGGTTATGGGCCGAGATTTCCCGCCTGCCTGGTCTCGTTTTGAAGTAGAATATCTCCTTTTTCCATTCTATTAGTAACTTATGACCTTCGAATATTTATTATGCCTGCAGATTGACCAGAACGAGTACACCTATCGTAAACAATAACCGTTACAAGCTTAGCAACCGGGCACGTGATTTAATCACGTGACATAATCTTGCACTGCGGTTGGCCGATAGTTTTGAGGTTAGCTTCGTGCATGTGCAGTAGCGTGACCCAGTCTCTTTATACAGCGCAATCATACAAAATGCATTCTAGTGTGTTGATTCATACATTATTGATTCTGGGAATGGAGGATATTTTTGCAAATTTGATAAAATGCTAAATGTGCACGAATTGTTGCAAGATTATGTTTAACCACGAACGCAATGATAGTGGTTATGTTAAGAGTCATCAACGACAATTCAGATGACCATGATAAGAACATCTAGTGAGATCGTAATGGATGCCAATACGGTCGACTATTAGAATGCCGCCGTGTTCAGGTAGGCCTTGATTATTTTTTAATGCTTTTGTGCTTCACAGGATCCTTGTCTATTAGCATAATTGTTAAGTTTAAACGCTGTTCTAATTGAGACATCTTTTAAAGTATTCAGGCAATTGCTATTAGGCTTAAACCTGCTTCTCACTGAGCTCGTGTTTATAAGTCTTCCAGCATAATTTTTGGTTTAAAGCATTAATGCAGTAACTGCCTCGGTTGACTTTTTAAATCTTCAGGCATAACTGTTAAAGTTGTGTAATTTCGTCTCTTGCACTGCCTCATCTATTGTTCACCTTATTGTGCTATGTTAAGTTTATTAACTATTGATTTGCTTTATGAGATGAAATAACTATTGCATTGTAATTTCAATTTATTTTTTATCAGGATTCTTCTCGATATGATAATTTCAATCTACTGGCTAATAAATCTTATAAATTGCTGTTTGTTTTGAATGCAGGGCTTCTATTATTGGCTTTATATTTTTGTTGAATGCCTTTGATAAAAATAATACTGAAATGAATTTCATAGATAGAACTAAATAATATTATATATATACCGTTTATTGTAGATGTCAAAGTAAGCTGAATAATGGCAGTAGCCAGTGTGCTCCAGACGATATGGTCACGTGCGTGCATGGAACAATATGGCAAACGAGTCGCTGGATCATCATGACAAGCAAGCAAAATGACCGATTTGTGTTGTGCTAGCCAAAACAACAACACATTGATCTACCGTGGTTCCATTATCGAGGATCATGATAAAGGTTTGACTTGAACTGCATATGTTTCTATGATTTTCCTGAGAAAAGCAAAAAATTATTTTTCAGAAATCTGAAATGCTCCAGTGGTGTTCTGGTATGAGGAGCACCTGGGGCTTTGTTTACATTTGAGATTACAATTTGCACTTAACATAACGGTGACTGGCTGAATAGTCACACGTTTTGTCCAAAATATAAAGACAATTCTCATGCTGGACTAAGCGGCTAATTCATTTATAAAATATTGTTTATGTGTGGGTGGGCTCGATTGTGTTGTGGGATGTGTGCTGGATTGTTAAGAGAGAGATTAGAGATTCAAATCTTCTCTAGTGAAGAGATTTGCATCGAGATTTCTGCTCCACGTGTGCCATTTTACCAACTGAGCTGTGATGAGTACATTGCTCGTACATTGTCGGTGGAAGGATAATACGGCGAGGGAGAGAATTTGTCACTCGCTCTCATATGCTGAGGCTAAGATATGAAGTCACAGACACTTCACACCAATTACTGCCTCTTAGATTAGTTTAAGGAAATGCTCTTCGCTATTTATCTATAATTTAGATCTAAAATTTAATATTGTGATATTTAATTCCTGTGCAAATTATTCCTCATAGATGTCCTTGAGTATTTGAGACTGTATACTATAAGATAGGTCTTATTGTTGTAGATCCATGGAAGAATTTGATTGCTCGTTGCTACACATAGAGGAAGAAGCCGCCATGGACGAAAACAGAGTCGATAAAGAATACTGAATAAAGACGCAGCAAATCCTTTTTGACTCTACCACTGCTATTACTCTGGCAGTGCCAGTCTCAAGCCTGGATAAAGCAGGAGGGCGACGACAATGATCTTTTTTATGACACAGCATCGTTAAAATGAAGCTAGTTCATCGTCTTCCGACGATGCAGAACCACAAGTCGTCTTTGCACCAAACTGGAGGACATGATAGCAGGTGACCTGTAAACAGTCGCAGAGGGTAGACTGAAGGGTTGGACCTTGTTTCAATAGAGGAGCCAAAACAAAGAGAAGCTCGTAATCCAGGGGTGATTCACAATCACCTACTGCTGGAACATGTAAAACTCTAGGTCGTGGTGGTGGAAGACCCGTGACTTTGCCAGTTGATGCTGAATACATAGTGTGACTAGAATAAACTGTCATTTTATTTCTGTGTTTTTATTATGTGGATGTTAATTTTATCCATTACTGTATTGCAATATCTAATTCCTTAGCAGGTAATAGCTCTCTCGGAATTTGAGACTTTTGTAATAAAATTGACATTTAGTTTCAATGATTTCTCGTTGGTCAACTGGAATAATTTTAATAACTTTGTTCCTACTTGAGATATCTACACCAAATTTCGAAAGTGCATTTGCAATACCTGCAGCTGCAATGGTGTCAAATTTCAGTAAAATCGGTTCAAAAACAATAGCTGTTGCTAAGGAGATTATAAAAATAATATGGCTAAACTTTGCGCGCAGTTTTCTTGAATAGCACTTTACGTAAATGGTCACATTGGAAATTCTATAACTTTGGCTGTATGCAAGGCATAAACTAGCTAAAAACGGTTTTGGAAAGGTAAATCTAGCAGCTTCAGGATAATGCAAAAAACAGGGAAAAATATTTTTCATACAAGTGACTGGTTTCGTGCTGACAAGTCACATAGGAATGTTTAGCAGTGTGATTTATTGGTTGATTGTTCAACCTAATGCTTGGCTGATGACTGATTGACTAATTGACTGATTGATTGAGTTGTGATATCTTATGTTTAGGAATGCTGGAGAGTGAGAAGAACGTGATTCAGATCCACGACTTAGAGCCGAGTACTATGGAGGCGCTGCTGAAGTACATGTACCACGGGCGAATCGACGTTTCCGTGGAAAACGTGCAGGCGCTTTTGCAGGGAGCGAGCATGCTCAATCTCGTGATGCTGCGCAATATCTGCTGCCAGTTTCTGCAGCTGCACATCGATGCTTCCAACTGCCTAGGTTAGTTAGTGCCTGATGAGCTTGGGCCTCTTTGGTGCCATGTCTTACTGGTGCCATGTCTAGCCTCCCTTAAGACTGCTGTATTTTATCATTGGATTTAACTGGCCTTGATGCAGTTAATTGTGTATACTATTAAATTAGGCTAGGTGATAGACTAGACTAGATGATAAGCTCTCTGATAGGCTAGATGATAAGTTGGATGATTTTTGGTTATATGATAAGCTAAATGGTTTGATGAAAGGCAGGATAACATATAAGAAAACAGGCTCGATGGGCAGATGATTGGCTAGGTGATATGTGAGATCATAAGCTAAGTGATTGCTTTGTGCCTCTGATAAAGAGGATGTCAGACTGCATGAGAAGTATTGATGAAGAAGATGCATTGGAAGTGTTACATTGTTACTTTACTTTCATTTCATCTGAAGACTGTCATCTGTAATGTAATGGAGCTCTTATATAGTGCCACTTAAATCAACTGTGGTTGATTTTGATGGGCCATTTAATTCTTTTAAAGGAATCCAGTCATTTGCCGATATGTATTCATGCGTTGAGCTGGAGGCAAATGCCAGACGATATGTCTATCGTCACTTTCTTGATGTCGTCCAGCACGAAGAATTCCTCAATCTCTCTGAAGAACGGCTTGTTGGTCTGCTTCAGAGCAACAGCCTTCAGGTAGGAATTTCATTATACATAGCCTTTAAATTTATAAATTTAATATAAAGTCACAGGCACAGCATTGCATTTCTAAGGATTATGAATAGTCCAAATGGTTATGTAACATCACTTTGAACTTCTAAAGCGCCATTCGAAAACCTAGTGCAGTGCCCCAGCTTATTTACGGATTTTTTGGCATAACAGTAGATATTTTCAGCATACTAGAGGTTGTGCTGTATGATATTTGTTTAGAAATTTGGTGATCCATCTAAATGGACTTCCTGTCCCTGCAAGTTCAGAATTGGACTCATAACTTTAAGCATTCAGATCGTTGGTACTATATAGAATTGCAGTTCTGCGCAAATAACAAGAGACTTGCTATGTTGTGTTAATGAATAATGGATTGAATAATGGGGAAATTAAACAGAAGCTGATCAAGGTTATGTTTTTTTTAGCAATTCCTAGATATTATCGAAGGGATTTATGCTTTTTAGCAATGCCTAGATATTATCTAGAGGTTCTGACAGATTGAAAATATGTATTATGTAAAGTTTTATTTACATTCCATTAGTCATTGCATTTGTACTTTAAAAGTGAAACGCACTCTTAAATGGTAAAGTTGGCTCAATTGTTGCAATTCTAGGTTCAACGTGAGGAGCAGGTGTTTGAGGCGGTGCTACTGTGGATCGAGTGGGAACAGAGTCGCAGAGTGCGAAGTGCCTGCACCGTTCTTAAGAACGTGCGCCTGGCGCTGCTCGATACCGCCTATCTGGAGAACATCGTTCTTCGCACGCAGTTTGTACAGAATTGTGCCAAGTGCCAGAACCTCGTCGCAAATGCAATTCGAACGAAAAGCGACAACCTGGCGCTGGCCTTGACCTTGCGATCTCAACCACAAGGGGTTTTTGTGCTGGGCGGCCGCAACAGCACCGACTGCCAGCTGTGTAGTATGGAGTGGTACGATGTTCTACAAAATCGGTGGATATCTATGGTGAATTCTCAGCTCACTACTTAGCTCAACAGTTTTTATGCATACACTGATGCACTGTATGATGTGAGCCAATGCAGTGTCCTCATAACCAACGTGCCTATTATGGTATTATTGGTCATTGTGATGCATGTGAATTCTGAAGACTGTCGTTACTGTGAACTACTACTCTTCATAGGGTATTGTTGTCTAAGGAGAGGACTCTTCTTGCAAGAAGCATGCAATGCATCTTTCTATGTATGACAGTTTGAGAAGAGGTATTATATTACATACTTCATTCGTCACTTTTTTCTTTACAAATTGTTGAGGTAAGTGCCTCGTTTCATTGTCTGAAGACCACTTTCTTTTCTCTGGGTCTTTCACACTAGAAGTTTCTTGGATGTTGTGCACAGTAACAGGTGCTATAAATTTCAAAATACAATACAATATAATTTGTGACTACAATGCTTCTTGACAGTTCTAAAGTACGGTGTGGTTTCAGTGGAGATGGCTTCCAATTTGCACTTGGTTCTAATCAATGCATTTAGAATGCCTGATATAGAAAGGTCTATTGTGATGAGGTGATTGTTCTTGTTCTTTCAGACGCCGCTGCAGATAGCACGAACTGCCGTCGGTGCTGCGTCCGCAGGGGGCGTGATCTATGCAGTTGGTGGCGAATGTGCCTTGGCAGATTCCCAGGAGGAGACAGAGTACCTGCGCAGCGCAGAGGCTTACGACCCGATCCACAAGGAGTGGCGACATCGTGCTGACATGAAGGTCCCGAGGTCCTTTGTGTCGGTCTGTGCAGTTGGTCCTTACATCTATGCTATAGGTATTCTATGCTAAAGGTCTTCTATGCCTTAGGTAATCTATGCTGTAAGTATTCTATGCTATAGGAATTCTTCAATTATTATACTCTATTCGGATATTAGATTTTCAGGTATGCCACGAATATTCGGCCACCAGGGGAAGATCCACTTAGATATCCAACTGTTTGAAAGCCAAAGAGGAATACTGAACTTTTAGCTGCTTTTCTGAAGGACAGAAGTGAATTTAAACTATGAAGAGAGAGTGGTGGTTGATCCCATTGCTCATTCCTCGGGACTGGAGGCATTGAACGCACTCGAACCCGTACAGGGCTCAACTACATGACCCATATTGTATACCAGACATACTTGCATTTAATTACGATGGCCTAGTGGTAGGTATTGTTAGTATGCTGTCAAGATATGAACTACTTTTACTATGCAGTCATTTGTGTAACTTGCTTTTATATTTGGATAAAGTAAGGCTTTTTACCATGATACTGGTTTGGTGAAAGTGATGAAGATGATTGTTGAGTGCTATCCATGTTTCTGTTAAACCAGGTGGTGAAGATCGAATGACAACTTACAACATTGTTGAACGCTACGACACGATGCGAGATATTTGGTCATTTGCGCCCAGCATGAAGAAGCAGAGATCAGGGGCTGGGGTTGCTGTGTGCAATGGAAAAATCTACATTGCAGGCAAGGAATTCGTGGGTATCAAAAGTATAACACCCATAAAGTTAAGAGTAACGACAAAGCTAAGATTTCCAAGATGAATGTAGTGTTCTATTGAAGTTGAAACTTTTTGACACAGACCACTGAATGTGTTCCAGGGTTTGAGATCAAAGATGTGACAATTTTTGGTGGAAATAAATTTGCTTCACTTTGTGTCTGTGATTTAAATTAAGTTGTTGTGCATCCTGATGTATTGGTTATCACATGTGTCGCTTCATCTTTTTTAACTCTAACCCAGTCTTTCGATTCTCATAAGAAACATCTGAGGCATCTTGATGCTATTCCCCATTCAAGGGATCTGTAGATTCTCACTTTTAAGAAGAGATGAATTTTATGTTAGTGACATTGGATTCATCTACACAAACGTTTTGAGGGCTGAGGATTAATGGATAACACATTGGCATGCAGAGCTGAGGAAGTGAGTTCGCTTCCCATATCCCCCGCAAAGGTTGACTAGTCCTTCACTCGCTACATGGGAGTGTTGTTAACTGTTAAATATGTATATATATATATATGTATGTATATATATATATATATAATATGGCTGCCGACAGTGACTCCTATAATAACTTGTATTCATACAGTTTGAAATTAAAAGTAAATTGTTGTTATTATTATTATTATATGTAACTTTAGCTTCCAGCAGTGGTTTGCAAAGGATCTATACTGTGTGCCACTCAAACTCATTGTAGGTATTTGCTGTACGTTTGTGAATCTTAGGCGGTTATGATAAGAACATTCATACTGACCGTGCAAGCGTCGAATGCTTCGATCCAGACACTCAGGAATGGAGTTTTGTGGCCGAAATGGAGAAGGCCCGCTCAGGATTGTCACTTGTCGCTCTTGATCATTACATCTACGCAATTGGTGGACGATCACGCTACAGCGACTTCTATTTTAACACGGTTGAACGGTCAGTGCTGTGCTTTCATGCAATGCAGATTGTTTTGAACTGTTGTGGTTGCAATCACACCTGGCCTCCTAATAAGTAGTTTTAATATATGCATATACCCCTTTGAGCCAATGGCTCTGTGAGGGCCAATAGGGGTTCAATTAGAAAATCGAATAAAAGTGATTTAATGTTTTGACTGTAATGTATATATCCCACGATAGCTCAATAATTAAACCTATAATGGTCTACTTTACATGCAAATGCTGCATATCAGAATATGGTTTAGTTAGGTCAGGGTTCCATTAAAAATGTGTAGGTCTAAAGGGTTCAAAAAAGATTGAGAAGCGCTGTAATAACTAGATAATAACTACTGTAAATATAGAATGCATAGGCTGTTGACTTGAAACCAAGCTGTGTGTATGCTGTGATGTATGTAGCTACAACACGTGGACGCATCAGTGGACGGCCGTAGCGCAGATGAACACCCAGAGAGCTTGGCCAGGGGTCGCAATTCTTGACAACAGCATCTACATAATCGGAGGTTTCGACGGAATCAACCGACTTCGAAGCGTCGAAGTTTACAATCCCGATCAGGACACGTGGGCATTTATCAGCGGCATGAACATCTGCCGAGCGGGCTGTTCGGCAGCAGTACTATGACATTGTGCCATTCTAGTTTTAATTTTGCTCAGTGATTTCTATGGACCGTTCGTGCTGGAAGAGCAGTATCGATGAAGGCATAAATTAACTGTGCACGATTGTTACGGTGTGAGCACGCTCGCCGTATGGCTCTTATAGTTACAGAAAGGATCGTGTTTTGCAGTCTGTATGCAACTTCTTGCATGCATTTGCCGATGTACGTAATGTAACGTTCCCAATAATGTATGCAACCTACTGGCTGCCAAAATGTGTATTAATTACCGGTGCTATTGAATTTTTTGGGATGATTTTAAACACAGGGTTCAATTTGTAGAGAGTGTAATTGTTGAGGGTCAATCACCAGAGTTTGAGGGACAGGGTGTGAGAAAGGGCTAATGGCACTTGCATTTGATGAAGAAAGGCTAATGATTTTACAAGTTAATCTGGATTTATTGGAAGCTGAAAGAAAATGCAGTAAATGTGCCTTACTGGCTAAAGTTCTCTGATAATTAAATTAATCCATAGTGAACTACTATTCAGTTTTTTGAAGTTTTTGAGAGATTGAGAATTTTAAATTATTGTATGTTTAGTCATTTTTGATTAAATTATGTGGAAGTAGCTTTTCTTTTGCTAAGAAATCATATACTTTTTAGAATCTTATTCAATTTATGGGTTTAATAAAATGACTTAATTTCCAATAATATATAATCATTTGGGATGCGGTGGCGTAGCAATATGTTCAGTGCCTTGCAACCAAAGGGTCGCAGGTTCGAACCCACCTGAAGTCACTGGGGACAAGTTGCTCACCCATAATTGTCTGAGGAAAGCACCTGATCTCCTCCCCATGTGGCGTAAAGCCAGTTAACCTGTCTTTGGGCAGAGAACTAATCATCATAATGTAAGAAGTTTAATTCTTTGTAATTCAGACTAAATTGTCTGGCATAGCCAACCTAGAGCAAAGCGTTAAAATTGTTTGGCAGAGCCATACTATCGCCTAGTGCCTCATTCTGGCACTATTTTGATGTTTAAAACTAAATTAACTGGAGTATTAGTACTGGCAAAACCATTTCCAACATGATTTAAATCATGGAGCTACCTTATGCAATTGGCTTTAAAATGGCCACATTAAAATTACTCACTTTTTAATGTTGATTTCAGTATTGCAGAGAATTTGTGTCTATGTCTTCGATTTCAGTATAGTACATTGAATTCATATCGAGCCTCGTTTTACTGTCCTGCTAATTGACTCTCGTTTGCAATTGATGAACACAATTTGACTAGTTTATATTTCACTCAGTGATTCTGCTTTTTTAAATTTTAATCATTGAATAATAATTTTATTTTAACCATTAAAGATAATTTGCATACTTTACTTTAAAAATATCTCTGAGATTTTTGTCACACCCAAATCTGTGCCTTGTAAATGTACGTTCCCCAGTACCCGTGTTGCCTAGCAACTGTCTGATGCTGATGCTACGGATCCTCTTGCCAGACTTGCATCAGTTGTTGAACTAGTTGTCCATGTTGTCAGTGCTAGTGTCTGGGCCACTGCGGCCTTCATCTAACGTCGCTTGCTGAGCCTCTTCCTCAAGGTCGAGTATTCGACAAGCCTCTCTCAGTCCACTCGTGTACGCTCCACTGACTGTCTGAGGAAAGGCTCTACTGGTTGCCTGCAAAGAGATTGACAGCCCTATGTATATATATATATATATATGTATATATATATATATGTATATATATATATGTATATATATATATATATATATATCTATATAACCTGAAGCTGAAGACACTTTGCTATAATAAGTCTTCATTCAATTCGTTCCATTGCAACAAACCATCATCGACTAATGTCTTGGACATTATGATAACGGTGCTATAGAAGTCATTGGATGAGAATGAGGTTGCTAGCTTCCAGCCAGTCGAGTTCAGAAAGGTTAGGAAGACAAAACAAAATTGGCAGACTGGAAAAGGTGTGAATTATGTATAACTAACCACAGTCTAAAACCAATTTTCAGACGTGGTGGCCACATGAATTCCATATGTGATAAAATGCATATGTCTAGGAAGGCTGATAAACTAAGAGAAGAATATATTCCAAAACAAAAATTCTTAAGACTGCTTTTTAAAATTATGTAATAATTTGGTTAATTATGTACTGGGAGTGATTGTAAGGTGCTTATGCAA
Organism: Bimastos eiseni; assembly: GCA_959347315.1. Taxonomy (NCBI): domain Eukaryota; kingdom Metazoa; phylum Annelida; class Clitellata; order Crassiclitellata; family Lumbricidae; genus Bimastos; species Bimastos eiseni. The sequence goes on along the minus strand of OY365809.1, from coordinate 6,742,716 downwards.
TTACCTCTCCAGCAAATAACACTTTGTTAGCAACTGGTGCTGCAAGGTCATCGTAGAGAGAACCATCACAGCCCACTGGAAGGTAGCTGTATGCCATTCCTGCATAAGGATCGTCTTGCCATCGAGTCACAATGTAAGATGTTGGCTCACTTACTTCCTAAAATAAAATTTACACCAAATTACAAGTCATATAACAGATACAATTATAGTCATAAATAAATTATCTAAAAACAAGGGAAAAAGAGGTATTATGGTTGGCAAAGTATCTCTGCAATTTTAAACCACATTACATGTCATTCAGAAGATAAATATATACGATAAATATATCAACATCATTGTCGACTAATGTCTTGGACAGCTGAATGCATACAAACACTTTAACAATGAGCTGCATTGGGGTGCCGTGTGTTTTAGTGCACGCTCGTAATTGAAGGGCCAATATGCCGCATTTCAAGCATCTCACAATAGCAAAATCAAGTTCATTAACAAAGAGTGCTTCAGTGCATGAATATCTAGAACAGTTACACTAAAATTAGGCAGAACACAACTTTAACGACTAGCACTTAGTAAAACGTAAGGCATAATCATTAACGCTGGTCATTAAAGGGTTATAGAAAAACTTTCAACATAGGAGAGTGTTATGCTGCAAGCCCCTTCAATACAACTGTAGGAATATCTGCAATCCAATTTGTACATACCTCTTCAGAAAATAATCGTTTCAGCATGGTCATGCACATATCGACAATTTCTCTGTCGGATTTTGAGCGTACCAACTTGGCCGAGCTGCCACTGAGAAATGTTACTAAAGTTCCCTGAGTTCTAGCCTGGTCTTTATCTTTTCCTTGCTGGAGAAAAAGAAGAAAACATGAGAGCTTATAGCAAGTTAGGCAAAGTTCGAAGTAAAATGGAGAATCAAAAAATATGTAACAAATAAATATACATACAATATGAGACGAACACAGCTGAGAAAATATATTCGTTGCAGCAAACTCACCAACACAAATTTGTTTTATTCAAATTTATTTTGAAAAAAAGCATAAAAAATTCAATCCTAAACTAATAATTACCTAAATCATGTGACTACGTCTGTCTGTCCGTCCGTCATATGCAAATAAAGTTTAAATAAATTTAGTCTGTCCGCAGCACTCTTTCGCAGTATAAACAAATGTGCGATTCGAGTTTCAAAAAGCCTATATTCACGTCTATGTCAGTATATTTGCATTTATTAAAATTAAATACATCGTGTAATGTAAGTATATTTGCAGTTATTAAATTAAAATGGAATCTTAACGGGTAATGCGTATTTTTGGCGTATTTTAGTACTGACCCCGGCGAACTTGCAATTTAGGTGACGCACCATTCGCCATTACCATTTCGTTAAATTCGTTCTCTAGCAACGTTAAAATTAAGTATGACCTGTGCTTTTTCATGGGTCAACAGCTAGTATAACATAATGACAGGCGACATTGCTAGTGATAACGACCGTAAATAAACTATGGTGCTAGAATATCCAAGCCCATCAAAAGATGAAATGATGTTGGCTAGTTCCTTTCTTCATAGCTTAGCAATGGTTGGCAGTTTAGACAAACAGATGATTTGCACTCTGTTCCTCCATAAGGTCCCTCATAGCACACCCTCCCAACCATCTCCTTTCTCACCTGCTCTGAGTTCTGCAGTGAGCCTTTATCAAGCCTGACAAGCATCACACTACCCAACATACAAACAAGGATTAGCACAATTAAACTAACATGATTTTAACATAGCATACCACTATTATATTAATAATTAACTTATACTAAACATATAATCCAACAAATACATACATGGGCGGTGAGATCATAGAAGACTGTGAAAAGGCCACGACCCGACGAACTGTCCGGCACGTGACCAAAGATGTCGGCGTTTCCCGTTTTCTTGCTCCAGAAACAACGACTAAACTGCAAGATAACCTGAACAGACATCCATCCAAACAGAAACAAACAATGAGTGATCAGTAAGTCAAAGGACAAAGGACAACATGGCTAAATTATGCAAGACAGATATACAGTCTATCTTACGGGACCTCCTCCGACCGTAGGAGTCTACAAGTGTTAGCCCCAAAGAAGTCTGAACTGGTATGCTCGATATACACTTCTCATTCGACTGCATGAAAATACAGATCTTTCAACCTTTCTCCTCGTAAAATAGCAATGTCTTAATGCTATGAGAATGACAGTCTGTTTGAGTGCACAGAAGTCTCAGATGATAAAGAGACATTGTAACATAATTCGCCAAGTATGGGATGGTAGCACCTTGGAGAAGTCATCCTCTATAGAGGTGCTATATAAATGACATAAACGGATGACTTGTCAACAGAAAATGCAATTATTCAACGGTGCACATCTAATCACTATGGTGTGTCATTTCTAACTGCAATTTCATTCAATTACTCTATGTAGCATCAAATACAATACACTACAACTGAAATTTGATATTGCCCTTCTTACAATCAGCTCAGAAGTGCACACGCCTCGACAATGCAACTGCAGCTGTACTGCAGAGCAGTGCGCGAGTGACTTGCTCAAGGTCCCTACACAGGGACTCCTCGGACGAGGGTCGAACCCACACACTTGGCGCACACAGAGCGTATAAACTGACCACTCTAAACAAATGGCCACCGTGCCACACAAACTGTTTAAATGCTAGCACACATCTGATCCTTGTATATATTCTATTTCTGAGTGTGTATCCAGTCAGAAGCAGTCCAATACCACAAGAAAACATCTTGTACAAAATTGCAGCAGACATACAAACCTTCTCAAGAACTCCAGTCCCCATTTTCTCGACTGCCTCTGTTTTCTTGACAGGCAGCGAAGGAGTGAACTTGATGACTTCTTTCCGGAGAAGGTAGAGAGGAAGAGTGACGATGATATAATCGGCAGTCAACTCAGACCCACCGAAAGTCTGAACATTAACATGTTCTCCACTGTAATCAACTGAAGTCACCTGGAAAAGTGTTGCACAGTAAACCAATCACATCATGACCACCTGGAATCCATTTCACTTTACAAAAACGCTTTACCGCATATCAGTTGAAATGCATGATATTTGCAGTTGGATCAAAACAGAACAAAAATTAAATGTGAGCTGCCTGTTGCAAGCAAAAAACTAACTATACTGCTTAGTGCAAATTTTATAAGTAACTCCATTTTCACATTTCTGTTTATTGTTTAGTCCATAAAGTTACGTATATTTCTCTTGCAAACTTTAAGTGAAACGTTCTTTTTCAAACAACTACCGGCATTACAAAGTCTTTACTAAGCGCCAATTAGAAAGTTAAAAAGACCGAGCACATAAAAGATCATCAAAGAGAAAACAATTTCTGAATGGTCATATAGCAGTGAGAAGAAAGAGATGTTATTACAACGGATCCAATATACACCAGAAACTTCTTTAAAAGCTGTTTTTTTAGCTATACCAAAAACTATCTTATAATGGTATTGTGAGTTACACTGATGCCATTTTCAATAGTGAACATTTGGAATCCATGTCACTAACCATGTGATTATTATATTTGTTTACCTGAGTGTTGAGTCTAATGTCTATGCCCTTTGCCAGTTCCTGCATAACTCTTGAATATCCACCAGGCACCAGACAGATCACTCCCCCAAACTGGTTGAAGAATTCGTTCTGGTCCCAGTTGAGAGCGGAGATCTGGTCCAGAGTGGCACCACATGCCTGCTCCAAGTAAGCATAATGAAACTGGAGCACTTGTTCCTCTTCCTGCAAAGTAAATAACACAGATCGTTGTAGCCAACAAGGAATCATTCAATTTCAAGACCATTCCAACCCATTTCTATTTGATCAGCTGATCCCAGCACTAACATGGAATGTGTTGCCAAAGGATGCTTTACAATAAAGCAGCCTATAGCACTATTGTAATAGATTTAAAAAATACCACTCGACGATTCAGAGGTTTACCTGACCGAAGTGTGTTGTCATTGTCTACTATGCCACATGGTGGCCGACAGCTTTGAATGCTCGTCACACAATGATGACCACACATACTCAAGCCTCTTCCAGAATGGTCACTGTGTAAGGACCTTGACCTTGACCATTGAACATGAAATTCAATGGTTACTCAGCATCCCTGACTGATGCTTGATATCTTATATAGAGGATCTAAATAAATACCAGTAAATGATTATAATACCTTTGTAAAGTCCAACTGCGTCTCATCAACAAACTGTTGGTGCATTTCTTTGAGTTTTCCTTGAAACAGAACACAACAGCAGTCAGTTCAACCCTTCTGCCAACCAGCAACAAGCCAGTACACTCCGCAAATACTTTGCTAAACACAGTTTCAGATCAACTGTAGACTTAACTCCATCGACTCACGGCATGTCGTAACACAGTACTGCTTGGTACATCTCCATAAGATAGCTTCATTTGGATGGGTGCAGTTCATAGTCAAACATTAACCCACGCCACAGATCAACATTTTGCATGCACAGGCAGGTATGTATCTATCTTTATACATGCGTTTGTGTGTGGATGCAAGACTTAAACGTACTTGATCATTTGTCACTAACAAATAAAATAGTCTTCAGGCATTCCCAAAGTAGAATCTAACTACTTGATCAATTGTTGAGTGTTACCTAACAAATTCATATCTTCCCTGATACTTCTCGTTCTCCACAGATGGACGTTCTCGAGCAGTGAGTTGAAATGGAAGTCCATGTACTTGTCGATGTCTGGGTCCATGACCTCCCCATACTCAGTTAGCAGAGGGCAAATGTCACTGATCTCAACGACCTGATTTCCGCTCTGAATCAAGAAACAACAGCAGATTATGTTAACCTTTAAATAAATATTGTAAATGCTCAACACTCTGACATCTGGAGCTTTACAACCACATGTGTGTATCAAAAGGCAGCATTACTACTCTAAAAGCAAGGAAAACTCTGGTCAACAATCGCCAACCAACAAACCAGTACAAACAGTGATTACATAGCTAAAAAACTCATGCCACATTGGTTTTCACATATTGTTATCATGCAGAGATCCCAATGCAGTAAGTACATTGATGTGAACATCCGATTATTATTGCATAGCACCTTTCAGAACAGAGACGCTCATTCTAAAAATTAGCTTTAATACAGTTATCTTAAAGCACATAATATTGTTAATATTTATCTAATAACATAAAATAAATAAAATAATTCTCGGCAGCTACTCGTAAGCTGTCAAGCACTTAAATAGTAATAATAATGTCTTTTTATATGGCTCCACTGCATGGCCCTACTGTTACTAAAGTGCCTGACAAACCACTAACAAGCAGGACTAGGCATAGGTAAAGGCTTGCTTACCTGATGACACAAGAGAGTGATGGGGTTGTTAGCCACCCCATTAATCATCTGAGCCCCTTTTGCTACACATAAACCAAGGCTGAAGTCATCGCAGACCCTCCCACCGATTCTGTCCCGTGCCTCCAGAACAGTCACCTAACATCAACACACAAAATTATTCAACCAATTAATAATGAAAAAAATAAATAACCAATTATTTCATCATCCCGCTGTCGTCTCATCTTCCTGCCAACAGTGGCTGGGGGGGAAGATGGGGGTCGAGGGGAGGCGTCATAGGTGCAGCAGAAATCTCTAAACGATTTGAACCTGCTAACCTTTGGTTGACCGTCCAGCAAACTAAAAACTACATTATCGAGAAACTGGTAAAAAACAAACAAGATACGCAAGACAAACAAATGGTCGGTCATCTTAGACATGCCCCATGTGCCAGAAAGATATACCAAAATATACAGTAAAAAAAAGGAAGTCTTTTCAAATGCTCCACTAGTTTTAATAACCGATTTGATAAGTGTATAGAAAGAAGACAATCAACCTGACATCCGAGATTTGTGAGCTGCCTCGCTGCCCCTAAACCGGCCGGACCAGCGCCTACGATAATAACGGTCTTCTGCAAGAACAGATATACAAAATAAGGACAGATTTGCAAATCAAGAACATAATTAGATACAAAACGAGGATGTAACTGTTAATAGATGTTGTTCCAAACAATCATCAAATTGTCTTACTGCTATAATTCTGTTCTAAAAATACCTGCATCTTTGTTTATGATGCCTTATTGTGATGATTATACCGTATCAGTAGTTTCATCCTAAACATTATTGTTATGTAACTAGTACTATTGTTTCATAGTTGAGACACTATTAATGAATTGCTAACACTTAAATGACAAGCACGTATTCAAAGTGAACAGGAAACCAATGCAAATCATCACTGAAGTGCCAATATCACTGACCTAACGGCTGCCAGTTGCATTTATCATAGTGAATCTGAAACATACCTTGAATGTTCCTGAAGGAATGATGTCGGTCGTGGGGCCATGGAAGAGACCCGTGTTGATGTAGGCTTTTCTTGTGAAGTAGTGAATGACTGAAGGAAGTTCCTGAATGCATCGAACGCGTACAAGACCTCGACAGATCAGGTGAGGAATGCACTTCTCCACAGTCAGAACCTCCTAAAAACAAACGTGTTGTTGGAGAGCAGATTTACACGTCTACTGTGATATCACATTATTATGTATGAATGAACAGCAATATCAATTCGGTAGATGATGAAGCAGTCAAAGCGGTTGTTTTCATCCACAATGGGAAAACCAATGTCCTTCATTAGAAAATAACCAAACATTTGCTTGTAATTAAGTATCTTTTTATCGGCATATGAGAAGCACACAAACATTGCACACAAGGAGAAAATTGTAAAATCACATGTGCACAAAATATATAATAAAAGATACATCTGTTATTTCATTTTAACATTTATATAGCACCTGTGAGGAAGTCTACTCAAAGGCACCACAGCCATTATAATAACATTAATAGAACTGGTTTTGAACAATTTAGATCTAACCATTGGTAGCATGAAAGGAGGTCTGCTCTTGCAAAGTCAGGATGTCCCCTTGGCTATAAATGATATGACATGCGTGACCCATCTGCACAAAATCAGTCGCAAGTCAAACCTGAAGAAATAACTGGTTATGCACTGATGGGTCACACATGCAGATATTATTCTATTAAATAGGTCTGCTGGTGATAGACACAATGCAATTGTGAGCTTAATTACTACCCTAATACTTCAAGTGATCGACATGAAAAAACAGAGGAAATGAACAAATAGGTTCCAGCTGTATGCTAGTAACAATTAACACTAATATCAATCCATTAACACTAATTAACACTAATATCAATCCATTACTTGCCTTTGGATTCAATGCCCACAGCGCGATAACAATGTTCCTGATAGCCAAATACATTTGCTGTTCCCTAAAACAGAACAACTATTCACATTGTCAACTAATTCCGTACTCAAACGACTCAAGAAACACAAGATTCTATCGACTTACAATTGACTGATTAAGAAATGCACAAAACTCTTCAACATGCGCACGATCTTTTACTGCAATTGAAAACAAAAATCTCTGTCAAGAACAATAAAGTAAGTAAGGAGATGAATAACCTCAGCAAAGCCCAAGAGGCAGCTATGCCTATGAAGTGCTAGTGAATTCATGTCTTGAGTCTTGGCATGCCAGGGCACCACTCGATCCTCCCTATAATCACTCGATCCTCCCCATCACCACTCGATCCTCCCCATAATCACTAGATCCTCCCCATAATCACTAGATCCTCCCCATAATCACTAGATCCTCCCCATCACCACTCGATCCTCCCCATAATCACTGGATCCTCCCCATCACCACTCGATCCTCCCCATAATCACTGGATCCTCCCCATCACCACTCGGTCCTCCCCATAATCACTAGATCCTCCCCATCACCACTCGATCCTCCCCATAATCACTCGATCCTCCCCATCACCACTCGATCCTCCCCCATAATCACTGGATCCTCCCCATCACCACTCGATCTTCCCCATAATCACTAGATCCTCCCCATCACCACTCGATCCTCCCCATAATCACTAGATCCTCCCCATCACCACTCGATCCTCCCCATAATCACTGGATCCTCCCCATAATCACTAGATCCTCCCCATAATCACTCGATCCTCCCCATAATCACTGGATCCTCCCCATCACCACTCGATCCTCCCCATAATCACTAGATCCTCCCAATCACCACTCGATCCTCCCCATAATCACTAGATCCTCCCAATCACCACTCGATCCTCCCCATAATCACTAGATCCTCCCCATAATCACTAGATCCTCCCCAACACCACTCAATCCTCCCCATAATCACTAGATCCTCCCCATCACCACTCAATCCTCCCCATAATCACTCGATCCTTCCCATCACCACTCGATCCTCTTCATAATCACTCGATCCTTCCCATCACCACTCGATCCTCTTCATAATCACTCGATCCTCCCAACAACACAGTGAACCTGAAGTGCTCCTTTTATAGACAAGTGCTAACAACATTTTAAGTCCTGATGAGAATTTTACTTCCAATTTCTCTGAACAGTTTCACAATAACCACTAGAATAATAGAACACAACTATGAACATCTGTAGTCCTCACAGACATTTAAACACCCAATGTCTATGCTAAACATAGTGTACTTCATACTAACCACAAGACTAATGCAACCAAAGGAGTTATAGGCTAAAACACAAAGCTTGAGTCTGATCGCAGAGCATTCCTTGTGTGGATTCTGACTCACTTGGCATACTGAGGGAAATGTTCCTGTTCACTGTCCGTCATGTGGTTCGGTGGAAGACTGAAGGCAAGCGGAGGAAACCCAGGCTGTTCGAACGGCTGGAAGTAGGACGGAACTCCAGGAACTGTAACAAATTGAAGAACAAAGAATAAGTTAGTGCAAAAATTTTGCATGGTGCATGGCGTGGCTCCTAAGGAGATGTCAACAGGAGCTGCAAGTGTATTATAAAACAAGAGAGGTAAACAGAAATCAGACCTGACGGAATAATTGCTTTTCCACTTTTGGTGGATCTAAAGTGAGTCTTCGCTTTGCTTCCAGCGTCCGTGACTGGATCAGTTTCACTGTTTGAATCATCACTTCCTAATCAACACAGCATTCAGACGTCATCACAAATGCGCCTGTAATTGTAATCTCAACAGTCCCACAGAGTCCACCAGAGCACAGTTGCTGGACCAAACTTATTCACAGGTGTTTAATACAAAAAAGATCGATTGACAGAGGTTGAAGAGCCAGATAGTCAGTCAGATGGCCAAGGTGGATGGTGTTTAGAGTTGGAACAATGAGGGAGGCAGGGAAAGAAGAGGAATCAGGATAGAATTTGTCAGATAGCAGTGTTTTCAGTTAGAGTGAAAGGCCTTTGAGGAGATAGGAAGAGGTTAGCAACACCATGCACTAAACATTGTGGCACACGTATGATTCTTGCAACCCAAAAAGTAGACATTGGCCGAATAGGTAATCAATATGATACCTGCTAGTAATACAAACAGCATGGAAATGATTGCAATACAGACTTCATTATGCAAGCATTAGACTTAATGTTCTAATAGAAGTAGTTCTATGTTTTAATGTTCTAATAGAAACAGTCAAAAATATGTACATTAAGAAAACATCAACAACATTACCATCCATTTCTCCATCGCCAGGCCTCCGCTTCCCATAAGTTTCTTTCATGTTTCCACAGGCACTCATGCCAACACCATCATGATAGTAGTTTATAAGGAACGGAGCCGCAGGAGAAGATATCATATATGGTGGAGCCAGGAGAACGTTGATCCATTGAGGCTCCATACTCTCGGATACTCGCTGCAAACAAAATATTCTCAATAACATAACCTGAATGAGATGACAATGATTCTTTAGAAAATACTCGGCAATACTTATTATAGATGCTCCAATGTATAACTACCCATATGCTGATCTTGTGAGTTGGCTTCCAAGCCAAAAATACTAGGACAGTTAGGGATAATTTGAGACTTAAAAAATTGATAAAAATGATGGCAGCACAAGATGGCACTTAGTGGCAGTTAAAACTTCAGTAGCAGGACGTGCGAGTACAGATAACCAAAGAACCTCGGGAAATACTGGATTTGGTACCAGAAGCATCATCAGTACCAACATCAAAACTGTTATTCATAGGTGCTCTTGAAACAGTTTTAGCTTATCATTAACTAAGCTTTAAAATGTAATGTTATAGAAAAAGATATAAAATTCCACAGCAATAAGTAACTGACTTGAACTGTGTATACTTCATATTTCAATTGACAATATGGTTTCTTCTCCTGGAAATAACTTACCGGATCTTCAGCTTCACTGCATGGATCAACCCCACTTTCCTGAACAAAAGATAAACACAATAGTTAATGCTTCATCACAAAACCCAATAGTTCTTATTTATCACAACTGTTTGGAAGCAAAACAACAATGCACCAACTTCTGGTCCGTGCGGACAATGTTCAGATTCCAATTAAAACAATTACATGTACTGTATATACTCGCGTATAAGTCGAGAAATTTAATGCTATTCTGGGATGACGAAAACGGTATTCGACTTATACGTGAGACGCAAAATTGATAGAAGCTTTTCGGACGACCAAATACGCGCGCATTACGAAAACGAACTCAAAACTTAAACCCTTAGTTATCTGGTTATTTTAACACCTATTTCACAATAAATCACATTTCCACAAATTACTGACTACACATTGTTAAAATTGAAAAGTAATTGTTTTTTAATAAGTTTATTATTTACCTGTGTGATAGTATTCTATTATAAAAATTTTATGTTTTGAAATTAGTGCAGTAAAATACTTACTGATACCTTCCGCAATTTGAAGAAATAGCGAGCCTCCTACCAAACTGGTTTCAAGTTGAAAATTGTTGAATATGCTGCACTGCATGGAAATTCGAATGCCATGCAAGAGATGCCTCCCTTACTTACTAAATTTCTTACACAAACCGGAGGCAGTGAACGGAAGTCATCCATTTGTATTCACATATTGGTTGTTTATATTATTTTGTATGATTTTCAAAGACCAGTTTATTAGATTTTGTATATTCCGGAAAAATTTCTATTCACTAAAAAATTTCGTCATCGCTCGTTTTGAGTTTATGGGTTCGACTTATGTGTGAGTCGTAGATTTTGGACACTAATTTTGACAAATAATTACACTTAGACTTATACGTGAATCGACTTATACGCGAGTATATACGGTATTTCAAAGTCACCAATACAACAATACATGAGCTGTCAAACAATATCTAACTTAGAAGAGCAACTAGAATCAATAATCATATAGCCCATTAAAGGGGTCATCCATGGTTGGCACGGAATTACAATTTCTTGCTTTGACCAGGAATCACACCAGATCACATCAATCCATCACCAGATTCCAAATGACAGGTCAAACGAGACTGACACCGTAAACTATTCAACCTGAGAGAAAGATCTCCTTGTTCGGTGCATTGTAGGTCTCATGAAGGCTCTTCACTTGGAAGAAAATCCACAAATTCAGAGGATCACAGGTTTTCTTAGAAAGAAGTGCAAAAGATTTGCCACTGAATGCAGTATGAACCATTAATTAGCGAAATTATCATAAAGAAAAAGAATCATAAAAAGAAAAGAAATTCAATCTTATCTTACAGGTCACAGAAACCTAATTCAGTCAACAGCAGATGAGCAAGAAATATTTATTTCAACAAATTAATAATTTGGAAAAATAACAATAAAAAACTGCCTACAGCAATACAAACCCAGTATAACTAAGCATAACCAAATTCCAAAGCTATAAACCTTTAACGACCAGATGCATCAGTTTCTCAGTCACTTCGAGTACCCTTTCATTGTAAAGTGTTAAAAGTTTATCTCCAAAAAAGATACCAATATATTCAGTATTATTGACACTAAATTGAAAAATCATCATTACACAAAAATCTATTTAGTCGGCCTATATAACAAAAACGAATTGACCCACCATTGGTTTTTTGATGCCATTGCTGCACTTAAATCCTCGAATGAAATCTGGTGTAACATTCGTCTCCTTGGGCAGCTGTCGCCACTTGCAACACGTCATACATTGGATCCAAAATGGCAGATACTGGTCGACAAGAAACATCTTAATATTTGCCTCCGTTATTCCATTCATCGACCAAAGTCGTTTCCATCGACTAAATGCAGCATAGCCTTCCTTGTTGCTGAAAGTAAACATTGTTATAACCAGAACCCCTCTTTGTAAATGTACTTGCTTACTTTGGGTGGAATTACTTTGGGTGGAATGAATTCTAGTTAGTGCAATATTGTTATTAACTCTCAGATAGCATGGAAATAAACAGCAATTGTTGAAAAATTTTCATGTAGAAAATGCAGCATTTTTAAAATCAACTAAATTTTACCACATAGATATGTATATAAAGTGAGTTAGCAAATATACACATCTCACAAATATACTGATTAATGTTGCAATCAACAATATGTATGTCAATCCAGTTATGAAGTTAATGATAATCAGACAGCTTTGACACTCCAGCTTGCACTTGTTTCAACGAGTTCTAAATTCAAGACAGGTTAAGGCATAACCAAGTAATTCTTATGTACCTTCGATAGAAATTATCAAAACAGTCGTTGCAGTAGTGTTCACCAATGGAGATATGATACCATCTTGAAGTCCAACCATTTACACAACATCTGCATAAAACAAGACATCACCAAAATCAGTCATTTGTGAATAAATAAAAGCAACACAGAGAGAGAGACAGACAGACAGACAGACAGACAGACAGACAGAGAGAGAGAGGTTTGCAACAAAACCACCCATATATATATATATATATATCCTCTTAAAGTCACTGTTTGAACCAACATTCTTGAGAACATCAAGTCATTGGCCTAAGGTCCTCACAAATAAACTTCTGCATCTTGTAAATGCAAAAAAAAGACTGTTACATAATCCTCAACTTAATATAGAACCTAGTAAGTATGTAACAAAAGTACTGCACTGGCACTATCCTAAATGGTGTCATTGAAAAAAAACTAATTAGTATGGTTAGCAAACAGTGCTCTCATAACTAATATTTACCATTGGTTGGCTACTGCAAAAACAGAGTAAAACCAACATAATTATTCCCATATCCATGGAAACCCTTGATGCCCTTTGTTCACACATCTTGAACCAAATTCCATTTAGCATGATGAACAACATTCAGCAGCAAAAACATATCGATTAAAACTACCCACCTACCTTTGCCTTACTCATTCTCTTTTTGTGTGCTTTGTAACTTCTTGCAATGTATCAACAAAACTTTTCAATAAACAAATATACAATATTACCAGCAGTCAATATCTCATAGCAAACTCACTTATCTGATGCAGAAGCAAAGCAAGTTGGTTTTATAGCAGCCTTAGCACAGACACTCTTATCGCACGGCTTCGTCTTTTTCGATCCAGTGCCTTCTTCAGCAGATCGAGCAATGTCTGCCGGATCATCCTGGATCGAAGCCTGTTCTGATGGGATGTCCGATGCCCGCGAAGACTCGTTGGCGTGATCGATGGGTTTGTCATAAACTGACGCCTGAACAATAAGTCGCCTCGGGTTCTTTCGAGGTCGCAATACAGTCTCGTCCGGAGGATCAGGCATAGGTCGTTTCTCTCCTTTGCCGCTGGAATTCAACCAGCAAAGCAAGCTTTGGCTTAAAAACAGATCATGCTACTGCAGGTCACGATATCGGATTGGGTCAGAAAAATGATCAGTAACGACGCAATAAAATGTGTAGTGAAGATGCTTTGAAGGCCATGAAAGCACTGAACTTAGCACATTTCAAAATGTCAACAAAAGGTTGAGATATTGGACTGAAATTACCTCAAACTAAGCATTTGTTTAATTACCATCTACTTGAGGTTAAGTCAAATCATAGGTTGGAAGCTTTTAATAATCAGGCTCTTAGAGGTCTTACATCTATATTTTGAAATATGTATGTAAGCACTAATGAAATAGCATTTGTAATTTCAAATAGTGTTTGTAATTTTAATAAAAATTAAAAAATCACCTGTTAACAATTTCAATTGAAAATTCTTGAAACTTTATATCGCCCTTCTTCCAACATCTTTTGCCCAGAAGTGCACACGCCTCGACGGCGCAACTGCAGTTGTGTTTCAGAGCAATTGTGTACGAAGGACTTGCTCAAAGTCCCTACACAGTGACTGACGCCTCGGACGAGGGTTGAACCCGCTCACTCAGCACACTCTTGAGTGTTACGAGCCGACCGATCTAACCAATCAGCCACCGTGTCACACTTGAATAACACGTGTGTACTGATCAGCCACCGAGCCAGCTATTTAACATATTAAGTTCATGGTTTCTCAATCTGAATTGTCTTGTTATACCACAGCTTCAGAGCAATTGTGTGATTTTATTCCAACAAAATGGGAGCCTGACACAACACAACAACAATAGAATTTAATTGATAAAACATGTAAATACGGCAAACTTTATAGCTTACAACAATGGAGGTGGATTTGAATGACCAAGGTCTACAAAGTCCGGATCCCATCGTTTTGGTGTATTTCGCTTTGGTCTTTCCATTGGCAAGAGACAGTAGTGTTGTTGTCTCAAAGCTACCTTTAACGACAGTTGCTCTGATCAAGAAACCCTACACAGACAAAATGTAACATGAACATTGAACACAAAGATCTGAAGGTTACCTATAAGTTTAGCACAACAAATTCAACAACTAGTAAACTCAAAATGTCTTATATGTTGTTTCTGTTTCCCCTTGTTTTCTTACAGCAGAAGTTATTCAACAGCTACAACCAGTAGAGCAGAAGTAAAATGAAATCTGTGAATGTAATGTTTCTTATCAGATATCCTTGGGTCACATTAGTCAACTGATACTTAGTTTGAGAGCCTCTAGTGATTGCCTGTGTGACTGTATAACTCATGATTAGAAGTATAAAACCATAGCTGGATCACCTATTTGACACTTCTGGTGACGAAATATGCAAAATAGGGTTTCCCCATGCTTTGGTCCTTTTGGTGTAACATTACACACCAACTGGAAGTAGTGTGAGAGTTTCTGGAGAATGCGTAAGTGTACAAACCATGATTGGAAGCATTGATACCTTAGTTGGACCAGCATGTGACACCTATAGCAAGAAAATGTGAGAAAATGGAGATTCTGTGTTTTTGGACCCCATTAGCTAATAGATCCTAATCTCCAAACTTCAAACTTCTTGCGTGCCACATGAAAGTCAGGTGCAGGGTACCAAAAAATTCAAGAGTGCTGTGTCGAATCAGAGGAGTTGTCCAATGTTAGTCCCGGAGGTCCACCATGCTGTCTCCACGACTTGAAGCCCTGGATTTCGACCCGACACCAGAAAGAAATGAGAGGCTTGTCTATTGTGGACTTGATTTGGTATAGTGCCAGTGAATAAGCTGGTCTCCCAGATTTGGCTTCTGTGGTCGCTGAGAAGTTTTTGAAGATTACATTACAGTTTCCAGAGGGAACAGAGTAACTTTCTGACTAATATGACATTATGAAAGTGTAAGACAATTATTCGGCAACGATGCAGTCTCAGGGTACATAGATTTCTGGGTGTCGTATGGTATCGACTGCATGGAAGGTATCATGTTTTACAATAAGTTAACACTAACCCTAATCCTGACCCTAAACGACGTGGGTGTGAAGTGAATCGCCAAAACCCGAATCTGACTTCGGCCGTATCTCAGAAAACCAAGCTAGATTGATGAAAAGGATTCTGCTTAAATAGAAGCTGGATCGATTAAAAGAATTCACGCAGAAGTTGGATTTATGAATGAATCGCGCTGTTTTTAGACAGCTCAGCGTTTTTAATAGTACATTGCTGTTTTCGGGGAATTGGGCTTTTTGGCCTCTTCAGCGTTTTCGGGGATTCGGGTTTCGATGATTCGGGTTGATCGCAACGACGCCTGGTATATGCGCACCCCGATACCGCACTATCGCCGATTATTTAACCTTCAGCTTTTGATATCGAATATCTAATACCTGAATGTAAACATCAAACCAACATAACGAAGTCCAATCATAGATGTACGCCAAATGTTACGAACTTGTCAATTTAAATCCTTTGCTTGAATGCTGTCCTAGAGCTAATTTTCGGGACTAACCGAACAAAAGCGAACTACCGACGCACGTGCAATCTGGGGCAATTATCAATCTTTCAACAGCATTAGACCAACAAAACTACAAAGACGCTCATAAATATCAAAAATACAATAAACAATCCTTTAAAATAGTTCTTTGTAGAAAATAGCACACTTTAAGACTTTTGTGTTTTGATTTCTTCCCTCTACAACCTTAGAAACCGCCCAATTGAACTTAGTATCCAAGGCTGCTCTCTTCTAACCAAGTGCTATATAAATAAGCCAATTTGACAATGTAAATGTACACTGAAGAACTGAAGTTGGGAGACAGTTCATTCTGTGGGTCCTGAGACCAAAAGGTAAGATTTCCGATCTCACTCTTTGTGCAAAGTATGGTAAAATCCCCATGCATGGATAAACACAGCTAGAACAGCTATAAGCAATGTGTACATGTGTGTGTACTACAATTGACTGTTATTCCAGCAGTATGGTGAATTATGTACAATTCATGTTCATTAGTTTTGAGACAAGCATCACTTCTGAGTCTCTTAACACTTTAATGATTAGCTGCATAGGGTCTTCCAGTCACTTTTAGCAGATGCTCATCGCTAAGTGTTAAAAGTATCACGAAAACTAAAACTTTCTTAAATTCCTCCAAACCATGTAATGCATGTGCAAATTAAAGCTACTTACTTACATCTATGCCTCTGTTACAATACAATCATACATCCCAGTATCCTCACCAACATATTCCAGTATCTTTACTACCAAGTCGTTCCTCCCTATGGTCTGGTTGTCCTGCAAATTCCTACTTCTGTGGCTCAGTCAAGGAGTATCGCAACTGTGGTCCCCTTAAGCTGGGACCGGCTACCTCAATCCATTAAGACCAACCTTTTTGACCGGGTTGGGAGCACCTCTGATTTCAAGTGGCGTAAACATTTGATTATGATTACCATAACTTTAATATGCATAAAGATGTAGTCATTGTTGCTCATTTGACTATGCCATTGGACTAAGACTCCATTTAACTAGCAGCATCTAGCTTTCTAAAGACCACAAATTTCTTTTCATTATTTAGCATTGAAGTGTTGTCTGGCACACACTGATGGTAACAGTTGTACATGAAAACTGTTACATTGTGTTATAGTTTTATTGTGCAACTTAAAACTGCATGCAGTGTTTGATGGCAAAAAGACAGTAAGTAAATCAACATTTTCAGCATAATATCAGTTAACTGCTGTCTTGATTTAACCAACATAAGATGTTGCATATTCCTTAAATACTTATTTCAGTCTAATTCTTACTGCTGCATGACGTGCAAGCATGGTTTCACACAAAACTATTTTATGTAATCAAAACTAAAATAAATGTATTAAATAATTACAAAATGTAACATATTCCTCAACTGTTAGTTTGGAATAATACTCACTGAGCATCATAACAGGCAACCATGGGTTCATACAAATTCCATTGGACTGGATCAGAAATGTACTTGAACTGAACCCCATTTTAATATCATAATTTTTTTTTCAGTTAATTTATTAACATTTTCTACTCATACATTCAGATTATAGATTCAACAGGAATTACTAGCAATTGTGCACATTAAGAATTGGGAATCTGAAACTCGATTTTCTCCCAAGATAAATTTCATTTTGCATTGATTTCATGCCTTCTTGTAGACGAATCACACAGACTTGTACAAGATCATTCTTACACCTAACAATCTGAAGCAGCAAAAAGTAAAAAACGAGTGAGACCCTATAAATAAAAAAGGCCCTATAGTAAATCCTCCAGAGTTTTGGTTGCAAAGGTCAACTTTGCAATGTTGACATAGAAATCATAATAATATATTTAAGAGAAAAATAGAACAGATGCCTAGGTGGTGGTGGGGGAAACACCCAACAAGGGGTAAGAAATGTGGGGGGGGGGGGGCAAACACAGGCCGTGGGCAGAGGTACCTGCAACTTCATTTTCCAGTTAATACTTCAACAAACAGTTTCAAGGGCAATAACCATTCACATACCAATGGTGGCCTGTCTAAGAGATTTCAATTTCAGGCAAGCATGATCCATTCAAAACTGAGCAAGGTCAAGGCCAAATGGTAACCACAGAAAAAATGTACACTTACATTTTACTGTCTGATCTTCTTGTACTACTTTTTACGACCAAATTCAGAGAACAGTCCAGTTGGGATTTAAACCCGAAGTCCAGTACACTGAGGGTTAGAGCATCACGTCCTCTTTATAATTAATAAATATATTCATCTTAATTTTTTTATTATATTATGCATACAAATAGGCCTTCAACCTAAGAAATTTACAGAATGACCTAGAGTAGACCATTACAAATTAGTTCTTCATGTGGTCTACAGCAGTTAACAGGCAAGTTAGTGGCTGATTCGGCAATATCAGTCCCGGTGTATTTTCTCCGTTTGCGAGTGATACTTGTAGTGAAGAGGGTCCTCATTCTGAAAGCCAAGCTTCCCATCAAAAGGTTCTTTCATACTCGACTCCTCTGAAATGAAAAGATGCAACAACATGTACCGTTTTTTTACAACTTATAGGAAATGACACAGTAGCAAAAAGCTACAGTACCTTGTCAGAAATTGCAATAATACTTCTGTCCCACCTGTACCACTTAGCCAACCCAGCTGCAGCAAGTACACTGATCTTGCTTGAGAGGTTGTGGTGGGGGAACACCCAACGAGGGGTAGGAAATGTGGGGGACAAACATAAAATGTGCCCCCTCTCAGTAAAAGGTGGGGGACTTGTCCCCCTCGACCCCCTCCCACCGGGATTGTCGCCTCTGCACTGACTGTACAAGGCAGCGAGATGACGAAACGTCAAGGAAGGGAACTGGTAACCTTACCTCATATGCCGAGATAAAGAAACTGAAGTCGCAAACATTTCATACCCATGGTGGCATCTCTGGCTAGCTTAAGGCATTACTCTTCTTCTTCTTGAAAGTATTCATTTTTGCTCAAAGGAAGGCTGTTGATTGAAGTCTTAAAACAAATTTTTTTAGTCCTCCCAGGGTTCAAATCTCTGATCTTCCCAGTTGACATTCAAGCATTCTAACTAGTAAACGATTATGCACCATCCTCAATGCACAGATCTACCATTTCAACAGTACTTCAAAATAAAAATAGACTCTAAAACAATGCAGCATAACAAGAGATTATGCAGTGCAGGAAGCTTTTACTGAATACCAGTTTGCAAATGACAGAAACCGGTTACCGTTTTCAAAACCGGAATAACGGTTATCGTTTAACATGTCCCTAGTATTGGTATTGC
This sequence comes from Bimastos eiseni, assembly GCA_959347315.1. Taxonomy (NCBI): domain Eukaryota; kingdom Metazoa; phylum Annelida; class Clitellata; order Crassiclitellata; family Lumbricidae; genus Bimastos; species Bimastos eiseni. The sequence goes on along the minus strand of OY365809.1, from coordinate 6,723,349 downwards.
AATACTTTTCCATTACTGCTAACAGCCCTGCTCTTGAGGGTAAAAATGGAAGTCAACACTGCACAACTGTAGTTCTCACTAATAAAAATTATGTATATATATACGCATGTAATACTAAAACTAGAATACCTTTCATGAGCATCTGACTCAACTTGTCGCTGTACTTCGTCCAACATAGCCAGATGAGACATAGATTTGTGACGATCCAACAGCACAGCACCAGAAAGAGTTTCGTTTGAAAGTCCGACTCCGACCACCAGTTGTGGGCGTAGATCGATATCTCGTCAAAACTGACGGGCCACTCCCAAGGCTTCGAAGTTAATGACGAGACTGAAGCGCCATCCCCGCCAGAACTTCCCGCAACTCCTACTCTGTCTTCGGATATTTCTTCTGGTAAACTCTCAGCCATATTACAGTAGGGAATTGGCCTTTAATCTGTAGCGCGTAGCACGTCTTGTGTATACTCAGCACTTAATATCATGCACTGCAGTGTCGTTATTTTATCATTTTAAGTCACTTCAATTAAACGCTCTTGTCGAAAAGCCCTAAAACACATATACTTTACTACTACAAACTAGTAACACGCGAATATATTAAAACGCGTAATAATGCCATTACGATTCCGATAACACCCAATTATCACCCATAAAAAACACCATGGAGGCGCACATTTCATAGATCATTGCCGCTGAATAATATAACGGTAACGCGTTAAAAATTGAAGCACCTCTTCATTCATTCATTTTTCATTCATTCGTTCGTTTGTTCATTCCTTCGTTCATTCATTATTTCAGTCAGTCAGACATTATCGATACTGATGTAGCGGCTCCTTATGAAGTACTCTACTATGAGGCGCTCCCGTGATCCCATCCCAATCATGGCGATACAAATCAGTCTCAGTTCAACTTGAAGGGTTAAAACAAAGGCGCAGTACTCCTTGGCTGCAGGAGCTTCTCCAAGAGTAGTATTTTCCAGGTGGAAAAGCCAATAACTGAGAAGGCGAGGCGTTGCTTGGTAGGCTTGGGCCATTAGTGACTTCTACTTATTGCGATTAGTTAGCGCCAGCTATCGATTAGTTCGTTTAATCGATTGGTTCGATCTATTGATTACTGCGATAAGTCGATCATCTTCGATTGTTGATTAGTTGATAAGCAATTCCATTAGTTGATAGTCGATTAGTCCGATTACGGCGATTACTACGCTGATTAGTAACATCCAGATGCGTAGCTATAGGGGGAGGGGGTCACACGGGGACGTAAAAGTGTCGTACATGTGTCCCCGGGCGAAAAGTTAGAGGGGGCGCCAAAATGAGGAATAAAACTATTATTTTTTTAAATTTCATGCAAGCTAGCTAATTTATTCCAGCTAAGTACTAAGTTAGTAAGATTTAATTAAGATTTAATTTTGGCGCTCCAAAAATCAGCGTTGCAAACAGGTTGTCAAACATGATTTTGGCACCTCTGGCCTCACTGATCAGTGATCATAAAGGGCCTGAAAAGGGCGACATAAGAATGATAAGACTCGTGACAATTTTCCAAATCTACGCATTTCACTGCAAATTGCTCCTAGCAATGATTGTTGTTTCAACAGCAAGCTGTGATCGGTCGACCATTCAGCAAATTGAAACTATTTTTATCGTATTTGCGGGCTTCAATGGGACAAGATCGTCTTATCGATCTTGTTATTTTTAGCATCGAAAGCGAAACATTGCAGAAAACAAATTTTTATAACGTTATTGACCAATTTGCGACAGTTAAATCAAGAAAAACTAATTTTCTGCAGACTGTCCATGACAGTCATGAATAAATATGCAGCGGTGCTTAGCCAATGTAGCGACTAATGCACCTCACCCCAGATGTCCAAAATGTCATATGCGCATTTTCTCAGAATTATCAAACAAGTAATTATAATTATAAAGAAATACCTTAAATTATATAGTAGAACGTTGAAAGATGGAGAAAGTTGAATTATACAATATAACTGTAATTTGGCAATGCCCTCCTTGCAGAAAGTTCATGATTTACGCATTACTAGGTTTGATGTTGTGATGTGATATCGCATTTATTAGATTCCTTTTGGGGAAGCCTATATATATATATATATATATATATATATATATATATATATATATATATATATATATATGGCTGTCTGACTGTGTTGCAGTTTGCGACATTAGAATTTGGCGATCAATGATGTTGGTAAAATTGGCACCACAGACTGGATAGACCGGGTCGGACTGGATAGGGTCATGCACGTCATGGGTCGGGTCAGATATTTGGCTTCAAGAGTCGGGTCGTGTCCATTTTCGACGGGTTGATTTGGGTCGGGTCATGATAATTGAACCCATGAACATGCCCTGTCGAAGCTGCTCGAGCGTGTCGTCTGCAGACAGCTCTCCGACTACTTAATTGACATCCTCGGATCTTTTCCCTCATCGTCAATCTACCTACAGAAAGTTTCATTCTACCGAGACGGCACTACTTAAAGTTTTCACTGATCTTGTTGGGGAGGTCGATGCTGGTGATCACGCAGTCATTGGTCTTTTTGATCTATCCACGGCGTTCGATACCGTATACCATAGCATTCTCATAGAGCGACTGTCGAGGTCCTTTGGCATCGGGTCTGTTGCACTAACCTGGCTCCGCTCCTTCCCGAGCGGCAGGATACAGTCGGTTCATTTCAATGGCAACGTCACTGCCTTCCGTCCCCTCGCTTTCGGAGTACCTCAGAGTTCGGTCCTTGGACCCTTGTTTTTACTCTTTACTGCCGACCTCCAAAAGTTGGCGGTTGGTCAGGGTGTATCGTCTCATTTCTGTGCTGACGACTCCCAGCTTTACACCAGCGACTGTCCGTCCGAGGTCGACTGTTCTCGTAGGCGCATAGTTCTTGCGATTGGGAGGTGGATGGCTTTAAATCGGCTCTATCCTAATTAATCTCTCCCCTCTGCTTGTATTCGGGGCCGTTCTAACACCGGTGGAGTCCGTCCGTGATCTAGGTATAATGTTACAGTCTGATCTGTTACCACGACCGTCAGAAAATGCATCCGTTTCATGAAATCCTGCAGGATTACGGAAATGTACATTAGACAGTCTACAGTACGTTCTGAACCCGCTGCGGCGAGGCTACTCTTCGGACGACTTTTCGACCACGTGAAGCCCCTTCTGCGCGACACGCTTCATTGGCTGCCTATACCACAGCGTGTAGAGTTCAAGCTATGTCTACTCGTATGCAAAACGCTCCATGGTGTCGCACTGTCGCGTCGGGATACATTGCAGATTTCTGGGCCCACGTGTATGAAGCCTTTGAAAACGGGCCTAAAGTCCAAGTCCGGACCAGTTTTCACTGTAAACCCGACTAAAAAACTAGATCAGCGTGTATGGGGATTCTTGGAGACGCCTACATGTAAGTCCTCTAAAACCCGACTAGCGCTAGTCCACCTGGCAGGCAGGCGTAAATCTGCTAGTCAGGCTTAGTGAAGCAAAATGGCGGCCGCCGTCTCGATTGGTGCATTCGTCGAAGTTTCAGACTTCAACGAGGGTTTAAGAGAAATCATTGTTCACTCTGCTATTGTCGGACGATAAACTTAATTATTTTCTACGTGTTCACCGTCACAAAATGAAAATTATAACGGTGATCTTCGTTTAATCGGGAGTTTTAACACTGGTGTATACGTCGCATCGCCGAACACACGGCCTTTAGCTTGCAATGGTCGGACTAACTTTTCCTACGTGCAAGTTAAATAATAGTTGAGTAAGGCAATCGTAATCTATGCATAGTAATTTTTGCGGAGGAGTAATAATAATAATTGCGATAACAGCGAGATTTGTGTTTAAAAAAATTGTCTGTTAATTAAAACAATGAGCATAATAAATTTCTTTGCCAGATCAAATTTGAAAATAGCCTATAAATAGCTTGCGCACGCGCAACTAGCCATAATCGCGAGAGCCATTGATGCTGGGTTTTCCCACGCCCATCCAAGTCTCTGACTAGCAAGTTTGGGACCAACGGATCGTTCATACATGCCATTTTCCCGTAGTCTCAAAAATCAGCCTACGAAGTCCGTCTTTGGGCCCAAAGCTGGACTAACGTTACGACCGTTTTAAAATCCGCCATACACGTGGGCCTGCAGCCTAACGTCGTTGCGTTCAGCTGGTCTCCAACTGCGTGGAGCTGTGTGTGGAGACCAAAACCAAATTTGGTGCTCATGCCTTCTGTGTTGCTGGCACGCGATGCTGGAATAGCCTCACTCAAGTCTCACCTGTTTATGAAGGCATATCCCTTAGGAACTGATGTAGTTATTGTCATAGTATGGTCTTCTTGTTAGTTTGCTGATCGTGTTATTGTTTACAAAGCGCACTTGTAGCGACATGGCTGCGCTACGGCGCTCTAGAAATTGTTCGTACAATAATATATATATATATATATATATACATATATACGGGGTGGGCCATTAAAAAGTAACCCCTCCGATTTTTTGCTAATACTTCGGCCAAACGTAGAGATTAGTTAATTAAATTCTTCAGGCTCTAAGCTAGTTCATATTTACAAATAACCTAAAAATTTGACTGAAATATTTTACACAGAACAAAAGTTATATCACTTCTAGTGAGTACACCCACAGATTTTTGATAGTCAAAAAATATTTTACGCAGCAGAAAGTAAAAAAAACGACTTTTTTGACGTCACATCTGAAGTAATTGTTATAAAACCAACATCATAATTATTGTTTCACAACTTGTGTCTAACACCAACAGCCACACATATTCTGAGTCTATTTGGCAAGTTTTGTTGACCTGGTTGGGGGCCTTTGCATCAGTGATAAATTGGACACGACGAAAAGCGGTGAGGTTCGGATCTTCTTTGGCAAATCTTCTAACAGACGTGCGGCTGATGTGCAACTTCGCTTAAATACCCCGAGTACTGAGTCGATTGCTGATGTTGCTATTCTGTGAGCTAATAAGTTTGTCAACATGCTCGATATTTGTTCGGGTGCCGATAGATTTCTGGCTTCCGCTGCCCGTACGACGTTCCACCGCCCACTCCCTATGATCAATGCGTCCGCATATTTTTATAAGTGCTAAGCTCCAGTGATTTCAGAGTGAGCTTTGATTATAGGTTTGACTCCAGGATCATACTCATGATTCATGAAGTGTCTGTATACGCATTTTATCTGTCATGGACACCTTACCCATGTTTATTTTGTTACAAATGCTATCATAAAATGATTAATCGCGAAACATTTTTATCCGTCGTTATAATCGACTGTTTGCTAGTCAAAGTGACTTCCATATGTGATAATTTCCAGTTTCATATCTCAATAATAATAATTATGAAGTGTGCTTTATTACAACTACTTAATGTGACTTCACAAATTCGCTTAAGAGTGATATAACTTTTTTCCGTGTGAAATGGTTTATTCAATTTTGGCGGTTATATTGGAAATATGAAATGGTTTTCAGCTTGTACAATTTCATTTAATATTTCCTACTTTTGGCCGAAATATTAACAAAAATCCCTAGGGGTTACTTTTGTGGCCCACCCTGTGTATATATATATATATATATATATATATATATATATATATATATATATATATAGCAAATAAAATGATCTGAATGGAATATACATTATGTTAACCGATACATCAATGTAATGTGCAAAACGGCTTTCTTGGCAAACTTAGGCCCACAATTAAGAAATTGAACTGCTTATGACATAATCAATGTAGGCCTATCGTTTAGTTGCTAAAAAACAACAGTCACAATAGCGATTGCAATATTATATTCAAATATTTGTATTACAGCTTAGATTTGATAATACGAGAGTTGTAGCATAATCTGCAAAGGTCCATCGTCCAGGTTAGTTAATGGCTCATTAATGAGAAAACAAAGTCATTTGAGAATTTTAATTTAGTTCATAATGCAATTCTGTGGAACGATTCTAGAAGATCCTCTAAATCTAGTATCAGAAGTTTTATTTCGTAACAGTTGGACAAAGTTCCTTGTTCTTATCTGAAGTTCTTTATGTCTTTCCATGAGAGTTTTTCGGATTATAGAAGGTCATACAATTTCTACTTTTATCAGCCTACAATGAGAAATTCAGCTGGATTTACGATCGGCCTATAGAACAGTTTTACTGGATCTCGTTTTTTAAATTAAAATAGTTTGAAGGATGTGAGAACTTAAGCTGTCGAAAACAGAGTAGAGATCAATCCAATTTTCATGACCCGACCCATTCAAAATGGCCTGACAGAAGCCGAATATCTTACGCGACCCGACCCATGAAGTGCATAACCCTTTCCAACCCGTATTTTTGGCAATTGTAGCCTACTAATAATATTTATTCGTCAAATTCTACTGTCAATAAACCGCCACACAGTCAGACCGCCATACAGAATGATAATATTGCTATTTTAGCCGACCAGACCCGCCTTTTTGGCAATTATACTGCGGCGAAATAGCCCTGCTGTCGAGGTCATGTACCGCTTCCCCCAGTCGCTAGCCGAGCGGTACCGGGGGCTAGGTAATATTCAGCGTATTAAAGGTTACATTGGCTAGGTACCTCTGGGTATTACTTGGTACGTTGGCTAGGTACCGTTGAATATTAATGTTTACATTGGCTAGGTACCGTTGTATCTTAATGAATACATTGGGCTGGGTACCGTTGCATATTAATAAATACATTGGCTAGGTACTCTACATATTAATGAGTACATTGGCTGGGTACAGTTGAATATCAATGACTACATTGGCTAGGTATCGTTGCATATATATTAATGGTTACATTGGCTAAGCACCGCTGCATATTAATGACTACGAACCTAAAAGATACGTAGGGTTTACATGTAGGCCTAGTGCCTACGTGTCACACAAGTCTTGGGGTGATAGGCCTAGGCCTATAAACCTATTCTAAGAATACTGCAGATAAACGTTAATTGTTTAATATATACAGAATAAATCAGTAGTCTAAATGTCTTGATTGCTGAAGAAACTTCAAGCAAGAAAGTTTGTGAAGATTTTAAATTGCTTAATTTAACTAACCGGGGTTCCAATCGCACTCAGAAACTAAATGTACATATTTATACTTTTCGGCCTCAAAATCTCTTAGGTCCGCTCGACCTATCAAAGATATAAAAACATACAGGTGCAAAATAGATATTTGCCAGAACAATTATTTTCCACTAAAAAAGAGCAACAGCCTTGAAGAGAATTTGCAACTAGAACTTATAGTTATATCCTGGAAGTGCAACTCGGTTTTAAAAAGTCGATGTGCTGGGCTTCCCGTCATCCCAACTGCAGACGATAGCCTATGATATCATGTCGGTATTGGCAATTGCATCCAGAATTAAGTGAATTTAAACATTTGCGATCTTTTGCTCCGAGTTATGTTTGTCTGTCTGGTTGCACATACAGAACGCGAACAATCATTTTAACTGCATTGAAATCGATTAAGAGTAAAAACCGTTCATGTCTCAATGATTCCCATTTGAATGAACTAATCATTCTGGCTACAACTAGTCTTCAGCCGGACATTAAAAACTTGCTAACATTATTCGGCAACAAAAATCGTATTAATGATTACTAAAGTATCAAGTGATTAAACTTTAAATGAATATTACTGATCTAAAATTCTTAAACCTGAATTTATCCATGTCTACTTCTGTTCTATTCTTAACTAAAAATCTGTATAAATTAAAAATAATTGTTTTTAACATTGTGGCCCATCGTGTACTCCAACTAAATAACAGTGGCCCTAAGTCGAAAAACGTTGGGAACCCGGCCACTGGCTTAGAACAAAGCACCCTAGCTTAAACTAACGAAGATTACAGAAATCGGTTACGTAACGAGACTCGATCGTTGGTCGAAGACATAGAGCGATATACTATTATTGGTAAGATACAGATTGTGCAAGATACAGCGGAGACAATTATTATTATTATTATTATTATTATTATTGAGTCTATACTTATGTGAAGAGTTTACCAGTAAAAATACGTTACACGAGCCAACAACTGACTTTACGAGTTAAAGTCAATACTTCCCCGCTCCAGGAATTCTTTCATGCTGTTTGGCTTCACTGATTAGGCCTGTGCTGGCTGAAAGAATCAACATCAAATAACGAGCATGAAAATTGAAACCGCTATAGATCTTATAAAATAAATGCGGATCTCATTGTGATGCAGCCATTCATTATTAGGAATATAATATAGAACAAAAGAGACTGTAGAATCTATTTCAAATGTCAATAAACAACTTTACAAGAGGAATTGAGCTGAAAAACAAAATTAAATTAATTTCAATTCAATTCGTTTAATCGCAACCAAGCTGACAAACCGCAACGTTAATTTAAAGAGTTAAATGTGATCCTACTGAACCTTAGTTTAGATTCATAACAAAAACTATGTTATGTAGGCCTATAATATATTTGGGTATTTATCACGACAGTACGGAGCCCCTAAAGGGACATGAAAGAAAATATTTTAAGTTGTGCGCACGAGATATTAACTCGTTCCCTCGACTTAATAAGTCGCGCGCACGACTTACTAACTCGTGCGTACGAGATAACAACTCGTTTCCACGACTTACTAAGTCGAGGGAACGAGTTAATAACTCGTACGCATGACTTACTAAGTCGAGGGAACGAGTTAATAACTCGTGCGCACAACTTATTTGACCAATAGCTGGCAGACTTTTCTGTGACGCAAAAAACTATTCTATTTTGGTATTTATGGGGAAACACATAGTTCTATAAACGAAACAATGTCTAAGGTAGAGTGATTCGGGCTTTCCATTCTAAGCTTAAATGCCACCTTTTCAAGAACTATTATCCAGACTCATTATTTGACATTCCACCTGTCACTTCTCTACGAAAGCGACACCTTTCTTAACAGCTACTCTGCCTCTGTGCTGACCTTCTGTAAATCGAACTCTGACCTCCCACGGACTATCCTTTGGACAACCCTTTAGATTTGACGCAGCGCTCGTGAAAGAAAAAAGCTGGTGCCCTGCTCATAGCTTTTAAGTGGTGCTTTAGAGCTTGGAGATTACGAGTGGTACTACTAGGGGTGTATAATGTGTGGTGTGAAAGGCTTAGGCCTATAAGGAAGGCATTTAAAGCTACACTGTTATTTATGAGGCCGTTTGTACGCTGAGCGTGTGCCAGACTGGGGATATCACTCTGCGAATATGAAAACGAAACTGAAAATGATGCTAAGATTGACAAAGCTACATCCACCGCGAGCCCACGATGACGAACTGCATGCCAGTGTCTCTCGCTCATAGTTATTTTGCTTGTTGTTTGCGAACTACTGACAATATCAGATAAATTTATGCGGGCGATTTATCGTATGAGTTGTTGGAATTTGGGACGCTAAAACGATAAATCGCCGTTATCCCATTTCAAACTACTTCGGTGCCAATTTTTGCAGCGACGCCATTATATCCCCGAAATAGAGGTTTTTGACGTCACAGAAAAGTCGGTCTCCTATTGGTCAAATAAGTCGTGCGCACGAGATAAAATATTCTTCTTTCATGTCCCTTTAGGGGCTCCGTACGATTACTATTCTGTAAAACACAATTAACTTATTAATCTTTATATGCAGACATCGAACAAGAGAGGTAGACATAACCGATGGAGAAAATTATGGAGCTATATCAAATAGTTATATTTCGAAACTCTCGGAAATTCCCAGATGAGCGAATTTTCGAAAGTGACGCGCTCTGGTAGAGTTCCCCAATTTATTGTCTGCAGACGATGTTGCTTTCCTGCATTATTAAGACTGCTAAGCTGTAAACTGACCGCGCAATCGCTTTAAGAATCTTTAGTTTGCTACATCGTTTCAGAATTCTAATATTTCATGTAGTTGCATGTTGCAGAAAGAATGCTTGCCTTCAGACAGATGCAGCTTATAGTCCTGATCTTGCAGCTGCAGAAAGTCACAGGTAATTATTATTATTATTAAATTTGTAACGCGCACAAGGTCACACCTAAATGTGAATCTAAGGCGCGGATAGTCAGTCGCCAGGAGAAGATGCAATTAGATTTCCAAATCCTTGAAAGCCAAAGAGAAACAGTGAGTCTTGAGTCACTTTTTGAAGGAAGGAAGTGAATTTGAGCTACGAAGAGAGAGTGGCAGTCGATTCCATTCCCTAGGAGCAGAGACATGAAATGCACGAGAGCCCATAACTGTTCTGCATCATGGTTAAACTAAAACACCTGTACTTGATGATCGTAAGCAACGATGAGGAATGTAAGGAGTTAGTAGAGAATGAATATAGGTAGGTGTACTGGTGATGATGGTTTTGTAGGTCAAACAAGCTAACTTAAATTTGATTCTAAATTCAACAGGGAGCCAATGCAGCTGGTGGAGTAGGGCAGAGGATCATGTTCGTAGTGGGACACGTAGCACTACTCGAGCTAATGTATTTTGGATACGTTGAAGCCTTTTGAGTTCAAGGTCTGAGAGACCGACAAAAAGTGAATTAGCATAATCGAGGCGAGAGGAGACAAGTGAGCAGGCTATAGTTTCAGACATATTTTGAGTTAGAGCCGACCTTATGTGACGTATTGCCCTGATGTGGTAAAAACAAGATTTACAAAGGCTTGTTATGTGAGGTCGAAATGTGAGCTTGCTGTCGAGGGTAACCCCAAGTGTTTTAACAGAGTCTGAAAGCGGCACAGCAGTGCCAGCCAGTTCAATGCTAATACGGTAAGACAGTACGTAAGAGACAGTCAAGATGTGAACGATATTTCGATATTAAGAAATGCCTCAAAACTCACTCTATCTCATTGGCTTTCAAACATCTGGATATCTATGTAACTAGCTCATCACCTGTTGACAGATTCGCATTTCTGTGTAACATTGTACATGTTTTAAAATGTTTGCAATATTTTAAAAATGTAGTTATTTGTGAAATATTGTAGTTAACTCAAAACTACTTAATAAAGATAGTTATAACTATTTCTTTAACTATTTCCTCAGAGCTAGTTATCACTACTAGGCAACTACATCTGTAGTAGTTATAACTACTAGTTATTAACTGCAATAGTTAAAAGTGCCCATCATTGAATAATAATATTATTATGATGAACGATAATAACATGGATGCCGTTTATTTATGTGTGTTTTTGGCATAATTTACAGTAAGCATAAATTTGCATGCATTTGTTTTATATTATTAGTGTATAGTAAGCATAATTATATAGATTATATCACAGATTCCCGGGAAATGCTTCTGGTTAAATGTTAAAATATTTGATTTAAACTCCTCCACCTCTGCTGCATGCAGGCATAACAGTTCCTTAATTCTGATTATGAACTTCAGAATTGCAGTTAGGGGCATTGTCACAGGTCAGTTGCTTGTAAATTGTACACAAGACACATTTGTACAAGTTTCTGAGCAGCTCTAGTCTAAAGGTTACGAGTTAAGCTTGTTTAAAACAAGTTAAAGAATAATGATCTTGTTGCAGCTGTGGAAAGTGCTGGAAGGGAGGTTCATGTTACCCAAGAAGGACATGACCGTATGGGATGTGGACCATCAGACATGCCTTGCAAGTCTATCCGATATGCGGTCACACAAACGGAACCTAATTCAAAGCTGTTGATAGATGGCTCAGGAGCGCCATACACAAATGAAACGGGTGAAGGGTACATCACTGTCAAGCACAGTCTATGGGTTAGCGCCTGGAAGTCAGAGAAGGCTACCATACAGTGCACTGGTCAGTATTCATCGTTGTTCAAAGTGGTTACTGAAAGCCTTCAAGAAGTGGAAAATTCTACATATACATGTCTCACCTTGTCGGGTATGGTGATAAGGAACTGCACTGGCAAAGGTTATGATGTACCAAGTGTGATAAGTTTGGTCAATGCTCAGCTGAAGTTGAACAGCTCTGATTTCATCCAGAATGGCGTCATCGTGCATCATCCGCAGATTGTTCAGAATGAAACCTGTGAACGAATTGAAGTGTTTGTCAAGGACTGCACTTTCAAGAGCAACTTTGTCACTCGGCCGTTCCTGTACGGGATCTCTCTCCTTGGTTGTAGGAATATTTCGATGTCGGTGGAAGACAGTACCTTTCACGCAACACCGGTTTCAGTTAAAAGCACAAATGGGACAGCAGTCCACTTCACAAGGGTTGCCTTTGATGGGAGTGGCAACAAAGCTTCAAGTGTCCAAATCACTGTGTCACCTGGTGACAACAAAATTTCTTTCAACCAATGCAACATTACCAACCACCAAGGTTCGAGAAGCAGTCCAGTTGCAATTATCACCGAATCCGTCCCATACAGAGGCTCCACTGTTACATTTACACAAACTCAGTTTCTCAGAAATCACCAGCTAGCTACTTCTGGAGCAGCACTTTCGATCAGTTCCCGATTTCGCAAGCTAGTGCAGTTAGATGTTCGACTCAACCAGTGTGTTTTTGGAGAAAACTCTGGACACGATGTAGGTGGTGCTTTTCATATCACCTACGTGACACTGATTCACATAAGTTGGAGCCACTTCTACAATAACACCGGTTTGAATGGAGGCGCAATTTATGCACACCAGGTGTACAATGCAACAATTACGAATTCACTATTTGAAAATAACAGTGCAATAAACCGGAACATGGGAAATGGTGGTGCTATATTTGCATACAAAAGTGACTTACAAATTGTAAGCACCAACTTTACAGACAATTTTGCTTCCTATACGGGGAGTGCACTGTATGCATCAGAGTGCAGCTCTGTTTCACTAACTTCAACACAACTTAAAAATTTTAGAGTTGCAGACCATACTTCTCCACAAAACTTGGTAGCTTACATATCCACCATCGAACAGCCTTCAGTTCAACCAACAGTGAAACTCATTGGCAACAATTTTATGTTGCGTGGTATGCGTGACAAAAACGTGCTGTTTGCAAACGGTCGGATCTATTACAGAAATAATTCCATGATGTGTCCAGATGGTCAAAATCAAAAACACTCCATCGAACTCGCTGATTATATTCCCAAATATTACGATTATCTAAAAGTTGGTGCATGGTGCGAAGCATGTCCACCGGGGAAATACAAATTATCTCTCCGAGAAGATCTTTTGTCTTCTGACTTTGAATCATTTGATGAGCAGAAGAAATCAAATGCGTCTTGTAAAGACTGCCCACAGAATGCTGTATGCGAATATGGCCACGTCAAGGCCAAACCAAACTACTGGGGCCTTGTAGTCAGCGATAACGTCGAAATGCTTCTATGTCCGAGAGGATACTGTTGCAATGATCAGGATACTTGCATCAGTTATCAATCATGTAAGGACAACAGAAATGGTACCCTCTGCACTGGATGCAGTAAAGACTTTGCTGGAAAATCATTTCGCTTAGGCTTTGCAGAATGCATTTCTTCGCAGCTGTGTTGGACTGGTGGAGTTGTATTGGCTTTTGTTGTGTGTTTCTTCGTGGTTTTCTTCATCCTACTTATTTCCCATCATAGGTTCCTTGGCTTAACCTATGTTCTGAATAGAGAAGAAAATCTTTTGCATAATGACGAGACAGAGGCAGGAACTGATGATTCGGTGCTCAGTGATGATAATCTGGTGGTGCACAGTAACAAAGAAAGCTCTACTATTGTCTGTTTAGTCTCGCTTGTGTTCTTCTATCAGCTGAGTCCCACCGTCTACCCAAGAATCAGTGCATCCGAAGTAACTGTTGATCGTGCCATAAATTCAGTAATTGAGATGTTCAACTTACTGCCTCCGATTTCTTCGGCCCATGCCTGCCTGAATGAACTGATTCCTATATCTTTTTCTGCTGCTCGTTTTCTGTTGCCTGCCATATTCTATTGGTCTCTTCTGGCAATACTTGTGCTTGGCTTTGCTTTGAGTGCTGCTTCAATTTCCTGTGCATCCTCTGATGAATGGCGTCAGAAAGCCAACAGGGTTTACGCTTCCTTTCGCATTGGACTTCTCGTTTTCTTTCTATACTCCTACATTCCTTTGATGAGAATCAGCTTAGAAGCCGTCTTCTGCGTTTCTTTCCACGATGGCAGATTTCTCTATACAGATAACACCATTCACTGTTATGAGAGATGGCAGATTGGAGTCATTGTTTACCTGGTTTGCTGTGTTGCACCATTGTTTCTTGTTCTTGAAAAGGGTGCCCAAATGATGTTCAGATCCAGTCTACGCCCGAAAACGTTAATCTTCATTTGCGTTTTTCCGATCTTTGGAGTTTTTATACTGATCTATAAAATCTGTAGCTTGCAGATTGGAAATGACCTTGCTGCATCAGAAAGAGATGAAGATGAGCTGCAACAAGACACTGAATTTATTCTGATGAAGCCCTTCCGAAACTGCTGTAGCTTCAAGAGTGTCGAGTTCACTAGCCTAACGATTTTACTTTTTAGAAGTTTTCTGCTTGTTACCATTGGCTCTCTACTTTCCGAGAGGCCTCTTCTTCAAGCTTTTCTGCTCACACTGGCTTGCATTATTTTCATGATACACCACTGTCATGCAGACTGGTATGCAAGCGTTTGTGCCAATCGACTTGAGTATCTACTTTCTGTGCTACTTGGACTTTTCAGTCTCATGAATATGTTCTCATCTCTTGTCTACATTCTTGGCCATGGTGATACTGGAGACATTGTTGGTACACTTCAGGCTCTGTTTGACTGGATGTACCGTGTTGCACTTATGGCACTTCTCGCTTTTTCCATCATGCTCATATTGCGGCGTGCATTCAGGCATTTCAGTCATCGCTAGTAGTAACCCCAGAGAAACAACAAAATGATGTTTAACATCATACAGGCTAGCTAGATTTCCTCGAATTGTTACTAAGTGCCAGTTTAAGAAAAAATTCACCGTACACAAAATGTTTCTTGGACAGTATCTATGCTATAATTTAGTTTGACGTACTACTATCTTTAGTTCAGATTTTTTTAAATAATATGTATGGCATAGATAACATGTGCTAAGCCAGGTAAAAGTTGTTACAAACCAGTAATTTATCAATCGTGAATTGTTTTTATTTTAAATGTATCATTTGAGTGTGAAGTAGCTGGACAGTGGATACTAAATGCTCTACTAAATATACATGTATATTGACACCCAGAACTGATTAGTAAAGCACGCAACTGTTATGTAGTGTTATTGTTGTAATTAAACTGTGAAACGATAAAGTTAATGCTCGAGAAGAGGAACTTGAGGGAGGTAGATTGAACAACTGAGTCAATACAGATGGTAGTTGTCTGCATTGAAACTACGACAAGGAGTTGCAATGTAGACGCATATGGTCGGTTGTGAAAAGTGTATACAGTATACCAAATCTTTCACAAATTTGGCTATACTGGATGAACCATTGTGTACATAATACAGTGCATTTCTATCATTTTTTTTAGTTTACATTGTCAGGCAGGCCTACATATTGTGTATGTATACAGCATCTTAAATTCTCTCAAAGTTGCTTGTTTTGTTACATTTCAGTGTGTTTATGTGGAAGTTTTGTGAAACTCTAATTTCTATGTATTGTCCTTATGATAATAAATTTGCTTTCCATTAAAGCATAAAGAACATTTCTAAATTGTTGGCATTTTTAAACTGTACTATTTGGTGTGCACTTCAATAAGTTAAAGTTCTCTCCCAACTTGCCAGGTTGTTTCCATGTTTACCATATGCCCTTACTGCACCATCATTTCACTCTGTACCCCACAACTTCAGACCCTGAAACCAACCTAAAAAATTATGGAAGACTAAACAGTCCACACTTCTCTAAGCTGTGATCTGGAATGTCATATATGAATTCGAAAAATTTACAGAGAAGAATATTTACCAAGAACTGCACCAAAAAGTGTTGTGATCCTGCTATTGTACTCTGATCCATCATACCTTCGTTACTATTGCATTTCCATCTTGTGGTTACCGGTCACGATTCCCTTTGATCAAATGAGAGCTGCAGCTCAAGTTCCTTCCACAGTTTCTCAAGTGCCTGACATCTGTATTATTTGACAATGACTTGGGTTGGGAGCACCACTGATGGGCTTATTCTTGAGGTGCTGTGTAAATGTTAGATTACAATTATTACAATAGATAAGAAAGATATGGATAGTACAGTGAACTTCAACACATTATGGTAAAGGAGCTATTTTCATTATTTATGTGAATTAGTACAGTTGAAATTACTAGTTGAATTAACCAACTAAAATTACTAAATTACACTCAAAATGTGGATTCTCGCAAAGCCGTAATGGAAGTTTAACTTAAAACACCCAAGTCACAGCAAAGAAACAATAGAAGAAACAGTAACAATTCTGCTGTCAAATGTTCTCCAGAATTTCTGCAGTAAATTAAAAAAAAGGCATTTGATGCCATACTTTCACTGTATAATTCACCTTTCAATAATCAATTCTACTTAGACCTATGAGAAATAAATCAACTGTTGGCATACAAACCTGCTCCTGTTAGTTTCTAAACCCCAAAAATAAACATTTGGCCAACAGGTTAGTTGACTGTTCAATTTCACAAAGTTTATGAAGTGCCTCTTCTGCAAAGGACTGACCTGTAGCAGGTCAGTCCTTGCACAGGCTCAGAATATCAAAAGATCGTTCATATAATAGAGCCATTTACAAAGTCACAACAGCTGCATCATTAGAGACGTGCTGGAATGTAACCAAGTAATTTCTAGCAGTAAAAGTTCTGATTTTGAGTACAGCTGTTCTGATAATCAACAGCAAATCAAAGCATTCTCCAAGTGTGGGTGTCAGGCTTGTTTTTCATTTACCAAGCTCTCAAGGCAGAAGTTCCTCTGAGTATCTCAAACGATGGTGCTACATGAACATATATTACACAACAATGCGAATGCTTACATATCTATGTACAACAATGTCATATGTGCACTTTGTGCAGACGTGTACACACAATTGTACATGTGTATGAATATTTATACCAAATGTCTCAAGAAGCTCTCAAAGCCTAACAGACACTCATAGCATTTGCATTGACAAATGACTGACAGTTTATAGCTACTTAAAAAAATAGCAATTTACATAGCTGAATGAGGCCAAAGTATCATGTCAACCAGATATTTCAGGGCAAGATCTCAATGAGCCTTGAAGATTAGAATGAGGATTTTAAATTGTGAGCGTGAAGAGG
Organism: Bimastos eiseni; assembly: GCA_959347315.1. Classification (NCBI taxonomy): domain Eukaryota; kingdom Metazoa; phylum Annelida; class Clitellata; order Crassiclitellata; family Lumbricidae; genus Bimastos; species Bimastos eiseni. The sequence continues at coordinate 6,706,226 of OY365809.1, read as the reverse complement.
GAGTCGATGAAGTTCATCAAACAAAGGTTGGGATGTGACAGCAAATGGGGAATATGGGCCATCAGTCTAGCAGCTGTGTTGAGTACCGACTGAAGAGAAGAGAGGGTAGAATGAGAAGATGCAGTTGTTTTCAATTCAAGACCCCTATAAAAACATGAACTTAATTAGTGAAGGTCTTAGAAGGAGGAGTCGGAACGACGAATGACCCTGAGATACCTTTAATGAAAATAGGAGGTGCGTGTAAGATTAAAGATGTTTGATAAAACTACGTGAACTATACGACTCATATGAAGGCATGGGGTTGCACAATTCCGAGTTGCACACCATCTACCTAACTCTACATTCTCATCAGCTATAGAAACCAATGTGAGGCTTAGACAGGCTCTTAAGTCCATAACCATAACCAACCATTTTATTTGACCACCACCAACATAAGGGACATCAAAGGGGAGAAATAAATAAACCCCTCAGGGACCAACGAGGTCCCGCTAACAGGGCCTACCCGTTCTCACAAAAATACAAGCAGCAAGCAGGATGAGAATACATGTACGAAAGTAGCTTTATTTCTTAACTAGTTAACTAAAGTAGACTGGTCCTTTACATCTAAGCTCTGGCAACATTGAGTAGATGAATCTTGTATTTGTTTTTGAAGATTTTTATTGTCCCAGATGAACGAATATCAACTGAGTCGTATTCCAAGTTATGAGACCAGCGTATCTTATGGCAAATTGCCTAGTATTTGTACGGGAAAAAAATAGCTCTGTAACTATGAATGGAGCGAGTCTGATGAGGATTTATGGATGAAGTTTGTACGAAGAGGTTCTCAAAACACAATGGCAGCATATTATTACCAAATTCATACATAAACTCATTAAGTCCTGGTGCCATATGGGTCCATTACAAGTTTAGTTGACAGCAGTGTGACAACTGATTGAAATGGTAGCTATGGTTTGAGCAGTCACCTTGCAACACGAAGCATTATGGGTTCGAACATCCCTGAGATATATTAATAATATATTAACCTTTGTTTATTGATTTCAAACCAACACACTGCAGTATTAGCAGGGATGGACAAATTACAGCCTGACATGTAATTGAATTACAAATTATGCAATTTCAATTACACCAAATTACTGACATCATCAGGGTCAACAAATGCAGGCAAAATTCTGCAACAAACATATGCTTTCTATTTTCCTTTAATTTACATGACATTGTCAGAAACCGCTAACTTAATTTTCTTTCAGAAGCAGCAGTTGTTCAAATAATTTCCAGTGGTGGAAATAATTATTGCATCACCATGTGATAAAAGCAAGTGGTGGCATAACAAGATATTAGCAATGAGGAGAACCAATGAATTTTCTTATATTCTTCTTCGTTATATTGAGTTTGAATTGCCTACCACACAAAATCCGGAATATAAACCACTATGAAACCTTTAATTACCGACCCAGTAAGCACATATTGACTCACTCTACATGAAGTGCCTATTTCTTTACATCTGTTAAGTTTGTACACTTCATATTAATTAACTAGTTAAGTCTAGTAACTTTACCACCTTACTAAATATACTCAATACGTTATCCACCACTACTTAATTTCATCTCTGTAATTGGGTGACCCTGCTAGCAGGATCTCGGTCCCTTAAGGGTTTTTCCATTACTATTTTACTTATTACTCTGTGTAACATCATATGCTATATTTAGGAAAAATTTAATTCTCACTCTGATGCTATTAGTCTATAACTAATGAATAATGATGTATAAATTATATACATTGTTCACAGAGAACTTGTTACCTACATTTGTATAATGATGGTGAAACAATAAAAAAACTGGTTATGGTTAAATTGACTAACAGAGTTGAACAGATATTCCTGAAAATATGTAAAAAAACAGACTTTATGCTTGGATACATGACAATTTGAGTAACATAACTAAAAAAACTGACTTGAAATGTATTAAACTGACTTTTAGCTTTTTGCAGGGTGATGCAATGATATTTTCCACAAGTGTATCTGAGAGATACGACGTCTGTAAGGCCTTATAATAATCATGCCTGCAAAACTGAAGAGTATCTCTAGTGGTGCAGAAGAAGGCAGGGCAGCATCAAATCAAAAAAAATAAGTAACAGTAATACTAGAAATATCATAGTAAGATGACTATTGATTCAAGGAATTTTTACAATATCGATTTTCCATTTATCAAGTGAAACAAAGTAATTTGTTTCTCATAATGTAATTTGAAACTGCAAATTACAGGCAAAAGTGTAATTGAATTACAAATTACATTGATTTTGGGCCAAAAATTACAAATTAACAATTACAATAATTGTTGCAATTCAAATTACATAATTTCAATTACTCAATTAAATTACTGCCCATCCCTGAGTATTAGTACAAAGTGGCATGAACGGATGATCAAAAGCTATTAAGCATGTCAAATTTAACTGTAAGGCAGCCATGACATCCTACATCTAATTTAACCAATGCCACCACCTAGCAAATGGAGGGACTAGTCAACCCTTATGGTGGTTACTGTGTAGGGACCTTTCCTTCATACACATTGCTTAGCAACATCTGCTGAAGCCATCCCTGTCAATAGAATGACTAGATAGTGGCATTTATTCAAACCTGAAATAAAACATAAATAATAATTATTGTCCATGGCAGGTGCATAGCCTTTCTGAATTGTGGTGGCTGCCATTCCTTAACTTTTGAACTCACACCAGTCAACATTTCAAAACGAATATTTCCTAAATCCACAGCAAAGTACGCACAACATAGCCAACAATAAACGAAGAGTTGCCATAAAAATGCTATGCTGCAAACAGAACTCTAGGTACAAATGCTTGTGATGACAGTTAGCACAAGAAACTCTCTGAATACATGCATTTCCAAAAAGAGATACTTACAACTAAGTATGTACATGTAAGAAGTACATCAAGTGAACAACATAATTCTGTCTAGTGCTAATTACTGTGCCTACCCATGACGAATTGGTACCTTGACTAAAAAAACAAACAAATTCAGCACTAAGACAGAAATTTCTGAGTGATGGCATCACGTGTCAAATTCACATGCCATATAACCCGCTCTGAAGACAACAACCTGCACCATGCAATCCAGTATACACCCCTACATCACACGTCAACCATATCCAGGGTGTTAGAGCTTCATGTGCCACATGCCGGCTGACAGCGTCACATGTCGACCACAGGCGGCACTAAAACCTGTGTTGAGCCAACACTAGTGCACTTTGTCCGATGCCGTTGGAGCCCTGAACGCCATTTGAAGCTGAGACCACAGTTTGGACACCTGTAAATGTGCGCACATAGATGCGTACCACGAATGTGTTCATACAGCGTCTGACGTCCTCTCAGTTTTGCTTCGCAGATGTGACAGGAATAGAGATTGTCATCGCTGCTCGTAAATCGATAAGAAGAGAGGATTTTGCAAGTCTGTTCAAGGCTCACTCTATCGTCCAGTGGCTAAAAACAGTTAAATAATACCACAATTTGTATTACATGCATCAATCAATCAATGAAACTTGAGATAGCACCTCTTCAAGAAATCTACTCACAGCCAGCGCTCCTAATCCAAACCTCGGCCATGGAAGACAGATTTCAGAGTATAATAAAGTTGGAACAGAGAGTACCTTTAGAAGCCAAAGATCCACTAAGAGGTCATTCCAAGCAGTTGGGCCCACAACCACAAAGGCACAATACTGGATCAGAGAGGTCTGGGAGAAAGGGACAAGAAGAAGACCATGCAAGGATTGATTGATTGATTGTCAAATGAATCATCAAATGCATGCGTCTGATTGTTAGGGGAAGAGCAACTACAGTTAGATTAATCAGATTTCTTCAGTGCACTCCTAAAAGTGAATAGCATGCGTCAATGAAGAAGCAACTGGAATCAGTCAGTTTTATAATTATACATTTCCAATCAAAAGGTACAGAATTCTATAGAGATGCGTGTAAACGTTTGTTTCTATGCATCGCCATTTAGTGTGAAGCATGGCCATGGGGTTTGAAGGATATTTCCACAGATGCACATACAGAAACCACAGCATCCAACAATGATAACCTTTTTTACCATCCCAACTTACTTTTGAGCTTCAAGACTGTACCACAAAAGAGGAAGGGCTTAGTTGGGCCAATTGACATAGCATTCCATGAAAGTTAACCTTCCACAAACAAACCAGTTTAATGTGCCCATTAGCATAAACATTTCATCAACAGTACATGTTACCATTCATTCCAAGTATTATTTTTTAATTTGGAGACCTGTAATATTTTTACCTGTGGATCAGAAATACTTGGGACCACTGGTGAGTCTTGAGCTGTTAAGGAAGGTTCAAACACTTCGCTGGCAACACCAGCATCATTCATTAACAAAATCGAAGAGGAATTATGTGATGCTGCTGCTGCTGTGCCAGCATTTCGTCCATCTTTCCGTTTCCTATTCCACTCGCCAGTGCTGCCATCTGCAGTCGCATACGTGCACTCGTTTGACGGATTGGAGAACAAACTGGAACCTGGAGCCGTTCTTCCAGTTCTCCGTCTACCCGTCTTATTACCAGGCCTTCCGCTTCCATTCCATTTCCCCCTCGCTGCCTCCTCTTCTCCGCCGTCCACCGTTTCGTCCACGAAAATGGCCGAAACTGAACCAGCCTGAGGGTCGTATTCATACAAATTCCAAGCCAAACCTTCAGCAGCGGCCTCTCCGCTGTACCCATAACCTGGTGCATTTCCTGTCGGAATCATCTCAACATCCTCCTCCATCTTTACATTGACAGCCTCCCGCTTGATGCGCGCTGGAACAGATAAAATGTCACTCTCTTTGGTGGAAAGGATTTTGGTCCTCTCAACTCTGTTCACAGCGACTTCTGCAATTCTATCCACTGACTGGTCGCTTTGTTTTTCAAGTTTCTTACGCACAGCTGTATTGCGTGATTTGTGAACGGTTTTCACTGCGGTCTCTTCCTCTTCTTCCTTTGTCTCGATGGCAACCGTCTCAAAGCAGTTGTCAGGCAAAACTGTCTCGTCTGCATGAATCTCTTGCTTGAAGCTAACGAGCAGCACTTCGTCGTGTTCGAGGGTAATTCCGATCAAAGCCTCGATACAAAATGTGGCTTTCGGAGGCAGTCCTGACTTACACAGAAGAGGAATGGCATCTGCAAGAAGCCGATGAAGTCGTCGCTTTTCTTCCTTCACTACCATCGCTTCTTCACCTAAAATACCAACATAAACCGTGTTCCAACTATTTAAAGAAGACCTTTCAAGGCATTCACTCTAAAGCACAAAGGCAAAGTTAGGTCTTAGTTAGGTTGACTATTAGGTCATTGCTAAAGACGAATAACTAAAAATGGTAAGGTAACAGATCATCAAAATCTCAAAATTGCTTACTGTTGGTAATAATGACATCGTCCATATCCTTAATTTGCTTTCTAACTCGCTGTAGTCGAGTAGCATGGAATGCACATTTATACATGATAAATAATTCATACCAGTCTATCGCACATTCCTTAATTCACATTAAGTTATTTCAGCACGCCTTAAGTTGCACCATGAGATGCAGCTTTGGAAACTTCCACAGATGTCTTAGCATCATAATGAGGCTGATGCTTTTAATATACAAAACACCTTTAAAGGTAAAAGTGTACTTTAGCATATTTTATTACTTCGTGTGCTTGCGGTGTATTTTAGCATATTTAATTATTTACTTCATTATATCATGTATTTTGAAAGTAGAAACTGGATTGTTGATAATAATTATGCTTAAATGGAAGCTGGATTGATGAAAGGAATTTTAAAACTGTGTTTTAGAGTATTTAATTAAACAAAATATTAAACAGATTTTCCACTAGATTTCATCGCGACACCATTTGTCACCAAACGAACTTCTAATCATGCATGATATTTTCATCCATCCAGCTTCCATTCATGCATATTTCTTTTCGTCGCTCCAGTTCCATTTAAGTATATTTATTGTCATCAATACAGCTTCCATTTAGGTGTATTTATTTTCATGAATCGGGGTTTTGCGCTCGTACGCGACCTTGTTCATATCGATTTCACGTCCATCATAGTGATATTCTCTCATCAATCAAGCATGATATTTTCATCGATCCAGCATCCATTTAAGCATAATTTCTTTCATCAATTCAATTTCTACTTGCACATTATACTTCTTCATCGATCCCGTCTTCATTCAAGCTACAGTTGGGCATATATTCACGTCAAATAATAAAACACGATAAAATACACTAGAAGCACCATGGTATAATAAACTATGCTAAAATACACTTTTACCCCATTAAAATATTCCACATTAACGCTCTGGTACTATTCCGAGTATATTCCTAAAGATATACAGAGTAAGCTTGTGCTCTGTGGGGCAAAATTGTGTGTAATTGGAGAGGGTACAGTACCCCTACGCAATGCTAACGCTGTATTTTCGCTCAGCACCATAACACTACATTCACCTTAATATGAATTTTATATAGGATAAAAGATTTACCTGCCTAATCTATAAATTAAAATTTTTTGTTGCAAAAGGGCTCTATTTTAAACGCTTGACCTAAATTACAATACTAAACACTAAACGGCGGTCATAAACAGTAGTCTATTAATAGCCATTAATTGAGCTTATTGGCTGAATAAAGCATTGATGTATATTCCAATGAGTTGATAGCATGAAGCATCGAGGTATTGAGTAAAGAATGATATCATGATTATGAAGAGCCTGTGTTTTATGGATAGCAACATGACGAACTACATGATTATTTTATTTATGTTTCAGGCTATATTTAACATTATTACTAACTATAATTTCTTTGCTTTAATTAACAGGCGGGTACAGATTTAATCCTTTGTGAAAATTTCCCTTTATTTGCTCTCTGTGGACTTTCAAAAGATTTGGAATTCAAGATTACCAGTAAACGCTGGCAAGTAAAAAGTCTCGAACGCTATATTTTGCAAACCTAAGACCTTTGATGCTCCTTTTTTTTATCTATACTACACCAGGGATGTGGTCTCGAGACCGCGGTCTTGGTCTCGAGACGGTCTCGAGACCGGAAAACTGCGGTCTTGGTCTTGATCTCGAATGCATCGGTCCTGGCCTTGGTCTTGGTCTCGGACCGTCGGTCTTGGTCTTGGTCTCGACTGCGTCGGTCTTGGTCTTAAAGGAACGGTCTTGAGATTGGTCTCCGTCTTAGCTTTAAGCAACATTGTTGGTTAAATAAGTGTATAACGTATAATAGGTGCCTATTTATGTTATCATAGAGCGTTTTGAATTTAAGCAAAAATTATTAGTATCGCTATTAAAGAATATGCTTAATTTACTTACTTATTCATTAAATATATGAACATGTTGGACATGTTATGCTGGACAAACGAAATGTCGTCACGGTTGCGTCAGCGTATTGACCTTTAGTTGCGGCGTAAATCCACGGCCATTCTTAATATAGCACGTACAGGCCCAACACAATGTTATAATCAACAGAAGGCTCGACGAAATTTATACCAGACTTGCGATAAAAATACTCAATACTTTAAATTTAATGGTATTTACGGTAAGTAAATTTGTCACACATTTTAATAAATGGAAACTTTTCAACGTGAAAGATCCACTTAAAGGTCGAAATTTGCGTGACAGAGACAGTGACCCATTTCGATAGGTCAATGATGAACGGCTGAAATTTATGGAAGGGGTTGTTTTGTGGCTTACCAACTGGGAGGCAATGAAGTGCAAGGGCAAGCCTGGCTGGAGGAAACCATCATGTTTCGGTAAGGCAGATTATTGAGTCTGAAAAAAAAATTGAAGCTCATCAGTGTCTTGCATTTGAAATCTGCCAAGTGTGGTAATTTTAATTTGATTCAATTTCTGTCTGATATTGATTGTCAGGAAAGTCTTGCCACAGATGCAATTATACCTGATGCATTTACTTATGTTGTCAGTAATTGCTGTGATGGCTGTATTGATGACAGGGACTTGACTTGCATTGTTTTTATTGCTGGCTATATATTCCACATAAAGTTTGTAAATTATTTAGTTGTAAATTGTGCCAACATAAACTCTGTACTGATATAGAGCTGCCTTGTGAATTCGGCAAAAGCCTGGATGGCAATTTCTTGTATATTGAAATTTTGAACAGAGAGAACAGACTTATATGGCCAACCGAATTTTTAACTGATATTGTTTTTGATGTTCTTGTTGTATTTGACTGTCTTATTTCACACTTGTTGTTAAATGACCTGTATTAAGAAACATTCATAGTTAAATTATACATTTCTATTTAATGATATGTATGGTATATGACAGTTATTCAACATTATTCTAAGAATGAGTGAAAACATAATTTTGTTGTTGTAGTATGAGTGCATTCTTTAAAATCAATGGGTGGTAGCATGAACAACATTAAGCAGTCGTTGACTATGTTGCTATCATGTAGTAGCAGTTTCAGTTTAAAGACACTGTGATAACTAATATCACTAGCGTTGTCCTCTTCCTTTATCCAGACTTGGGACAGGCACTCCTGAACTTCAAGCAGCAGCTGAGTACCGTCTATGTCTCAAAAACCTATAATAGTGGGGGTAGTAGTTTCAATTTAATGACACTGTGTAATAACAAATATCATTAGACTCGCCCTCCTCCTATATCCGGGCTTCGGACGGGCACTGTCAGAGTGCAGATAGTGGTGGGGTTATGTTGCTGTCAAAGAAATAAATAGAAATAGGCCTATCAGTAACCGATATCTACCAAATCTACACTGCAGTAAGCCACAAGTGAGCCCCGGCTGATGACGTCATAATGTCTTGTAGTTGGTCTGCTGTTACTAAATATACCCGGCCGTGGTAGATCTCAAAGATGAGTGTCGAATTCTGGATTTTTGCGAAATTTTCGCAAATCTGCATCGCCAATTTCTGTTTCGATTGAATTTTCGTCGAGAAGTAGCAAGTAGACTTAACAAATTTCAAAACAACGATTTCTTATCGAATGTTTTCAGTTTGGAGACCGAATTATCGATCTTAAGCTACAAATTTTTATGCTATTATGTTATTTGCCATTTAGACCTGTTGATGATACTTTTTAACTAGGCCTACTTTTTGGCCCTTTTACTAAATGTTAAATTTAGCAAATTTAACTCACTCTCCTTAGTTAATCTGTTTTCTGTTGTGAAGGCCTATTGTTTTCTCTCTTTCTCTTATCTAATTTCTACATGGACGTGTTCTTGTCTTCTCTTGTTTTCGAGTAGCCTAGGCGTACGTTCGAACATTAGTTGTAGAGTGAAGAGAAGATTGAATTGAACATATTTTTAGTGCCTAATTGGCTATTGATAATTAAGTTAACTGTGCTGCCCAGTGTGATAATATCATTAATATGTTGAACTCAACAGGTCAATTTTCATTTTACCCACATTACAGAGGTTACGTTAGGTTAGAAATCCTGACCATTTTTGAGATCCTGGGTCACTGGATCCTTTAGTTTGTATTTGTCTATTTTATAATCCTCTGCGCTGGTCACGACTTTTGAAGACCTGGTGCTAGGAACTTATGGCATTAATTGGATTCTATGAAGCCATGACTCTTCCTCTGAGGTCGTTTTATTCTAGCCACAACCCAAGTTTTTTGATACAAGCAGCCATAACAAGACAGGCAATTTGAGCTTCAGAGTGCCAGACGATGGTAGCTCCAAGTTAGCAAAAATAAGTTGCTATACTTGACCTAATTTAAATACGTTACATTCTTTACAATGTTTCCATAGAGGCCTGTACGTGATGCCGTCAACCGCTGCTCGCGTGAGGCTCTTCATTCGAAGGATCTCAATTCCAGTCAGGATCAACTGCAATGATTCGGTCGACTGACTGTCCTACAAGCAGCTAGGTTAGTTTCAGTTTCTACTTTCTATCCTGAGTTGATAGAGATGGGGATGGTCACTTAATTGGCGATGGACAGACGATTGGTAGCTGACAAAATCGTCAGGTCGTTTGGAGATGCTAAGTAGCGGGATGTCAATTAAGATAATGAGACACACAGCAATTTCCGTCTTGTCTGCCTGTCTCTTTGTTATTTCTCTTCCTCTTGTTTTAAGTTTGCTTATAGCTATAGCTCAATTTTGTCTCTTCTTTGATCTCACTTTACCACCACCTTGTGCTGCTATTTCTTGGAAATCTAGCGACCGCCATGACCAATCCTCTCCAGTTTTTTCTGTCCGAAGTTGCATCTCTTAATTCCTTCAGGCTCATTTCAGTTTTTTTTATGTATCACATCCATCCATTTTTTCCTTGGGTGCCCTCTTTTCTTCCTCCTCCACATGCCAGCATCATTTCCTTTTCCATTCCATTTGATCGCATAACATGTCTGAAAAACCCTAGCTTCCTTCTCAACGCTGTTTGTTGTAACGTCTCATCATTCTCGACTCCAATCTTCCTGCACACTTCTTCGTTTGTCTTCTTCTCCGTCCATGATATTCTCTGCATCTTCCTTCATATCCACATTTCGCCTGCGTTGATTTTCTTCTCCATGTTCATTGTCATTGTCCATGTCTCACAGCCATTTAGTACTGTAGGAAAGATCATTGCTCTCACTAATCTTTTTTTGTGTCTATGCTCACATGTTTGTCTTTCCATATCTTTTCCAGTCCGTTCATTGCAGCTTTCCCTATCGCCACCCTTCTCTTTATTTCCGAGTCATATTTTCCCTCTTTTTCTATTAATGATCCCAGGAACGTGAAGCTTGTTACCACCTCTATTTCCTCTCCGTCTATCTCGAAACTGTCCCAATCAGCTGTTGTCATTATCTTTGTCTTCTTTAAGTTGAAGTATAGGCCTGCCTTCTCACTTTCTCTCTTCAGCCTTCTTATCAGTTTTTCCAGATCCGCTTTCTTCCCTGCCAGTAGTGTTGTGTCATCTGCATATCTTAGATTATTCAGTGTCCTTCCTGCTATCTTTACTCCTTCAGTTGTCTCTTCCATTTCTGCCCTCCTCATTACTCTTTGATCTACTGACCTTATTTTCTCTCCTTCAATTTTCTTGTGCCCAGAATTTTGTCTTAGGTCTGACTGAACCAGATTTTTTACAAAAGCTTTTGACAATATATCCCTATGCTTTGCCATAAAAAATTTTGTTGGCTTATTGCAGCTCGGTTAAGTAATAAAGTTACATTTTGCTCTCTTTCAATCTACCCTAGGCTACTCCACGTCTTTCTCTCGCTGTCGTCTAGCGCACTCCCTTTCTTGCTTTGCAACGTTATGCATCACTATTTTGTCTTTTAGAACTTGCCGGAAGCAATCAAAAACGACTTAACACCTCAGATGTGTGGAACGAGGCCGAGAAGGAACTGGCAATGGAAAGAGGAGACGAGTGGAAGAGGGGATCCGTTGCCCAATATGCAGAGGTCTATAGTATACTGAGTAAGTTTTAACCTTAAGAGTTTTAACTCTTTCAACTTGATTACCCAGAATTGTCCGTGAAGAAGGAAAGCAATGGGAGACCACCTCATTCTTCTCAATCCCGGGTAGCATATGCAAGCAGAGAAATCATCATCATCATTGTCATCATCATCATCATCATTGTGATCAGATTGTTTTGTTGCCTCCTATCTCCATTCTCATTGCATTCTCTGTTTTTCACTTCAGTCTCACTGCCCTACTCTCAGTTTTATTCTAAATCTCCTTTCGAATTTTCTTTTCTGTCTTACTGTTCAGTTTCGGTCAGTTTCGGTATACGTCAGTTTAAGATCCGTGTATTGCCTATACATGTAAACGATTCAATATGAACAAGTATCATCTGAATGCACAGACGAAAAGAGAATGGCACACCGTATAAAAATCTGCTGTAAACTCTAATCGTAATCGTCAACTTCTCAAAACTTCTAAAGCACCACTCGAAATCCAAACGCAGGAAACCAGAATATCCAAGAATGCTGCATCGTTTCAGAGGCGTTGAATGAATATGTTGCATTTAGTCTGAAATGAGGAGATTAAGGTGTTTGAAGATAGTTAGATGTCGACCTCAGACCTGATCATGTCAACACAGAACTACCTTCCAATTGCTTGCTATAGAATATGTGATTGTCCAAATGCATCACATTTTCTGTGTAGGGCCCTGGCTTTGAGATAATATTAAGTAGGATACATTTTGATTTGTGTAGTCCACTCAATACAAGTATCTCAGGCAGTTTGTTATTTTCGTTAGATTGTATGGATCCATGACTGCCCCTCTGAGGTCTTTTTACTCTAGCCATAACCCAAGCATTTCCATGCTGGGCCGTACCGAGCAACAATTGCGCCCTGTGCCTAGTATCAATCTGGCGCCCCCACATTTTATGGAATAATAAGTTATTCCGTCCTGAAATTTGCGCCCTTTCCACATTTGAGCCCTGGGCCAAGGCCCCGCTGGCCCCCCTCAATACGGCACTGTTTCCATGTAAGCAGGCAATGCCATAGCAAAACAGGCAATTTGAGCTTCAGAATGCCAGACGATTGGTGACACCAAGTTAGCAAAAATAAGTCTGCTATCTTTGAGCTATAGGCCCTACATTACATTCTTTACAATGCTTATCAACTTAATAAAATTTACTCAATTAAGGCACTGTTTAGATTTATTCAATATCAGCAGGTGTATAAATTACACAGGTCAGCGAATTCCGGCTGTTTTGGCACCGTCCATCCTGGAAGGTTCAAGCGAGAGAAGTCCGGCTGTTTTGGCACCGTACATCCTGGCAGCTTCAGGTCAGGCCAGGGAAGTCCGGCAGTTTTGGCACCGTCCATCCTGGTAGAGGTGCTGTGGCATCTGACATGAAGCGCTACCTGTCTTCGGTTATCGAGACCTGTTCGTGACCGCCGTCAACTGACTGACTGTCCTGCAAGCGGCTATAGGTTAGTTTCAGTTTTTATGAAGGTTTGCGAAAAATCCCATAGATTGGTTGCTAATAAAACGTCGGGTCATTTGGAAGATTCTAATTAAGTAGCAAAATGTCGACCGGGATAATGAAAAAAGAGCATTTTATATCTTCTCTGCCTGTCTCTTTCCTAAATTCCTCTTCCTTTTGTCTTAAGTCTGTCTACAGCTCTATTATCTCTATTTCCCTCTTCTTGGGTCTGCTCAGGGACGTCAATACCCCCTGAGCGATGGAGGCAAACCCCCTGGTCCAAGATGTTAGGAAGGCAAGATATTCCCCCCTAAGACTAATAAATTATCCCCCACCTGAAATTGCCTTGGACCCTCCTTCCTATCTGCACGCCTCTGGGTTTGCTGACCATATTTTCTCTTATCTTGTGCCCAAAATGTTGTCTTAGGTGTGGCTGCCTCCCTGTTGTGGATGAATGGAACGAGATTTTTGAAGAAAGCTTTTGGCAACATTGTCTCTATGCTTTGCTGTTGAAAAAAATTATTTTGGCATATTACAGCTCAGTTAAATGATACATGTATACAGTTACTTTTGCTATCTTTCAATCTATCCTACTCTACGTCTTTTTATTCCTGTTATCTAGTTCACTCCATTTCTTAACTTTATGACATTTTGCATTATTGTTTTGTCTTTTAGAACTGACTGGAAACCATCACAGACGACCTGAGATGCCTGGAGAGTGAAGATGTCATGGGACGAAAGCGAGAAGGACCTGGACATGGACAGAGGAGACGAGTGGAGGAGGAGATGCGTTGCTCGATATGAAGACCTACACGGGAAGGACTACAGTACTGAGTTAAGTTTTAGGATTCTAAGCTACAGAATTAATTGCTTTATACTAGGTTAGATGAATGTGGGACGCGGTGGTGTAGCGATATACGTTCTATGCTGTGGTAGTGGAAGGTCGCAGGTTCGGATTTACCTCAAGCCACTCCGTAGTGACCCTGGTCACTGGACAAGTTGATTGCATAGAATTGTCTGTGAGGAAGGAAGGCAATGGGAAATCACCTTTCCCTTGTAAAATGTGGGTGGCATATAAGCCAATTAATGGACCTGTCTGAGGGTTAAGGACTCGTCATCATCATCATCATCATCACCAGACTGTTTCATTACTTTCTATTTCCGTTCTCAGTGCATTCTGTGTTTTTCACTTCCGTTTCACTGTCCTACTCTGAGTTTTTACTCTAGATCTCCTTTCTCATTTTCTTTTTTGTCTTATTCTTCACTTACTTTGGTCAGTTTCGGTATATGTTAGTTTGAGATCCATCCCTGTATTCTCCTTTGATTAAGTTCTGATAATTGACTGCCTCCACAACGACCACAAGTAAACAATTCAACACGAATAAGTTCCATTTAAATGCACAGACGAAAAGAAAATGGCATACAGTATAAAAATTATGCTACTACATATAACTCTAATCGTAATCGTTAACTTCTCAAAACTTTTAAAGCGCCACTCGAAAGCCAAATTCAGGACACCAGTTTATTGAATGATTATGTTGCGTTCAGTCTGATATGAGAAGATTAAGGTGTTCGAAGACAGTTTTGTTTTCACCTCAGACCTGAGGTCAACACAGAACTACCTTCCAGCTGCTTGCTTAAGAAAATGTGATGGGCCAAATGCGTCACATTTTCTCTGTAGGGCCCTGGCTTTGCATAATATTAAGTAGCTTACATTTGGGTAGTCCACTCATTACAAGTCTCTCAGGCAGTTAATTATTTCCCATTTTGACGCAGTACTCGTTAAACTGACGTAGTTGTCTGTGATTGAACGTTATTAGATGTTACAATCGGAGGGGTATAAGCAGATACTCTAAACAATATAGCCTACATTATGCTTTCAATCTCTCACTCACTTTAACCTTACTTCTCGCTCATAAGTATGTACTGCCTCTGCTGCGTCCATATTATTGCAGTTTCGATCTTACTTTTAGTCTCATGTTTGTCGTACTTTTTCTCAACCAAACGGCATAATTTCTTCATTGCACTGTATATTAACCAATTTCTCTCTGCGTAGGCCTATCTAATAATAATTTTCTCGATACACTTGTCTATCTGTCATCCTATGTGCCTCCTTATCTATCAATTGATGTGATGTATAGATCCGTTTATTCATGCATCTATCAATAATATTTCTTTCTCAGTCTTATCTATCTACATATCTATCTGTGTATATAGGCCTACCTATTGATCAATTCAGTTATCTATATGTGCATCAATTTATCTAGTTATCAATTCATCTATTTCTCTATCTGTAATTTCTCTCTTTCTCTTCCTTATCTTTCTATCTCTATAGATCTGTCTAATCTATCTCTATTTATCATCTATGACTCTCTCTATTAATCTATCTATCTATCTGTCTGTCTATCTATGTATCTATCTGTGTATCTATCTGTCTATGCAGTCTTTCTTTCTATATCTGCCATGTCTATCTATCTATCAATCAATCTCTATCTAGGCCTAGGCCTATCATCAATTTCTTTATCTCTTACACCCAATCGCTAACCCTGTCTTTTGTTTTTTCTCAATCTTCAAACTAAGTGTCTCTTTTTCACTCTTTCGCTATCGCTGCAGTGCCTGTTCTCTCGCTCTCCGTTTTCTCTCATTCAGTTTTACTCTCACGGACTTGTTTTCGATTACTCATTGACTTTTAGGCCTATACCTGTGTAGTAGGCCTATGTCGTTTCCGAACCTTCTCTGGCTATAGATTTCTATGCGCAGTCATGTCTCTGATTTGCGTCTTTTCGCGTTTTGCCCAAGCGCCAATGTTTGCCTTGCATTTCAATCCAAGTAAAAGCAAATAACTCAAATTGAAAATTCCTAAAATTGGCTTATTTGTGCGTGATGCCAAACTTGTGATGACTTTCGACTGCCTGAGAGCTGTAATGAATGGCCTACGGAGACCTTTGCCAACACCTCCTCGTGGTGATCTCTGGGCGTACAATTAATCCAACTGGTTGACTGCATGGCAAAGATTGGCAGCAGCACGTTGCCATTCTCTGTCTGTTTTCAGGATAGTGTGCTGTGCTGTTACTGCTGTACTATCTGATGACCAAGCTAGCTCTTAATTTACAGACGGTGGCGACAATATCTTATTTTGGTAAGCTTACTTCTATGCGTTAACGTTTCGCAGCAAAGTTATCCACTGTAATGACAATAGGCCTACTAGTAAGTTGCTAATTAATATATATATATATATATACATGTAAGGCGATAGCAATCAATAACTCAAACATCGCACCATTATTTGACTAGGCCTACTGGGTCCCATCAACACACGTCTTCATGAGAATCTTGGCAGTTCAGGTATCTCACATAGTTTAAACAGAAACACGTACAACACAGGTCTTTCTTGTAATATTCGACAGCTGCATTCAAAAACATTCTGTACAATCATGATCAATTTGTAGATCAAAGCTGAAGATCACATGATACTGCTTATCTTCTAGGATGGCATTTGCATAGGCCTACATTGCACTTAGCACAGACGATTCGCCATTCGCCAGTTTCCTTGAAGGCTTTAGCAAACTAAATTTCAATGAGCATGGTCATACTTCAATAAGAATAGTCGTGGTTGGTCATTTTCATTTGTAAGCACATTCTTCAGTCTTGCTTATTGTTGCCAGATACAGTGAGAGTTCAAGAAGAACACAGACAGCTGGGAAGGAGGACAAGTCTTAGGTTCGCGTTCTTGGTCATTTGCCGTATCAGAACAATTTCTTTGATATTTTTCGGTTATTTGCGATTATTAGAAACACCGAATGTTTAGGCCCTACGCGCTTGTTATCGATTTATGACACGCTGACCATCTATATATATGCCTAACTTTCTATGGGCAAAAAATGCATTTACAACGGAACCAGCCATTTCAAAATTTCCTTTCACAAATTTCAAGATTTTGGAACAATCTAATGATTATGTGGTTGGCCACGTGTAGTCCCTGTTAACCTACAATTCCAAGTACAAGTAGACCTACACTATTCAAACGGAACGTTAATCTACTTGTTCAGATGTCTTATTTAAAACCTATCGTATACTGTAGGTAATTTATAGTGTGATTTTCTCAGGCCGAAGCCAAGGGCTGAACCCACAAAAGTTCAGACTGGCCGGTAAAACTGTTTTCTGGGCCATTATTAAGATTATCATTCTTCAGCAAGAAAATTAATGTTTTATGCATGTTATTCCGTTTTAGCGTCTAAATAAATTGAATTGTTTATAGAAAAAAGAGTATCGGTCTTGGTCTCAGACTCTTGGTCTCGGACCACCCGATCTTGGTCTTGGTCTCGGACCACTTGGGTCTTGGTCTTGGACCTCTCGATCTTGGTCTCAATCTTGGTCTCGAGGTTTTGGTCTCGTGCCCAACACTGTACTACACCATCAACCTTTCACGCTCCTGCTTCATGCACATTCGATCGTGACCTTCGGTCTATGTCCGACTTAAAATTAACTTCTTCCACCATATTGCTGCCTCCATTGTCCTCTAACTAGACGCTCGTTTATTGCAAGTCCATTTACCTCAATCCTGAATTCACACAAGTTACAACTCAAGCGTCTGCAACCTAATTATCCAAGACTCACATCGCCAAAGCTATCAGGGGAAGGAATATAAGCATCATATTGCCTGACTCCTACGGCCCTATAGCATACTCTCAAATCACGCCACTGGCCGAATATCCCAGTGGGAATCCACTTCAAAGTGTATTGCAATCCACAATTCGCGACAATACTCCGAGCTCAAATATATCTTTACAAACACTTCACCATCCATGCAACTAACCTGCTCTACCCGATCATCCTTCGATGTGTCTTGATCTTGATCCTCGTCGAGTCCTCGACTGACGCCAAGTCAATGGCTCATCTCAAGTTCTGCAACTTTGCCATATCCTACAACAACCAATTAACCCACGTTTCTGCAGACACCGTGGAGCGATCTTCCACCTGAATTCCACCATCATTGCCAATCAAACACCATCATCTGCTAGGGCTCTTTTGTCCATCATTCCTCGGCCTTTCCGCTACAGACTATGTGTTATTATGGTCTCACCTCTTTAAAAACTAATCCCGATTCACCAAGTTATCCGCCTTAATTCCATTTATCTGCCTAAAATGTAATGACACCCGTCTTAACAGCTTCTCTCTCTCTCTCTCCTCTGACCCACAAGAAGCTGCTCATGCACTCAGCTGTCTTCTGCTAAATGATCTCTTCTGCCCACTGTGCTCTCTTCTGCTCACTTCTATCTCTTTTTCTCACTGCACCTCTCTTCTGTAAATTGTACTCTCTTCTGTGCTCTCTTCTACTACAAATGATCAGCTCTCTTGTCCACATATTATGATTCTTTGTGCTCACTGTGCTCTCTTCTGCGCGACTGTGCTGAGTACGTGTGTTCTCTTCTGCTTAGGTTTCCTTCTCATCACTATTTCTGCTTGTGCATCATCTAGCGCTATGTCTGGCACTGTCCGTTATAGGCGGCACTCGAGCGCATGTGGTTTGCACGCGCCGAATGTTGAATGACAGACAGTCAGACATTATGAGACGTATACGTATGTCTCATAGTGTCTGACTGTCATTCAACATTTTTATTGCTTCTATGATATTATTACGATATTATGCACACATGATATATTTATATACACACGCACAACACACAAAGCAAGGGATCTGCATGCAGGTACATACAGGTCTGTAGGTCGTGAATTGTACTACTAGTCTGAGGCTGACAAAAATAATAATAATGCAAGTGCAAATGACTTGTATGCGCTTGTCTTTGAATTAAATCGGCGGTCGTTAATGAGATGTATATAATTAAGGTGGACCACAGTAGCCAGAGCCGACGTATATTCGTCTGTTTCAACAACTGTTGTTGCTGGAGTGGGTGTGTATTATTCACCAGCAGTAAGTCAGTTGTGTACGGGCAAGGTATCACGGCCACTTGCCACTTCAGATCTCTGAAGTGCTTGCTTGCCTAGTAACTGCAGAAGCACGGGAATCGAGTGCATTCACGATAATAACAATTGCATGTTAATGAAACTTCAGCTCAAGGTATACCGCTTATCGACGATTCATTGACCCAGCAACAGTCATCCAGTGATTATAGGCCTAAATGGTCTACAGGACTAAACGCAAGTTAATAGGCCTAACATAGCAACGGATTGAGTTCTTAATAACGAGGTCGCCTCCTAATAGATTTGAGCTAAAATTTGAAGGTAAGTAAATTAATCAGGCCTAACTAACAGTCTAACATACACTCTAAAGCTCAGTTATTTTATGGTCGCCTTCCTCCCGTCTTATTACCATACATTCAGAGCACAACCTGAGCTGCTTCCGTTGCCTGTTGGTAATACCGTAGGCCTAGTCTATAAAATATATCACAGCTAGGTCGTTTGTTTTCGTTCTTACTCACATTAAAAGTTTTTTTGCTCGCCTAAGGAGCTTTCATCCGCTGTTCCTTGCTTATGTCCAGCCGTGAGTTGTAGGCGCTCGCGAATAAGCAGGTGCCATGCTTTTGAAGTTTGGCGACTACGATTATATGTATACTTTCCTTTAGACTCTCCGGGGTTTAATTACTCCAGGATATTGACTAGTGTAGTCAATACGGGGAATTGGGTAACGGGCGTAAACCCAGGGTTTGAATTGTCAAATGTCAACTAGGGGTTAAACAATTTTCGTATATAAGCCTATCTAGATATCCCGAATAGAATTTTTACAAACCTGAAACCGGTATACGTACTAAATTGTAGAGGATATCTATGGGTGCGGGTGCCACTAAAAGTTGATCTGGGGCAGGACCGTTTTAAAGACGTCTTATGCCCTATAGACACTATTTCATATACCTCAGCTACTGCTGTGCACAAAACATTAAACGTAAACCTAAACACACATTTTCACATTATTTTTTCAAGTCATGAATGGTTTTTTATGCAGAATGAAATTTCTTTTGGTTGATTTGTGTAGAACTTTGTGCGAAGAACGTTTTATTACATTGACTCTCTCCCCCCTCTCTCTCTCTCTATATATATATACATATATATATATATACATATATATATGTATATATATAGGCCTACATAATGTTTTTCTCCAGTGTGAATTATTGAGTGTTGCTTCACGTTCGACGGTTCAAAAAACAAAAAGAAATGTTTGTCGCATTAATTACATACATAGGCCTATGTACAGCTTTTCTCCCATTTGTACGCGCACGCATGTGTCTTTCTTTCTCCGTGTGAATTTTTATAAATTTAGAATGCCAAATTGTATTTACAAAAGACAATAAATCATAAAGGAATATTAATTACTACCACTAATATTAATAAAGTCTGCTATGAACCGTGATTCAGGAAAGCACCCAGCTCTGATATCAAATCTCAATTCACTTTTTGTTATAGGTCTAGAAGCACTACAAATGAAGAAAGAGCTTTTTGCTTAAATTGGTGCACATCGATACTAATTGCAATACTGATACTTCAGCAGTGACTTCATTCATTTCGTCTGACACAACGAAACTCTCGATACCAGAAAATGCAGAAAGCAAAGAGCCGCAAAGTTAACATTTATAATGTAAACATATTGGCCAAGTGGCAAGTAGCACAGCCTAACTTTTAAGTTAACAACTCGAAATCTGTCAAAAGTTATTCACTTTCAACTTTGAATTTAATAAGTTTGCAATTTTTTTCTTCGTTACAGTTTAATGATTAAACATTTTCAATTACTCAATATCCTTTTTTCATTTTTGCATTACAAAAAGTCTAAAAAAGCATGTGCCTCTGCACTTTCTACAACTTATGGGCTCGAGAGGACACACTTGTTTTCATTATTGGCGCAATTACATGTGCATTTTATGGTTTGCTAGTCAGCTGCTATCAAATGGTTTAGAGACATCAGTTGTCATTCTAGATGCACTTTTGCTCATTCACAATGACGTAAGCAAAAAGTAATTAGGTTTACGTGTATTTTAAGCCGTTATAGCCCAAGGCAGATCTTAACTCAAGTGTACAATAGGCCTAGTCACACCAGTCATCTCTCATCTCAAGTTCTCCAACCGAGCCATATCAAACGCTGCACCACTTCTCTGGAACGATCTGCCTCCTGAATTCCGTACATTTTTAGTTCCATCACCATTACCGCCTTTCATCCAACATCATCTGTTCCAAGCTCCCCTATCCATCACCCCGGGCTTTCCATTCTAAACTTCAGAGTCGGCGATCTCGTTTGACAGGTTGGGGGCATCCAATGAGAGGGGTAGGAAATGTGGGGGGCACACGTATAATGTGTCCCTCTCTGTAAAAGGCGGGGGGACTTGTCCCTCTCGACCCCGGGTTCGCCGCCCCTGCCTTACTTGATATTCCTCCTATCAATCCACGACCAAAACTATACCCTCTGCATCTGCTGACCTCCAGGAAGCCGACTATGCTCTACCGCGCATTATCCTTTGGACAACCCCTCTGATTTGATGCAGCGTTTGTGAATATGCTGGTGCCTTGCGCTTGGCTTTCAAGGGGCGCTTTAGAAACTTGGAGGTTAAGATTGCGATAGCATAGTTTAATCACTATTAATTTATGATTAATTATGGGTCTAGTGTTTTTGATCGGAAAGGCCTTGCGACCTAACCAATCACTAGTAATCTGCATCAAATCTTAGAGGTAGAGAAGAGCTCAGCCATACCTGGAAAGCATGTTCATTGCGGCGATTTAGATATCGCCACATTATTCAGGCCTAACATTTAAACAGCAGCCGATGAAGCGAATGGTAGATAAGATTTGTAGACTGGACTCAAGATAAGACAATTTGGAAACGCGGCTTAAGATTCACGCTGTGTCAGGAAAGACGGAACCACATCAACTTAAGAGTCGACATATGTGCAAACGAGAGATTGCGCAAAGGCGAGACGCTCACAATTTTTTGCGAACTTCTAAACATTTGAAAAACTAAATGTGCACAAGCTACCAATCTGTAAAGAGTCACGGGTCGGAAAATATAATGGCTCACGATTCAACCCGTTTCCTCCCATTGCATAGAAAGGCAAGGAAATTCAGCGGCCGGCGCAATGTTTACCCGTGAAACGCCCTCTGGAACAACATTGCTTACACACGTATAATTATTACTAACGGCGATTCAATCGACTACAAATCGTGTTTCATCCATTAAGTGTGCATTTCATTTAAATAACTGCAAATATACTTACATTACACGATCGGAAAATATAACAGCTCACAGCCCAATTAACCCATCAACAGGCCCACGCGCGCTCTGTCACGTCAACCGATAAACAAATCCACGCGCGGACCGCCCAATAAACCGATCAACAGACGCGCGCACCACCACATCATCCGATTCACAAACACACGCACGCGCTGCCGTATCAGCTGATCAACAGATACACGCGCGCACCGCCATATCAACCGATCAACAGCTCACAGCGCAAGAAACAGATCAACTGACCCACGCGCCCGCCGCCGCATCAACCGATCAATAGACACACGCGCACACCGCCACATCAACCGATCAACAGACCCACGTGCACACTGCCACATCAACCAATCGACAGACCCACGTGCACACTGCCACATCAACCAATCGACAGACCCACGTGCACACTGCCACATCAACCGATCAACAGACACAAGCGCGCGCCGCCGCATCGACCGATCAACAGACACTCGCCATTGACGGCGGGGTGGGTTAGGAGAAACGTCCGTCCTACAGTTCCACCACCACCGCATTTGCAAATTGACTCCTCGTCACCACGATCAATAGGATAGCATTGCTAAGACCTGTCGCAGTGATTTTAATAATGCAGTCAATAATTTATACTTCTACACCAAACAGTTTATGCCTGGAACATAATCGTAACTACACTACTCAGTGCCTGCTTTAACCAATTACCTATAAAGGCGCACAATAAATGTGTGATAACTTTATATACCTCATCATCACATTGCGTTGCACTGAATTACAGTGTGTCGCAAAATGATACATGTTGCCATGCTTTTCCAGGTTCTGTGGATCCGCTGTGTCACCGAAAGAGATCGACCATTCATAGAGCGCCATGAGTCGAGCGAATGCGTCGGATGGCATAAGTAGACAGCGTTACTTGGAGGAGATCATAAGGAAGGAGAGAGACTCGATGATCGAATGGTACTTAAAGAGCAAGCAGCGATCAGCCGACGGTGACCTTGACTACGAACAGAACAAGTCACGCCAGTACGAGGTCTTCCGCAAGAAACTGGAACGGCAGCGCTTTCAACCATCAGAGGCTCAGCTCAGACTTCGACGGAAACACCTCGAACTGCCATCTATCGTCAAGGACCCTGAGCGGACCGAGGCTGTTGCGGACAGAAGCCTACACAAGGAAACCAGTCTTCCACCGTTGATGCCGCTGCAGATGGAACCAGCGGATGGAGCGACGAAGAAGATGCTCTACGAGGGTTTGAGCTCTGAAGGCAGAGGCAGGCACTCCTACTTGCGAACGAGGAACTGCCTCGATCCAGAACAGAAGTACAGCTACCCATTGCTGACGTCCTGGGAATACGGGTGGCGTCTGGAGGACGTCGTAAGTAAGGAGTTGACGAACCCCATCCATGGACGGACCAAGGTTATTCACGAGACCTTCTATAGAAGAAACGGCATTCCAGAACTATCAATGCACGGAGCTGTCTGACCGTCTTTGCATATGACCCAGATTGTGACTACGAAAGTACAGGTCTAGCAGCTATGGCTCTGCAATGGATCTTTATATAAGGACTATACGTATGAAACATAGCTGCTAGTGTTGATCGACGAATATATACTGTATATATGTCCACAGAGCACGTACTGCATTTCGAATTTCCTCCTTGGTGTGGCGCTGTCTTGCTGGGGCTGCGCCGGCGCCTGCTTACCTATTAAGAAACTGTGCCGAATCGCTGCTGCCAGCGCTCAGAGGGCGCAGCGATCTGCTGCACAGGCCCTGCTCGGTTTTCTATTCTCACACACTGTTATGCTGCAGCACCGTGCCTTCTCTGTTGTGGGCCTTACCAGTTGGAATGACCCGAGCTTCCTTTGGACCTCCGGCTGTTACCTAAGAACTACTCTTCTTCTTCTTACTGTTCTCCTAAAACTGTCCTCATTGGTCGTGGTTATACTCGGAGCGCCAATGAGTAGATTTCTTGAAGTTGCGCTATATATCAAGTTTCATTGATTGATTGACTAATTGATTAATTGTTTGATTGATTGTTTGACTAATTGATCCATTAAATAAATTTTAAACAGTAAATTTTCTCTGTATGTGTATAATGTCTAGTGTTTGTCACATAATTTGCTTTGTATAGGCCTACAATTTAATCACGACAGAAATCACATGAAAGTTTTTACGAAGCGCCTTTCAGTTCAACACGTTCGTTAATGAAGACACGACACCAATGTCAATTTTAAATTCCATTTAGTAAAACCAAAAGAAGCATTAAATAAATCGATTGAAAAAATTTCTCTCGTTTCAATGATTAAAGAAAGGGTTTCTGATCATTGACTTGAATCAAAGTAAATGCGTGTCACCTCTCATGTGGTGTTTCTTGATCATTGTATCCTAAAACTAGGGCCACCCATAATGAGTAGTTTTGGAGTCGAGTACTCGGTCGAGTAGCTTAGCGAGTACTTAGAGTACTCGTTAATGCCAGTAGTGCTTAATACGAGCTGCATGGCTTCTACTATAGACAATAGATAAACTATGTAGACCACAGCATAAGTTCTGACTAAGGCTCTGAGGCACCAATATGTTAAATCTTCAATGTAACAACTAACAAGCTACTCAACAGCCAAAGAAACAGATTTTCCCACGTTTTTGTTACACAAAATATAAAATGAAAGGCTACAGTCTGTTGTTCTGGCAGCCAACAGACCGTCTAAGAATAAGACTATGAGTTATCATCATGCCATGATGTCAGTAAATGGACAGCTGGAACCAGAAATGCAATATTCAGACCGGAAGTGGAAGCATGCGAATACTCCAGTACAAAAATTATTCGAGAATTATGGAGTCGTGTACGCGCGAGTACCCGGGTACTCGTGGCAGCCCTACTTAAAACTCACTATGCTTAGAAAACATAAGGATTGAATAAAGTTTCCACGTGGAAGGTAGGTTTCTTCGTAAGTTTTATGATCGCTGATTTGCACCTAGATATTACATCATAGATATAATATAATCATTTAATAACATCTATGGTCTTCACCATGGACACGATATGTAAACAACATGGCTAAGATAGTGGTAGCAGGTGCGTTGATTCAATGGTTGACTTGACAAAAATTCGTCGCAATGAAATAACTAAGTCGCGTGTGAATTTTGCTGTGCTGTAACTCTAGCAGCAGGTCTGCGATTTTGTAATACGTTGTAGTGATAGCTTATCTACTGAAAGCCACGCATTCATGTCTTGTAAGAACTTACAAGGCGGTTAATTTAAATTGCGGGTTCTGAAACAATTTCAGATGTTGTTGTTGTTATTGTTCTCTATTAATGCAACATTCTGAGGTTCTACTGAGTTTGCAATTGGTAAGATGCAAATAGCGATCAGAAAATTATAACTTGTAAACAGTCTGTATAAAATGTTCTTCCAGGGGTGGCAGATTGTCCATATTTTGCAAAAGTTGAGCTGCTTGCCGATAGACTTGCTCTGAACTTACCAGATTTCCAGCTACACAAAATCGTCAAATTACCAGAAGAATGGGAGGTAAGCCTGAAGATCTATGCTTTTATCATATCTGTGTTATTCCTATTAAACAATGCAGCTTGAACAATATTTTCACTTATGATAGTATTTTAACTGGATCATTTGTGACAACTAGAATGGTCTATTAATAGGGATACACAGGCACCTACTCCCATGGCTACACACCCACCTACACACATGCACACATGCATGCACACATACATACACACATGCATACACACACACACACATGCACACACATGCACACATACATACACACACGCATACACACACACATCATACACACACACACACATATATATTATTTATACATAAATATTATGAAGAGGAAATGTTTCACATAGTGCCAACTCAATTCTTGCACTGTATAAGATAATATTTTGGATAGGTGTTGAATTTTCCACTTAAATAGAACTTTAAAATGATGATAACCTTTTTTAACATCTAAATTGCTCAGATCTCAGTTGGAGAAGTCTTTTATCTTTAAATAAATGAAAGTATTGCTGTTGTGTGAGTTTTAGAAATGGTTGGCGACCGAATGCCAGAACAGAGGCTGGCAACACAAGAAATCGCCACTTGTATGGAGGGAGTTGGTGAATCGAGGTGGCAAAGGCATGCTGATTGGTGGAGCGAATGAGTTCCAGGAATATGTCCATGGGTACTATGGCATAACGTCAGATCTGAACAGCGACAACATGATCAATGTGGCCAAAGAGAACTTTGTACAGAAGATTGAAGTCGACAAAGAGGAACATGACAGGGTTGCAGCCGTAAAACCTGTTCGAATATGCATCTCAAACGCAGCTGACAATGTAGCATATGGTGTGATTAGTGGTTTGATGAAGGGTGAGGTGTTAGGACCAGAGACAGATATGGCCCTGGACCTGTATGACAGCGAGGTATCTTCATCAGCCCTTCAGGGTGTTGCCATGGAGATAGAAGACTTGGCACTTGCACATGTGAGAGATATTCGAGTTGTCACTGATCTTGATCAGAGCTTAGAGGAGTGTCAGGTGCTCATAATTCTTGACGAAGTGCTCAGAGATGCAGAAGAGACTTCGGAAGAATGGCTACGGCGTGTTCACGAACACTTTCTGAGTTACTCTGAGGCCTTGGAGAGACGTCAGAATCCAGACATGAAGGTTATCATTAGTGGTTATGGTCCAGTTAATTTCATAGCAAGCATGATGATTCGGTTTGCTCCATCCATCGAACCAGCAAACGTAATTGCCGTGCCCTGGCTGGTCGAGAACCGAGCCAAAGGTGTACTGGCGGAGAGGTTAAAGGTCAACTCTGCGCTTATTACTGACCTTATTGTTTGGGGAAGTGTAAACGGCATGCACG
This sequence comes from Bimastos eiseni, assembly GCA_959347315.1. Lineage (NCBI taxonomy): Eukaryota > Metazoa > Annelida > Clitellata > Crassiclitellata > Lumbricidae > Bimastos > Bimastos eiseni. The sequence continues at coordinate 6,679,268 of OY365809.1, read as the reverse complement.
TGCTTGATGCGAGCAGAGGAAAGATTTATGATTATGACGGGGCAATCTGGGGACCTCGCCCCTTTTCCGTTTTGCTGAAGGACGTGGTCCACGATGACAGCTGGCTGGAAACAAAGTTCACTGCACTGGTGGACGAGAGATTGTCAGCGACAGAAGCAAGACTTGGACATCCGGCTGCTATGTCTGCAGGCGATGGCATTGCCGCATTGCTGAGACAATGGTGGATGGGGTCTCACTCTAGAGAGATGCATTCACTTGCAGTGGCTTCACAAGGTTGGTTAACAAAGCTGTTGGTGTATGATTTGCCTTTCTATTGTGCATCATTGGCTTCTCTTTTATTTGGACACTGTGTACCACTGTAAGTGTAATATAACTAACTGTTAATGTTAAGCAGAATAATTTCTCTCAATATCTGTTGACATATTTTAATGTGTAAAAAGCTGTTAAATTGAAGGTGCAAACAAACTTGATTTACCTCTTCAACTTCTGTGAACAGATGCACTTTACATTGCAAGATTTGCATAAGGGTAAGAGCGTTTCATGGTAAAGTGATATAGTAACGAATCTGTTGCATGAATATTTTATTGCACTTGCCTCGAGTCTAATTGAAAACTGATAGTGCAGAAACTCACTTAATTCCACGAAACTGCAAGTACTTGCAAGTTCACGTACTAAAAGTAGAGACTGATACTGTGTTGGTAGCAAAGATTACTGAAATTTTTGTTTCTAGCTGAGCTTGAATAAATTAATTTGTGAGAGAAATTTACGATGGTGTTTTGAGCAAATAGAGAGCAGTCAACGATGATTGTAGCTATTTGGCTAACTTACTTGTCATGTTCCTTGCAGGATGGTATGGTGTTCCAGATGGACTGGTCTTCTCTTTTCCTGTCCAGTTTACTCAACCGGGTGCCTATAAAGTCGTCAGTGACTTGGAATTGACAGAAGATCTAATATCAAAAATTGAGGATTTGGTTGAGGTAAAATGTGTTAAATTGCACTCAAAGCTACCAAGCAACAGCTTTTGACAGCATGTAGCCCAGTATTTCCCAAACTGTGTTTCGCAGAACCCTAGGGCTCCGTGAGGTGGAGACAAGGGCTCCATGGAAAACTTTCATTGTGAACAAATTAAGGCTTTTACTTCAAATCTGTGTATAACTTTACAAACAAGAGAATTAATTTGTCATTGTCTTCGATATGGGTTGTTATTAATCTAATCTAAGCCTAAACCTATAATTTTATGCAATCTCAGGCGTTTGTGCCTACAACTGAATAAGTTTACTTGTGTATATGGGTTCTGCCCAAAAAAGTTAGGGTCAAAGGGTTCCACAACCAAAAAAGATTGGGAAAAGCCTATGTAGCCTATAACAGCCAATTGTTAGCTCTATCAAGATATAATTATTTTTTTAATTCTTAAATTTGATATTGCCCTTCTTCTAACATTTTTTGCTCAGAAGTGCATACGTGTCAACAGCGCAATTGCTGTTGTACTGCTGAGAAGTTGTGCGTGAAGGACTAGCTCAAAGTCCCTGCACAGTGACGCCTTGGACGAGAGTCGAACCCGCTCACTCAGTGCTACGGGCCAACCGCTGCTCTAACCAATTGGCCATCGTGCCACACAGAGTGCATACATAAAGAACATGCTGTAGTGCAGTTATAATGCATTGTATCCTGCTCAAGAAGAAGCTCAAAGTGAATAATCTGATGGTCTAGTTGCATATGGACTCGGATAACTTAACTTCAGGTGACTCTGTCTGGAGATGAGCTCCAGACGGTTTATGTTTGGCAAGGAGTCATGGCAACAGCAGTAATTGAAAATGGGGCAAGCCACTGATGATGTTAATGATTATCAAACCTAAGACAAAATGTCAAAAACAGTATATTTCTGTCAAACATTAACCAACTTAAGTGCAATAAATTCATGCTATATACTACAGTCACGTAACTAAAGTAACGTTTAATTTGTCATGCCTTCTTCACTGTTTTGATTACACTTGAATGTTTTCTGCAGGAATTGGAAATTGAAGTTGAGGCAATCTTCCCAAATTCAGACCGCAAGCCACGCAAGTGCCGTGAGTTCATTCTAGCGGAACCTGAACCACCGCAAAAACGAAATAGAGGAACTGCAGTTGAAACGGTATGTGTCTCTAGACCCTATGCTTCACACCTTCCCCCTTTACAAGATGCAACAAAACTGACAAGTGATTGACATGTAATGTTTTGCTACAAGGCAAATATTCTGAAAATCCCAAGATCTTGCCACAAAAATCCAAAATGGCCAAGAGTGTACTAAAAAAAAAATAGCTGAAAAGGAAAAAGTTGTGATGAAATATGGTATGTGCTTTAACAATCACAATTATTCCAAGGTAACAACGGGTGACGAGAATAATGAAGTCACTTTTGTGCCTGTGGCAACCTCCTTGGTCTGACTCATTGCCTACTGCCGCCATGCATCTCAGCTTTAACCTTTGTTTCTTATCTATGTTAGCTTATCTGCATGGCTCAAAATACTTATATTACATAATTTTAATTTCTATAATTGAAATCCTTCTTGGCATGTAAAATGACAACTTTATTTTATTGTATGTATGAATATTGTCAACTTTTGTTGATAATCTTGATTTTGGTATTATTGTGTCGCTATGATGAATCCAGTTAGATGTTTCAACATGGTTGATTTTGCCATTAACAGGTGACAGCACAGGTGGAACAGAAGAGGTTGAAAGCCAGGAAGCTGATCCTGACGAAGAGAAGGTTCAACCGCTTGATAGAATTTTAGAAGATGATGAAGAGGAAGGCTTCCATCAGAACGAAAAAGAAAGAAGTGCAACAAATGACGATGAGGAGGAAGACGAGGAAGCAGAGGAGGAGGAGGAAAAAGGATGAAGAGGATTCTGCTA